>OY728127.1:2131890226-2133121580 GCA_963277665.1 Viscum album | reverse complement strand
TTATTCTTTATTTTTTTTATGAACAAACACATAGGGAGTGGGCCTAAAGAACATGACCCATACCCTTAAGTATCTTTCTATCCTTGTGCCATAATGGAAGACCATTGGAGCGATGACACAGACTGGCTATGAAGAAGGCAGTGCGTAGACACACGTCGCAAGAGAAGGATGTGGCACAAAGCCTCGACGATCATCTCAGTGGCGGGCACCAGTCGGCTACGGAAGAAGGGTGGTGTGTCGTCGCATGCCGATGGTGATTAGGGGGCGTGGCTCATCATCCGTGGCGGACAAAAGGAGGCAGCCGACACATCATCCGACCATAGAATGAGAGGCGACACGCCCAGCATGACACCAACGAGTGGGAATGCAGTGTGACTAGCATGCCACCAGTAAGAATAATCTGGGGCTGAAGTTGCAGTGGAGGGAGAACCTAAGCCTCAAGTGGCTTCTACGGCTACCAGGAGGCGCCCATGTGGTGCCGCAGCTTCAAAAACCAAACTGCCGCCAGGCCATTCGGGAGACTGGGGGTCACACCAACCCCCTTGCTAGCTTTGGCGGACAGAGGCTAGGCCACCCCCCATGCGGGCTATGCCCTCCGGGGTTGGGCCGTCCCTTGCTGGCCACACCATACGTGGTCGGGCCGGGCCCTTGCAGTTCGCACCCTACACGCCTGGGCCACCCCCCTTTTGGGTCATGCCCTACGCTGGAAAGGCTGTCTACCATGGAACACACCTTTTTGGGGCAAACAGCCCTTTGCGGGACACCCTTTGTGGGCCGGGCTGGAACTCGGACCAATTGTCCATACCCATTATGGACCATCTATTACCTATGTGGTACTTCTACCATCGTGGTGTTACCTTGGTGGTATACTTCCCTCATGTATGAGATGAGTATATCTTGATAACATAGGTATTTTTATGGGAATATATCTAAGTAGAGTTTATGTATTTCTTTGTGGTTTATTCTTGTGAAACATTGGGAGAGTTACGGGTTCTCGGGGTCCCTACTGAGTATCATTATACTCACCCCAGCATGGGATTCTACCACACCCTATTGTGTCTTGTGTAGATGACATACAACATTGATCAAGGCCGAGGGATCCAGGAATAGACGGTGCTGAGAGGTGGACCATTTGGCATGACATGGCGCAGGGACTACTGATCGTGATCTGTACCTACCCTTTAGGTAGGATCTATGATGGATGATCAAGAAGATTGTTTTCACTTTTTGTAGTTTAAACTTTTTAGTTGTACTTGTACAATTCAAATTGGTATTGTATTCTGGACCCCATTACTTTCTTCACTCTTTTATAACTGGAATTTACATTGTCGTTGCTTCTTGTTTCATTCAACTTTGTCTATTTGTACACGTATAAAGGCAATGTCTTCCCGTTTTAGGGATATGAATTCTTGGTGCTATTCGCCAGCCCATGGCATATTAAAGGTAGGCTTGGGGTAGTCATGACATGTGACCTAGGGGATGGTTCGTGACAGAGTGGTATTAGAGGAGTCTGGTCTACTGAAGAACTAAGACTCTAATATTTTATGTGTGGCAATACTGTTAAGTTTTATGATAATGGTTTTTAGTTTGGGGAATCCATTTTTGGTGTCGCAGTCATCATATCCATACACCAGGACCCTGAATTCTAATTTCCATATCAGTACATGGAAACAATTATTTCCAGTGTTTTTGAATGGTATATCCTGTGATTTCTTTGAGTTAGCTCATCTGGTATAACATATTGACTGTGACACACCTGTTTTATTTTAGGATGCCACAACATAGAAATCCATAAAAAATTCCTCAGAGAGTACACAATGATGGCCCACCGAGTGATGAGGCCGTGGTGTAGTGCCCTCTTATGGGGAGATAACCTTCGGGTGGTGTACCAGATGCACCGCTACCCATTGGGATGCTATTGCCACCATCCCCCCCGGTAGAGGGTGCATGCCGACTGAGCATGTTGCATGAGTTTTAGTAGTAGAGGCCATTGAGGTTCCAAGGTATGATGGACCCACAAGCTATTGAGGACTGACTGGTGGATGTAGTCAGAGTTTTCCGCTAGGTTGGGATTCCATCTGGCCTTATGGGGATCCTAAAAGCCAGTACTTTTCAAGAAGCAGTAGGGAGACGGTAGGGAATGATGCATCAGATGTACGATGAGGTGACCCTAGTCAATGTGGTCTTTGGGACGATTTTCATGGCAGAGTTAGTCATAGTGACCTTATGATCTGTGCGTATATAAGAGTTGTTTCACATACAGCAGGGAAGCATGATTGTGGCTGAGTACTTGGTGAGGTTCAATGATCTCTCCCGCTACTCCACCGACATGGTACATGACCCTTTCTTCTGGGGCCAGACCATTGAGCAACATCTTCAATGGGAGATTAGAGCATTGATGATATCCCTGAGCATTCTGATGTAGGATGTGGTGATAGGGTGAGCACTTTTGTTGGAGAGATTCAAAACTGAGGAAACACCAATAGCAAGACCAACCACTGGGCGACACATAACAATGTCATCTGTGGCTAGTAGTAGGAAGATGACACATAGTTCCAAGAGGAGAAAATCATTTGGTGGACGGTCCTAGGACGTAGGGTCGTAGGTGTGGGGCTGGAAAGGAAGAGAATGTCATATTGGGGACATGTAGTGCTTCACGTGCGATGTTCAGGGTCACATGGCTTGTGATTTCCTGACCCGTAGTATGGATGACAAGAAGATGGTTGAGGGACCTCCGAGGTAGAGGCTAAGGTAGGAGAGAAGAGGTCCACAGATAGGCGGATGTGGAAGGGGAGATGGCCATGCAGTAGGCAGTGGGCGGCGATCCAAGGTTCTACCACCACCACCACCAACAGGAAGCCCACCCCGCCCATAAGGAGCATGTGGATAGGGATGCGCTCAGCTCTAGGAAGCTGAGGCATACGACCGCAACACTCGGAAGATGATTAGAGTGGTGATTTGTGTCTACTCCACCCAAGATGCTATACTTATAGACACATGTTCCAGTCAATATTTTGTTTCCATGAACCTCGTTCGGAGTTCAAAGATTTCGGTGGACCGTTGTTTTGATCCTTATGGATAGAGTCTCTTAAGAGATTATATTCGATGATTACACAATAGTTCCGGTAGTGTAAAATTACTCTAGGAGGTGAGATCTTCAGCTAGGATATCATTGTAGTGGCATCGAGGCCTTATGACGTCATCTTGGGTATGGAATGGTTATCCATAGACCATGTTCATATTGACTGTATTGGGTGAATAGTATGGTTTGTCTGCAAAGACGGGAGTAGTTTTTCCTTCACCAATGAGAAGGGAACCTTTTCATCATAGTATGGACTTACCCAGAGGAGGTAACATCTGATTACACATCAATTGGATAGCCATAACCTCAAAGTAGTTGATGTTGAGAGTCCGAGAAATTCTATAGTGGTGGACCAGTAAGCCGTTGTATTTACTGATGATGTTCTAGGAATCCCTCCACACAGAGAGGTAGACTTTTACATCGACTTGTAACCTAGGACGTCACCGATATCAACACCAGAATATCAGATGGATCATGTCGAGCTTCGAGAGTTACGAGTATAGTTAGAGGACATGCAGAGGAAGGGACTCATAAGTTCTAGATTTTCTCTAGGGGAAGACCTGATATTCTTCACCAAGAAGTAAAATGGGTGTTTGGGACTCTGGGTGGACTATCGGTGCCTGTACCAGGTGACCAGGAAGAACATGTATCCACTTCTGAGGATTGATGATCTCTTCGATCAGCTGAAGGGAGCTCGTTGGTTTTCGAAGATCTACCTTAGATCTGGCTATCATTAGCTCAGGGTACGAAAAGAGGATGTGCAGATAAAAACATTCACATGTCGGTATGGCCACTATGAGTTCATGGTTATAATATTCGGCATGAGAAATGCCCTATCAGTGTTCATGGGACTCAGAAATAGGATCTTTCAGCCATACCTCAATCTCTTTGTGGTGGTATTCATCGATGTCATATTAGTGTACTCAGCGATGGGGGATGAGTAGTCATATCATCTATAGATAGTTATAGATACACTCCAAGAGCACCAGCTTTATGGTAAGCTCTCAAAGTTCCAGTTCGGGATACGAGAAGTCCACTTTCTGGGACACATTATCTTGGATGCTGGAGTTGTAGTGGATCCAGCGAATATAGATGATGTACTTTCTTGGGATCCAACCAGGAGTGTGACCATGGTGTACAACTTCATGAGGTTGTCTAGACACTACTAGAGATTCGTGCCTGACTATTCTATACTTGAGGAACGCTTTTCAGCTTTGACGAAGGATGGAAATCCCTTCGTATGGACCGAGAGATGCCAACAGAGTTTTTAGAAGCTGAGATAGAGACTGGTGAGTGACCCCGTATTGAGGAAACCAGAAGAGGGTGTTGGGTATATAGTCTAATGTGACACCTCAGGGATCAGACATGGGGGTGTCCTGATGTAGGAGAGGGCAGTGATCACCTATGGCTCATGATAGATGAGGCAAGATGAGAAGAACTTTGTTACCCATGACATGGAGTTAGAAACAATGTTCTTTCCTTGAAGGTGTTGCGACATTACATGATGGGAGAGCATTTTACAGTATACTCTGATCACAAGTGTCTCATGTATATCTTCCCTCAGATGGACCTGATGCTGAGACAACGATGATGGCTTGAGTTCCTCTATGGCTATGACTTAGATGTATTATATACTCATGGTAAGGGGAATGTGGTAGTAGATGCATTGAGTAGGAGGTCTAGTCTACAGTTTTTGAGTGGGGTGACAGAGCAGCTAGCCGCATTGCCGATATCCTTCGTGGATAGAGATAAAGCATCTTACCTCTAGTATAACGACCCATACATTACATACATTGTTAATACTTCAAAATTGAAGTACACTTATTACAACATATAACAAACCATGAAAGGACCATATAGGTATAGTGTCTTTAGAAACTGGGAAACATAAACAACTGGTTCATAAAGCATCTAAATTGTCTCCCATTTATTTTATCATATCTAGAGTCCCTTTTTGGCATATCTTACTTAATAACCTTCTTCCTGTCCTGGGGAATGGAAACATACAAAAGGGTGAGCTCAAATGCTCAGTAAGGGTAAACAAAAGAAATATCAATCACATTATATTCATAAGAACATAACATTTTGGAAATCTTAACCTGCAAAATAGATCATAATTTCATAAAATGGGATAAATCATAGAACTAAAATGTAATCCCAATAATCATAACATAAAACATGATGTTTTGTGGCATACACACATAATCATAGAAAATCATTTCTTAGTAGTCAAGACTCATTTACAAGACTATCTTAGTGGACAATGTCCATTTCTGAACCGAGTTCACTCCTCATTTCAGTCCTGTTTCACTGAACCGGTTTAACCTGCCGTTCCAGCCATGTATATCTCATGAGATATAAATCTTTTCCCAATGAATTATAGGGAGATATAGGTCCCACCCATCTCATAATGATACCATTCTTATGTGTGCCACAAAACAATAAATCATACATCATTGCATAACCCATATAATAAAAATGGGATTCTTAAACATCGTGACATCATAAAACAATTCATATAAGACAAAGGAATTCATAAAAACAATTCCATCACAACATAATCAAATCAATGTAATAATAGGGATAGAAACATAACCCTATATTATCGTAGATGGAAAATAATTTTGATAAAACACTTGAACTCCATTCTTGAGGAAAATATCCTTTCTACTTCAATAACATTTATGCTTTCTAAACGTGTCATACAATTTTAAACTAAAAGAAGTTGATTAAAAATAAACTTGAAAACTTGTAAAGGAATATTCTGGAAAATAATTTTTTAAAAATCCATTCATGCCGTAAAATTTAAAAAAAACATTCTTCTCGTACTTATGTCGGAAAAGTAAAAAATACCTCATATGAAAAATGAAAAAAGAATCCTTTCATATCTTTTAATAAAAACTCACTGAAGGGTAAAATTGGATTTAAACAATTGTAGAAGGATATAAATATTACATATTTAGGAAACATTGTTGTGGATGATAAATATTCCCTAGTAAATTCTGAAGTATAAACAATCTCGGATAAAAATGAGATTGCGAGATTTTCCCTTACCTTAGGTCCGATTTGCTTCGTAACTGTCCGAACCTCATGTATAATGATTTAAATAATGTCATTGACTTATTCCAGAATCATAATTATTTTTATTATATCAAATATGGTCATATTCATAGCTTATTATTAGTAATATTTCATTGTTACTTGTTATTCAAGTGTTTATTGCTTTTGGTTCTTATGTGTGTTTTGTCGAATAAATTCTTATTCTTCTTTTTAGGTTATAGATACCTCATTTACAAAATGTTATTACTGTAATATATATCATATTCATTAATTCTATTCATTTGTATAATTATTATGGAATGAAGATCATATAGAACGAGTCGCATCCCTTCGTGGAGATGGTATTCCGTACGTACGTACGAGTGATGATATGGTTCCCATGATCCTGGAATTGTATTGGAGTGTATGTATACTATTTCAGAAACAATATCACTTTACAATAATCATATATAGTTATTATTTACACCATTATACCCATCCAATTAAGGTGGTGGTGGAAAATAGATTACACCACAGCGTGGAGACGGTATTCCGTACGTACGCACGCACGGTGATTTCGTTTTCCATAGGATGGATAGATGGTGAAATAGGGTTGTTTAATACTTATAATAACATATCAGTATATAAGTGATACTGATGTTATTACTTCATGTTGAAACAACTAAATAAGATGAAGTGGAAGAAGAAATAATGTTGAACGAATCGGTAACGGACATTACCTCTACTTTGAAGTGCCACTTTGGGACATCCTCTTAGGGCACTAAAATTGGTCTTTGAAGAAGACCAGGACCTCTAGGATGTTTCTAGGGAAGTGGATAAGAGAATTAGGCAGAGTTTGGACGATCTTGAAGGCTCAATGTGGTGTGAGGAAGAGAGGGAGGAGGGGCCCTTTTATAAGGGAGGAGAGGGGCACCGTTGGAAAAACTAAATATATTATTTCATTATAAAGTCATATTCAGTTTTCAATATCTTAAAATTGAATTATTTATATGATAAGGTAGGGATGGGTCTAAATCCTCTCATCCAATATAATTTATATAAGTTTAAGTCATTATATTATCCTTATCTTTTAGTTTTAACTCTTAGTTAATTAGATTGACATTTACCATGTCACTTGTATTATTATAATATATATTTAATAAAATTACCATATACATACAAGAGACCCCCAAGTGGTCCATTAATGATACACTTATCATGATATAAGTATCTTGGCTGAACCTTAGATTTTTAGGAATATAATAACAATTAATAATATAATATTTGTTTTAAAAACTATTTTATGTCAATTTTGACACTATTTGGTAATTGATTTTTGTGAAAATCATAACAGAATGATTAGTTCTAAAAAAGTTAATTAAATCAATACTAAAATGTCTTATTAACATAGAAAATTATTTTAACTCATAAAAAGTTTCAAATTACATTTATTTTGGTATTTATAACATCAATTATGTCAATATTTCATTAATAAGATAATTACTGCATCATCATTATGTCATAAATAAATTAAATTATTTTAAGTCTAAAAATTACAAATAAAATACCGTTATGTAGGAAATATTTCTTTATTTCTAGTGAATCTTTATAGTAGAATTTATCTTATGTATGACCCTATATTAAAAATTATTTAGTTATTAAACATTGATTTTAACTATTTTAACCCTTCATTAAATAAATTAATAATAAATTTTCTAATCTAATCCAAGTAGGCCTAAATGGTCATATTTTACTCCTATGGTTGTTTTTGGTCCATTTACACTTATCCAATAGAATTATGACTTGTGTTATGGTAATAATAATATCATTTTTACCCTTAATTACCCTATTTACTTTTAATCGTGGTAAAAATAAGTAAAAAGTTACTATTCACCAATAATTATTTTCATCTCATTGAACCAAATTTTATTCCTTGATATTAACCGTGTCTCTCAGATTTTCGAAATTCCACTCACAGAAGCAGTAAAATTATGTTTTATGTGAATTTAAAAATTCTCCTAGGAGGTGGGTAAAAGACAGTGAAAAGTTCAATAAACTTTTTATATATCTAAAATTATTATAAAATGACTCCAATGAATTGCATTGAACTTATATAGGAATTATGTACCAATTTTTACCTAAAATAAATTTAAATAAGATAAATCATTATTTAAATAAAAAGTCGGTTTTTAAATAGTAACCCAGTGTTCTCACTATTCATCAAAAATTGAATGTTTTCAGAAAAATAAAACAATTTCACCCTAGGGTAATTTTGATATTATGAATCCAAAAATGAAGTCCATTTTGAAAAATAAAATTTAAAAATTTTCAAAAATTGGTTATTACTATTCATAACGGCTGGTTTTAATAAATATTTTAATAACATATCGTTGTTTACTGAAACTCGGTATTGAGTACGACGCAAGCTATCGAGGAAAGTCGTGATTGCGTGTAAAGGAAGCCAAGATAGTGTTGTGTGTAGCGAATGATTCCTTTGATGATTTATATGGCATAAAAACAAAATATTTGTCATAAAAGTCTCAGGTGTTACATTCTACCCCCCTTAAAATGAATTTCACCCTCGAAATTCATCACTTTGTAACAAACAGATGAGGATACCTCTCCCTCATCATATCCTCAAGCTCCCATGTAGCTTCTTGTAATTTATGGTTCCTCCATAAAACTTTCACCAAGAGAGAGGTCTGGTTCTGTAGGACTTTTTCATTACGATCGAGAATCTCTATCAGATGTTCTTCATAAGAACGATCTTGTTCCAGCGGTACAACTTCTGAGTTGAGTACATGTGAAGGATCAGGTATGTACTTTCTCAGAAGAGATACATGGAACACATCGTGAACTTCAGAGAGGTTCGATGGAAGTTCCAATCGGTAAGCAACCTTCCCAATACGATCCAGTATTTCGAATGGACCGATATACCTAGGGCTTAGCTTTCCCTTCTTTCCAAAAATCATTACTCTCTTCCAAGGAGATATTCGTAGGAACACTTTATCACCCACTTCAAACTCTAGGTCTTTTCTTCGGTTATCGGCATAATGTTTTTGTCGACTCTGAGCTGCTATTATGTGTTGTTGAATAGATATGACCTTTTCTTCCATCTCATCAACAATATCAGGTCCTAATAGATTTCTTTCCCCAACATCATCCACGCAAGTTGGAGTCATGTATTTCTTTCCATAGTGACCTTCATAAGGAGACATCTAAATGCTGGAGTGAAAGCTATTACTATAAGAAAATTCCACCAAAGGTAGGTGTTGATCCCAACCACCTTTGAAATCCGTAGAGCAAGCTCTAAACATATCTTCTAGAGTTTGAATTGTCCTCTCAGACTGAACCTCTATCTGAGGATGATAAGCAGTGCTGAAACTCAACTCTGTATCTAGAGTATGCTGAAGACTTCGCCAGAACATTGAGGTAAACCTTGGATCCCGATTAGATATAATAGAAGGTGGTACACCATGGAATCTTACCACTTCCTTCACATATATCCTGGCAAGCCGATCCAGAGATAAATCCTCTCTAATAGCAATGAAGTGTGCCAAATTTGTAAGACGATCAACTATGACCTAGAAAGCATTATTGCATTTGGATATTTTAGGAAGTCTGGTGACAAAGTTCATAGTGATGTTTTCCCATTTCTATTTGGGTATGGGTAATGGTTGTAACATCCCCTTAGACTTCTGTCTCTCAGCTTTAACTTGCTGACAAACCAAGCATCGAGAGACATATTCAACAAAATCTCTTTTCATGCCATCCCACCTGAAGTACTCTTTCAGGTCCCTATACATCTTCGTGCTTCCAGGATGAATAGATAATGGGGAACTATGAGCCTCATCCAGCAGCTCCTTCTTTAATTTTGGGATGGGAGGAACACAAACCTGATTCCTGAACTTTATTATCCCTTCACAATCAAGGTTGAATTCAGGAACATTTATCACCTTCTATTGTAACTCTACATCTTCTTTTTGTGCCCCTTTAATCTTCACATGTATAGATGGTTGCACATTAATTTGAGAAAGTTACAAATTTTCCCCTTCCATTATAATTCCAAGATCCACCCTTTGTAAATCAATAAATATTGGATCTTTTTTGATCCTCATCATGGATAAACTAGCATGGTCTTGTCGACTTAATGCATCTGCCAAATTTTTTTCTTTCCCAGGGTGGTAATGAATTGAGCAGTCATGATCCTTAATCAGCTCCAACCATATTCTTTGGTGCATGTTCATCTCCTTTTG
Organism: Viscum album; assembly: GCA_963277665.1. Classification (NCBI taxonomy): domain Eukaryota; kingdom Viridiplantae; phylum Streptophyta; class Magnoliopsida; order Santalales; family Viscaceae; genus Viscum; species Viscum album. The sequence goes on along the minus strand of OY728127.1, from coordinate 2,133,111,203 downwards.
TGTGAAAATATACTTTAAACTTTTATGATCAGTATAAATATCACATCTTTCTCCATAAATATAATTCCACCAAATCATTAATGCAATGATTAATGCAGCTAACTCCAAATCATGTGTTGGGTAATTTTTCTCATGGATTTTCAACTGTTGTGAGGCATAAGCTATCACCATATAGTTTTTCATGAGAACACACCCCAATCCCTTCTTGGATGCATCACAATAGATCACAATCCTTTCTCCACTACAAGGCAATGTGAGCACATGTGCACTGGATAACCTTCTTTTCAACTCCTTGAAATTATCTTCACATTCCCCCGTCTAAACAAACGCAACTCCTTTCCGAGTCAACTTGGTGAGTGGAATAGATAATCGTGAAAAATCATTCACAAAACGTCGATAATATCCAGCCAAACCAAGAAAACTTTGGATCTCAGATACTGTTGTTGGTCTCAATCATCTTTCAATAACCTCTGTTTTTTCTGGATCCACAGATATCCCCTCTTTTGAGATTATGTGACCCAAAAATGCAACTTTTTGAAGCCAAAATTCACACTTGGTAAATTTGGAATAAAGCTTCTCCTTTCTCAAGGTCTTCAATATAATTCTCAAGTGATCTTCATGTTATTCCTTGATCTTTGAATAGACAAGAATATCGTCTATAAAGACTACCCCAAACTGATCAAGATAGTCTCTAAAGACTCTATTCATCAGATCCATGAAGATAGCAGGGGCATTAGCAAGACCAAATGGCATCACTATAAATTCATAGTGTCCATACCTTGTACATAAATCCTTCTTTGGTATATCCTACCTTTTTACCCTTAATTGATGATACCCTAAATGAAGATCAATCTTGGAAAAGTATTGAGCTCCGCGTAGTTGGTCAAATAAGTCATCAATGTGCGGGAGAGGATATTTGTTCTTGATCGTGATCTTGTTAAGTTCTCGATAATCAATGCAGAGTCTCATTGATCCATCTTTCTTCTTAACAAACAGAACAGGTGCTCCCCAAGGTGACTCACTGGGGCATATGAATCCCTTATCAAGATTCTCTTGTTGTTTCTTCTTAAATTCCTGCAACTCAATTGGGGCCAGTCTATATGGTGTCTCTGAAATAGGCAAAGCACCCAGTATGAGTTCTATTGAAAACTTGACTTCATGATGTGGTGGAAGACCCTGAAATTCTTCTAGAAAGACATAATCAAACTCCCATACAATGGGAATATTCTTAATCGTAAGTTTCTCTCCAACCATTTGAGATAAATAACCTTCATTTTGTGGAATCAAGACCCATAAGATGGAAGAAATTTCCACTGGAAGGTTATGTTCATCCTTGCATCGATAGAAAATCATAGATTGATCTAGAATATAAAATGCGATGTCCCTTATTTGAAAATTGATATGAGATCCATATAGAGAAAGCCAATACATGCCAAGAATCACATCAAATTCCACTATAGGAAGGATCACAAGATTTGCAGGAAGCACTTTCCCACAAACTTCAATCGGAGAAGAATTATAAACTTTTGATGCGACTGTTGTGCCATTAGGGGTTGTCATAGCTAACTCAACATCTAATTGTTGAGGTAATACGGTGATACCCTTAGAAAATTATTCATAAATAAAAGAGTGGGTGGATCCAGAATCAAATAAAACATTTGTTACTTTAGAGTGGATGGTAAGTGCACCTTTCACAACTTCGTTATCATACTCCACATCGCTGATAGAAATTGCATGTGACTTTCCTTTGTCTTTAGCCTTAAGAGTTTGTTGATGTCGATCATCATCAACAACCGTTGGATTAGGGCATTGATTAGCATAATGCCCCATTTCCTTGCACTTGTAACATTGAACTGTAGGAGGTGCATTTTGTGTATCCTTTTCTTTGTTCGCATCACTAGACATCTTCTTCCCATCATTGTGGCATTATAATGCCCGATGACCTTCCTTTCCACATTTGAAACATTTATTTGTCCCTTTAATACAACTCCCTCCATGTTTCTTTGCACACTTTGAGCATAAGGGAAACCTCATCATCTTTTCAGTGTGCCCTTTAGATTTTCCTTTGAATTCCATTTTCCTCTTCTTATCAAACCCATATGACTGATGGGTTACTCCAATATCCATCTCAACTTTGAGAGCACATCGAACGATTTCCTCATAGTTGTTGAAGTCCCTTATAGCTAATGCCCTTAGAAGACTAGGTTTTAAGCCACTAAAGAATCGATCGATCTTACTCTCAGGTTGGATAATCATACCAGAAGCGTACCTTGCAAGTCTGGTAAAATTTTCTTCATAGGTACCGACATATTTATCATCCTTTTGCTTCAGTTCAAGAAACTCTTTCTCCATCTTTGTTCGAAGAATATGAGTGAAGTACTTATTGGAAAATAAGTTCATGAAGTCGTCTCATTCCATGGACTCAATTTAATCTCTTGGCCTCGTATTCTTGATAAGATTCCACCATTTATCAGATTCACCTTCCAAACGATACACTGCTAAGATGAATTTATCATGTTCAGAACATTGAAGAACTGAAAATATCTTTTCAGTGGTACTGATCCATTGTTTAGCCACTAATGGATCAGTAGACCTACTAAATGAGGGTGGAATCTACCTCATAAAGGATTCAACAGAATGTTGCTCCTTCCTTTTCTCGTTTGGAAGTCCTGCATGATTCATATCTTGAGAAAGTTGTGTGAGATTGGCTGCAATATTTTTCATTCCATCTCCTATAACATTAGGTTGCTCAGGGGGAAAATAATTGCCTTGCCCGTCGCATTACGCATTAACACGGTTCCATCGGGTTCCAACCATTGACTAAAACCAAGAAGAATAGTATGAGTAACACTAATTATAATAGGAAAACCACATGATCTTGAATGAATTTTCACACTTAAGGTCTTATCATTGGGTTTTCATGGCCATTTCTAAAACACTAAGATTGTGTTCTATGCTTAGACATATCCTTAGGGTTCTTGCTAAGGCTTTCACATCCTAGTTTCCAAAGGTTGACTATACCTTTCCTCTGATACCAACTATAACGGTCTGGATTTACATCCATTGGAATATAATTGATACCTATCAGGGCCCTCCATTGGAGGGTACACCCCCTAGGCGGGACACACCACCATCCCCAGTGGCAGCCATTTCCATATGAAGCCCTTGGGAGGAGATCCATGCTTCGTCCAACGCTGACATGTGAGAGTTCCCAAGGATCAGATACATTCCTACCTCCTTTGCCTCTAATACCAACTATAACAACCCATACATTACATACATTGTTAATACTTCAAAATTGAATTACACTTATTACAACATATAACAAAACCATGAAAGGACCGTATAGGTATAGTGTCTTTAGAAACTGGGAATAAAAAACAACTAGTTCATAAAGCATCTACATTGTCTCCCATTTATTTCATCATATCCAGAGTCCCTTTTTGGCATATCTTACTTAATAACCTTCTTCCTGACCTGGGGAAATAAAACATACAAAAGGTTGAGCTCAAATGCCCAGTAAGGGTAAACAAAAGAAATATCAATCACATCATATTCATAAGAACATAACATTTTAGAAATCTTAACCTGCAAAAGAGATCATAATTTCATAACATGGGATAAATCATAGTTGTGAAATGTAATCCCAATAATCATAACATAAAACATGATGCTTTGAAGAATACACACATAATAATATAAAATCATTTCTTAGTATTCAAGACTCATTTCCAAGACTATCTTAGTGGACAATGTCCATTTCCAAACCGAGTTCACTCCTCGTTTCAGTCCTGTTTCACTGAACCGGTTTAACTGCCGTTCCAGCCAGGTCTATATCATGAGATATAAATATTTACCCAATTAATTAGAGGTAGATATAGGTCCCACCCATCTCATAATGATAACATTCTTATGTGTGCCACAAAATCCTAAATCATACATCATTGCATAACCCATGTAATAAAAATGGGATTCCTAAACATTGTGACATCATAAAACAATTCATATAAGATAAAGGAATTCATAAAAATAATTCCATCAAAAAATAATCAAATCAATGTAATAATTGGGATAGAAACAGAACCCTATATTATCTTAGATGGAAAATAATTTTGACAAAACACTTGAACTCCATTCTTGATGAAAATATCCTTTCTACTTCAAATTTTTTTTTTCTTTCTTAACGTGTCATACAATTTTAAACTAAAAGATATTGATTAAAAATAAACTTTAAGACTTGTAAAGGAAGGTTCTTGGAAATAATTTTTTTAAAAATCAATTCATGCCATATAAGTTAAAAAATCATTCTTCTCGTACTTATGTTGGAAAATTCAAAAAGTACCTCGTATGAAAAATGACAAAAGATTCCATTCATATATTTTACAAAAAACTCATAGAAGGGTAAAATTGGATTTAAACAATTGTGGAAGGATATAAATATTACATATTTAGGAAAAATGGTTGTGGATGATAGATATTCCCTAGTAAATTCTGAAGTATGAACAATCTCGTATAAAAATGAGATTGCGAGATTTTCCCTTACCTTAGGTCTGATTTGCATCGTAAGTGTCTGAAACTCCTGTATAATGATTTAACTAATGTCATTGACTTATTCCAGAATCATACATATTTTTATGATATCATATATGGTCATATTCTTATCTTCTTATTATTAATATTTCATTGTTACATGTTATTCGGGTGTTTATTGCTTTTTGTTCTTATGCGTGTTTTGTCGAATAAATTCTTATTCTTATTTTTAGGTTATAGATAACTCATTTCCAGAATTTGATTAGTGTAATATATATCATATTAATTCATTCAATTCATTTATATAATTATTATTCAATGAAGATAATGTAGAACGAGTCGCATCACATCGTGGAGACGGTATTCCGTACGTACACACGAGCGATGATATCGTTCCCATGATCGTGGAATTGTATTGGAGTTTATGTATCCTATTTCAGAAACAATATCACTTTACAATAATAATATATAGTTATTATTTACACCATTATACCCATCCATGTATGTTGGTGGTGGAAAATAGATTACACCACGGCGTGGAGACGGTATTCTGTACGTACGCATGCACGGTGATTTCATTTTCCGTAGGATGGATAGTTGGTAAAATAGGGTTGTTTCATACTTATAATAATATATATGTATATCAGTGATACTAACGTTATTACTTCATAATGAAAAAACTAAATAAGAAGAAGTGGAAGAAGAAATAATGTTGAAAGAATCGGTAACAGACATTACATTTTCTTTGAAGTGCCTCTTTGAGACCTCCTCTTAGGGCACTAAAATTGGTCTTTGAAGAAGACCAAGACCTCTAGGATGTTTCTAGGGGAGTGGAGAATATAATTTGAAAGGGGTTGGCTGTGATTTAAGGCTCAATGTTGTGTGAGGAAGAGAGGGAGGAGGTGCCCTTTTATAAGGGAGGAGAGGGGCACCTTCGGAAAAACTAAAAATATTATTTTATTATAAAGTCATATTCAGTTTTTAATAGCTCCAAATTGATTTATTTCTAAAAAAAGGTGGGGACGGGTCTAAAACCACTCATCCAGTAGAATTTAGGCAAGTTTAGGTCATTATATCAACCTTATCTTTTAGTTTTAACTCTTAGTTAATTAGATTGACATTTACCATATCAGATTGTATTTTTATATTATATAGTTAATAAAATTACCATATGAATCCAAGAGACCCCCAAGTTGTTAATTAATGATACACCTATCATGTTATAATTATCTTGGCAGAACCTTAGATTTTTAGTAATATAATAAAAATTAATAATATAATATTTGTTTTAAAAACTATTTTATGTCAATTTTGACAATATTTGGTAATTAATTTTTGTAAAATTCATAACAGAATGATTAGTTCGATAAAAGTTAATTAAATCAATACTAACATGTCATATTAACATCTAAAATTATTGGAATTCATAAAAAGTCTCAAATTACATTTATTATGGTATTTATAACATCAATTATGTCAATATTTTATTAATAAGATAATTACTGCATCACCATTGTGTCATAAATAAATTAAATTATTTTAAGTTTAAAAATTATAAATAAAATACCATTATGTATGAAATATTTTTATATTTATAATTAATATTTATAGTCGAATTTATATTATGTATAACACTATATTAAAAATTATTTAGTTATTAAACATTGATTTTAACTATTTTAACCCTTCTTTAAATAAATTAATAATAAATGTCCTAATCTAATTCAAGTGGGCCTAAATGGTCATATTTTATTCCTAAGGTTGTTTTTGGTCGAATTACACTTATCCAATAGAATTAGTACAAGTTTTAGGGTAATAATAATATCATAGTTACCCTTAATTACCATATTTACTTTTAACCGTGGTAAAAAAAGTAAAAAGTTACTATTCACCAAAAATTATTATCATCTCATTGAACAAAATTTTAGTCCTTTATATTAACCTTGTCTCTCGGATTTTCCAAATTCCACTCACAGAAGCGGTAAAATTATGTTTTATGTGAAATTGAAAATTGTCCTAGGAGGTGGGTAAAAGAAAGTGAAAAGTTCAATAAAATTTTTATATATCTAAAATTATTATAAAATGACTCCAATGAATTTCATTGAACTTATATAGGTATTATGTATGAATTTAGACTTAAAATAAATTTAAATAAAATAAATCATTATTAAAATAAAAAGTCTGTTTTTAAATAGTAACCCGGTGTTTTCACTATTCATCAAAAATTGAATGTTTTCATAAAAGTACCAAAATATCACCCTAGGCTAATTTCAATATTCCAAATCCAAAAATGAATTCCATTTTGAAAAATAAAATTTACAAAATTTCAAAAAGTGGGTATTACAATTCATAACAGCTAGTTTTATTAATATTTTAATAACATATCGTTGTTTAGTGAAACTTTATATTGCGTACGACGCAAGCTATCGAGGAAGGTCGTGATTGCGTGTAAAGCAAGCCAAGCTAGTGTTGCGTGTAGTGAAAGATTAATTTGATGATTTATATAACATAAAAACAAAATATTTCTCATAAAAGTCTCGGGTGTTACCCAAATGCTCAGTAAGGGTACACAAAATAAATATCAATCACATCACATTCATAAGAACATAACATTTTGGAAATCATAACTTGAAAAATAGATCATAATTTCATAACATGGGATAAATCATATTAGTGAAATGTAACCCCAATAATCATAACATAAAACATGATGCTTTGTGTCATACACACATAATCATAGAAAATCATTTCTTAGTAGTCAAGACTCATTGCTAAGATTATCTTAGTGGACAATGTCCATTTCTGAACCGAGTTCACTCCTCGTTTCAGTCCTATTTCACTGAATCGGTTTAACCTACCATTCCAGCCATGTCTATCTCATGAGATATAAATCTTTACCCAATGCATTGTAGGGAGATATAGGTCTCACCCATCTCATAATGATACCATTATTATGTGTGCCACAAAATCATAAATCATACATCATTGCATAACCCATGTAATAAAAATGGGATTCTTAAACATCGTGACATCATTAAAAAATTCATATATGACAAAGTAATTCATAAAAATAATTCAATAACAACATAATCAAATCAATGTAATAATAGGGATAGAAACACAACCCTATATTATCTTAGATGGAAAATAATTTTGATACAACACTTGAACTCCATTCATGAGGAAAACATCCTTTCTACTTCAAAAACATTTTTCCTTTCTTAACATGTCATTCAATTTTAAACTACAAGAAGTTGATTAAAAATAAACTTGAAAACTTGTAAAGGAAGCTTCTTGGAAATAATGTCTTAAAAATCCATTCATCCCATATAAGTTAAAAAAACATTTTTCTCGTACTTATGTCAGAAAAGTCAAAAAGTACCTCGTATAAAAAATGACAAAAGATTGCTTTCATATCTTTTACTAAAAACTCACCGAAGGGAAAAATTTGATTTATAAAATTTTAGAAGGATATAAATATTACATATTGAGGAATCCTGGATGTGGATGATAAATATTCCCTAGTAAATTCTGAAGTATAAACAATCTTGGATAAAAATGAGATTGTGAGATTTTCCCTTACCTTATGTCCTATTTGCTTTGTAAGTGTCCGAACCTCCTGTATAATGATTTAAATAATGTCATTGACTTATTCCAAAATCATACATATTTTTATGATATCATATATGGTCATATTCATAGCTTCTTATTAGCAATATTTCATTGTTACTTGTTATTCAGGTGTTTATTCCTTTTTGTTCTTATGCGTGTTTTGTCGAATAAATTCTTATTCTTATTTTGAGGTTATAGATATCTCATTTCCAGAATTTTATTAGTGTAATATATATCATATTAATTCATTCAATTCATTTATATAATTATTATTCAATGAAGATCATGTAGAACGAGTCACATCACATCGTGTAGACGGTATTCCGTACGTACGTACGAGCGATGATATCGTTCCCATGATCGTGGAATTGTGTTGGAGTGTATGTATACTATTTCAGAAACAATATCACTTAACAATAATCATATATAGTTCTTCTTTACACCATTATACCCATCCAAGTAAGGTGGTGGTGGAAAATAGATTACACCATGGCGTGGAGACGATATTCCATACGTACGCACGCCCAGTGATTTCGTTTTCCGTAGGATGGATAGATGGTGAAAATGGTTGTTTAATACATATAATAACATATCAGTATATGAGTGATACTTATGTTATTAATTCATAAGGAAACAACTAAATAAGAATAAGTGGAAGAATAGATAAAGTTGAATGAATCGGTAACGGACATTACCTATTCTTTGAAGTGCCTCTTTGGGACCTCCACTTAGGGCACTAATATTTGCCTTTGAAGAAGACCAGGAACCCTAGGATGTTTCTAGGGAAGTGTAGAAGAGAATTTTGAAGGCGTTGGCCGAGCTTGAAGGCTCAAAGTGGTTTGAGGAAAATAGGGAGGAGGTGCCCTTTTATAAAGGAGGAGAGGGTCACCTTTGGAAAAACTAAAAATATTATTTTATTATAAAGTGATATTCGGTTTTAATAGCTCAAAATTTATTTATTTAGAATATAAGGTGGGGATGGGTCGAAATACTCCCATCCAATATAATTTAGACAAGTTTAGATCATTATATTAACCTTATCTTTTAGTTTTAACTCTTAGTTAATCAGATTGACATTTACCATGTGACTTTGTATTTTTATATTATATAGTTAATAAAAGTACCATATACATCCAAGAGACCCAAAAGTGGTCCATTAATGATAAAAATATTATGATATATGTATCTTTTCCGAACCGTAGATTTTTAGGTATATAATAACAATTAATAATATAATATTTGTTTTAAAAACTATTTTATGTCAATTTTGACAGTATTTGGTAATTGATTTTTTTAAAACTCATAACAGAATGATTAGTTAGAAAAAAGTTATTTAATTCAATAATAACATGTCATATTAACAAAGAAAATTATTGAAATTCATAAAAAGTCTCAAATTACATTTATTTGGGTATTTATAACATCAATTATGTCAATATTTCATTAATAAGATAATTATTGCATCATCAATGTGTCATAAATAAATTAAATTATTTTAAGTCTAAAAATTAAAAATAAAATACCATTATGTAGGAAATAGTTTTATATTTCAAATGAATATTTATAGTCGAATTTATCTTATGTATAACCCTATACTAAAAATTATTTAGTTATTAAACATTGATTTTATCAATTTTAACCCTTCATTAAATAAATTAATAATAAATGTTCTAATCTAATCCATGTGGGCCTAAATGGTCATATTTTATTCCTAAGGTTGTTTTTGGTCGAATTACACTTATCCAATAGAATTAGGACATGTGTTATGGTAATAATAATATCATTTTTACCCTTAATTACGCTATTTATTTTTAACAGTATTAATAAAAAAGTAAAAAGTTACTATTCCCCAAAAATTATTTTCATCTCATTGAACCACATTTTAATCCTTGATATTAACCATGTCTCTTGTATTTTCTAAATTCCACTCACTGAAGTAGTAAAATTATGTTTTATGTGAATTTGAAAATTCTCCTAGGAGGTGGGTAAAAGACGGTGAAAAGTTCAATAAACTTTTTATACATCTAAAATTATTATAAAATGACTCCAATGAATTTCATTGAACTTATATAGGTATTATGTATCAATTTTGACATAAAATATATTTAAATAGAATAAATAATTATTTAAATAAAAAGTCGGTTTTTAAATAGTAACCCGGTGTTTTCACTATTCATAAAAAATTGAATGTTTTCAGAAAAATACCAAAATTTCACCCTAGGCTAATTTCAATATTCCGAATTCAAAAATGAAGTCCATTTTGAAAAATAAAATATAAAAAATTTCCAATATTCTGTATTACTGTTCATAACGGCTAATTTTATTAATATTTTAATAGCATATCGTTGTTTAGTGAAACTCAGTATTGTGTATGATGCAAGCTATTGAGGAAGGTTGTGATTGCATTTAAAGAAAGCCAAGATAGTATTGTGTGTAGTGAAAGATTCCTTTGATGATTTATATAACATAAAAACAAAATATTTCTCATAAAAGTCTCGGGTGTTACATTCTACCCCCTTAAAATGAACTTCGCCCTCGAAATTTGTCACTTTGTAACAAACAGATGAGGATACCTCTCCCTCATCATATCCTCAAGCTCACATGTATCTTCTTCTAATTGGAGGTTCCTCCATAAAACATTCACCAAGTGAGTGGCCTTGTTCTGTAGGTCTTTTTCACTACGATCGAGAATCTCTATCGGCTGTTCTTCATAAGAAAAATCTCGTTCCAGCGGTTCAACTTCTGAGCTGAGTACATGTGAAGGATCAGGTATGTACTTTCTCAAGAGAGATACATGGAACACATCGTGAACTTGAGAGAGATTCGGTGGAAGCGCTAATCGGTAAGCAACCTTCCCAATACGATCCAGTATTTCGAAAGGACCGATATACCTAGGGCTCAACTTTCCCTTCTTTCCAAATCTCATTACTCTCTTCCAAAGAGATATTCGTAAGAACACTTTATAACCCACTTCAAACTCTAGGTCTTTTCTTCAGTTATCAGCATAACTTTTTTGTCGACTCTGAGCTGCTCTTATGTGTTGTTGAATAGATCTGACCTATTCTGCCATCTCATCAACAACATCAGGTCCTAATATATTTCTTTCCCCAACATCATCCCAGCGAGTTGGAGTCCTACATTTATTTCTATAGAAAGATTCATAAGGATCCATCTGAATATTGGAGTGAAAGCTATTATTATAAGAAAATTCCACCAAAGGTAGGTGTTTATCCCAACCACCTTTGAAATCCATAGAGCAAGCCTTCAACATATCTTCTAGAGTTTGAATTGTCCTCTTAGACTGACCGTCTGTCTAAGGATGATAAGAAGTGCTGAAACTCAACTCTGTATCTAGAGTATGCTGAAGACTTCGCTAGAACTTTGAGGTAAACCCTAGGTCCCGATCAGATATAATATAAAGTGGTACTCCATGCAATCTTACCACTTCCTTCACATATATCCTAGCATGCTGATCCAGAGAGAAATCTTCTCTAATAGCAATGAAGTGTGCTGACTTTGTAAGACGATCAACTATGACCCAGATAGCATGATTACCTTTGGATGTTTTAGGATGTCCTGCGACAAAGTCCATAGTGATGTTTTCCCATTTCCATTCAGGTATGGGTAATGGTTTTAACATCCCCTTAGACTTCTGTCTCTAAGCATTAACTTGCTGAAAACCCTAGCATCGAGAGACATATTCAGCAACATCTCTTTTCATGCCATCCCACCAGAAGTACTCTTTCAGGTCCCTATACATCTTCATGCTTCCAGGATGAATAGGGAATGAAGAACTATGAGCCTCATCTAGCAGCTCCTTCTTTAATTCTGGGATGGGAGGAACACAAACCCAATTCCTAAACATTATGATCCCATCACAATCAAGGTTGAGTTCAGGAACATTTCTCACCTTCTTTTGTAACTCTACATCTTCTTTATGTCCCTCTTTAATCATCACATGTATAGATGGTTGAACATTCATTTGATATAGATACGATTTTTCCCCTTCCATTATAATTCCAAGATCCATCCATTATAAATCCATAAATATTGGATCTTTTGTGATCCTCATCATGGATAAACAGGCATGGTCTTTTCGACTTAATGCATATTCCACCATGTTTGCTTTCTTAGGGTGATAATGAATTGAGCAGTCATAATCCTTAATCAGCTCCAACCATCTTCTTTGGCACATATTCATCTCATTTTGTGTGAAAATATACTTTAAAATTTTATGATCAGTATAAATATCACACCTTTCTCCATAAAGATAGTGCCTCCAAACCTTTAATGCAAAGATTACCGCAGTTAACTCCAAATCATGTGTTCGGTAATTTTGCTCATGGATTTTCAACTGTCGTGAGGCATAAGCTATCACCATATCGATTTGCATGAGAACACACCCCATTCCCTTCTTGGATGCATCACTGTAGATCACAAACCTTTCTCGACTACAAGGCAGTGTGAGCACAGGTGCACTGGATATCCTTCTTTTCAACTCCATGAAATTCTCTTCACATTCCTCTGTCCAAACAAACATAACTCCTTTCTGAGTCAACTTGGTGAGTGAATTAGATAATCATAAAAAATCCTTCACAAAACGTCGATAATATCCATCCAAAACAAGAAAAATTCGGATCTTAGTTACTGTTGTTGGTCTCGACCATCTTTCGATAACCTCTGTTTTTGCTGGATCCATAGATATCCCCTCTTTTGAGATTATGTGACACAAAAATGCAACTTTTTGAAGCCAAAATTCACACTTGGTAAATTTGGCATAAAGGTTCTCCTTACCAGGGTATTCAATATAATTCTCAAGTGATATTCATGTTCTTCCTTTATCTTTGAATAGACAAGAATATCGTCTATAAAGACTACCACAAACTGATCAAGATAGTCTCCAAAGACTCTATTCATCAAATACATGAATATAACAAGTGAATTAGTAAGACCAAGTGGAATCACTATAAATTTATAGTGTCCATACCTTGTACGGAAAGCCGTCTTTGGTATATCCTCCATTTTGACCCTTAATTGATGATACCCTGAACAAAGATCAATCTTATAAAAGTATTGAGCTCCGCGTAGTTGGTCAAATAAGTCATTAATGCATGGGAGAGGATATTTGGTCTTGATAGTGATCTTGTTAATTTCTCGATAATCAATGCGGAGTCTCATTGATCCATCTTTCTTATTAACAAATTGAACAGGTTCCCCCCATGGTGACACACTAGGGAGTATGAATCCCTTATCAAGATTCTCTTGGAGTTGCTTCTTCAATTCATGCAACTCAATTGGGGCCATTCTATAAGGTGTCTTTGAAATAGGAAAAGCACTCGGTACGAGTTCTATTGAAAAATCAACTTCCCGATTTGGTGGAAGACTTGTAAATTTCTCTGGAAAGACATCATCAAACTCCCGTACAATGGGATTATTCTTAATTATATGTTTCTCTCTCACCATTTGAGATAAATAACCCTCATTTAGTGGAATCAAGACCCATAAGATGGAAGAAATTTCCACTAGAAGGTTATGTTCATCCTTGCATCGATAGATGATCATAGATTGATCTGGAATATGAAATGTGACTTCCCTTATTTGGAAATTGATATGAGATCCATATATAGAAAGTCAATCCATTCCAAGAATCACATCAAATTCCACTATTGGAAGGATCAAAAGATTTGCAGGAAGCACTTTCCCACAAACTACAATCGGAGAAGAATTATAAACTTTTGATGCGACTGTTGTACCATTAGGGGTTGTCACAACTAACTCAACATCTAATTGTTGAGGTAATACGGTGACTCCCTTAGAAAAGCTTTCAGAAATAAAAGAGTGGGTGGATCCATAATCAAATAAAACATTTGCTACATTAGATTGGATGGTAAGTGTACCATTCACCACTTCGTTATCATACTCCAGATCGCTGATAGAAATTGCATTTGAATTTCCTTTGTCTTTAGACTTAAGAGTTTGTTGACGTCGATCATCATCAATAACCCTTGTATTAGGGCATTGATTACCATATTACCCCATTTCCTTTCACTTGTAACATTAAAGTGTAGGAGGTTCACTCTGTGTAGCCTTTTCTTTGTTCGCATCACTAGAAATCTTCTTCCCATCATTGTGGCATTCGAATGCCCGATGACCTTCCTTTCCACATTTGAAACATTTACTTGTCCCTTTAAGACAACTCCCTTCATGTTTATTTCCATATTTTGAGAATAAGGGAAAAACCATCTTCATTTTAGTGTGATCGTTAGATTTTTCTTTGAATTCCCTTTTCCTCTTCTTATCAAACCCATATGACTGATTGGTTACTCCAATATCCATCTCAAATTTGAGAGCACATCGAATGATTTCCTCTTAGAAATTGAAGTCCCTTATGGCTAACGCCCTTCGAAGGCTTGGTTTTAATCCACTAAAGAATCGATCGATCTTAATCTCAGGTAGGATAATAATACCAGAAGCGTACCTTTCAAGTCTTGTAAAACTTGATTCATAGGTACCAATAGATTCATCATCCTTTTGCTTCAGTTCAATAAACTCCTTATCCATCTTTGTTCGAAGAATAATATGGAAGTACTTACTGAAAAATATGTTTTTGAACTCGTCCCATTCCATGGACTCAATTTCATCTCTTGGCCTCGTATTCTTGATAAGATCACACCATTGATCAGCTACACCTTCCAAATGATACACTGATAAGATGAATTTATCATGTTCAGAACATTGAAGAATTGAAAATATCTTTTTAGGGGTACTGATCCATTGTTCGGCCACTAATGGATTAATAGACCCGCAAAATGAGGGTGGACGCTGCCTCATGAAGGATTCAACAGAATGTTGCTCCTTACATTGCTTGTTTGTAAGTCATGCATGATTCATATCTCGAGAAAGATGTGTGAGCATGGCTACATGATTCTGCATTCCAACTCTCATAACGTTTGGTTGCTCAGGGGGAAAATCATTGCATTTCCCGTCGCATTCCTAATTAACACGGTTCCTTCAGGTTCCAGGCATTGACTAAAATCAAGAGGAATAGTGTGAGTAACACTAATTATAATAGGAAAACCACATAATCAAGAATAAATTTTCACACTTAAGGTCTTATAATAGGTTGTTCATGGCCATTTCTAAAACACTAAGATTGTGTTCTATGCTTAGACTTATCCATAGGGTTCTTACTAAGGCATTCACATCCTAGATTCCAAAGTTTGACTATACCTTTCCTCTAATACCAACTATAACGGTCTGAAATTACTTCCAGTGGAATATAATTGATACCTATCAGGGCACTCCATGGGAGGATACACCCCCTGGGTGTGACACACCACCATCCCTAGTGGCATCAATTTCCTCATGAAGCCCTTCGGCGGAGAGCCATGCTTCATCCAACGCTCACATGTGAGAGTTCCCAAGGATCGGATACATTCCTACCTTCATTGCCTCTGATACCAACTATAAAAACCCATACATTGCATACTTTGTTAATACTTCAAAATTTATGTACACTTATTACAATATATAACAAAACCATGAAAGGACCGTATATGTATAGTGTCTTTAGAAACTGGGAAACATAAACAACTGGTTCATAAAGAATCTACATTGTCTCCCATTTATTTCATCATATCTAGAGTCCCTTTTTGGCATATCTTACTTAATAACCTTCTTCCTGACCTGGGGAAAGAAAACATACAAAAGGGTGAGCTCAAATTCTCATTAAGGCTAAACAAATGAAATATCAATCACATCATATTCATAAGAACATAACATTTTGGAAATCTTAACCTGCAAAAGAGATCATAATTTCATAACATGGGATAAATCATAGTAGTGAAATGTAATCCCAATAATCATAACATAAAACATAAAGCTTTGTAGAATACAAATATAATCATAGAAAATAAATTCTTAGTAGTCAAGACTCATTGACAACACTATCTTAGTGGACAATGTCCATTTCTGAACCGAGTTCACTCCTAGTTTCAGTCCTATTTCACTGAACCGATTTAACCTGCCGTTACAGCCATGTCTATCTCATGAGATATAAATCTTTACCCAATGCATTGGAGGGAGATATAGGTCCCACCCATCTCATAATGATACCATTCTTATGCGTTCCACAAAATCATAAATCATACATCATTGCATAACCCATGTAATAAAAATGGGATTCTTAAACATCGTGACATCATAAAACAATTCATATAAGACAGAAGAATTCATAAAAATAATTCAATCACAATATAATAAAATCAATGTAATAATAGGGATAGAAACAGAACTCTGTATTATCTTAGATGGAAAATAATTTTGATACAACACTTGAACTCCATTCTTGAGGAAAATATCCTTTCTACTTCAATTTTTTTTTCTTTTTGTAACGTGTCATTCAATTTTAAACTAAAATATTTTGATTAAAAATAAACTTGAAAACATGTAAAGGAAGATTCTTTGAAATAATGTTTTAAAAATCCATTCATGCCGTATAATTTAAAAAACATTCTTCTCGTACTTATGTCGGAAAAGTCAAAATGTACCTCGTACAAAAAAACGACAAAACATTCCTTCTATATCTTTTACTAAAAACTCACCAAAGGGTAAAATTGGATTTAAACAATTTTATAAGGGTATAAATATTACATATTTAGGAAACATGGATTTGGATGATAAATATTTCCCAGTAAATTCTGATCTATAAACAATCTCGGATAAAAATGAGATTGCGATATTTTCACTTACAATAGGTCCGATTTTCTTCGTAAGTGTCCGAACCGCCTGTATAATGATTTAAATAATAGCATTGAATTATTCCAGAATCATAATTATTTTTATGATATCATATATGGTCACATTCTTAGCTTCTTATTAGTAATATTTCATTGTTACTTGTTATTCGGGTGTTTATTGCTTTTTGTTCTTATGCGTGTTTTGTCGAATAAATTATTATTCATCTATTTAGGTTATAGATACCTCATTTACAGAATGTTATTAGTGTAATATATATCATATTAATTCATTAAATTCATTTATATAATTTTTATGCAATGAAGGTCATGTAGAACGAGTCGCATCACATCGTGGAGATGGCATTCCGTACGTACGCACGAGCGATGATATCGTTCCCATGATCATGGAATTGTATTGGAGTGTATGTATAATATTTAAGAAACAATATCACTTTAAATTAATCATATATAGTTATTCATTACACCATTATAACCATCCAAGTAAGGTGGTTGATGAAAATAGATTACACCACGGCGTGAAGACGGTTTTCCGTACGTACGCACGCGCGGTGATTTTGTTTTCCGTAGGATGGATAGATGGTGAAATAGGGTTGTTTCATACTTATAATAACTTATCAGTATCTGAGTAATACTGATGTTATTACTTCATAATGAAACAACTAAATAAGAAGAAGTGAAAGCAGAAATAAAGTTGAAAGAATTGGTAACTGACATTACCTATTCTTTGAAGTGCCTCTTTGAGACCTCCTCCTAGGGCACTAAAATTGGTCTTTGAAAAGTCCAGGACCTCTAGGATGTTTCTAGGGAAGTGGAGAAGATAATTTGGAAGGGCTTTTCCGAGATTAAAGGCTCAATGTGGTGTGAGGAAGAGAGGGAGGAGGTGCCCTTTTATAAGGGAGGAGAGGGGCACCTTTGAAAAAACTAGAAATATTATTTTATTATAAAGTCATATTCGGTTTTTAATAGCTCCAAATTGATTTATTTATAAGATAAGGTGGGGATGGGTATAAATACTCTCATCCAATTGAATTTAGACAATTTTAGGTCATTATATTAACCTTATATTTTTTAACTCTTAGTTAATTAGATTGACATTTACCATGTCACTTTGTATTTTTATATTATATAGTTAATAAACATACCATATACATCCAAGAGACCCCCAAGAGGTCCATTAATGATACACCTATCAAGATATAAGTATCTTGGCCGACCTTAGATTTTTAGGAATATTATAACAATTAATAATATAATATTTTCTTTAAAAACTATTTTATGTCAATTTTGACACTATTTGGTAATTGATTTTTCTGAAACTCATAACAAAATGATTAGTTCAAACAATGTCAATTAAATCAATACTATCATGTCATATTCACATATAAAATTATTGTAATTCATAAAAAAGCTCAAATTACATTTATTTGAATATTTATAACATCAATTATGTCAATATTTCATTAATAAGAGAATTACTGTATCATCATTGTGTCATAAATAAATTAATTTATGTGAGGTTTAAAAATTAAAAATAAAATACAATTATGTATGAAATATTTTTATCTTTAACATTAATTTTTATAGTCTAATTTATCTTATGTATAACCCTATATTAAAAATGATTTAGTTATTAAACTTTGATTTTAACTATTTTAATCCTTCTTTAAATAAATTAATAATAAATGTCCTAATCTAATCCAAGTGGGCCTAAATGGTCATATTTTATTCCTAAGGTTTTTTCTGGTCGAATTAAACTTATCCAATAGAATTAGGACATGTGTTAGGGTAATAATAATATCCTTATTACCCTTAATTACCATATTTACTTTTAACCGTGGTAAAAAAAAGTAAAAAGTTACTATTGATCAAAAATTATTTTCATCTCATTGAACCACATTTTAGTCCTTGATATTAACCATGTCTCTCGGATTTTCGAAATTCCACTCACAGAAGCGGTAAAATTATGTTTTATGTGAATTTGAAAATTATCCTAGGAGGTGGGTAAAAGACGGTAAAAAGTTCAATAAAATTTTTATATATCTAAAATTATTTTAAAATGATGTCAATGAATTGCATTGAACTTATATAGGTATTATGTATAAATTTTGACCTAAAATAAATTTAAATAAATTAAATAATTATTGAAATAAAAAGTCATTTTTTAAATAGTAACTCGGTGTTTTCACTTTTCATCAAAAAATTGAATGTTTTCAGAAAAATACAAAAATTTCACCCTAGGCTAATTTCGACATTCCGAATCCAAAAAAGAAGTTCATTTTGAAAAATAAAATTTACAAAATTTCAGAAAGTGGGTATTACTATTCATAATGGCTAGTTTTATTTTAATAGCATATCATTTTTTAGTGAAACTCGGTATTGCGTACGACGCAAGCTATCGATGAAGGACGCGATTGCGTGTAAAACAAGCCAAGCTAGTGTTGTGTGTAGTGAAAGATTCCTTTTATGATTTATATAACATAAAAACAAAATATACTTCATAATTGTCTCGGGTGTTACATCTAGTCTATAATTGTCACTCCCCACTACTTCAGTTAGTCAGGTAGGAGCAACTTGGGAACATTGATTGCGAGGCTCGACATGCTCAGATATACTCAAGACAAGAACTTGGTGGATTTTTTGATGGTGGGGATCACATCATCCTCTTCAGAGGATCTACCATGGTATCAATGGCACTGTGGGAGGAGGTGTTATGGGAGTTCTATATTTCCCCTATGTCAGTACATCCTAGAGTGGTGAAGATGTACCAGGACCTTCGACGTTAGAACTGGTGACCATGGATGAAGAAGGAAGTAGCATGGTTTTTTTCTCAATTACTCACTTGTCAGCAAGTGACGACCGAGCATCTGGTACCAGCAGGCATAGCACAACCACCAGAGGTGATGGAGTGGAAGTGGTATGGGATCTCTTTGGACTTTGTGATAGGAATTTCATGTAAGTTCATGGGACATGATTCCATTTGTGTGATCGTTGACCGACTCAACAAGTCATCCCACTTCCTACCTATCCGAGAGTGGGGATCAGTAGAGGGCATGTGACACCTCTATATATAGAAGATTTTATGACTTCATGGGGTGCCATCAATTATCATCTTGGACCATGATACACGTTTTACATCCTATTTGTTGATGGTATTACAGGATGCATTCGGGACTCAGCTATGTTTGAGCACCACCGTTCATCCACAGATGGATGGTCAAACAAAGCATACCATTCAGACGTTGGAGGACATGCTTCGTGCAAGATTCCATTATTTTGGACATTGTTGGGAAGATAACTTTCCATTGTTGGAGTTCACATACAACAGCATTTATCACTCCACCATTGGTATGGAACCATTCAAGGCCCTATACGGCCGACCTTTCAAATCACCTCTATGCTGGACAGACCCGGGGGAGTCCGCACTTATGGGTCAAGAGTTGGTATGAGCTACCACTTAGAAGGTGCAGGTCATCTAGGAGTGGATGAAAAATGTATAGAGCAGACATAAGTCTTATTCTGATAAAATATAGAGACCTTTAGAGTTCTAGGATGTGGAATACATATTCATTGGAGTCTCTCCTCAATGGGTACTATCGAGATTTGGCCGAGGCGACAAGTAATCACCAAGGTATATCAAACCATTTCTGATACATCGGAAGATAAGAGGGGTGACGTACCAGTGGCACTTCCACTATAGTTGGAGAGTGTGAACGACGTCTTACAAATATCCTTGCTAACGATATATGTGCATGACACATAGAACATCATCAGTAATGGAGAGATGGACTTTAATGATGGGGCGACATTTTTGAAGGTTCTAGTGGTGCTTGAGGATCGACAGGAGTGAGTCCTTCATGGGTGATCCATACCCCTGGTGCATGTTCGATGGCAGCACAAGAACCTCTAGGAGAGAAAATGGTAGCAGGAGGCTCAGATATTTGCTCAGTACCCCCATTTGTTTCCTTAGTCATTATTGTGGATTATCGAGACGAAAATCCCTAAGGTGAGGATAATGTAAAACCCAGATTTTACAAGTAATGTTTTCTAATTATATAGAATTATTAAGATTCAGAAAACATTTATGGTGTGTGATTCCAAGAAATGGTGTGTCCACAATGAATTTATGAACTGTTTTTATGGTATGTTCGGTAAACGCATGAGTGGCATTATATAACTTTTGAATAGGTGCTCAGATTAAAAATCTGAGGTCACCGTTGAATCTGCAGCGCCAGATTTCACTTAATAGAGACGTTACTTTGACCACATTAGGTGTGGAGAAAAATTTATCTTTTGTGACTTTCTAAAAGAAATAAATAAAAAACTTTTTATTTTGTTTGTTTCTAACTTATCCTCTAACAGACAAGTGGAGGTGAGACCAGCCACGTGTCAACCCAATAAATGGCATGACCTGTTAATCTCATGTAACGATGTTTTTAGGGAATTAGGTAGGTTCCTAATTAATGATCCACCATTAATTACCCATGTCGTTACTTATCCTTCCCATCTCGTATTTATATTATGATTGGGGAGAGGTTTTGGAACAGCTTTTTTAAGCAACAAAGTGTTGAAGGAGTTCCGAGATGCCAAACCCATGGAGGACTGAGCCGGTTCAGATGAGCAGTGAAAAGCTACACCGAAACCCCGAACTGAAGGACGACGTGAAATCGACATCATTGGATGCCTGTGGTGGGAACAAAGATCACTAATCCACCCTCAAGTGTGGACTTTCTCCAATAGTTATACAATGTAGGTGTTTTAATTATTATTTATTTCAAGTGATTTTTCTTGAACCACTTTATCCTCCATCTTGTTTACGAGATAACGCGGAGGGATCAAGGATAATAAACATGGTCCAGAACTTCCACTATCTTGATATCCTTGCACCTCCATGGAAGAAAAGTGGCACTGCGCCACCAACTGGCTACAAATAAGGCAGTGCGTCGATGCACATCACATAGAGGAGGCCGCGGAACAAATATGTGGCAGTCATCAAAGTAGCCGACATCGGCCGACCATAGAGAAAGTGTGGCATGCTGTCAAGAACCACTACTGATCTGAGGGTCAAATCTTGTCAGTCGAGGCAGAAGGAGGAGGTGGCTGACAAATCGGCTGGCCATGGAAGGAGAGGCAGTGTGACCAACGCGCCACTAGAGAACGGGAAGGTAGAGCGACCAATGTGCCGCCGATGAGAACAAGACATGTCCAAAGCCCCAGTGGAGGTATAACGCACGCCTCCATCGAGTTCTGCAGTGACTGGGCGGCCTGCACCTGGTGCCGCCGATTCACAAACCGTGAGGCCTCCGAGCTGTTCTAGAGTTCGGGAGACTGGGGGTCACACCCCCCTGTCAGCTCGGACAGAAAACGATCATGCCACCCCCCTTGCGGGCCGAACATAACATGGCTGGGCTTCCCCCTTGCAGGTTGCGCCCTACGCAGCTAGGCCTCCCCCTTGCGAGCCACACCCTACATGGTCGGGCCACCCCCCTTGCGGGTCACAACCAATACAAGTCGGGACGCCCTTAGAGGGCCGCCCCTTTGTGGGACATACCGTCCTTCTGGGCCTCCCTTTCCATGTCCAGTTATCTTTTCAGGCCACCCCCTTGTGGGCAAGGCCATGCTCACCACGGCCCAGCCCTGGTCGGGTCAGGCCCAGAAACAATGAAAGGGCTATATCTTGAGAATTAGACCTCCGTTTGATGAACCGTCTGCAGCATTAGTATCCGTGGATTGGGACAGACCACTTGGTATACCTATCTTGAGTTTTGGAGACAGTTGGAGTTTGGACGGGTTGGATCTAGCCCGAATCCAACCGGGCCCCCAGAGCTAAAACGCTTATAACTCACCGACTGGGTGTCTGATTGACACACCATCTGTCGCGTTGGAACCCTTACGACATGGCGGTCATTTGGGTTACTCATTTGTCAAGATTAGTGGAGGTCGAGGTATGATTGATATCTCTAGGGGTAGATACTATGAAACTCAAGTGCACCGAGTGTGAGGAATTGAGTGGCTGGAAGTGAGGCGAAGGATAGAGGCAGATCATATGGAGGTTAGTACCGAGCGATCCTGTGTGGGTCAGATTCTTTGTGGGTAAGCGCTCAGTGTTCCCATGTTAGTCAGCGCATACCTATCCTTTATGGGTTTGATCCTGTGTGGGTCAATACTCAATGGTCTTGTGTCAGTCAGTGAATATTGATCATGTGTGGGTCAGATTCTATGTGGGTCATTGTGGGGTTAGGTTACCTATCAATCTTGTGTGGGTCAGATCCTGTGTGGGTCATTGTGGGTGTGCGTTACTTATCGATCATTTGTGGTTCAGATCCTATGTTGGTCAGCGGGGGCAAGTTACCTATCGATCATATATGGGTCAGACTCCATATGGTTAGAAGTAATTCCTCTTGGCAGAATAAGATGATCTAGCTTTGCAACTAATCATCTGTACTTTTATACATCATTGAAAACCTGGTATGAGTTGAGACTCTATTTTAACTATGCCTTTTACCTGTGCGGTACTTCTATCTTTGTGGTGTTACCTCTATGGTACTTCTACCATAGTGGTGTTACCTTTGTGGTATACTTCCCTCATGTATGAGATGAGTATATACTGATAACATAGGTATTTGTACGGGCATATACCTAAGTAGAGTTGATGTATTTCTTGGTGGTTTTTCCTTGTGAAGAATTAGAAGACCTACAAGGTCTCGGGGTCTATACTGAGTATCATTATACTCACCCCTACATTGGCTTCACCCACACCATGTGGTGTTCTGTGTAGATGACGTATAACATTAATCAAGGCTAGGGGATATAGGACTGGACGATTCTTGGAGTTGGACCATTTTGTATGATGTGAAACAAGGACTACTGATCATGATATGTACCTACTCATCAGGTAGGATTCGTGATAAACGATCCAGGAGTGGCTTTTCACTTTTCATCGATTTCTACTTTTTAGTTGTACTTATAATTTTCTATTTGGGCTTGTATTCTGGCCCCCTTTATAGTCATCACACTTTTACTACAGAAGTTTACTTTGTGGTTTCTTCTTATTTCATTCTACTATGTGTGTTTCTATAGGTTTAAAGAAAATGCCTTCCCGTTTTAGGGATATGCTTTTTCGGTGCTAGTCACCATCCCCTCTCCATTGGAAGGCGGGCATGGGGTAGTCATGACACAGGACCTGGGGGATGGGTCGTAACATTACTCCCCGGATTATCATATTGGATAGAGCCCCTTAATGAGCTATGTTCACTACCCATTGAAGTCCTGTTTTCTCATGAAATGTCTATTTTTGACTAATTAATTTGAGGGATATATAAATATTTTCCCAGCTATATCTTATTGAAAATTACACAATATTTTTCCACAATATCATAAAACACCATCATAGAATAACCCATAGAAATAGGAAAAACGTTTTATCATCATTTCATCACAACATAACCTATGGGAAAGAAAAAGGTTTCATAACCATAACCAATGAAAAAATTAGGAATTTAATAAAAAAATTAATCACAATAAATAACCACTATAGAGAAATAATAGGGTTATTATCATTTGATCATATCTCTAATAGAGTATATGTAGGTTTAAGGGTTGATGTTATTGATGAATATAAATTCAATTAAAAGACCATAAAAACCATTCATGAGGAAAATACCATTTCCAATTTCATAATCAGATATTATAATTTGAATATGTTTGAAATATTAATGAAAAAATTACATTTAAAATATACATGAAATATTTTATGCTATGATTTCAATAATTGGATAGTCATGAGGGAGGTAAATATCATTCATGTAGTAATCATACAAACAGTGATTCTATTCACATTTTCCATAAAATGTCAAAATTACATCATTCATAAAATGAAAAGAATATATTTTTTAAATATTTTATAAAAAATTGAATAAGGATAAAAAGGAAATTGAAAAAAATTGATGAATTGTAAAACATTTTTTAAATATTTTTTATAAAAAATGGACATTGATGAAAAATGAGTTTCGACCGAAAGGAAATAAATTTAATTTTCCATAAAAATATTATTTTTTCATATAGAGTTCATAAATAGATGATAATTAAAGTAAAACATTTAATATATGGAAATAACCGGATAATAAATAATGACATGAGTTTCTCCATAAATTGGACAGAAGATTTCATCATTGTAAACTTAGTCATAAACTATCAGGTTAAAAAATGAAATTTAAAAGTATAATTCATACTACATTGGATACATTTGAATCTTAAACCTCATGAAATAAACAACATAATATGGATATTTATATACCATAATATTCAAGACAAGAGTCATTAAATACATTGACGAGAATTATATACAACCCAAAAAAGAAACCAGTTTTGTATAAGGCATGTGTCCCATAGAAATAAAAGTGATATGAAAATCCCTTATCTTAAGTCTACACACACTTCATACAAGTTTTAACCTCCTTTATATAAAATTTAGATTTATTATAAATATAATCTATAAAAAATTCATATATATCATACCATATATGATTTAATTATATCCTTTTTATCACCCATTTTTTAATAATTATTTATTGAAACCATTCTTCTTGGGGATAATAGATTTGTTTTCCTGGTATGTTTTCATTTGGTATTTTTGGTCTTGGTACATTAATTTTTTCCCATAGGAGCAATAATGTTTATCATGATATAAATATCGAATATATTAATTATATATATATAGATATATTTATAGATATCCATAAAATTTATTTTCTGGAAAATGAATTACATTGGTCATGGAGATGATAAATCGTAGATACAAATGATTGTCGTTTACATTTTTTTCAATGGATGGAAAAAAGATAAAAGATAACTAACCAATAAAAATAATTATAAATAATATTCCTCCATCTTTCATAGAGGTATATGATAATTAACCTTTAAAAAAAAATTTAATTCATATATACAATATATATTCATTAAATATATCATTATTACCATCAATTTCAACTTTAAAGTTAATGTATCACATCATCTCATGGAGGCATTACTCCACACATATTCACGAACTACATTATCTTTTTTCAAAATATTGGAAGGTAATAAGTTACATGTTATATTATTATAAAAGAATTTTTATTATATAATAAATAGAATATATATTTTAAGTCTTTCAATATATCCATTAATGATAGGTGGTGACAGAATACAAATAACATCAGTTCAGGAAGTGGTAGTCCTCCGTACACATGATCGATGGTTTCTGTAACACCCCGAGATTTTATGAAAAATATTATTTTCATTAATGTATTTTGTTGTACGCTACACAAAAAGGAGCTTTCAAAACACGCATCCTTGACTTGCCTTTCATTACACGCAATCGCGACCTTCCTCAATAGCGTGTGTAGTACGCAATACCGAGTTTCACTAAACAAAGATATGCTATTAAAATATTATTAAAACTAGCCGTTATGAATAGTAATAACCACTTTTTGAAATTTTGTAAATTTTATTTTTCAAAATGGACTTCATTTTTGGTTTCGGAATATCAAAATTAGCTTAAGGTGAAATTTTGGTACTTTTCGGATAACTTTCATATTCTGATGAATAGTGAAAATTACTAATTTTTAATTAAAAAGAACTTTTTTAATAGAAATAATTAATAGTGATAAATTATTTATTTGAATGGTTTTAAATTATATTTAGAATATATTTTTACAATTTAATACAATTTTGGTCATTAGATGTAATTCTACATTTAAACCAGACATAAACAAGTGTCAATCTTTTGATAGTTATTATCTCTTAAAAACACGCTATTTGTTTTGACGACGGGAATTAATTTTTAAATTAATTATTGAAACTAATATGTTTTGAATTTGGTAAAATAGACATCATTTTTCAGTTCATAATATCAAATATATCTTAGGCCTAATTTTTGGTATTTTTCTGGAAACTTGCATTTTTTGATGAATAGTGAAACCACTAAGTGGTAGTTAAAAAAATGAATTTTTCATAAAACGTAATTTTACCGCTTCTATGAGTGGAATTTCAAAAATCTGAGAGACACTGTTGATTTCAGTAAGTAAAATGTGGTTCAATGAGATGAAAATAATTTTTGGTGAATAATAACTTTTTACTTTTTTTACCACAGTTAAAAGTAAATAGGGTAATTAAGGGTAAAAATGATATTATTATTACCCTAACACAAGTCATAATTCTATTGGAAAATGGTAATTCGACCACAAACAACCTTAGGAATAAATGATGACCATTTAGGCCCACATGGATTAGATTAGGAAATTTATTATTAATTTATTTAAAGAAGGGTTAAAATAGTTAAAATCAAAGTCTAATAAGTAAATCATTTTTAATATGGGGTTATACATAATAAAAATTCTTCTATAAATATTAATTAGAAAGATAAACAGTTTTTCTATATAATGGTATTTTATTTGTAATTTTTAGACATTAATTATTTTAATTTATTTATGACACAAAGATGATGCAGTAGTTATCTTATTAATGAAATATTGACATAATTGATGTTATAAACACAAAAATAAATGTAATTTGAGACTTGTTATGAATGCCACTAATTTTATAGATTAACATGAAATGTTAGTATTGATTTAATTAACTTTTTTCGAACAAATAATTATGTTATGATTTTCACAAAAATCAATTACTAAATAGTGTCAAAATTGACATAAAATAGTTTTTTTAAAAAATATTATATTATTAATTTTTATTTTATTCCTAAAAATCTAAGGTTCTCCCAAATGACTTAGATAAAGTTATATAGATTAACAATAAACAACTTGGGGTTCGTTTGGATTGTTATGGTATGTTTATTAACCATATAGTGCAAGAAAACAAAAAGACATGGTAAAAGTTAAATTATTTAACTTAGAGTTAAATCTAATTGATAAGGTTACAATAATAACCTAAACTTTTCTAAATCCTATTGGATGAGATAATTTCGACCCATCCCCACTTAATCTTCAAAATAAGACCCTTTGGAATCATTATAAACCGAATTTTACCTTAATATAAAATAATATTTTGAGATTTTCTTAAGGTGCCCCTCTCCTCCCTTATAAAAGGGCACCTCCTCCCTCTCTTCCTCACACCACATTGCGCCTTCAAGCTCCACCAAACCCTGCCAAATTCCCTTATCCACTTCCCTATAAACATCCTAGAGGTTCTGGTCTTCCTCAAAGACCAATTTTAGTTCCCTAAAAGGAGATCTCAAAGAAGCACTTCAAAGAAGAGGTAATGTCCATTACCGATTCTTTTATATTTATTTCTTCTTCCACTTATTCTTCTTAGGTTGTTTCATTATGAAGTAATAACATCAGTATCACTCATATAATGATATGTTATTATAAGTATTAAACAACCCTAATTCACCATCTATCCATCCAACGGAAAACGAAATCACCGTGCGTGCGTACGTACGGAATACCGTCTCCACGCCGTGGTGAAATCTATTTTCCACCACCACCTTACTTGGATGGGTATAATGGTGTAAATAATAACTATATATGATTATTTTAAAGTGATATTGATTCTGAAATATTATACATACACTCAAATAGAGTCCCACGATCATGAGAACAATATCATCGCTCGTGCGTACGTACGGACTACCGTCTCCACGACGCGATGAGATTCATTCTCCACTTTAACCATTCATGAATGATTATAAAGTACATATAATAAGTAATCATGAAATATATGACATAATAATGATACTGTATTTATGTGTATATATATGTATTTCATCTACTTAATTCCATTAAACTCAATAAGGAAACGAAAACAGCGTTCATGCGTACGTACGACCTACCGTCTCCATGAACGGTGTATTTCTTTCCATTTAGTGATTTATTATATATATGTAAATTCTGAATATATATTATATATAAATCATGTTTTATATTCTGGAATTAAGTAATCATGATCTAAGTAATCATATGAATAATTACAAGTCAAAACACGGACGACAAATGAAACAATTTTACCCAAAACGCTATTTAACATGGAATTTACAAAAGAACGGGTAATATAAAGTAATAAGTGAACCATATATGATATCATAACAATGATTATGATTCTGGGATAAGTCAATGACATTATTTAAATCATTATACAGGAGGTTCGGACACTTAGAAAGAAAATCGGACCTAAAGTAAGGGAAATATCACAATCTCATTTTTTATCCGAGATTGTTTATACTTTGGTATTTACTGGGGTGTATTTTATCATCCACATCCATATTTCCTCAATATGTAATATTATTTCCATACACCTACAATTTTTTAAATCCAGTTTTACCCTTCGGTGAGTTTTTAGTAAAAGATTTGAAAGGAATCTTTTGTCATTTTTTGTATGAGGTACTTTTTGACTTTTCCGACAAAAGTACGAAAAGAATGTTTTTTTACTTATACGGCATGAATGGATTTTTAAAACACTATTTCCAAGAATCGTCCTTTAAAAGTTTTCACGATTATTTTTAATCAACTTCTTTTAGTTATAATTTTATGACATGTTAAGAAATGAAAAGTGTTTTTGAAGTATAAAGAATATTTTCCTCAAGAATGGAGTTCAAGTGATTTATCAAAATTATTTTCCATCTAAGATAATAAAGGGTTCTGTTTCTATCCCTATTATTACATGGATTTGATTATGTTGTGATGGAATTATATTTTTATGAATTCCTTTATCTTATATGAATTGTTTTTTGATGTCATGTTGTTTAAGAATCCCATTTTTTCTACATGGGTTATGCAATGATGTATGATTTATGATTTTTGTGGCACACATAAAAATGGTTTCATTATGGGATGGGTGGTACCTATATCTCCCTCCAATGAATTGGGTAAAGATTTTATATCTCATGAGATAGACATGGCTGGAACGGTAGGTTATACTGGTTCAGTGAATCAGGACTGAAACGAGGGTGACTCGGTTCAGAAATGGACTTTGTCCACTAAGATAGTCTTGGCAATGAGTCTTGACTAATAAGAAATGATTCTCTATGATTATGTGTGTATTCCACAATGTTTCATGTTTTATGTTATGATTATTGGGATTACATTTCACTACTATGATTTATCCCATGTTATGAAATCATGATCTCTTTTGCAGGTTAAGATTTCGAAAAGATATGTTCTTATGAATATTATGTGATTGATATTTCTTTTGTTTACCCTTACAGAGCATTTGAGCTCACCCTTTTATGTTTTATTTTCCCCAGTATATAAAGAAAGGTTTTAGGAAAAAAAGGACGATCTTTATTGGGAGATGTTGAAGATCTTTCACCACGATTAGAAGATTATATTCCAAGTTTCCAAAGACACTAAACTATTATGATCCTTGTGTGTGTGTTTTTGTTATGTACTAAGTATTCCTCAAATGTAATGTAATGTCCATGTACTTCAAGCTTCGGGTCTCTACAGTTGGTATCAGAGGAAAGGTTTAGTCAACCTTTGGAAACTAGGATACGAAAACGTTAGTGAGATCCCTAGAGATATTTCTAAGGTATATCTAGGGATGTCCTTAAGGATAAGTATACTTATAGGATACAGACCTAGAACTACGGTAACAATCATAGAATTTATCCTAAGATGTTTGATATTGAGGATACTCCCCCTTTATTATGTTGTTTTCCCTAGCAAGATTTTTGCCTCTCACACTATTCTTTTTGGGTTTTAGACGATGACTGGAACCCGAAGGAACTGTGTTGATCAATGCAATGGACAATGCAATGATTGTCCTCCTGAACAAACAAATGTTATGAGAGATGGAGTGAAAAATCTTATTGCTATACTTACACAAGCTATGAATCATTCTGGACTTCCAAATGAGCCGAGAAGGGAACAATATTCTATTGAGTCCTTCATGAGGCAACGTCCACCTTCTTTCAGTGGGTCTTCTGATCCACTTGTTGCTGAACAATGGATCAGTACTACTGAAAAGATATTTTCAGTTCTTCAATGTTCTGAACATGATAAAGTCATCTTAGCAGTATATCGTTTGGAAGGTGAAGCTGATCAATGGTGGAATCTTATCAATAATACGAGGCAAAGAGATGAAATTGAGTCCATTGAATGGGATGAGTTCAAGAACATATTTTTCAATAAGTACTTCCCTCGTATTCTTCAAACAAAGATGGAGAAGGAGTTTCTTGATCTATAGAAAAAGGATGATGAATTTGTTGGTATATACGAAGCGAATTTTACAAGGCTTGCAAGGTATGCATCTGGATTTATCATCCAACCTGAAAGTAAAGTAGATCGATTCTTCAGTGTCTTAAAACCAAATATTCGAAGGGCATTAGCTATAAGAGACTGTAGTAGCTATGAAGAAATTGTGTGTTGTGCTAGCAAGGTAGAAATGGAAGTTGCTGTTACTTATCCATCTCATAGTTTTGATAAGAAATGAAAGATGGAGTTCAAGGAGAAATCTCAGAATAATGTTGAAAAGAAGATGAATGTTTCCTTATGCTCAAATTGTGGAAGGAAGCATAGTGGAGATTGTCTTAAAGGGACTAGAAAATGTTTTAAGTGTGGAAAAGAAGGTCATCGAGAAGCTGAGTGTCGAAGTAATGGAAAAAGGGTTTCTAATGATGTGAATAAATAAAAGACTACAGAGAACGCACCAACAACAGTTAAATGCTTCAAGTGCAAGGAAATGGGGCATTATGCTAATAAATGCCCTAATCCAAGGGTTAGTGATGATCGACGTGAGCAACCACTTAAGGCAAAGGACAAAGGGAAGTCACATGTGATCACCGTTGGAGATGTTGAATATGAAAACGATGTGGTGGAATGATTAAGTGTTTATGTAATGGGATTCCATAATAATGTTGTATATAGTATCGTGGAATATTGGAATATTTATGTTTTAGTCTATTGTGGTTTTCAATAATTTTATGGCATCGGTAACCATGAAAAGTGATTGAAATATTTTTGGAAAGCAGATGATATGCACGTAATGAAGGGATAAATAGAATATAACATGTTTGATAGTATTCATGAGCTCATGATTGATATAAGGACTAAGTGATATCATGGTTTGAGGATATAGAATTTTGAGGATTTTGGTATATGGAAAGTGTTAACTTTTAACTGCATTAATGTTTTCACTAAGGTTCAATGGGTATTCATTTTTTAAGAGAATACATGATTAAGGCCTTCTAATGCTTGGAATGTGACCAACAAGACATATCTCATGATATACGGGGATCAATGATGGTATTAACATGCTTGTTATATGAACTCTTTGGTAATCGTTTTCACTATAATATGAGATTGGACATCAGTATTATGGATAAGCCTAAAAGATTGGAATGGACTATGTTGGACATAAGTTAGTATTGTTTAAGGATAAAAATTTTTTTCGATATTATTAATGGGATGTTATAGTAATGTAGTTTTAGAAAAAGGGCAACCTGCAGGACGGGTGACAACCCATCGCGTCGGACAAGGTTGTGGGAATCGAACCCACAACCGATGTGTGACTGGCCTTTATCGCCTTCCACTAGCCTACAGGAAGTCCCTGGTTAGTAGAAACTAGTTTTATTTTATTACGCGGTATGATATATGAAGTATAAGATCATTTTTGGAATCGTATACGATTAACTTCACCATAGATGGTCTTATGTATTTTTGATAACTTTTGTAACCTTTTGTTTGAGACAGATGGAATGACCCATCATTCTATCACATGATCTGCTAACACTTCACGAATGACAAATACAAATTCATGTCTTTAAGAGATGAAGTGGAAATTGTCCAAAGAATGACCAACAGTGACACAGTACCAAAATCACGAAAGTATTTCGTCTAATTCCAATTTCATCAACTTTAGGGTAATGATCTTGAAAACCAAAAATGATGTCCTAGTGCTCTTATATCTGATGAATTAGATGGTACCTTAGATCATCACAAATTTATGGCTTTGTGATTGCTGGCTTTTCCATAACCATGTTCTCTACCACTATCCATCAGAACATGATGGTTAGATTTCTCTTCCATATCCATATTTTCACCTATGTGGAAACCCAGTGATTAGTTTATTTGGGTAAACGTTACGTTTCATACTTTTTTTAATGAATGATTTTGGTATTCCTTTTTACGATGTGGGTTTCTATTAAAGAAAATTTCAAGTAGTAAACCATTTATAACCCCAATGAATTTCGAGGGAAAAATTCATTTTAAGGGGGGTAGAATGTAACACCCCGAGATTTTATGAAAAAGATTATTTTCATTAATGTCTTTTGTTGTACGCTACACCAAAAGGAGCTTTCCAAACACGCATCCTTGACTTGCCTTGCATTACATGCAATCACGACCTTCCTCAATAGCGTGTGTAGTACGCAATACCGAGTTTCACTAAACAACGATATGCTATTAAAATATTATTAAAACTAGCCGTAATGAATAGTAATAACCACTTTTTGAAATTTTTTAAATTTTATTTTCAAAATGGACTTCATTTTTGGATTCGGAATATCGAAATTAGCTTAGGGTAAAATTTTGGTACTTTTTGGATAACTTTCATATTCTGATGAATAGTGAAAATTACTAAATATTAATTAAAAAGAAATTTTTTAATAGAAATAATTAATAGTGATAAATTATTAATTTGACTGGTTCTAAAGTATATTTAGAATATATTTTTACAATTTAATACAATGTTGGTCATTGGATGTAATTCAACATTTAAACCAGACATAAACAAGTGTCAATCTTTTGATAGTTATTATCTCTTAAAAACACGCATTTTTGTTTTGACGACGGGATTTAATTTTTAA
Source organism: Viscum album (assembly GCA_963277665.1). NCBI lineage: Eukaryota > Viridiplantae > Streptophyta > Magnoliopsida > Santalales > Viscaceae > Viscum > Viscum album. The sequence continues at coordinate 2,133,077,504 of OY728127.1, read as the reverse complement.
ATTAATTAATGCAACTAATATGTTTTGAATTTGGTAAAATAGACATAATTTTTGAGTTCATAATAACAAATATATCTTAGGCCTAATTTTTGGTATTTTTCTGGAAACTTTCATTTTTTGATGAATAGTGAAACCACTAAGTGGTAGTTAAAAAAAATGAATTTTTCATAAAACTTAATTTTACCACTTCTGTGAGTGGAATTTCAAAAATCCGAGACACACGGTTGATGTCAGTAAGTAAAATGTGGTTCAATGAGATGAAAATAATTTATGGTGAATAGTAACTTTTTACTTTTTTTTACCACGGTTAAAAGTAAATATGGTAATTAAGGGTAAAAATGATATTATTATTACCCTAACACATGTCCTAATTCTATTGGAAAAGTGTAATTCGACCACAAACAACCTTATGAATAAAATACGACTATTTAGGCCCACTTGGATTAGATTAGGACATTTATTATTAATTTATTTAATGAAGGGTTAAAATAGTTAAAATCAAAGTCTAATAAGTAAATAGTTTTTAATATGGGGTTATACATAAGATAAATTCGACTATAAATATTAATTAGAAAGATAAAACGATTTCCTACATAATGGTATTTTATATTTAATTTCTAGACATTAAATAATTTAATTTATTTATGACACAAAGATGATGCAGTAATTATCTTATTAATGAAATATTGACATACTTGATGTTATAAACACCAAAATAAATGTAATTTGAGACTTTTTATGAATTCCACTAATTTTCTAGACTAATATGACATGTTAGTATTGATTTAATTAACTTTTTTCAAACAAATCATTCTGTTATGATTTTCACAAAAATCAATTACTAAATAGTGTCAAAATTGACATAAAATAGTTTTTAAAACAAATATTATATTATTAATTGTTATTTTATACCTAAAAATATAAGGTTCGGCCAAATGACTTAGATAAGGTTATTTATATTAATAATAAACAACTTGGGGTTCATTTGGATTGTTATGGTAAGTTTATTAACCATATAGTGTAAGAAAATAAAAAGACACGGTAAAAGTTAAATTATTTAACTTAGAGTTAAATCTAATTGATAAGGTTAAAATAATAGCCTAAACTTGTCTAAATCCTATTGTATGAGAGGATTTTTACCCATACCTACTTTATCTTCTAAATAAGACCCTTTGGAAACATTATACACCAATTTGTCCTTAATATAAAATAATATTTTGAGATTTTCCTAAGGTGCCCCTCTCCTCCCTCTCTTCCTCACACCACTTTGAGCCTTCAAGCTCGGCCAACCCCTGCCAAATTCCCTTCTCCACTTACCTAGAAACATCCTATAGGTTCTGGTCTTCCTCAAAGTCCAATTTTAGTGCCCTAAAAGGAGATCTCAAAGAAGCACTTCAAAGAAGAGGTAATGTCCATTACCGATTCTTTTATCTTTATTTCTTCTTCCACTTCTTCTTCTTAGGATGTTTCATTATGAAGTAATAACATCAGTATCACTCATATACTGATATTTTATTATAAGTATGTAAAAACCCTAATTCACCATCTATTCATCCTACGAAAAATGAAATCACCGCGTGTGCGTACGTACGGAATACCGTCTCCACGCCGTGGTGAAATCTATTTTCCGCCACCACAATACTTGCATGGGTATAATGGTGTAAATAATAACTATATATGATTATTTTAAAGTTATATTGATTCTGAAGTAGTATACATACACTCCAATACAGTCCCACGATCATGAGAACGACATCATCGCTCGTGCGTACGTACGGACTACCGTCTCTACGACGCGATGAGATTCATTCTCCACTTTAACCATTCATGAATGATTATAAAGTACATATAATAAGTAATCATGAAATATATGACATAATAATGATACTGGATTTATGTTCATATATATGCACTTCATCTACTTAATTCCATTCAACTCAATAAGGAAACGAAAACAGCGTTCATGCGTACGTACGGCCTACCGTCTCCATGAACGGTGTATTTCTTTCCATTTACTAATTTATTATATATATGTATATTCTGAATATATATTATATGTAAATCATGTTTTATATTCTGTAATTAAGTAATCAAGATCTAAGTAATCATATGAATAATTACAAGTCAAAACACGGACGACAAATGAAACAATTTTACCCAAAACGCTCTTTAACATGGAATTTACAAAAGAACGGGTAATATAAAGTAATAAGTGAACCATATATGATATCATAAAAATGATTATGATTCTGGGATAAGTCAATGACATTATTTAAACCATTATATAGGAGGTTCGCTCACTTAGGAAGCAAATCAGACCTAAGGTAAGGGAAATATCACAATCTCATTTTTATCTGAGATTGTTTATACTTTGGTATTTACTAGGGTGTATTTTATCATCCACATCCATGTTTCCTCAATATGTAATATTATTTCCATCCACCTACAATTTTTTAAATCCAATTTTACTCTTCGGTGAGTTTTTAGTAAAATATTTGAAAGGAACCTTTTGTCGTTTTTCGTACGAGGTACTTTTTGACTTTTCCGACAAAAGTACGAAAAGAATGTTTTTTTAACTTATACGGCATGAATGGATTTTTAAAACATTATTTCCAAGAAGCTTCCTTTACAATTTTTCAAGTTTATTTCTAATCAACTTCTTTTAGTTATAATTTTATGGCATGTTAAGAAATGAAAAGTGTGTTTGAAGTAGAAAGGATATTTTCCTCAAGAATGGAGTTCAAGTGATTTATCAAAATTATTTTCCATCTAAGATAATAAAGAGTTCTGTTTCTATCCCTATTATTACATGGATTTGATTATGTTGTGATGGAATTATATTTTTATGAATTCCTTTATCTTAAATGAATTGTTTTATGATGTCATGTTGTTTAAGAATCCCATTTTTTCTACATGGGTTATGCAATGATGTATGATTTATGATTTTTGTGGCACACATAAGAATGGTTTCATTATGAAATGGGTGGGACCTATATCTCCCTCCAATGCATTGGGTAAAGATTTTATATCTCATGAGATAGACATGGCTGGAATGATAGGTTATACCGGTTCAGTGAAACAGGACTGAAATGAGGGTGACTCGGTTCAGAAATGGACTTTGTCCACTAAGATAGTAATGGAAATGAGTCTTGACTAATAAGAAATGATTCTCTATTATTATGTGTGTATGCCACAAAGTTTCATGTATTAAGTTATGATTATTGGGATTACATTTCACTACTATGATTTATCCCATGTTATGAAATCGTGATGTCTTTTATAGGTTAAGATTTCCAAAAGATATGTTCTTATGAATATGATGTGATTGATATTTCTTTTGTTTACCCTTACTGAGCATTTGAGCTCACCATTTTATGTTTGTCTTTTCCCCAGGATATAAAGAAAGGTTTTAGGAAAAAAAAAGGAAGATCTTTATTGGAAGATGTTGAAGATATTTCACCACAATTAGAAGATTATATTCCGAGTTTCCAAAGACACTAAACTATTACGATCCTTGTGTGTGTGTTTTTGTTATGTACTAAGTATTCTGCAAATGTAATGTAATGTCCATGTACGTCAAGCTTCGGGTCTCTACAGTTTCGTTTCCCATTTGATGGAGGATGAGATAGATATAGGTTATTCCATTAACCTAATATGATATATATATATATATGGGTTATTATTTAATAATATTAAAATAATATTTGAATTTGTTAGAATAATAAATAAAACATAAACACATGGTTATGAACTATACCTCTTCTTTGGATAACTTCTTTGGATTTCCACCTAAATCCTTCTTACATTGGTTTTCTCATCAATAAGGGGACACTATGTCATGGTTAGAAATTTGAGGAATGTTTTTTAATTTTTTTTCAAAAATAATTGTCTCTTGAGGTGTGGATAGAAGTGGATAAGAGATTTTCTTTTATAAGGGGGCATAATAACCATATGGAAACCTCTTCGAAAATTACTAGGAGAATGGAAAATGATAAAGACATTTCATTGAAAAATGTCTCCAATTAACCTTATATTAATTTTTAATATAGTATAAGATAAAAATATATCCATCCAATCAGATTTAAAAATAATTAATTGGAAAAAATGCCCTTAAATTTTGGTTCAACCTCTAGGTAAAGATTTTTAACGTTGACCATGATACATAATTTTTTTAATAGTCATTATGAAAAAACTCCGTTGAACATATTATATAATATTAAATATTATGATTAAGATAAGTAATACCATATCCAAATTCATTTAAAATAAATTGAATAATATAATATAATATTAAACTCACAAACACGGTGAAAATGTAATTTTCCCGAGAAAATATTTCATATATATAACATTATTTATATCTGAATTAATAATGAAATTTCTTCCAATTAAATAAAATAATATTTATAATAATAAAATTAAAATAATATTTATATTCATTTTTAAATATAAATTTATAAATTCTTTACTCGAAAAGTTAATTATCAATAAAAAACAATATTTTTCATTATTCATCAAAAAATTAATTTTTATAAAAAATATAAAAAATTATATCTAATTTTGTAAGAACCCAGACCTCCTTTTCAGGTACGTTTTTATTTTTCTAGAGTTTTTCAGAAAAGAGGAGTTTTGGAACTTTTTGAAGTACACGCTGTGTACATTATGAGTACACACCGTGTACTCGGTTACCACGAGTAGTCGTGTGTTGGCTGTGTAGCGGCCTTGCACATGGCCATGTGTGATTATGTGGAGGCCGCCTAATGTGGAGTTTGGAAATGGTGAGTACACTTTGTGTACTTAAAAGTACACACTAGGTACTTTTTTTCATTAAACGCACCTGGGTCGTGTCTGACGGACAGAACCGTATCCTACTCAACCTAGTTCGTCCGAGAGAACTGAGCGGCCGCAGATCATTGATGAGCCCTTGGACGAGTGTCCGTCTTCCAAATCAAACACTGTCGGTTGCATTGGGATTCCCTTAGAATGCTCTTTCTTCTCCTAGATCATAGTTTCCTGATTCCTCTTCTTTTCCAAGTTATCTTCGGTTGAACATTTTGAGTGTTTTCATAGATCTACGGTGTTCTAAGGTGATTAAAGCATCGAGGTTTATGTATATTGATCTTCCAACCCCAAGTTAGGTGGTTTGTGCCTTTCTGTATAAATTCGTTGAGTTTTATGTTCAACTTTTCCAATACCCATGAATGGGGTGTTGCGTGTTTACCGTTTTAGCCCTTTTATTTTTCTTCTTTTCTTGTGTACTTGAGTAGAGGTAAATTGAATGGGATTAGGGTTAAATTTATATGATTGGATGTTTTTACCATGCATCTTTGTTGTGACCCTTTGGTCTACCCTTGCCTATTAGGCTGCAGTTTTTATTTCCAGGCCTAGTATTGTTGGATGGTGTGACTATTATTATGTTATGCTGTTATGCTATAGAATGCTAGAAACGTAGTTCTTGAGGATTACCTTGGCTGATACGCGACGCTATACTTGCTTGACATACACAGGGCCGTGATAACCTGGTGTATAGACCATTGCGAGAGTGGACGTTGAATGATTCTCCAATGTGTCTTTATAATTATACAATGCAAGACCATAGGAGGAATTAACATTGAGTGCTTCCTCAGAGTGTCTGTAGTTCCTCGATGTGGGCCACAGGGGGAATGAGACATTGAGTGCTTCCCTAGAGTGCCTTTAGTACCAGTACGAGAGTATAGGGGGAATTGATAATGAGTGCTTCCTTATAGTGTCTATACCTTAGCTGAACCAGAGGAGTGAGACTGTGTGTGCTTCTAAGAGGGTTTCTTGTACTTTTTTGGTTGAACAAGAGGGGTTAGGTTGCGATTACTTCCTAGAGTGTTACACGCTTTGATTAGATTCTTATTTTATTGTGGTTAGAATGTTTGAAACTATGTATTGTTTACTGTTGAGTACTTTCTTGTTTACTGTTTCCTATAATTTTACCTCCCATATAGTCTTGACTGTTAGGAACATATCTCATGGTGGTTACCTACTAGGATTTTGTATCACACCCTATTTAGGACTTTCTTTTGGGCCCAAAAAGTTTATATTTTTGTAGGTATAGACAAGGTTAAGAACCCTTCTACTACAGGTACTTGATTTTCGGTGGCGATGGATAGCATGGGACCAGGATATGGCTTGCGATGCTGAGGAGTTTATCTTCTCTCTTTTGCACTTAGGTTTAGCACTATTGTATTCTAGTATTGTGACTTATTTGGATATTTTCCTAGACATATGTATCATTAATAATTTTATATATGTTCTCAAATTTATACTTTTAGTTTTCTGTTGTTACTGCTATGTGTCATTATTAATGCTTCCACTATTGAATATCTGTTTATTTTTGCTATGTATACTGCCAATGAGGTCATAGTTTCCCCACTATCACACCCAAGGCCCTCACAGCTAGTCGGTAGCTTCTGGAATTCAGGGAAACGTGCTTGAGGCCATGTGACCATCCGGGTACGACGCTCCTCTGGGAGGCTTCTGGAACCGGGATGTTACAAAGTGGCATCAGACAGAATATTTCCACTCGACTTACTATTTGGTGCATGTATCCAGGGATATGTAGGAATGGGTACTTGGTAATAATCTTTTCCTGGGATTAGCTAACTCGTGTACAGGTAAAAGCCAATCTACCTCATTTATTGCAATTTTTTTCTGGTTTTGCAGCTTTACGGTTGATTTGATTTTCATCATTGGGTGATTCACATGTTTTGTGTTGTTAACATTGACATTATTGAGGTTCTATTTCTATATCAACCTGATGAGATGAGGGTATTCCATTTCATGAATCATATAGGCACTTTCTAGAAATCACATGTCATGCATTCTTGCCATGCCAACTAGGATGCATTAGAAATTTCATATTGTTGTGATAGATGCCTAGAATATGCATGATGTTATGATAGATACCTTGATAAAAATACCTTTTGTTTGATAAGGTATCGTGGGTAAGGTTTTTTTTGAATGAACACAAAAATTTGGTTCTAGAGGTGTTATGGGCCCTCATGGACCAGAAATTGGTGGATCATTGACTGGTTTACCTTTTTTATAACATGTATAAGATGCCAAGATTTGGTTCTTTTTTTTTCGGGAAGAAAATATTTCTATTAAGTACACGTAGTGTAAATTATGTACACACCATGTAGTCTCTAACCGTGTCATAGGTCATGTGGGAAGAGGCATGTGACAGGGAAATTCATTGGAAACACGCCGTGTATCGGTTGTACCCACTATGTGGTGTTGACTGTGTGTCTGCCCGTGTGGCTAACGACATGGAAAGATAAATCTTCAGTTATACACACCGTGTCGGGCTTGAACACACTATGTAGAGTATTCATAGGTACCTGGGAATGTCACAAACAACACAGGTCGGTGTTATCCTTTCTCGTACATGCCACGTCCGTCTGGAACACGCCATGTAGTGGGATCCATGTGTTAGGCCATGTCACTAACATCATGGGTTGGGTGAAGCTTATGTAGTACATGCTGTGTCTATCTTGAACACGCTGTGTAGTCTTCTCTTAGGGGAGCCATGTGGCTTAGGTGTGTAGGAGGACTCGACCAAGGGAAAATGATTCAAGTACACACCATGTGTTAGGACAACACGCCGTGTGGTTAGGGTGTTACACGACCGGTCTTGGAAAGAGTACACACTTATGAAAATTACTTAAGGGAACATGTCGTGTAGGGTTTAAACATGTCGTGTAGTCATGTTTTGAAAAACATAAATTTTTTCTTTCTCCTATTCCCTTATTAAACTTCTATGTTTCAGTCCCTTTTAATCATGATCTAAGGTATGCACTTGACCTTGGAGAGTCATGCCACCGAGACGTCCTCTGGTTGTTCGCTAGTTATAGGGAAGAGATCAAATGCTAGATACAGCTGATCAGGGAATTCCTGCAGATCCTAATAGTGTGCCAGTTTTGGCTCCAGCAGTTATACCTAATAATGGTACTGATGCACAGTTTATGGAAGGATTCATGGGGATGATTCATACTTTTCAGGGAGCACCGCCTCCTTCCCTGTCAATTGAAGATTTGATGCAGGTCTTCCAGAAGCAACATCCTACCACCTTCATAGAGGAAGGAGGATATCAAGCTGTAGCGTCCTGGATGGAATCCATGTTGATGATCTTTGAGCATCTGGAGATTCCTCCAGAGAGGCGGGTCAATCTCTCTACTTACATGCTATGGGATTCCACCATTAGATGGTGGGATGTCATCTCACAGGCGGGTTATTTGCAGGTTATGTCTTGTGAAGAGTTCCAGTGGATCATCTATAACTAATTCTATCATGAGACCATGAGGTCCAATCGAGCCTAGGATTTCATGAGTATTGAGCATGATACTCTTTCTGTTAGGGAGTGTTCCTCTCTCTTCACCGATATTCAGCACATTAAACCCTTCCTAGTGGGATATGGGTTGTTCCTGGTAAGGAAGTTCGATGATGTCCTCAAACAGGACATCCACACTTAGGTGAATATATTTATTTTGACTTCCATTGCTTCTATCATCAACTAGGAACTGATCACGGATCATAATATAAGAGATTCTAGAGTTCTAAGATAGGGTGGCTCAACATCCAGATTCATTGCTTCATCAGAAGATAGCCGAAAGCACCACAGGGAGACTACATGGGGAGATCCGAGTAGGCAGGATGCATATTCTAGTAGCCAGGTAATCTGCTACCAGTGTGAGAGAAGCGGGGATACGAGGCCGCAGGGCAAGAGAGACCCAGTGTAGTGCTAATCATGAGGCAATATGGGTCACCATCAGTGCTTCTGTCAGATCTATTCACTAGCTACTGGTGATAAGGGTTCTTCTATGATTCTGTGTTTGGGAGAACCACCACTAGTTTCTCACTAGTCATTGAAATGGAGTTCTTCAGGCCATTCAGGTGGAGGTGGAGGTCATGTCCATGGTGTTTTGTCACCATTTATTCAGAAGCAATATGGTACATCACCATAGAGTGGTCCGACATGGTCACAGAGACGTGGAGCAGGCCATACATTTGCAATGGGGCAGACCCAGTGGGAGAAAGATCCTGAAACTTCTACAGTTCGAGGAACGATCCTAGTTTCCTCAGTTTTATCTTCATCTCTTTTCGATACAGGGGCTTCCCATAGAATTATATCTGTAGCTTTTTTGGAGATCCATGCGCTCTTTATCATTTCTTCATCCGATATTATGAGGTTAGACACTCTGTTGGGGACTAGAATGGATAGTGTATGTCAGTTCAAGGATTTTTCTCTAGAGGATGGTGAGTGTCCCTTCTTATGGGATCTCTAAGTCCTGTAGATGACATTGTAAGATGTTATTCTCTCAATGGAATCGCTAGTTCCATTCAATGCATTCGTCGACTGTAATCGTCGTAGGGTGATTATCATATCACTAGAGGGTGGATCGTTTCTTCATAAGGGAAAGTGGGGTGTCTAGGTTAGCAGAGCTAGTTTAAGGCTTCGTGGTTTAGGAGGAGATACAACCCATATTTCTTGTCTGTATCTGGATGACATGGGGACTTCACATATGGACTTTCCCCCAGTGTTGGATCATTTTAGAGATGTATTTCCAGAGTAATTTTTAGGATTTCCTCTGGTGTGATAGGTTGATTATTCAATTGATCTTGTGTCAGGAGTGGCATCAGTGTCCATTCCTCTTTATAGGATGGCTACAACAGAGTTGAAGAAGCTCAAGAAGTAGTTGGAGGAGTTGTAGACAAAGGGTTTCATTCAACCCAGTACTTCTCCTTAGGGTTCTCTAGTCCTGTTTTCGAAGAAGGCCGATGGTACTCTTAGACTTTGTGTGGATTATCAGAAGTTTAACCAGTTGACATTTAAGAACTAATATCCCTTTCTGATGATTGATGATCTCTTTGATTAGCTTCTAGTATTCCAGGTGTTCTCGAATATTGACTCGAGGTCTGGTTATCATCAGTTGCGCATTAGTCCATCATATATACCTCTTACAGCCTTCTGGAGTAGGTATGGTCTATACGAGTATATGGTTATGCCATTCCGTCTCACAAACACGCCTGTAGTATTCATGGCACTGATGAACCGAGTGTTCCATCCAAACATGAATTCTTTCATCCTAATATTTGTGGAAAATATCTTGGCGTACTCTTACACTCTACACAACCATGCCACAAATCATGAGATCGTTATGAGTACACTGAGAGAGAATTAGTTATATTCTATGCTCTTAAAATTCCACTTTTGGATGGATCAAATTCACTTCTTGGGTAATGTGATCTTAGAGATAGGAGTATCGGTCGACCTAGAGAATATGAGAGCAGTAGTTTCATGGGAGCAGGTGAAGAACGTATTTGAGGTGTGATGATTTTTGGGGCAGGATAGATACTACAGATGCTTCATACATGAACTTTTCACATTTAGCAGCACTGCTGACAGGTCTGACTAAAAAGGGTGAAAAGTTCTTGTGGTTAGATTCTTGTGAGTCAGCCTTTCAGGAGATGAAAGGGAGGCTGAATTAAGCATGGATACTAGTCTTTCTAGAGTAGGGAAAGAGTTATATCTTTTACTATGATGCTTCAGGTATCGGGCCAGGAGATGTACTTATGCAAGGAGATGGAGTTATTGTGCATAGGTCTCGGTGGTTGAGGCAACATGAGAGGAACTACCCGACACAACATCTGGAGTTGGCAGCTATTGTTCATGCCCTACACTGTTGGAGACATTATCTTTTGGGAGAGCATATTTTGTTTTTCACAAACCAAAAAAGCCTCATGTAAATCTTCACTCAGCGTGATCAGAATTTGAGACAGTGAAGGTGGGTTGAGTACCTTCAGTCCTTTGAAATTGAGCTTGCCTACACACCTGTGAATGGAAACGTAGTGGCTGATGCATTGACCAGACGGACTCAGATATAGGTAATTTAGGAGGCCAGCTGTGAGTGGCAGCCTATGGCTATGTTCTTTGAGATGCATTTAGAGGTGGACGACAGACAGGGGTAGACTTTCCTTTCTTCTATAGCTATTACCTCTACCCTTCTTGATCGAGTACGAATGAGGCAGCTATCAGTTTCAAAAGGCCTAGTGCTGTGGGAAATGAGAGTTAGGAGAGGACCCTATTCCTATATAGACCATAGGCAAGGATGAGATCTTTCATTTCTAGGGGTGCATATGGGTGCCACCAGACATACGCGAGGAGTTGATGCGGGAATTTAATTCCGTATTTTGGGAAGTTCATCATGGTTTCACAATGATGTATCATGATCTACACTGTTAGTATTGGTGTCCAGGTATGAAGAGGGACATTGAATGTTTCGTCATGAGGTGTTCCACCTGTCTGTAGGTTAAGGAGGAGCATCAGTGACCAGCAGGACTTTTTCAGCAGTTACCCATTCCCAAGTGAGAGTGGAATGATGTTGCGATGGATTTCGTGAAAGGGTTGTCGAGGTTTCCTCAAGGGAATGATATATAATGGGTTGTCATTGATATACATACGAAGGTCACTCACTTCTTGCCGATTAAAGAGTCGTTCAGTGTTGATGAGATGGGATGGTTTTACATCTGTGAGATTGTATGTCTACATGGAGTTCCACACTCCATAATTTCAGACAGGGATGCACGTTTTACTTCTCGGATCTGGAAGGGGCTATAGAAAGCTTTTGGTACACTGGTGCTTTTTAGTATCGCCTTTCACCATCAGATAGATGGCTAGTACGAGTGTACAATTCAGGTGCTTAAGGACATGCTACAAGAATGCATACTAGATTTTGGAGGTTCTTGGGAGAAGAATATACTTCTTTTGGAGATTTCCATAAACAATAGTTTTCAAGAAACTATTCAGATGGAACCATATAAGGATTTGTATGGTATGTCATGCCGATCACCCTTATGTTAGCTGGTGGTAGGAGAGGTATCTTTTTTGGGACCTTGTCTTGTTCTGGAGACCACCGAGCAGATAGAGTTGATTCAGAAGAGGACGACTACTGCACAGGCTCGTCAGAAGTCTTATGATGATCAGCGGAGAAAACCTCTGGAGTTCGAGGTCGGGGATCATGTTTTTCTACATGTCACACCAAGGTTAGAACAAAATAGAATTAGGATAGAGGGTAAGCTTTATCTGAGGTACTTCAGGTCGTTTGAGGTTTTGGAGGGAGTTGGGCCAGTTATCTATTGGTTGCAGTAACCTCAGAGGTATCGAGCTATGCATGACGTCTTCCTTGTGTCTTAGCTTCGACGTTATTTTTCAGACCCGTCTTAGGTTTTCCAACCCGAGAATGTTGAGTTGGAAGTGGAAGAATCTTTCAAGGAGAATTCTATCCGAATTGTTGGTAGATGTATGAAGGTTCTCCATGGCTGGTATGTTCCTCTGGTACGGGTGCTATGGAAGCACGAGCGAGTACAAGAGGAGACATGGGAGAGGGAGGTCGATGTACGATCGTAGTGGCCGAAGTTGTTTGGGGTTTCTTCTTCTACGCCGCCTACCTAGGGAAATTTGTGGATGAATTTCGTTAAGGGGGGAAACTTGTAAGAACATGGATCTTATTTTCATTTATGTTTTTATTTTTTTTCTAGAGTTTCTGATAAAAGAGGAGTTTCTGGAAATTTTTTAAGTACACGACGTGTACTTTATGATTACACGACGTGTACTCAGTTACTGCAGGTCGCCGTGTGCTGGCCATGTAGTGGCATTGCACATGGTCATGTGTGATGACCTGGAGGCCTCCTAAAGAAGAGTATGGAAATGGTGAGTACACTCTGTGTACTTCAAAATTACACGCCATGTACTTTTCTTTATTAAATGCACTGGGGTCGCATATGACGGATAAAATCGTATCCTTCTTATCCTAGTTTTCATGAGAGCGTTGTGTGGCCGTGGTTCTATGATGATCCCACATCCTGGTGTCCATCCTCCAAATAAATCACTGTCGGTTGCATTTGGATCTCCACTGTAAGACCTTACTTCTCCAAGAGCTACGTTTCCTGATTCCTCTTCTTTTCCAAGTTAACTTCGATTGAACGTTTTGAGAATTTCTGTAGATATATGGAATTTTAAAGAGATTCAAGCCTCAAGGTCCATGTATATTGATCTCCCAACCCTGAGGTAGGTGGTTTGTGCGTTTCTGTAGAAATAAATTGAGTTTTATGTGCAAATTTTCCAATAACCATGAATGAGGTATTACACGTTTACCGTTTTAGCAATGTTGTTTTCCTGCTTTGCATGTATGCTTGAGTAGTGGTAAATTGAATGTGATTAGGGTTAAATTTCAATGATTTGGATGTTTTTCGAATGCATGTTTGTTTTGACCGTTTGGTCCACCCTTTCCTTTTAGGCTGAATTTTTTTTCCATGCATAGTATTGTAGGATGGTGTGACTGTTGTTCAGTTATGATTATATGCTGTAGAATTCTATCCATGTAGTACTTGAGGTTTACCTTGGCCGATACACAATGCTATAATTGATTGAATTACACAGGGCTGTGAGAACCTGGTGTATAGACCATAGAGAGAATGAACATTGAGGGATTCTCCAAAGTGTCCTTATAATTATACGATGTGAGACCACATGGGGAATTGACATTGAGTGCTTCCTTAGAGAGTTTGTAGTTCCTCGAGGTTGGACACAGTGGGAATGAGGCACTGAGGGCTTCCTCAGAGCGCCTTTAGTACCGATACGAGACTATAGGGGGAATTCACAGTGAGTGATTCCTTAGAGAGTCTATACATTAGCTGAACCAGAGTGGTGAAACTGTATGTGATTCCCAAAGGGTTTGTTGTACTTTTTTGGTTGAACCAGAGGGGATAGGCTACAAGTACTTCCTAGAGGGTTACTTTCTATAAATAGCTGCTTACTTGACTATGTTTAAAATGTTTGAAACTGTGGATTTTTTACTATGGATTATTTTTCTTGTTTACTGTTTCCTGTATTTTTTCCTTCTATATACTCTTGACTATTAGGCACAGATCTCATGTTGGTTTCCAAATAGGATTTAGTCTCAAACCTTGTTTGGGCCATGCTTTTGGGCCCAAAAAGATTATATTGTTGCAGGTATAGACAAGGAAAAGCACCCTTCTACTTCCAGTACTTGATTTGATGTGGAGCTGGAAAGCATGGGACTAAGCTTTGGCTTGTAATGCAGAGGAGTTGATCTGCATTATTTTTCACTTTGGTTTAGCACTATTGTGTTCCAGCATTGTGAATTGTTTGGATATTTACCTACATATATGTATCATGCAACATTTTATATTTTTTCTCCAATTTGTACTTTCAGTTTTATGATGTTACTACTATGTGTCATTATTACTGCTTCCGCTATTGTATATCTATTTATTTCGACTTTGTACTCTTCCAATGAGGGCATAGTTTCCCCACTATCACACCCAAGGACCTCGCTTCTAGTTGGCAGCCTCAGGCATTCGGGGAAATGCGCTTGAGGCCATATGACCAACCGGGTACAGGGCGACACTAGGTGGATACCGAAACCGAGACATTACAAATTTCATTTTGAATTTTTTTTAATAAATGAAATTTATCTTTACAAATAAATTTTATAAATTTGGGAAGATTAATTTTCATTTAAGATAACAAAATGTGATGAATATTTTTTTAGAAAAATATAATTTTAAGAATAAAAATAAAATTATAATAATACCATTCTTAGAACAAATATTATATGAATCATTAAATATTTTACTAAATAGACAATATTGAATTTTCTTTAATATCATTCATATATAGTGACTAATTTTTTTATTAATTAGAAACACTTTTCGTGAATAAAAATGTTTTTTAGTGAAAACATTTATATTATTTTCAATTGATGTATTTCTTTCACTTAAAATTATTTAATAATAATTAATTTATTTTTTAGATATTAGAACCATAAAATTTTAATAATTTAGTTTTTTCAATCCAAACTTAACAATTTAATATATAATTTCTAATGGTATACTACATTACAATTTGTTAAACGTGGTATTATGTGTAAGGAATTCTATCGATAATATTAAATTAATTTGGGAAAAAATATTTCATAAAATATCAGTGTGATAAATTATGTTCTATTAAAATTGAATTTACCATTGAAATTTCATTACCTTTATAAAAAAATATTAGGATACTTATTCCTCAACATATCATCAGGATCTCAAGATGCTTTCTCAAATTTGCGGTTTCACAACAAAAAAACTGACTTGGTGAGTTACCCTATTTCATAGCTCATTCATTCTATGATATAGAATCTCCAGGGATTATTAATAATAATAGATAGTTTTCCCATGTTATATGACCTATGGTTATAGAACATGGGACATTTCAGGTTTGTACTTTATGAGGAGAGAGTTATAGAACACATCATGAACTTGAGAGTGGTTTGGTGGAAGCACAAAGTGATAAGAATATGTCCCTACTCAATAAAATATCTCAATAGGTCCAACATAACTATGGATCATTTGTCCTTACATATTGAATATTATAAACATCCTCCATGGATAAATTGATAGGAAAAAATTTCACCATTTAAAAACTCTATATCATGCCAATGATTGTCTGCAAAAAATTTGTCTCGAACACGTGCTTCTAGTAAATGTTATTGAATGAATCTGGGGTTTTTGGGAATTATTAATCTAGATCAGGACAAAATAGAATTATTTGATGAACTCATTCCAAAAAATTTGGTTTTCGAAACTTATTTCCATAGAGGGATTCATAATGATCCATATGGACTCCCAAGTTAAAGCTATAGTTATGAGAAAAATCTTCTAAATGATTGCGGTGATCCAAACCATAGTTTAAATCCATAAAAAAGATCTCAATATAACTTATTGGGTTTTAATAGTTAAATTTTATTGTCCATCTATTTGAGGATGATACATAGTGATGAAACATAAATCCATTTCCAAATACTGCTTAAGACATCTCCATAACAGTGATCCAAACTTCAAATCCTAATCAGATACAATAGAGTGTGGTACCCTAAGAAACCATACCAGTTCCTTAATTTATAATATAGATATATGACCCATAATTAAATATTCTCATATAAAAATGTATTTTACTAACTTTATATAGAGATCAACTATAACCAAAATATAATTTTGGCCTTTAGAAATTTTGGGGAGTTCAATGTCAATATCTATAATGTATGTTTTTCCATTTCCATTTTAGTATGGGAAATTATTTTAATGTACCATTAATAATTTGTCTCTCAACAATAAAATTATTACATAACAATAACTTAGATACATAACCATCAATGTCTCTATTTACATTTTCTCAATAGAAATACTCATCTTCAAATTTATTTATATTCAAACTTCCTAGAATAATAAAGAAATAATAAAAAAGCCGCATACATTATGTTAATTAAATCTAGTGTTAGAATTACATATACATGGTTCCTAAACCATACCATTCATTCATAATCTAGGTTTAACTTGGAAGAATTTATAACCTCAAAATACCAATCTACATATTCCCTCTTCACCTCATTAATATTCAGTTCTATAGATGGTTGAGCTCATATTTTAGAAAGATAATATTTATCTCCAGGATATATGATTTAAAGATCCATCCTTTGTAAATCTATAAATATTATATCATTTTTATCCACATCATGTATAATCTTACATGAATATTTTATCTCAATTAATTTAGTAAATTTCTTCTATCCAATAGTGGTAATATATTAAGCTGTAGTAATAATTAATAAGATAAAACCATCTTCCCCAGAGCATATTCGACTCATAATGTGTGAATATATACATTAATATTTACTAATACCTATATATTTTCCAAAATTATCTATAAATATAATTCCACCATATATTTAATGAAAAATTACTACATCAAACTACAAGCAATGATTTGGGTCCTTTTCTCATAAAACATTAATTTGTTTCTGATGCAAAAGCTATGACTATATCATTCTACTAGAAAAAATTCCCAATACCTTATTTGGTGCATTATTAAATATTTTAAACCCTTTACCACTGTATTTTAATGTATCCCAGGTGCACTGAGTGAAATTCTCTTCATTTATAAGAAATTAACATTACATTCATCTATCCAAATGAACATTTATCTCTTTCCAGTTAACAATGTTATTGGATTATATTATTTTGAAAAAATCTCCACAAAGTCTAGAGAATAAACATATAATCCTATAAAACAACTAAATCGTTTATAGTGATTGGTATCATCCAACATTCAATAACTTAAATATTTGATGTATCCAATTATATACCCACTTTTTGATATTACATGAACACAAATTGAACCATTTTCACACAAAATTAGCAACTGGTAAAATTTTCCTTCATCATCTCCTTCATCATGGTCTTTATCAAACTTTTTAATTTATCTTAATGATCTTCCAATATATTTGAATATTTAATAATGTCATCTATAATGACAACTAGATACTAATCCAGGTAATTTCTAGAGACATTATTCATTAAATCTAATAGTATATTAGCAGAATTAGTATGACCAAATGAAAAAAGAATATATTTATAGTGTACAATGTTATAATAGAATTATGGATTCATTATATCCTACTTCTTAACCAACAATTTATGATATTCAGAATGATGTTCAATCTCAGTGAATTATAGAGAAACATGTAGTTGATTAAATCAGTTATCAATAAGGGTTCTATGATACATTTTCTTTATTATGATCTATTTTGTTTCGTGATAATCAACATGGAGTCTCATTGATCCATCATTCTTCTTAAAAAAATGAACAGGTTCACCCCAAGGTAACACACCAAGATGGATAAACCCAATCTCAAGATTCTCATATAGCTACTTCTTCGAATCCTTTAACTCAATCAAGGCCATTATATAAGGATTATTTAAAATTTGCATATAACTTTGTATTAGATCGATTGGAAAATCGAATTCAAAATTCTAATGAAGGCTAAGAAACTCTTCTAGATATATTTCAATAAAATCCGACAAAATAGGTGTATCAGTGATATCCATATTTACTCTTACCTTATAAAATTAATATCTCTTTTGAAAAAGAAATACTGAAAAGTACATTTGATGATATTTACATTCTATGTTACTATTTACTTTTACACTGATAAACTATCATAAGTCAATTTTTAAAATCATTGATTACTTACCTTCATCATAAATTGATTTGGTATTTATGTAGAGAAATCATATCCATTCTTATGATAACATAAAATTTAACCAATGAGAGAATAATAAGACTTTTAGGAAGAACATTCCCATAAAATTAAACAGGAGAAAAATATTATACATGAGATGTGATCATAATTCCATTAAGGGTTATTTCTACTTATTCTAAATCTAATATTTGAGGTGGTATTATGATACTCATAGAAAATTATTCATTTATAAAATAGTGTTTAGATCCGTGGTTCAATAAGACATTAATAGTTCTATAGTGGATGGTAATTATACCTTTAACCGTATCATTATCATACCCCTCACAACTAATAGTGATTAAATTATATTTTTTATTTTCCCTATGATTTAGAGGATTCTAATGTAGATAATTACCATTTAACATAATATTTGAGCACCGAAGAACATAATTCACATAGTCCTTTTATTTGGAACACTATAGTATGGGTGGTTCTTTTCGTGGTGTTTTCTTTTTATTCACATCACTATTTAACTTCTTCCCATAATATCAACATTCCGACCCATGATGACCTTATATTACATACATAAAACATTTACAATTCCCTGTAGGATAATTGACACAGTGTTTCCTTCCACACATCGATCATGAAGGAAGGATCGTCTTCTTATCTCTATGTTTTTTGAGTTTTCATTGAATTCAATCATTATTTACTTATAAAAACCATGATATAGACATGTAATATTAATATCTTGTCCGGACACAATATATCCTTGAATAGTTTCATCATATATTATGAACTACACTATGGATCATTCATGTTAGATAATTGGTTTTATTCCACTGAGGAATCGATCAACCTTACATTCATGTCAATTGATAATTTAAGAAGAATTCCTCAGAAAGATTAAAAAATTTACCTCATTGGTACGGATGAATTCATCATCAATATACTTTAGATCATGAAATTATTTCTACACTTTAATATGAATAATACCAATAATTTACTTATTATAAAATAATATTGGTAAGTCTTCCCACATGATAGAGTCAATTACTTCATCTTCCTCATATTTTTGGTAAGATTCTACCATTAACCAACTTCACTTTCTAAATGATATATAGCTAAAATGAATTTTTCTTAATCTAAACACTAGAGGAAGGAAAATAAATTTTCAATGGAACTAAAAAATTTCTCATCAACTATTATATCATTGGAACCACTAAATAAAGGTTGATATTTCATTATAAATAAATAAATCGAACATTTTCCCCTCCATTAGTCATTTTGAAATTTAGCACTATTCATATCTTCAGAACATTTTGTAAGAAAAAAAATAGTATTATGAATTACATATTCCATAATAGTAGTTATCTAAAGTGTAAACTCATTTCATTTTCTGTCACATTCAGTACAAATATTGTTCTTTTTAGTTCATGCCATTGAATAAAACCAAAAATCATAGTGGGAGAAACAATAATCAAATTGGGGAAACAAATTATCATAAAAAATAATTTTTATAATGTCATAATAATGACACATAATTTTAAATCAATAAAACCTTATGAATTTAATAGTTCAGTCATGGTCATCATCTATTCAAATACATCAGAATGGTTTATAAATTGTTTCATAATTTCCAAAACATATCCCCCAGAAGTGTCAAACCATGTGTACATTAATTCTTATTTTTGTAAACTAGGTGATGATAGATTCCAAGACAAAAATAGCCTTCCGATAGTTATTGACCCTATTTAAAACTATTCCAAATATATATCAACGTGTATTATCTAGAATGACATTTAATTTTAGGGAAACCACTCAATCTATCATTCACAAATTTATGAAGACATTTTACTATTGTTTTTCTTATCCCAAGGGTTTCCACTAATTTTTTTCATCCTTATTTTAAAATGATAACTAAAAAATTATCTGATACTAAAAATAGTGACCCAAATATTTCATACATATATTAAACTCTTTAATTGTTGAATATTAATTACATAACATTACAATCTAGACCAGAATCATATAGGTCTAGTTCATTTTGAAACATGGATACATAAATAAAATTTTCATAATTGAACTGCATAATAATTCAATCAATTCATCATAAATAGAACCCTTCCTATATATATCATATTAAATATATATCTTCATAACCTAGAAAATGGAATCATAAAAATGTTTTAGGTTATACGCTCTGTCGGGATAAATATGAGAGATATCAATGTAATATAAGAAAAGGGTATGGTAAAATGATAATAAGATTTGAAAAACACTCCATTCATACGATAGATCACAAAATTGAGTCATTGGAAAAATAATATATGTTTATAAGTCATGAATCAAAAAAGTAATCATGGGACACTATCCATGAGAGAATACAATTTTCATAAGACATATGTTTTTTGCATATAGATAAGCATATAAAATTATTTCCTTAGTAGTCAGGGGTCACTGAAAAAAATATCATAGTGTAATGGGTTCACTCCCCAAACAAGAATAGTAGTTAATGATAACTCACAAATATATCATAGTGGAAAAATTCCTTTACTAATTTTAGTCCACTACCTATTCCATTTATGTTTATCTCTTGAGATATCAATAATTACCCCATACATTAGGCGATATATAATTCTAGGCCCACCCATTACATACAAAAAATCATAAATATGTCTCCCAAATGTCCATAAAACATTAATCATAACATAACCCATTAAAAATATTGGTTTCATACATATTTCATCATAGCACAACTCATGTAAAAGAAACCAATTTCATTTGAATATTCCTCAGAAAATATACAGGTTCGATAAAAATAATTTCATCAAAATCATAATCCATCCAAATAAATGACATGAATGGTATATTTGGATTATTTAACCAGTAGAGAGTAATTATAATAATTTTTTCTTTGAATTTATGAATATAAATAACCTTATAAGTTCATAAAATCAATACAAAGGAAAATAAACATTCCACATAGAAAATCATTTATTGAAATCCAAAAATATTAAAAATATGAAAGAAAATATATTATTTCAAAATACGAATTGAAAAAATTGAAGGAATATTTAAATCATTTACTAATTATTATGGAATGAAATAACATTCATGTTTTATATTTCAAAGAAAATATTCCATCAACATTTTTAGTAAATAGATAAAAAATCATTTTTAAATTGAGAAGAGGAAATATTTTTAACAACTATAAACCATATTTTTTCCTTTTCAGACACTAAAATATTTCATGAAACATTTTTAGAGCTAGGACCTATGAAGGAATGTGATTTGAAGTCCCAGTGTATGTGGAATTATTTTTATAAAAAATATTATGTATATTTTTTGTCAATTACCCACTATTTTTTAATGAAAATGGGATAAATCTTAATAAGAGTCTCAGATTGAAAATATTAGATTATGGTTGATTTTTGAACATGATATTTACCCTAGGTGCAATATAATATTGGTTCGTGTGGGGAGTTCACATAACATGACCGTTTGGGGCACATTTAGTGAATTAATAAAATTATTGATTGATTTAATGTATTAATTTACATAGTTCTATTTCAAAAATTTATACATAATTACGGTGGATCTCCATTTTTAGACACATAATCCTGGTACTATTTAGAGTATCTTCTTCCACCATCATATTGGTATATTGGAATCAGACAATGATAAAACTATGAATATAGGGGAATCAAGACACAAGGAATGAAACAACATCTCTCTTAAGTTGGAGAGAATATTATTCATAGAAGGATAATCAAATTTGAGGTAGGAATCCAAAATTTTTAGATTATCCCTCTAATTGTTTAATATTATTGAGAATTATCATACTAAATCTCTGATCTCTATTAAAAATGACCCTTTTCAAGAGCTTGTAAATCATTGTAATTTTTTATTTAGTTTTTTCTATGTTTTCTATCCCTGGAATTCCAAATTTGAATTCTTTTCACAATAACTCTTGGAAATAAAATTTCCCTTTTTTCTTGTTCATATATCCAAATAATTTATTGCGTTCTTTATTGATTGGCCTTTGAGGTCTTGGTTTGACATGGTCATGCAGGAATGAGCCCTATTGGACCCTAGGATTCAATGTGGATTCACGACTAAGGAATGGATTGGAGAACCAGGGATGGCTAAAAAAGGATTTTTCAGTTATGCATGATTCCACCAAAGATAGGGAATCCAGTGAGGTGCCCTGAGAAAGTAAAATGCATACAGGTTCACAAAAAATTCATTTGTAGAAATATAAATATTGATTATTAGCCAAAAGCTGCCTATAAATAATGGACAAAGGTATCTTATTTAATTTTGGGCGGCCTTGTATTGATATATAAGAAGATGAGGATAAATATATAATTTCATAAGTGAATATTATTTGTTTTGTGAGAACATTACTACGTGGAGTGTACCAGTATAAAACAACCCCTTATAACACCCATATGGTTAAAGTGTAAGGGTTTTGGAAAATTCAAGGATAACAACCTTTTCACTAAGAAACATGTTGTGTGATCCTCCCTGGGTATACAATCCATGTGGGGTTGTACATGGGTAGGACCCCATTTGGGAGTACATTACACGCATATGAGTAAAAAAACACTGGAAAGGTTACAGCAATGTGACCAATAGCAGAGGTATGACCCCATGTGGATGAGGCATGACATGTAGTCCCCTTACCCTCCGTGTAGGGATACATGATCAATGATTTGTGCACCTGTAGGGACACGAACTAACAGAATAGAGGGATCAAACAACATGAAGGTCCCCTTACACACCATGTAACCCTATTTCCTTTTGAATTAACCTTCTACAATTAATATATCCTTCATTTTGAGAAGGATTTGGACAAGTGAATAGTATATTCTAATTGTTTTTCACGTAGAATGCTATTGTTGCATTCACGATAGATTTTTAGATATGTTGCAAGATGTTATGAGTGTGATGCTTCCTTAGTCAATGCATGATGATGGAATTCATTAGGAAAAATTATCTAACATATCATAGTGGAACCCGCATACATGGTAGGTTATGGTTCCTTTATCGACCACTAGAGTCACACCCTTCAATAGGGATAGAGAATTGGTTCTATACTTATCTATTGAGTAGCATAATCATATTTTATCAAGTTATGGCTCACTGACTACTAGAGTGGAACCCTTCTTCAAGGATGGGCATGGGGCCTCTACCAATTACTAGAGTGGATCCCTCTAGTTGGGTGGGGCATGGGTCCTCTATCGATTACTAGATTAACACCATTATGTTGGGATAGACATGGGTCCTCTATCATTTAGTAGAGTGGTACCCTCTATGAGTTATAGGGAATGGGTCCCCTACATATCTATTGGGCTGCCACACTCCTGTTGTGCCAAGTAACTGTTCCTCTACCTATAGAATGTTCCCCTCGACTATGTGGAATATTGAAGAGGTTTTTATTAATGTAGATGTTTATTTAGACAACTGTGTGAGATGTTTGGAATCATTTATGTAACTATTGGATCTATTGTAACTCCTTTCCAATACTAGGTTTTGTTATAGTGATCCCATTTATCTCTCATTTGGATTATTCTTTTGATTATATATATCTATGTAACCACATCATTGGACTTTGTTACTCTCTTACTTTTGGTTGATATGTCTATTCCTATTGTCCTTTACTTCTTTCTACTCATCCATTTAGGATTCCTATTAGTAATTTATATATGCACCACTACATGGGATTTTCCCACCCCATTAATGTCTTATGGTGATGGGAGATAGGTCGGTGGTGATTATAAAGAAAAATTTCTAAATCTTGTAATTTTGACTACATATGATGGTCTAGGATTATATATCTAAAGTTAGGATCTCTCATCTCTTTTCTTTTCTAGTTTATTTTCAGGCTGGGAATGAATTGTCCCCTTTAATTTTCAGTTTATACTATAGTTCTCTTTATATTCCCTAGAGGTATCACATGAATAGTTTTTACTCTAGATGTTTCATAATTTTTATATTGTTTCTTATAACATCTGTATTGAAATGTTTCGGTGTATTCATATAGGTGAATTAGGAAAATTAATTCTATAATAGTTATGTATTTCGACACTTCTTTCCAACCCTTAGCCTATGGAGGTGGGCTTGGGGAAGCTGCATCTCGATGCCCTTTTGGTCGGGTCAAGATAAATTGGAATCCTGACTGGTTCTTTCCATGGGTTAGTGCATTGTGTAATACCCATATATGGATTGTTTTTTGGATTTACAGAAAATATGTAAAATTGTTTCGAGTGTGTATTTCATTCTAGCGAACCCAGTGTCTGTGAGGCGACAGATGTATCCATACATCAGGACTCTGACCATCTGTAATCTAACTCAGAATACAGAGACATTGGTTGTAGGTATCAAAAGCACATACATATTATAGTATTGAGTATTTTAGAATCCTTTTAGATTCATCTCACCATTTTATATTAATTTTCATTTAACCATGGTACGTATTGATTAAATTTTTTAGGATGCCTCCATGACAATAAACAATATGTTTTTCGATTTCAAATCCTAAAAAGGAACTGATGAGTGATGTGGCCATAGTTATGGGTCCCTAACATGATATTCTTCCTCCAAGTGGATAGGTACCATCACCCCCACATGTTGAGTAGATGATCATACCATCAAAGATGGTTGAGGTTGCAAGTAGGCTTAGAGCTCTCTGTGAGTTCTAGAATTTGAGGCTGCTAAGGTTCCTTGGTGAGATAGATCTCCTAGTAGTAGAGGATGAACTAGAGATAGTGATATGTGTCTTTAAATATATATGGATGTGGATTCATCTCATGGTTTCAATATAAGTGATCCTTTTCCATAGAGTAGTTGGGTGCTAGTGTGTGATTATTAGATAGATTCATGATTAACAGACGCTATCATGGCCCTAGTTCTCAAAACTTTTCAGTTAGGTGTACTATCCCTCGTTCTTATGCTCAGTTTAGATTTAGTAGATTTTTTCACAACATTAGGGAGGGATGGTACTGTTTAATTATCATTCAAGCTTCATAGGCCTTGCATGGTACTCCCTTGATTTGATTTTGGATTGATACATCCAGGTTCAGATATTTTAGGAGGTTCTCTAAAAATATATATGTGAAAATGTGGTACCCTAGTACAATCAAAACTATGTCGGGGTGTTGGGGTGGACATTGGTTATATATATATTCCTATTAGAGGGTCACCAGACAGATGAATCTAGTAGTGGGTGTAACGACCTGAACTATTGAAGGTGAACTTTTTCTTTTGATTTACTTAAATGTCTTATTTTGTAAAATGGGTATTGAAAACACAAGTACTATGTTTGTTTTATTATATCCAATTGTATTTAAATGATCATTAAGTATCATTACCATTGATAATATATCTATTAAACAGGGATCACATGACTAGTATAAATATAGGATTTTAACCAATCCATTCGACACAGACAAAGGAGGTGATGACCTCAACCAGTATGATCATTCCATTTGAAGCCCATTAATTAGATCTTATAAGGGAGATATATTTTATGGGATTTTCCAAGACAATAACAAGACTAGATCCATCAACTATAGCATGATCGAAATATTTTACAACAAAAGTTCAAATTGATCGAGATAACAACCCAAAACATGTTCACTTAACGACCCCATGAAAGCCCCACAATCACACACCTTACTCAAAATGAATATGCTGGTGTAACAAAAGGATTTATTTTACGACCCCAGCATAATGATTATGTCCATTATTTTTGTATATAATAAGGAATATACATTTATTTTATTTTTATTTAAAAAAAAATTTATATTTGTTTTTAATATTAAAATTAAAATAACAAATATTTTTTTGATGAACTAGTAAATAATCCTTAATAAAATATTATTGTTATATTAAATTTATTAAATATTAATGATCATATAATTCTTATGATAGAAAATATAATTCTTATTATAGTTTAATTTTTTTGTCAAAACCCATCAATTTTTAATAAATATCAGTTTTTATTTTATATGTATAAATTAAAATATTTATAAATTTATTTGGATAAAATGAATATAATTTTTGGGATCAGGAAACAAAATTATCCAATGGTGAATTTTTCATAATTTTCTGAGACAGTCAAAATTTTGATTAATAATTAAATACCATATAAATATATAGTGTGTTTTTTGGCATCATAATGGCCCAATAGTGAAGTAATAAACACTATAAAAGGGATCCTCGGCCAAAAAATATAATTTTTACCTTTAAAATAATGTGATTTTATATTTTTTAAAATACTTGGATAACCATAGAGAATCCTCTAAAATGTATAATATATTTTATGATTTTATGTTCATTTCATTAATAATGTAACTTACCTCCACATAAGAAATGAGAATATTTTAATATCTTTAGACCATGGCCTTATAAAATAATTTTTTAAACTCCTATTTGGAAAAAATAACTGAAAAAACCATGATAAGGTTTGTGTATTTGAATATTTAATTATATAGATTCTGAAACCTATGCTTGTGAAATATTGATGAATCCCCCTCTTATTTACAATATAAACCCACCCAAGCCCCACTTATATTCACTAAAAATATTTGGACCATGTACTTAATCTATCCTACCCTCTCTAGAATACTAACAAGGATCCCTAAAAACTCAATAATCCCATTTTCATGATTTTGAAGTCTCACACTCAAGTAATGGTTCCTTATATTCTAATTTTTATCCTTGTTTCATTATATTGTTACACCATTTTATTTTAATTTTAAAATTATGAGGTATCTTTTTAATCCTCCCCCATAATTCCCTTTTTATGTTTTAAGGATGAGATACCCCTCTATCTCTCATTAATCCCACCCATGTAAACCCGTTACCATGCTGAAATTTGGTAAGAGTTATTAAATTTCTCCTATTTCATAAATTTTATTAATTTTGTTATGACTTCTCACTACAACAAAATAGGGCTATAGCCACGGACCTATAGCCACAATTTTATATTTCAATGGATATATCATAGTTTATAGCCACACTTCAATTAAAATTTTGTGAAATCATAGTTTATAGCCACGATTAAAAAAATATGTATCTATGATTTTTTGACCATTTATTAGGCTCCTCCACCCCACTGTCTGTGACATCCTATTCTTCTCCTCCCTCAACCCCTCATGACCCACCTTATACCCACAACCTCCTCCATCTTGGTGGACCTCTCTTCCCTTTATGACTTTTCCTCTCAGTTTCCATCCTCCACCCTCGTGACTTCTCCTCTCGCGGCGATGAACTCTACTCTCGGCGACAACCTATCCTATTAGTGGCGACACTTCTTCCCTGATGGCCTTATCGACCTATAATCTCCCCAATCCTCATCCCCCAATGATTCCCGAATGGCCTTTTCATTGCTTCCCCATCGTCATCCCCCTCGCAATGCTGCCAGTCGCTTCCACTAAATGAGGCAACCCAGTCGCCTTAGTGGTAACACCTCACCACTCAAGAATGTCCAAGTGAAATTCATTATTGAACATTGATAGTCTCTTTTATCCACCAAAATTATTTATGCTCATGATTATAAGAAATTGCACATCCCCCATTAATCCTTTTTATTCTACAGCATTGTTTATCATTTTGAGGTAGTGAAAAATGTTCATATATCACCCTTTTTTGGTTTAGTTTGATTTTGAAGATTACATCCATATATGGGATTATTATTCTCTATTATTTATTGCATCTGTGAAACTAGCATATTTCAGTTTTCTAATAGGTGTATAGAAGGATATACTAATAAAGGAAATGATATATATTTAAATTAAATTTAAGGGGATGTAGTGTTTTTACATGTTTTTTCAGTTTTTTATTATTTCTATGTGATGATTCTTTCTCCAAATTTGAAGGTTTTATTATGTTCATGTAGTGAATTTTGTGAAATAGTTAAAGCCTATGGTTGATTTAGAGTTCTTATGGATAGTTAGATGAAAAATCCATCTTTTGGGCATTATGTATGGATTCTTGTTGAAGTTGATACGGCTTCCACCCATGTTAAATAAGTGGATCTAACCACCAGATATGAGGATATTAATATTGATATTTTCATGAGTGGAAGCTATAATTATATGAAAATTGTCAGTTTTTGTGCATATGGCCTCTGACTGCAATAGAAACAA
This sequence comes from Viscum album, assembly GCA_963277665.1. Lineage (NCBI taxonomy): Eukaryota > Viridiplantae > Streptophyta > Magnoliopsida > Santalales > Viscaceae > Viscum > Viscum album. Next base: position 2,133,049,234 of record OY728127.1, on the reverse strand, counting down.
ACTATGTAATCATTGAAATATTAGGGTACAAGACGATGCCAGCAGCAGGAGAAAGAATGATAAGGATTCGGTCCCACCCTCTGGTCATGACACATCTATAGAGGCCCCCTATAATGGGGGTGGATACAAGGGTGATCCTATCATAGATGTTACAAAGAGAAATAATGTGGGAATTACTCTAATGATGTTGTTGTTGTCCATACTGTTGATGAGTCTGGTCATATCCACGCTACTACCGATACTATTGTCATGGTCTCTAGTCAAGGTGTTTTTCCACTGATTGGCTAATTGCCTCATATCTTATGTAGGGTGTCATTCTAGAACCTGAACAAGCCACTAATTCAGCACATGTGAAGTGTTCCAATGATATGGAACCTGAGCTGGCCAATGCTTCAGTACCAGTTAAGGATATCATTGTTATGGAGCCCGATTTGGTCACTATTTCACTACTAGTGAAGGTGCCAATGAGATGAAAATAAATAAGGACAATAATTTAGTACCAAATAAGGAATTAAATGTTATGGAGCTTGAGAATGTCATTTTTTACCTCTAGGGAAGGCTTCATGTGTTGTCTATAATGAGGAACCAATACCTACTTTACTTACAGAGAAAGCTGATTATTCTTCTCCGAATCTGGATTTTGAGAAGGATCCTATCAAGAGAATTGCCTTAGTTTCCGGTTCCTTTGGAGTTAATGAATTATCTATTGATTAGGCTAATTATCTTACAGGATTACAAGGATATGGTTATTAGCACAATAGTGATTTATCAATATTTCCTTCATCCTATATTTCTTGGAGGAAACTACTTGGAAGCATTCTTTTGACCCCTATTTAATTGGCTAACAGGTTCAATTCCCTTGGTAATAAATCCTATACAGGAGATGACAAGGAGTTTTCTCCATCTGAACAAGACCTGTGTGACCCCTTATCTACTGATGTAATAGATGATATGAATGAAGAGGATTTGGAAACTGTTGGTTTTGATAATGGAATAACACAATGTTATGATAGTCCTAGTATTAGGCTATGGTCTCCTATGTAATGAAGGTCATATTTTGGAACATCCAAGGTCTTGGGAACTCTCCCATGGTTAAAACCCTTAGACACATTATTGTGAACAAAAAACCTATAATTATTAGTATTACCAATCGAATATTAAAGTTTGATAATTGGATGAAATTTAAATGTAAATCTGTTGGTTACTCTTTTTTTCTAACTATCAATTTGATGCTACCATATAGTCCTTGTTGGTTATTAATAATGATAGTGTCACTATCAATTCCTTTCATAATGATCATTAGTCAGTGACCATATCCTATTGCATTGGAAACACTACTATTTATGTTACTTTTTTCTATGACATCAAATTATATATAAGATGAAGATATCTTTGAATAAATCAGGCATCCATCTCAAAGAATATTTCTAGGTGTTGGATTTTTTTGGTGAAATTAATGCTACTTTTAGGTCTAATTAAAAAACTAGTAGTATTTTCTATAAAATCTCAGCTAGTGAATTTTTTTATTGTATTGATAAATGTGGCTTGGCCACTGTTTCCAAATCTGGAGTTGATTAAACATAGAGTCGATATACTTAAAATGGGAGGCTAAAAAGGATATTGGATAGGTGCTTTGTGCAATTGGATGAAGGAAATAGTGCAGTTGAGATATCTAGACTGACCCTTCCGATATTTCATTCTGATCATAGTCCTTTATTAATTTAATTCCGTATTAATAGATCAAGGTCAAACCCACTTCCTTTCATGTTTAACAATTCTTGAATTGTTGTGCCATGCTATGGATAAATCGTTTTGGATTCCTAGAAGATTGACTTTGTGGTATGTCCTCTTCATATTCTGATATTAATGATAATGATTTTAAAACCCAAACTGAAGGAACAGAGTAAAGTATTCGTTTTTAATCATGACTGTGACATTAAGGAGGCTTAATCACATATGATTATTTTACATAAAAAACATGCTTCAGGATGTGCCCTCTCTGGAGGAGATAAAATCCATATCCAATATTGATATTATCCTGACACTAAAAGAGAACCTTTCTCATAATAAATTTAATATCAGATGGGTGAAGGAGGGGGATCTAATTTCACTTATCATTCATGTCATGCATTGGGAGAAAAGCATGATAACCAGTCTAACTTTTCTATAAATTAATAGTAATATGTTTAGTTCTAAGAATGAAATGACAAATTCCATGACTTTTTATTTTTAGGATATTTACTCGGATAATGGAGAAGGAAAAACTGAAAAACTGATCAAAGGTAATGAACTAAGAATTGATGATATTTAGAATATAATGCTAGTTGAGGCCCCCAGTGAAAACGAAGATTCATGCATCTCTATTATAATTAAATATTAATGCTGTTTCTGGACTAGATGTCTTTAATTGTTTTTTCATGTTTTAAGGGGACATTCATCATCATGAGGTAATAAATTCTGTGAATGAATTTTTTATTCATTAATCAATTCCTTTTTGGATGAACTCCAACATCATTGTATTAATTCCATAGAAAGATAATGATTTTTATATAAAGGATTTTGGACTATTTCTATTGGGTTTTTATACCATAGGTCATTAGAAAAATCATGACACACATGATTGGTGAGATTGCTAAGGGTTTTATTTTGACAAATTAGGATGGGTTTTCCCTGGGAGTAACATTCATAATTTTCTCTATAATTCTTCTAAATGTGTGAATATCATGAAGTGGAAGGTAAAGGATGGTAATATGTCCTTTAATATTGATATATCAAAAAAAATTATACAATAAAATTGAGTTTAATTTTTTCTTTTATGAAAATGAAATTATTATCATATAGGTTCATTGATTGGAATTTTTATAACCTCCACAGTGCTAGGATCTCAATTCTGGTTAATGTGTCTCCAATGGGTTTCTTCTAGTGTTCAAGGGGAGTTCGAAAGTGAGATCCTTTATTTCAAATTTTGTTTTTTATAGATGCGGATTATCATAGTTTGTATCTTATTGATCTTTTTAATATTGGGATTCATCAGCGGTTGGGGGTTGGGAGGGATTTCATTGCACCATCACATTTGTTTTATGCAGAAGAAAATTTTCCCTTTATCAGTTATTGTTATCATATGATTTTATGTCATTCATATATTCATCTTCTTCTTTTTGATGTATTTATTTTATAATTAAATGATACTATTTTTATAAGGTTATAGTCTCCCTATTGTACCATAATTATACACTCACTATTGGTCAGCTTCCTCTGACATATTCGGTGGCACTCTTGTTGCCTTGTAACCAACTATCTTGGGGTCTAATTAGTAGCTCATGGGTTAGGAATATAAAAATTGGTATAAGAGGTTTCTTTTTATATTATCATGAAATTTTTTTATATTAGATTTGATTCTATGAATGTGTCAGTTCAGGGTAAATAATCATGTTTTGGAGCGTTCAACCCATTCAAGGGAAAATAATAAGTGTTTACGGATGAGAATATGGTATTATTGATAGATATTAATATTTATAATGAATTCACCTTGAGTGATTGATTTAATTTATTCTACATATAGGTTTATGATAATATGGTATTTTATCCCCAGGATTCATGGAATGAACATGTTGTTTCATTCATCATTCTAGGAACATAGAGATTCAAACACGTATAATATGCCATGATATGTGGGATTCATACCATGATTTTATATTATATGTTACATATTCCTTAGGAGACTTTATTAATTGATTCATGATTATTTATAATTATCTTCCTATATACGTTGATTTTGTGGCTTCTAATTTATAAATAAATATTATTTTCTAACATGGGATATCAATTCATAGAAATCCACTAGTGCATGAATTTTTGGCTCCCTTTGACAAGAGATACTTCTTTTTTGCCAAATTTTATATGTAATTTTGTGTTAGAATTTCCTTATTTTTTATTGAAATAGTTTTTTAAAGTGGTTTTGTTCTTCAAATTTATGAAATGGTGTTTTTTCTGAAATATGAACACACCATTTATTTTTCAAACTACTTATCATAAGGGGGAAGTATTTCAAGGCTCATTTTTACAACACTGTTGATAAAATTTATCACCTATGAGAAATTATTCTGTATAATAGTTTTTATATTTCTTATTTATGTTTTCTTTTAGTGAATTTTAGTTGAAGTGTTTTTCTTGGACAAAACAAATGCATCCTATTTTTTAACTGCTCAAATGATGTTAAATGAATTTAAAGGCTTTTCATGACATCACTTATTGCGAATTGATTAATATTAATGCCTCTTTATAAGAGTTGGTTTGATGGTATTTATTGAAAATTATTTGTAACACAATGTGTTTTTTGTAGGCATATAATGATTGCATATTTTAAAGAATGCTTCTTTGCAATTTATCTAAGAGGTATTTTTTAGGAATATGAGTGTGCAGATAGAGAGAAGAAGAAGGATCTTCCTTATACAATAAACTGGTATAAATTGTATAGTCACTAACATATAACTACAGTAGGTAAGAAAAAGTTGGAGGAGAGGAGATAGAAAAAAGAAGATCCTAGCGGAAGAAGACCACTCTTCCACAGAGCCAAGGCTGACACCACCGACCCGTCCAGATGCCAAACTGAAATCCAGAATCATTCATACCCTCTCCCCACAAATCAACCCCCCTATTTATCCAGTTTGGCTTGGATCAGTGAGGAGGTGAAGACCCATATAAGCACTCTGATTTTGTATTATTGCTATCATGAATGTGTTTAGTGATTTTAGTTTGATTCTTGATCTGCTATGTAATGATAACTAACCATCTTTGAGTTAGATTGACCATGGTGATATTGGAAATATGACATATCTCACTGATTGGGTTGATGTTCCCATTATTTTCTGGTGTTTTGATACAATATTCATCATAGTTTTTGGGTTTGTCCCAATTTAAAAAAAACATATGTGATCATGTATTAGAGGGGGGATGTCCAAGAGGTGGGTAGTGTGCATGGAGGGGGGCAGTGTGCTGGGGGGAAGTGTGCAAGGGGAGGGGGCTTCCAGGAGAGGGGTGGGAGGTGGGGGGTAGTGTGAAGGGAGTAGGGGGTGTGGTGGTGCAGGGGGAGGGGGGAAGGGGGTTCAGGGTGAGGGATGTAGGGGGAGTAGGGGGAGGGGGGCTGTTTAGGTGGGGGAAGTTTGGGGTGGGGGTTGGGGGGCAGTGTGCAGGGGGTGCAGGGGGATGGGGAAGGGGGTGTGGGGTGTAGGGGGGTGTCTATAGGGTAAGTGTGTAGGGAGGGGGCAGGGGTGCATGTAGAGGGGGATGTGCAGGAGTAGGGGGTGGTATGTGGGGGGTTGGAGTATGGGGGGCCGAGGGTGTGGGGGTGTAGGGGGTGTCTAGGTGGGGGGGGGGGGGGTCCGGGTGCGGGGCAGTGTGTAGGGTTGGGGCAGGGGGTAGAAGGGGAGGGGACTATCCAGAAGGCGGGAAATGGGTCTAGGGGTGCAGTGTGCCGGGGTCAGGGATGGGGCAAGGGCTATGGGGGTGTGTGGGTGTAGGGGTAGGGGGGCTGTCAAGGAGGGAGGGGGTGTCCGGGGGGGTCCAAGATGGAGGGGGAGGGATGTCCATGAGGGGTGGGGGTTCCCATCAGAGAATTATAAAAAAACATAATAGGCCATTGTTCAACCATCTAGTTTTTAATGTGGGTGTTGGAGGTACACCAAAATAATTTTATAAGCTCATAGAATGATGTGACTTCTCATGATTTTTATAATTTGAAATATTTATGAATCCCATTAACCATAATTTTTGTTTAGATTTTTTATTGACATGTTATTGATGGTTACTTATTTTTCATATGAAAAAATAAATATTACATTAAGTCATTGTCTGGATTATTTATTTAATGTATGTTTATATGCCTCCGATTGGATAGATATTTTATGTACAATATTGATCAAATCACTAATGAATTTCAGACAGAATTATGACATTTCTTAGACCTTTCATTCACTAATGATTCAGATGGAGGATTGATTTGAGGCCTGTGTTTTGATTGTGTTTGAAGACCATGATTAAATCGTGAGGAAGCAAGTTATCATATCACTAAACAAGGTTTCCAAAATAATTTTCATGTGTGGTATCACGATGTAAAAAAAGCACAATTGGTGAATGACATCTATTTAGCGAAAAGGATTGGTATGAAAAATCTGATTTTTGATCAATTTAATTTTGTTTCTGAAGATCGATCCTAATGTAGACCAGTATAATAGGAAATGAATATTGGAACAAAGTTTTAATATATTAATCAGGATGATGACATTGAGATTGTTAGAAAGCTTATGGTAGATGAAAATACCCCAGTATATCAGGCCTGTGAAAAATGAGAAAACTTGATTTTTTAATCTGATTATATCATGTAAAGGAAATGAATGGATTTAGTAATTTTGCGGTCAACTATCTATTTAAATTTATTAAGGATTTAATTCCTGATGATTCATGTATTCTAGAAAATAATTACATGACATCATAGTTGGTTGACCAATTTTGATTTTTTTCTGTTAAGAATCATTATTTCCTAAAAGATTGTTCTCTGTTCTGGAACGAAAATGTAGAGTTAGTTAAGTGTAAACAGTGTGGCACATCATCGTGGATGACTAATAAAGATGGAATGAAGTATCTCATACTAGAGAAAGGGATGTGGAACTTCCCTTTAGTTACCAGGCTTCAAAAACAATTATGTCATAAGATGGAAAAGAATTTGAGATGGCCATAAGATGAAAGAAATAATGATAATGATGAAATAGTGCATTATGAAAACAGGTTGGATTGGAGGTAATTTTATAGGTTACATACTAATTTTGCAGCTCACCCATAGAATTTTAGATTGGGATTATCCAGTGATGGTTTCAACCCATTTCTCGAAATGCATACTGCACACAGTACTTGGCATGGTTACATTCGCATTTATAACATTCCTTTATGGATGTGTATGAAGAATCCATTTACTATCATGAGTATATTGATATATGGACCCTGTGATCCTGGAAATGATATTGATATATACTTGCATCCATTAATAGGGGTGTTAAAGTTGCTTCGGATTGTTGGTGCACAGGCCTACGATGAATTCAGGAAGGAGTAATTTATGTTTCGTACATCATTATTATAGACGATAAATGATTTACCTAACTATGGAATAATGTCTGGTTGGAGTAGCAAAGGGAAATTATCCTACCTTATTTGTATTAAAAATACATGTTTCTGAAGATTAATTTTTCGATGAACATTCAGCTTCATAGGGCATCAATGATTTCTACCCATCGATCATCCATATAGGAAAAATCAAAGACAGTTCAATAATGTCACTGAGACAGATGAAACACCTCATATAATGTTAGGGAATGATATTGTAACACCCCAAGCTTCTATGGTACGCTTCTCTTTGAATAATGTGATAGTGTGTGTTGTACACAACACCGAGTTCTAACAACCAATCAAACTAGCCGTTATGAATAGTAATACCTACTTTTTGAAATTATATATATATCTTATATTTCAAAATGGACTTAATTTTTGGATTCGGAATATCTAATTTAGCCTAAGATGAAATTTTGGTACTTTTCGGATAACTTTAATATTTTGATGAATAGTGAAAATTACTAAATTTTAATTAAAAACAACTTTTTTAATCAAAATAATTAATAGTGATAAATTATTAATTTTAGTGGTTTTAAAGTATATTTAGAATATATTTTTACCATTTAATATAATGTTGGTCATTGGACATAATTTTACAATTAAACCGAACATAAACAAGTGTCAATCTTTTGATAGTTATTATATCTTAAAAACACGCTTTTTGTTTTGACAGCGGGAATTAATTTTAAATTATTTTCTGCCACTTATGTGTTTTGAGTATAGAAAAATGGATTCCATATTTGGAATCAGGATGTCCAAATTCTGTAAATAGGTAACTTTTATTTTTAGATATTTTGAATAATTACCTTGGTAAATATTTTATTTACCGTGGTTAAGGGTAAATCTGGTAAATAAGGGTTAAAAAATAATATTATAATAATACTAAATTACCCTAAGACGTGTCCTAGCCTTATTGGTTGATACATGTTCGACCATATTCATCTTTGGGTCGATTTGGGGACCCCATGGTGCCACTTGTAGGTGATAGGGACACTTTATTTTAATTAAGTTAAAATGAATACAAAAATGACACAACCATATATCTTTTAGAAAAACAATTATTACATAGGGTTATATATGTTTGATTTTAGATTATAAATATTCATTAGAAAGATAAAAATATTTCCTACATAATTGTATTTTATTTATAATTTTTAGAAATTAAATAATTTATTTTATTTATGACACAATGATGATGCAGTAATTACTAAAATAGTGAAAAATTAAATTAATTGATATTATAAATACCCAAATATATATAATATGAAACTTTTAATGAATTAAACTAATTTTATAGGATAATATGATATATTAGGATTGATTTAATTTACTTTGTTCGAAGTAATCAATCTGTTATGAGTTTCAAAAAAATCAACTATTGAATAGTGTCAAAATTAACATAAAAGAGTTCTTAAAACAAATATTATATTATTAATTGATATTAAATTCCTAAAAATCTAATGTTCGGACAAGAGACTTATATCATGATATTTTCATCATTAATGTACCACTTGGGGGTCTCTTGGATGTATATAGTAAGTTTATTAACCATATTATATAAAAATACAAAGAGACATTGTAAAAGTGAAACTAATTAACTTAGAGTTAATACTTAACGATAAGGTTAATATAAGTACCCAAACCTGTCTAAATTATATTGGTTGAGTTGTTTTAGACCCATACCTACCTTAACCTTTGAATAGTCAACTTTGGAGCCATTGGAAACCGAATATGAATTTATTATAAACTAATATCTATAGCTTTTCCAAAGGTGCCCCTCACCCCTCTTATAAAAGGGCACTCCTCCTTCTCATTTCTTCACACCTTCAAAGCCTTTTGGTTCGGCCAAACTCTGCCCAAATAATCTCCCAACTTCCCTCATTACAACCTAGAGGCCTTAGTTTGATAAAAAAGCCAACCTAAGCAGCCCTTTTGATCAAATCAAAAGGAAGAACCCGAAGAAGAGGTAATGATTTCACCACCCATTTTCCAAGTTCATTACTTCTTCCACTTCTTCTTCCTTTGTTGTTACCATTATAAAATAATAACTCTAGTATCATATATATACTGTGATGTTATTATAAATATGGTACAACCATATTCAGTATTCTATCCACCATTTGAATAACATGTCACTATACATGCGTACGTACGGCTTACCGTCTCCACGTCGTGGTGTAATTGTTATTCAATATAATATTACTTGGATGGGTATAATAATGATGTGTAACTCATGTAAATAATAAATATACCAAGTTAATGATTCAGTATATGTGATATACCATCCCTTTATATATTATTTTAATATAAAAAGAATGATATTGTCGCTCGTGCGTACGTACGGACTACAGTCTCCACGAACGCGATGAGATTCATTCTCCATCGTATCCATTCAAGTATAATTATCATTTGATGATTTAAAAAATGATGTTTAAGGACTTGATATAATTCTGGATATGAATAATATACAACCTATCCTTTACAAACATGTCTTACGTAACAAAACATATAAAAAAAACAAGTAAGTTAACAACCGAAACAATGATAATACTAAGATATTATTATCAAATCAATATTAAAAGATCATATATGATATCATATTAATGTATATGATTCTTGTATAATTTAATAACAATTATTTCACCATTATACATGAGGTTAACCTACCCTAACCAAGGAAAAGTACAAGGTAAGGGTTATTTCACAATCTCTTCATTATCCAAGGTTGATTATACGTAATAATCTACTGGGATATCGTTATCATCCACATCCATGTTTCTTCAAAATGTATTTCAAAACATTTTTATTAATTACAAGAATATGGGTTAAAGTCATTTATACCCTTGTTTGACTTTTTATAAGAGGAATCTTTCGGTCGTTTTCAAAACAAGGTCCTTTTTAACCTTTTCGACATAATTAAGGTAAGAATGTTTTTTTTAACTTATACGGCGGGTGCGGTTATTTTCCACCGTTATAAAATCTTCAAATCTTTCCTTACAATCTTATAATAATATTTTCAAGAAAATGTTTTATTTTATATGGCTCTTAAATTATTTCAAAAATAGAAAGAGATATTTCTCTAAGAAGTGTTTTGATTTCATCTATGTCAACATCATTTGATGGATTTTACACTTATTTGAAGTTGATTTATTATGATACAAAACTTCTATATTGTATTGAAGGTTTTGTGATATGTTTGACTGTGGATGTGCTATTTTTATACCATTCATAGTTTATGGTGAAATTATTGATATTTCGTATGCTAGTTTAATACAAATGTTTATGTTCTGTTTAAACCTTTTCATATGGGAATTCATTGGACTTAATATGTGACGGGTGGAGCCCGCTATAGCTCCTCGATGCATCGGTAGGTCTCGTGAGACAAACTAGTGTCTTGGAACAAGGCCTTGACAAAATCTTATTTGTAGTCTTGGCACGAGTCCTTGTCTATGTGGTTATGATAGTCTGGCATTATGCATTCCAACATTATGAAAGTGGTTATTGATTTTGCATGTGATTATTCGATTAGTAGAATATCAATGTGAATAAGTAAATGGAATTATTTCATTTTATTTATGCCATACCATGTTGAAAGTTCAAGTATGAAAGGATTTTGTTTTAGTTATACATTTCCTTAAATGTTTATTCTTATTTATGATAGTTTTCGCTATATTGTTATCCTTACTGGGCATTTGAGCTCACCCCTTTTCTATGTTTTATTTTTCCCAGGAAGTGAAGAAGTAAATTATGAATGACCTGCAGGGATATTATGTGGGTATATGAGTGTGGTTTATGGAGACAATATGTTTTTGTAGTAGTTTTTAATTTTATGATGTAATGTAAGACTTATGAATATATCTAGTGTTTCCAAGGCTACTAAACCAATCGGTCTTTCGAGATTTGATCTTTCTTGTGATCATGACAATGTAATTTAATAATGCACCGACTCTGGGTAACTAGGGTCGGGGTGTTACAGTTGGTATCAGAGGAAGTTTAGTACAAACCTTGGAAGCTAGATTTAGATAAACTCTGATTAGAGCACGTAGACCTAAGATGAACTTTGAGGATTACTATAGAAGAACTTCCTAGAATTTTGGTATTGTAGAGATTTTGTGAGTTTTTCAAGCAATACATCCCTGTCTGGATACGAGCAGGTAGAGGCGGCTCTGGGACAGATGTACCTAGGGGTAAAACCCGAAAACACCGCTTTGAGCTAGACTCAAACGGGAACTGGTGCACGACAATGAACCTTGCTGCACTCTTGGTTACGACACTCCCGGGGGATATGCTTAGGATAACTCTCATTTTCTTTACAAATCATTATGAAGGGTTTATGATTATATACTTCCTCAAAGAAAACATTTTTATGATTATGGATTATATCCATAAATAGTTCAATTTATGTTAAGTGTTTTATAAGTATGGGACTATGTATTTTGATTCATAAACTGACCTAGTTTATGCCATTGTTTAGAAATGGTGCCTAGTGGCAGAAATGGAAACCGTATCAATGCACGCACTCCATGTAGGGATTGCCCTCCTGCTCAGGATAATTATAGTGGGGCTGGTGATGCAACTGATGCCGATCAGCTAATCACCATACTGGGACAAATTACTCAGGTTATGAATAATAACCTTACCCGTATGGAGCACCCTGATCCACAGCGTGGAGGATCAATGTTAGATCGATTCATGAGGAAACGACCACCAACGTTCAATGGGAGTACAGATCCCTTAGTAGCTGAGCAATGGATAAATTCCCTAGAGAAAATATTTCAGGCTTTGGGGAGCAGTGAAAGGGAAAAAGTTATCATGGCAGTTTACCGCCTCACTGGAGATGCTGATCAATGGTGGTCATTAATTCAAAATATGAAGGAAGATGATGAAGTATCAAATATGGAATGGAGGGAGTTCAAAGATTTGTTTTTAGAAAAATACTTTCCTCGCGACCATCGAGAAGATATGAAAAGACAATTTCTAAGTCTGAGACAAAAGGATGATGAGAATGTCACAAAGTATGAGGCTAACTTTACAAGGTTAGCAAGGTATGATGGTGATTATATACGTAACCCAAGAAGTAAGATTGATCGTTTCTTTGATGGGTTAAAACCATTTCTCCGTCGAGCATTAGTCTCACAATCCTTTTCATCGTACAAAGACATTGTCTCATGTGCTATCAAGACCGAAAAGGAATTCTCTAAGTCTTATGACTTTAAAGCAAAGCAAGAGAAGAAGAGACCTGATGATCAATCTGGGAATGGAAGTAAGGGGAAGAAGGGAAAGGTTGAATATCCATCTTGTGGTAAATGTGGGAAGAAACATCCTGGTACTTTCTTGAAGGGAATGTGAGTCTGTTACAAGTGTGGTGAAAAAGGCCACCAAGCTCGTGATTGCAAGGGGAAGAAGGAAGCTACCAACATTTAGTGCTACAATTGTAGGGAGATGGGGAATTATTCAAATGAATGTCCTAAGCGTCAGGAGAACTTACCTCAGAAAATTCCAATGGATCAAGGCCAGGCTTATGCTATCACTACTTCTAAGGTAGAAGCTCCAAAAGACGTGGTGGCAGGTAATTTAATGGTTTCCTCAAGTTTAGAAAATTCATTATTTGATTCTGGATCATCACATTGTTTCATATCTTCCCAGTTTTCTAAGAAAATTAGATATTTCAAATTTCATTTAATAAGGGAATTGTCAGTTAAAACTCCTAAGGGAAGTATCATTGCAACAAAGTTTTGTGAATCGGTCCCCATTAGAGCACATAAATGTTCTTTATCTGCTGATCTCGTCGTCATACCTATGATTGAGTTTGATATAATCCTCGGTATGGACTGGCTTTCGGACTATGATGCGAAGATTTATCGTAAGAAGAAAGAGGTTACGATTCATGATGATAATGATAAGGAACACCTTATCTTTAGAGCAGAATCGTCACCACCTAATTCTTATTTAGATCCACCCCCAGTAGCTCAACTTAATTCAATTATTGGGGAGGAAGAGAATGAAATAACTGTCGGTGAGGAAAGGAATGTTCAAATAGAGGATGTACCTGTTGTGAAAGAATTTGTAGATGTATTTCCCGAAGTTTTACCTAGACATCCTCCAGAACGAGAAGTTGAGTTTTCCATTGATTTGATTCCTGGATCAAGGCCTATATCGAAGACCCCTTATAGAATGGCCACTGTAGAATTAGTTGAACTAAAGAAACAACTAGAGGAGTTGAGTATTAAGGGATTTATTCGCCCTAGTGTTTCTCCATGGGGAGCCCCTGTTCTTTTTGTTAAAAAGAAGGATGGATCTATGAGGTTATGTATCGACTACAGGGAGATCAATTCTATAACGATAAAGAACAAGTATCCCTTACCTCGTATTGATGGTTTATTTGACCAAATACATGGAGCTCAATACTTTTCAAAGATTGACCTTCGATCTGGATACCATCAGTTGTGTGTGAAGAAGGAAGACATTACGAAAATAGCATTTCGAACCAGGTACGGGCATTTCGAGTTTACTGTAATGCTGTTTGGATTGACTAATGCACCCTCTGTATTAATGGATCTGATGAATAGAGTTTTCAAGGAGTATCTCGATGAATTTGTGGTGGTATTTATTGATGATATCTTGGTATACTCCAAAACCTACAAAGATCATGAAAATCACTTGTGCATTATCTTGAAGACTCTGAGGAGGCATGAATTATATGGGAAGTTTAGTAAGTGTGAATTCTGGCATCAGGAGATTTCTTTTCTTGGCCATATTGTCTCTAAAGATGGAATCTCTGTTGATCCTTCTAAGACCAAGGCAATCCAAGAATGGCCAGCACCTACGATTATAACTGAGGTATGTAGTTTTATTGGTTTGGAAGGTTATTATCGATGTTTCGTCTAGAATTTTTCCCGATTGGCTAACCCATTAATGAAGCTCACACGTAAAGGGGTTAAATTTGTTTGGAAGAAAGAGTGTGAAGAATGTTTTGAAGAACTGAAGAGAATATTAGTCAATGCATTTATATTGACTCTACCATCGGGGAATGATGGGTTCGTTATTTATAGTGATGCATCAAAGAAAGGACTTGGTTGTGTCCTTATGCAGAATGATAGAGTTATTGCCTATGCATCATGACAGTTGAAAATTCATGAACAAAACTATCCTACTCATGATCTCGAGTTAGAAGTTGTGATCTTTGCTTTGAAGATATGGAGGCACTACCTCTATGGTGAAAAATGTTAGATTTATACTGATCACAAGAGTTTGAAGTATATTTTCTCACAAAAAAGAACTCAACATGAGGCAAAGGAGATGGCTTGAATTACTCAAGGATTATGATTGCACGATATACTACCACCTGGGGAAAGCAAACAAGGTGGTAGATGCTTTGAGTAGAAAAGACCATGGAGTTTTGAACAATATGGGAATTGAAAGGGATCCAATTTTCATGGATCTAGTGAAGATGGACATGGGAATAACCAGGGAAGGTGAAACATCAATACTTTTTCAAATGGTTGCCAAACCATCTTTTCTAGAAAGGATTAAGAGTTCTCAGACCGATGATGAAGAATTTCAAAAGGATATTAAAGCTGTGAATTATGGGAGATTGAGAGACATTGTGTATGAAGATGGAATTTTGAAATTCGGGAAGAGACTTTGTGTTCCCGATTTACCTGATCTAAAAAGGGAATTGTTGGATGATGCTCATAGTTAAAATTTCTCTATACACCCTGGGAGAACGAAAATGTATAGAGATTTGAAGGAACATTTTTGGTGGGACAACATGAAGAGGGAGATTGCTGATTTTTTGTCAAGATGTATGGTTTGTCAACAAGTGAAAGCTGGAAGGCAACAGCCTGGAGGAGTCATGCAACCACTTCCCATACCAGAGTGGAAATGGGACATTATTACGATGGACTTTGTCATGGGGGTACCAAAGAATCCTAGAAGGAATGATGCAATATGGGTTATTGTTGATTGTCTTACCAAGTCAGCACATTTTCTTGCTATAAGAGAAGATCTACCCCTGGAACGTCTAGCAAGACTATATATTAATGAAGTTGTGAGACTTCATGGAGTACCCTTATCGATTGTTTCTGATCGTGATCCCCGTTTTACTTCAAGATTTTGGAAAAGTCTTCAGAAATCCCTGGATACTGAACTTCATTTGAGCACTGCTTACCACCCTCAGATAGATGGACAATCAGAATTGACTATTCAGACCTTAGAAGACATGTTGAGATCTTGCTCACTTGACTTTCAGGGTATGTGGGATCAATATTTACCACTGGTAGAATTTTCCTATAACAATAGCTTCCATTCGAGTATTCAGATGGCACCATATGAAGCGTTATATAGAAAGAGATTTCGTACACCAACCTGTTGGGATGACGTTGGTGAAAGAAAACTTGTAGGCCCAGAACTGGTGGAGGAAACGGTGGAAAAGGTGAAGGTAATCCAAAATCACATCAAAGCAGCTCAAAGTAGGCAGAAGAGCTATGCCGATAATCAAATGAAGGATTTGGAATTTCAAGTCGGTGATCATGTTTTCCTGAAGGTATCTCCATGGAAGGGAGTAATACATTTTGGTAAGAAAGGTAAATTGAGTCCCAGGTACATCGGACCCTTCAAAGTTCTAGAACGAATTGGGGTTGTATCTTACCGATTGGCAATGCCGCCAAGTCTCTCCAAAGTTCACGATGTGTTCCACGTATCTTGGTTGAGGAAATACATGCCTGACCCAACGCATGTACTCACATATGATGAATTAGAACTGGAAACCGATCTATCTTATTGTGAAGAGCCTGTCAGGATTCTTGATACAGGAGAACAAGTACTGAGAAACCGGACGATGCGTCTGGTAAAAGTTTTGTAGAGAAACCATAAGATGGAAGAGGCAACGTGGGAACCCGAGGAACTTATGATGAAGAACCACTCGAGTCTTTTCATGCGGTAGTATTCTAGAAATTTCGAGGACGAAATTATTTGAAGGAGGGGACAATGTAACACCCCAAGCTTCTACGGTATGCTTCTCTTTGAATAATGTGATAGCGTGTGTTGTACGCAACACCGAGTTCTAACAACCAATCAAACTAGCCGTTAGGAATAGTAATACCTACTTTTTGAAATTATATATATATCTTATATTTCAAAATGGACTTAATTTTTGGATTCGGAATATCTAATTTAGCCTAAGATGAAATTTTGGTACTTTTCGGATAACTTTAATATTTTGATGAATAGTGAAAATTACTAAATTTTAATTGAAAACAACTTTTTTAATCAAAATAATTAATAGTGATAAATTATGAATTTTATTGGTTTTAAAGTATATTTAGAATATATTTTTACCATTTAATATAATGTTGGTCATTGGACATAATTTTACAATTAAACCGAACATAAACAAGTGTCAATCTTTTGATAGTTATTATCTCTTAAAAACACGCTTTTTGTTTTGACAGTGGGAATTAATTTTAAATTAATTTCTGCCACTTCTGTGTTTTGAATTTAGAAAAATGTATTCCATATTTGGAATCAGGATGTCCAAATTGTGTAAATAGGTAACTTTTATTTTTAGATATTTTGAATAATTACTGTGGTAAATATTTTATTTACCATGGTTAAGGGTAAATCTGGTAAATAAGGGTTAACAAATAATTTTATAATAATACTAAATTACCCTAAAACGTGTCCTAGACTTATTGGTTGATACATGTTCGACCATATGCATCTTTGGGTCGATTTGGGGACCCCATGGTGCCACTTGTAGGTGATAGGGACAATTTATTTTAATTAAGTTAAAATGAATACAAAAATGACACAAGCATATATCTTTTAGAAAAAAAATTATTACATAGGGTTATATATGTTGGCTTTTAGATTATAAATATTCATTAGAAAGATAAAAATATTTCCTACATAATGATATTTTATTTATAATTTTTAGACATTAAATAATTTATTTTATTTGTGACACAATGATGATGCAGTAATTACTAAAATAGTGAAAAAATAAACTAATTGATATTATAAATACCCAAATAAATAAAATATGAAACTTTTAATGAATTAAACTATTTTTCTAGGATAATATGAAATACTATGATTGATTTAATTTACTTTTTTTGAAGTAATCAATCTTTTATGAGTTTCAAAAAAATCAACTATTGAATAGTGTCAAAATTGACATAAAAGAGTTCTTAAAACAAATATTATATTATTAATTGATATTAAATTCCTAAAAATCTAATGTTCGGACAAGAGACTTATATAATGATATTTTCATCATTAATGGACCACTTGGGGGTCGCTTGGATGTATATATTAAGTTTATTAACCATATTATATAAAAATACAAAGAGACATTGTAAAAGTGAAACTAATTAACTTAGAGTAAATACTTAAAGATAAGGTTAATATAAGTACCCAAACCTGTCTAAATTCTATTGGTTGAGTTTTTTTCGACCCATAACTTCCTTAAAATTTGAATAGTCAACTTTGGAGCCATTGGAAACCGAATATGAATTTATTATAAACTAATATCTCTAGCTTTTCCAAAGGTGCCCCTCACCCCTCTTATAAAAGGGCACTCATCCTTCTCATTTCTTAACACCTTAAAAGCCTTTTGGTTCGGCCAAAATCTGCCCAAATACTCTCCCAACTTCCCTCATTACAACCTAGAGGCCTTAGTTTGATCAGAAAGCCAACCTAAGCAGCCCTTTTGATCAAATCAAAAGGAAGAACACGAAGAAGAGGTAATGATTTCACCACCCTTTTTCCAAGTTCATTACTTCTTCCACTTCTTCTTCCTTTGTTGTTTCCATTCTAAAATAATAACTCCAGTATCATATATATACTATGATGTTATTATAAATATGGTACAACCATATTCAGTATTCTATCCACCCTTTGAATAAAATGTCACCATACGTGCGTACGTACGGCTTACCGTCTCCACATCGTGGTGTAATTGTTATTCAATATAATATTATTTGGATGGGTATAATAATGATGTTTAACTCATGTAAATAATAAATATAACATGTTAATGATTCAGTATATGTGATATACAATCCATTTATATATTATTTTAATATCAAAAGAATGATATTGTCGCTCGTGCGTACGTACGGACTGCCGTCTCCACGAACGCGATGAGATTCATTCTCCATCGTATCCATTCAAGTATAATTATCATTTAATGATTTAAAAAATTATGTTTAAGGACTTGATATCATTCTTTATATGAATAATATACAACCTATCCTTTACAAACATGTCTTACGTAACAAAACATATAAAAGAAAACAAGTAAGTTAACAACCGAAACAATGATAATACTAAGATATTATTATCAAATCAATATTAAAAGATCATATATGATATTATATTAATGTATATGATTCTTGTATAATTTAATAACAATTATTTCACCATTATACAGGAGTTTAACCTACCCCAACCAAGGAAAAGTACAAGGTAAGGTTTATTTCACAATCTCTTCATTATCCGAGGTTGATTATACGTAAAAATCTACTGGGATCTCGTTATCATCCACATCCATGTTTCTTCAAAATGTATTTCAAATTTTTTTTATTTTTTACAAGAATATGGGTTAATGTCATTTATACCCTTGTTTGACTTTTTATAAGAGGAATCTTTCCGTCGTTTTCAAAACAAGGTCCTTTTTAACCTTTTCGACCGAATTAAGGTAAGAATGTTTTTTTAACTTATACGGCGGGTGCGGTTATTTTCCGCCGTTATAAAATCTTCAAAGATTTACTTACAAGATTATAAGAATATTTTCAAGAAAATGTTTTATTTTATATGGCTCTTAAATGATTTCAAAAATAGAAAGTGATATTTCTCTAAGAAGTGTTTTGATTTCATCTATGTCAACATCCTTTGATGGATTTAACGCTTATTTGAAGTTGATTTATTATGATACAAAACTTCTATATTGTATTGAAGGTTTTGTGATATGTTTGACTGTAGATGTGCTATTTTTATACCATTCATAGTTTATGGTTAAATTATTGATATTTCATAAGCTAGTTTAATATGAATGTTTATGTTCTGTTTAAACTTTTTATATGGGAATGCATTGGACTTAATATGTGACGGGTGGAGCCCGCTATAGCTCCTCGATGCATCGGTAGGTCTCATTAGACAAACTAGTGTCTTGGCACAAGGCCTTGACAAAATCTTATTTGTAGTCTTGGCACGAGGCCTTGGCTATGTGGTTATGATAGTCTGGCATTATGCATTCAACATTATGAAAGTGGTTATTGATTTTGCATGTGATTATTCGATTAGAAGAATATCAATGTGAATTAGTAAATGGTATTATTTCATTTTATTTATGCCATACCATGTTGAATGTTCAAGTTTGAAAGGCTTTTGTTTTAGTTATACATTGCCTTAAATGTTTATTCTTATTTATGATTGTTTCCGCTATATTGTTATCCTTACTGGGCATTTGAGCTCACCCCTTTTCTATGTTTTATTTTTCCCAGGAAGTGAAGAAGTAAATTATGAATGACCTGCAGGGATATTATGTGGGGATATGAGTGTGGTTTATGGAGACAATATGTTGTTGTAGTAGTTTTTCATTTTATGATGTAATGTAAGACTTATGAATATATCTAGTGTTTCCAAGGCTACTAAACCAATCAGTCTTTTGAGATTTGATCTTTCTTGTGATCATGCCGATGTTATGTAATAATGCACCGACTCTGGGTAACTAGGGTCAGGGCGTTACAGATATTGTTAAATAACTTGATGATTTGAATTATGTTCTTGAAAAAAGTTAATCAAATATTTGAAAGATAAAACAGGTTAATACGAATTCCAATAACAATTGGAGAAAGAAAGCATATTCTTTGAGTTTCAATATTGGTCATCGAATTTATTGCATCACTTTTTAGATTTTATGCATATCGGGAAAAAAAATTGTGAGATGTTACTTGATACTATTTTAAATGTCAAAGGCAAAAACAAAAGACGATTAGCGGTCTCATCGTGATTTGATGGATTCAGTTATAAGAGTAAAACATCATCCTGAGTTAATTGATCAAAATAAGTGGAAAGTCCCTATTTCCTATTATTCAATGAAAAATATAGAGAAGAAACAATTTCTTTAGGTCTTGGAAAGTTTAAAAGATCTAGATTGTTATTCATGTAATATTTCAAAAAGGGTGAATACACAAGATATGAAACTAAAATCACTTAAAACCCGTGATTACCATGTCATGTTACATGACTTGATTACTATTTCCATTCAAAACATACTTTCACAGAATGTAAGAGTTTATGTGATTATGTTATGTCATTTTTATCAATACCATTGTGCCAAAAGACTGAGAAAATGTGGTGTTCAGAAATTATAGAGAGAAGCACTAATTATTCTTTACGACTTGGAGAAAAATTTCCCAGTGCCATTTTTCACATGTATGATACATCTGACAATGAATCCTCCCACAAAAGATCTTTTTAGTTGTCCTGTTTCGAGTTGGTGGATGTATCCTACAGAAAGAATAAATTTTACATTGAAATTTTATGTGAGAAATTAATATCACACTGAAGGCTCTATTGTGAAATGTTATTTAGCACAAGAATGCCTAGTTTTCTATTCATCGTACTTGGATAATGTCACCATGTGGTCCAATTGACTTATAAGAACTAAATATGAGAAATATGATCCCATTTATCCTACATTTCCTTCACTGCCCCAAAAGGGGGGATATTTGGATCGTACTCATTGTGTACATTAACCAGGGAAGAGTGGGAAATGGCTCATCGTACAGTGTTATTAAACTGTGGTGTGCTTGATGATTATATCAAGTAAGTAAACTAATAAATATTCATTTTTGTCATTATTTTATTTCTTCATATCTTATGAAATTTTTATGCTTTCATATTTGTATAGAACATTTAGAAATTATAAAAAAGAGACATCTCTCTATATCTATTAAGAGAACTGAACTGCTGCACAACAAAGAATTTGCTACTTGGTTAAAGTCAAAGTTAATAGATTGTTTTTTCTTCTCATAACATAATCAGATGTCTCTATTTAATATTCAATGTTGGTATCTTTTAGGTTTTAACTCTACTAATGAATGAAGTTTCAGATGAAGTAAGAGTGTTATCCTTTTGTTTAAACAATGTGGTACGTGACTGTAAATCAATGGTTGTCAAAGGATTTATGTTTTTTATAAACAGTTGGGGGAAAAAATGGAAACATAGCATGACAATGTCATGATAAGTGCCACAATAGATTGTTATGCGATTCCATCAGATTGACAACCTCAGTCAGAAAATATATCATATTATGGTGTTGTTGAAAGAATCATTTTATTAGATTACTATGCACATGGTCGCGTTGCAATGATGAAATGTAAGTGGTTTGATTCAAGGACACGACAAGGAATTCATATTGATAACTATGGATTTAGAGTGAATGATATGAATCACCATCTTTGCACCGATGAACCTTATATTCTTACATCACAGGCTAGACATGTTTTCTATGCAACTGGACCGTTACAACAACAATTTGGTGTTATTGTTAATGTCATTACTAGAAATATTTTTTATGAATACATGGATGACAATAATGTTTTGGATGAACCTATCGGTATTTATTCTAATGATACATTTGATGACACAGATAACTCAATTACTAGAACATATTGTAAACCAGAAATTGTCACTGACCACACAGAACATTGATACATTTGTAAGTATTTACATGAAATTATCTATATATTGTATGTGTTTTTAAACTCCCATACATGATATCAAATTAACTAGTATATTTTATACCATTGTCAAATATAAAATTATTTATAGTCTGGAAAATTTCTGTTTAAGCAAATCAATATCAGTTCCTAAACATAGAAATGTCTTGATATTTTATCAATATAAATATCACATTGAAAATGTATCTCATTGATTTGTGATACAATTGTATTATCTATAATTTTGCATTATTTCTATTTATTTGAGAATATTATATTAAATTTACAGGTCAAAATGTCTGAATGTGATGATATCAGAAGAAATAGAAGAATATGAAGAAATGAACAACATATGTCTCATCTGGCCAAAACTGTAAGTACAATTTATGTTTGAATATTACGGTATTTCATATTATTTGTCTTTTTATTATTCACTTTATTTTATCATCAATGTTATTTTTGGCTAATTTTGTCAAGGAGACTGTTGGATTATACTATCGAGGCTGATAGTATGGCGGGGGTATTGATTCTACAATTCAGCCTACTACTATGCTGCTTGAGTTACCAGAAGGTCATCCTCCCATTATTCCACCTCCATATAATTCATACCCACATTTTCCATATCTGTTTCTTTCTGAAACCACATCGGATGGTAGTTCTCAGAATCCCATCCGTATTTATTTTCCATTCCCACCATCCACTATACAGGGCATTGTGCCCCCATATATCACACTACCAAATCGATATCCATATCCACCCTCATCTGTATAGGGTTATCCATCTACTATATAGAGTAATCCTACTCTAGATATCCCACCTACTACAGAGGATACTCCCCCTCTAGATGCCGCACTTCAGGGGTCAGCAGATCCCCTATCTACTGGTATGTGTTTAAACATTACTATTAGTGATTAATGATAAATTCATATATATTATTATACTTTTTTAATCTTTTCCATGATTAGCTCCAGTCTCCACCAGACAACGAGGGCACACAAAAATGAGAGAGGTTTGGAATTGACATATGAAAATCATCGATGAATACAATGAGGATAGATCTATGATTAAAAAAATGGCACAGAATGTAAATGATTTATGGGAACACTTTCTAGACACAACAATATCATTCTGGTTCAACTAATAAGTTGGAGGGGAGTTGGAGAAAAACTAAAGGAAAATGCCTGGGAAGAGATCTGGGTAGGTAATGTTAATCACCTTTTATATATATTAATTTATAATATTTTCTTAAAAAATATTTTTTCAATTGTAGATCCTATATAATTTTCATGATGGATAAAATTCCAAGGATTCAAGGATAATGGATTTAGGCGAAATGTGGTGAGCATACAAGTATGACTTATATCCAGGTTTGAAAAAGTGTGTTGTCATGGTGCTTTAAGAAGTACTGGTGATTCATGATTTTCTAATATCACAATACAAAGAGATGATTAGCTATTGGAAGAGCCAAGAGTTTAAGGTATTTGTTAAATTTATATATATATATATATATTCATTTATTTATTTGAAAATGAGTTTTATTTTTGTTAATGAAATTTTATAATTATTTTTTATTGGATAAATCAGATTGAAAAAAAAATAAATAAGAGTGGAATTAAACATTTTTATACTCATGGACACACATCACTCCCAGATCTTGAGGAAACACAGGTAATTTAAAATTTAAATTATTTATCTTCATTTAGTGTTATTTTTTTGAATTATAATTTTGATTTATTTCATTGTTTTTTTCTTGAAAAAAATAATTGAATATTGAGGGTTGCGTTCATCGCTTTACTTTGTTTTGTATAAGTAGAAAAAAGAAAGATGGTACTTTGCCAAATATTGACACTCAGAAGGCGATTTTAAGGATATTTCATTTTCTTCTATTTGGATTGAATTTAATTCCTTATATTATTTCATCATTTTAACTTATGTTATATTTCAATCAATATACTTTTTTTGAGATATTGGCAGACAAAGAACCTGAAAATTAGGGCATGAACAATCATCTACATCAGGTATTAGGAGATGAGCATCAGGACAAAGTGCGTTTTCGGTATGAGAAGAAGATTATACCATCTCGATACTAGTCTACTAAAAACATATTTTCATATACGGGTTCTGATTTGGACACTATGGAATAGAATAATTCCACAATCAAAGAAGAAACTCAAAAGGTAGAAAATGCGATATTTGAAAATATGAATAAAATTATGTCTGCCATTTCATCTACACTTTCACCAGAAGTAGCTATAGTGGTTGAAACAAGTTTGATGTTTATGAGTTATTCTAGTGGATCTGGAGTAGTAGCTAGAGCTGGAGCTGTAGCCAGAGCTAGAGTTGGAGCCAGAGCTACAGCCGGTTCCGGTCCTAGTGTCTGTTCTAGTACATATGCTGATGTCGATGATAATGCTGGTGGTGTGAGAGGTACTGATGGTGTTTCACTAGGAGGCATGGATGTGGGTTATCATGAATCAGATGATACTGATATTGAGACTCATTATTTATGTGAATTGTATTTTTGGATTGTTAATATGTGTAATTTTTATATGCAATGAGGTTTTATTATTGTAATACTAAATTGTATTGAGGTGTTTCTGACTGTTTCTACATATATTGAATTATTCTGTTATGAGATATATTTTATTATTTAGTAGTTAAGTTTTATTATTATTATATTGAATTGTATCCTCCTCTGATGTGACCATCATACATCCTCGATGACTCTTCTTTGAAGCGGCCCCTCTATCTCCTCAGGCACACCTCTGGTGGTATGTTTTCCAATTTTCAATTTTTTGCATGAGGAAACAACTCAATTAGTTTCACTGATCATATTGTGAGTTAGATGACTTGTATTGTCATGCAGGAAAGTGATGCATGATATGCATAGAACCAACTATAAAACATAGACGATGCAATTGTTTTTCTCCTACGACTTCCAACTGGGATTGACGTGAATATAAAATTCAAGAGGTAATGATTATTTTATACCATTTTTTTCAAGACATTATTAACTATTTGATCTTTTTTAAATCAATTTTAATTGGGATACAACATGCTTGTAGAATTTATAATTTCAATTTTACTCTTTAGTGTGCAATATTCGATCTTCTGGACATTGGTCTTTATTAAGGTTGGATAGTTGATCCCTAGGTATGTACTTTTTAATCCTGTACCTTTATATTTTGTTTATAACAAATGATACATTATATGAATACCTTCATCATATATATTTAATGTTCGGTTTCTATATTCATATTTGGTTCACTGAGTGGTGGTTCTCAACTCACATCAAATGTTCATGATCGATTCTGGCTATCCCATATAGGTTGTGGGAAGACTGATCTCACTACTTTGTTTAAAGGGACCTGATTCCATTGAAATTTTATTTATTTCTATTATGTGTTTCTTTGTATAGGATGTGGATAATTAGAAACAAACACTACTTCCATATCAAAGAATACATCTAGGAGTAAGATCTTTCTTGGTGACATTAATTCTTTTTTGAGGCCTGATTAAAAAACTAGTAATAATTTCTATGAAATATCAGCTAGTGAATTTTTTTCTTGTATTGCTAAATGTGGCTTGGGAAACGTTTCTATATCAGTAGTTGATTAAATATGGATTCAATTTACATAAAAGGGGAGGATAGAAAGTATATTGGATAGGTGCTTTGTGTAATTGGATGAATGGAATAGTGTAGTTGAGATATCTGGACTCACACTTACAAGATTGCATTCTGATCATAGTCCTCTATTAATTTAATTCTGTATTAATATATCAAGTTCAAAACCAGATAAATTAATGTTTAACAATTATTGGCTTGTTGTTCCATGCTATAGATAAATCGTTTTGGATTCCTGGAAGATTGATTTTGTGGGAATTCAACTACATATTCTAACTTAAAAGATAACAATTTTAAAGTATACACTGAAAGAATAGAATAAAATATACATTTTTAATCATGATATTGACATTAAGGAGGCTTAATCTCATCATATTATTTTCAATCCAAAATACATTCCTCGGGATTTTCCCTCTTAGGAGGATATAAAATCCATACCCAAAATTGATATTATCCTGACATTAAAAGAGAAAATTTCTCATAATATAATTAAAATTAGTTGGATAAAGGAGGGGGATATAAATTCAATTTTCTTTCACAGCATGCATATGGAGAAAAATTTGAGGAGTCTCGCTTCTCTATAAATTAATAGTAATATATTTAGTTCTAAAAAAGAAAAGAAAAATGCCGTGATGTTTTATTTTGAGGAGATTTACTCAGATAATGGAGAAGGAAAAACTGAAAAACTGATCTAATGAAATGAACCAAGAATTGATGATATTCCGAATAGAATTCTAGTTGAGGCCCCCAGCGAAAAAGAATATTCATGCATCTCTCTCATAATTTAATATGGATCGTGTTACTGGACAAGTTGTCTTTACCAAACATTTTTCATTTTTTAACAGGACATTATTCATCTAGAGTTAATAAATGATGTGACCGAATTTTTTATTCTATAATCAATACCTTTTAGGGTGAACTCCATCTTCATTGTATTAATCCAAAAGAAAGATAATTCCCTGTATATAATGGATTTAGGACTATTTCTATTTTGTTTTTTATACCAAAGGTTATTAGAAAAATCATGACTCATAAGATGGGTGATATTGTTAAGGGTTTTATTTTTAAAAGAGCATTTTTTACATTATGAAGATGTTTTAGGTCATGTTATTAGCTGGAATATGTATTCTATTATGTTTGGAAATGGAGTGTCTATTTCTATGTAGAATTGGGGAGCCCGAAGATTTGGTGTGAATAAAGGTTCACTTCCATTTATTTACCTTGGAGTTCACCAATTTTAGGGTCAAGTGAAAAGATTCTATATGGGGAATATTTCTCTAAAAATTGTTATCCAATTGGAAACTTTAAAAAGGATAACCATGTCTCACGAAGGTAGAATATTATTGGTCAATTTTTTTTATCACATAAATGTTTGTATACACTTTATCACTATATAGAATCACCATAGTCATTGATATAAAATTGAATCATAAGATTAAAAATTTTATTTGGACAAGATTGATTCATGAGAGGAATTTGGTAACAGTTTCTTCAAAAGATTGTGTCAATCATGTGAAAATCGAAGGTTTGGTAGTTAAAGATACTAGAATATTCAATGATACCGTGATAAAAAACATCACATGGAGGGTTATTTCCACTTATTACCTCTCTTTGTAATTTCCTTTCACCAGATTTTTCAACAAATTTCACAAAATATATACCATGTATATTCCCAAATTAGTATGGTCTTCTGTTAAGTTGTACTATTGTGAAATTATGGGATGTTCTAAATGGGTGGTTTTTAATAATTATCAACTAAATATCTAGAGAAATCATTGGATATTTAGATCCTTTATTTATTATATTGAAATTCCTATATCTCTAAGGGATGTTAATTATTATGATTTAAAATGTAATCCGGGTATCCGTGACCTGCTTCAAAATAATCTTACTGTGGATGTTTCTAGATATGATTATTCTCATTTTGACATTTTTGTTTGGATTCCCAATCTAGATGGTAAATTCATGACCTATTATTTCTATAGACATCATGGTGGTACCACTATTAGTATGCTTCCTTGGTTTACATGTTTTAAAAATCACTTCATTTCCCCTACTAATATGCAGTTAGTTTGGAAATTTGTAAACTGTTCTTGCCTATTCAGCACCACATCCAATGTATAAAAATTCCTATTGTTTTCAATTTTACTATTCCTTAAATTCCTTCATTGCATTTTCCTTAGATAACTTCATTTAATTTTCTGTAATCTATTGATAAAAAATATCAAATGTTATCATGATCCTTCATTGGGTCATTCAATATCCCACATTGGTTTTAATCTCAATAAAAATTTCTCATTAATGATTCGTTAAATGGTTTTTAAATTTGGATGTAGGGGTTATCTTCCATGGTTTTGAAAGTGTTATTAAGGTCCAATATCCATGGATTAACCATGGGGGGCTGGCAGGGGGTGGGGATGGCAGGGGGTGGGGGCCATGGGGGGCTGGAAGGGGTGGTTATGGAAGGCGGTGGGGGGGGGATGGTAGGGGGACTGGCAGGGGGAGGGGCAGGGGGACTAGTTGGGGGGTCTTGTAGGGGGGAAGGCTTGGGGGGAATGTAGTGGGTATGGGAGGGGAGATGGAAGGGGGAGGGGTAGGGAGAGGGGGTGGGGGGCTGGCAGGGGTAGGGGTACGGTGAGGGGGTGTCTTGGGTCTGTCTTGGGCGGCGGGGGTTGTCCAGGGTCTAGGGAGTCTTTCTATGGGGGTGTCTAGGGTCTGGGGGGGTGGGGTTCAATGGTTTGTTCGGGGGGGGGGGGGGGGTGTCCTAGGACTGGTTGGGGGGGTGGGGGGTTTGCATGGCAGTGGGGAGGGTGCATGTGGGGTGCAAGGGGGGGGGGCACATGGGTGGGGCATCATTAAATAAATATGATTTAATATTTATCCATCTAAATTGTTGATTACTCTCGCATTCTTATTTTTTCCTATTTAGACAAAAAGACTCTTACTATTGCTCTATATTCTAAACATCCTTCTTATTTATTATCAATTTTATGTTCAGGAATCATCAAACACAATAATATTTTAATTTTTTCATTAGCTATATGTGTTTTCATTCGTATGAATTATGTATATGAGTGTATTTTATTGGTAATATAAATATATTATATGAATAAACATATAAAAATTGAATGTTTTAATTAATTAAATTTGTTCTCATTTGTATGCATTATGTTTATCAGGATTCTTTTCTCCTTCCACTAATTTAGGGGCATAAACCAATGAATTTTTAAATGATCATAATGATGGTGGCAATGGGGGTGGCAGTGTTCTAAGAAAATGTGATAATGATGTTGGTGATTCTGTAGAAGATGATGAGGGTCATGATGGTTCTGATGATGTTGATATTGAGGTACATTTGAGATGTAAATTTTATTCATGGTATATACATTTAATTTTATCAAATAGTTATTTTTATTATGATGGTATCGATAATGAAATTTTATACTCTTTATATTGGGTAGAGTTTGAATTATTATGATATATATTATATTATTCTTGAGTTCAGTTTTATTTGGAAGGTGGTGTTTTTTTGCTTGTATCTAGAGGATGTGAGTACTGCTATAAGGTGAACCTATTATGGAAGCATTTGGTGATTATGAATAGATGGGTAGGAATAAATTTACATGGTTATTAACTGTGGATATAGGGTCTATTTTCCATAGTTTTGAAAGTCTTATTAGGGACCATGATCCGTGGTTTAACCATGGTGGGCTGGCAGGGGGACTAGCAGGTAGACGAGTATGGGGACTGGCAGGGGGATGGCAGGGGGGATGCCAAGGGGACTGGTAGGGGTAGGGGCAGGGGGACTGATAGGGAGACTGGTAGGGGGAGGGGAAGGGGCAGGGTGAGGGGGTGTCCAGGATCAGTCTGGGGGGGGGGTCTGTCCAAGGGGGGTCTTTCTGGGGGGGGGGGGGTCTGTCTGGGGGGTTTTCTAGGGTCATGGGGGAGTGTTGGTCTAGGCTGTACAGGGAAGTTTATACAGGTGTTGGGTCCTTCCTTGGGGGGGGGGGTCTGTCCTCGGTCTGTCTGGGGTGGAGGGGGGTTCAGGGGGGTGTCCCGGGTCTTTTGGGGTGGGGGGGGGGAGGGGGTCTGTCTGGGGGGTGTATGGGTATGGGGAGGTTTGTCTTTGGGGGGTTTTCAAGGGTCTGTCTGTGGGGGGTGTCCATGGGACTGGGGGTGTCCAGGGTCCGGGGGGTGTCACGGGTCTATCTGGGGGGGACAATGGTCTGTCCCCTATGGGTGTATAGGGTCTGTCGGGGGGGGGGGGGGGGGGGGTTGTCCTGGTTATGTCTGGGGGGTCCATGATCTACCCATTGGTTGTGTCCATGGTTTTTCCAAGAGGAGGAGGGGGTGTCCTAGGTCTTTCTGGGTGGGTGGGTCTAGGGTCTATCTAGTGGGGGTGTGCCGGGTCTATCCAGGGGTGGGGTTGGTGCTGGGGGTTTCCTTGGTCTATTTGGGGGGGGGGTCCTCGGTCTGTCTAGTGGGGGTGTCCAGTTCTGTGGGGGGGATTTTCATGGGGGAAGGGGTCCTGCATGGGGGTAATTTTTTATGGTTTTTCAGACCCTATAGCCAGGGTTTTTAACTGTGGCTATAAGTCCAATTCCATATTTTCTAACCATGGAAATAAACCGTGTCCATCCTCAAGTATATCCAAGGTTCTAAACTATGGCTATAGTGATATTACCACAGTTGGAACCATTGATTTATATCTAATACCTCAGTTTGAACTGTGGATATAGACCTATAGCCATAGTTCCAAACCGTTTCTATAAGTATAAGACATTATCCAAAACAAACTTATCCTCGATTTCTCAAATCGTGGCTATTACCTATAGCCACAGTTTGAGGACCTATAGCCACTGTTTTAAACCGTGGCTATAGCCCGAATATCCAGTAGTGTCTATTTACAAATTACTTATTTTGGGACATGTATTTCTATAACCAAACTAAATTCTATTTAATTTATATATTATGATATAACTCTTTATCTCTCATCAAAACTTTTTATTCATTTTTATGTCATGTCATCAGGCTTCCAAAAGTGCACCATTAGTTTAAATTCCAAAATAATTGTATAGTTCATACCATAACCATTCCCTATCATGTATATTCACTTTTATGCACATATAACTTTTTATTGAGGACTTACTAGTATGTATACTACACTGCATGATCTTGGAATAAATTATGAAGGTGAATGAATCGATGTTTTATGATCTATGAGGCACACGTAAGAGTGAATATGAAATGAAAGTGATGGGTGCACCTAAAATAATACTAAGCACCAAGGAATTGGGTAATGTTTTGTATCATGATACGACCTGTTGGGATATTGGTTTACCATATCCATTTATGGTACTTTTTCCACTATGATGTCTTGGATGATTTTCCTTGACCTGTGATGCAATGTTTTAAGTTGTTTCCACATTTCCATGTTATGATTATCATGCTATATCACGACTTAAATTCATGTTTATTTTATGCTCAATTGATATGCTTAATGTCTAAAATGTGTTTTCTTCTTCAGGTTATTCCATGTTTATTACCTTACTAGGCTTTATAGATCACCCCTTTCTTTTTCATATCCTCATTTTATCCCATTTAATGTTTTGTATAAAGGAATGTTTTGGTCATGTAAAGGAAGATTTCAATAATGATGTTCTATTTCATGTTTTACGTTGTCATGTAATGTTCCTAATTTCCCAATACACTAGACATCTAAATATTTTAGGTTGTATTATGAGTTATTTTATGTCATTAAATCATGTATGAATGTAATAAGAATAACAGGGTTGTTGTAGCTGGTATTAGAATAATTTGTAGTTATTTTTGGGATTAGGATTAGAAAATTTTAGTGATAGCATTAGGGATAAGACTATGTATAAGAAAAAAATCCCTATATCTAGGTGATTATAGATTAATTGTTTTATCAAGAAAATAAATATCTTTTTGGATATGAAAATGTGTATGTTTCTTTGGAATAAATATATCTTGGGGTAAAACCTGAAAACACTACTTTGAGTTGGACTTGAATTGAAAATGGTGCACGATAACGAGCCCTGATTCACTCCTTGTTTGGAATTATTGAGGGATATTATTTGGTAAATTCCTAAGGCTAATACGATACATCTCAATTTGATCTAAAAAAGACCATAAGAGTATATATTAATAAATAGATCATGGAAAGCATAGATTGATACATAGAAATTCACAAGTAAAGGAAATAAATGTAATTTATATGTTATCCCATTAATTTCATTGGATTCCACTTTATGTTTATAATATTTTAAAATACTTACCCCAAAT
Source organism: Viscum album (assembly GCA_963277665.1). Classification (NCBI taxonomy): domain Eukaryota; kingdom Viridiplantae; phylum Streptophyta; class Magnoliopsida; order Santalales; family Viscaceae; genus Viscum; species Viscum album. The sequence goes on along the minus strand of OY728127.1, from coordinate 2,133,017,413 downwards.
TTTTATTTTATTCTAGACCATGGATGGTAATTTGAGGAATCAGAAAACCAATTGATGAAAATATCAATGTAATGATTTTCCTAATAAGATTCCCAATTCAATGAGAGTGGGATAAAAATGTTTTAATGATATTGTCTTAGTTAAATCATGTTTGGAATGGCAACCTAGGTCAAGAGAAATGTCCAACCCCCTAATAAATAACATGATTCAATTGAGAGCTTCATGAGTAAATGGCCTCTTACTTTTAATGGATCATCTGATCCCTCAATCACATAACAATGTATCAACACTATTGAGAAGATCTTATTAATCCTTAAATTCTCTGAACAAGAGAAGGTTCTTCTAGATTCTTATTTTTTGGAGGGTGAAGATGGTCATTGGAAATTGATGAAAAATTCATAATCTTGAGGAAGAGATCTAGGAGATGGGATAAAAGGATTTCCATAAAATATTTTTCAATAACTTTTTTCCTCACACCCTCCAACATAATATGGAAATATACTTACTTTCCCTCATGAAAAAGGATAAAAAATCCATCAGAGTGTATAGGGAAAACATTACAAGGCTTGTATGATTCACCTCCAGATTTTCCTTTACCCTCAAATACAAGGTGGATCGCTTATTTTGTTGGATAAAACCTATCCTACAGAAATCCCTAGTGATCACTGAAATTGATAGCTATGAGGAAATTGTCTGATGTTACCTCAAATTAAAAATGGAGATCAACAAATATCAAGGGTATCATAGGAATAATAAATGGAAGGTGGAGGTAAATTTTGGTGGTTTTATAGATAGATCTAACAATGTAAATATATTTCAACACCCCTAATCCAAGGGTGTGGAATGATATTCACTAGAAATTGTATAAAGGGGACGAAGAAATTCTTAAGGTTTGGGAAGGAAGGGAACATTTCCAGCGATGACTGGAATGAAAAACCCACTACAGTGATGGAGGAATGGAATAATCCGGTAAACCCTCAATGTATTGATCATTTCTACAACTATAAATAACACATTTACTTCTCAAAACAGTGCACTATGTTAAGGGTTTTCGAAGGCAACCAAAAAACTCCAAGGAATCAGGGGTGATATTTTTCAATCACTACTACCAATGTGAATCCCAACAAAGAAGTGGTGAAAGGTAAGCTAGTTATTCATACAAGAATAGAGAATGTACTTTTTTATTCATGTTCTACGCATTCTTTTATGTCCTAAAAGTATAGTAGAACAATCCAAACCCCACAACAAATCATGGAAGTATAGATGTCATTGAAAATAGAAAATAGTAAAATTATAGCTTCCCATGTATATAACTCCAACCCTATCATAATTTTTTGATTAATATTCATAGTGATCTTTATTATACTTCCCATCAGGGATTTCAATGAAATTCATTGAATTGATTGGATTTCCCTATATATTTCCAAAATAAATTTTCATGAGAGGTTATTCACTCTAAATATGAAAATTCAAACCCTTATTTTATAAAAGTGCAGGGAGGGGGATGTATTTTATTTAGAACCATCATCCAAAGCATGGATATTAATTCCATATGAGAATGTGTATCTTTCTTAGAATGTTGAGTCTATGGAAGGAACCATCCTCAAAGAAATGCCTATTGGGAGGGAATTCAATGATGTGCTTCTCTAAGAACTGTCTATTCTTCCTCCTAGTAGAGATGTTGAATTCTCGATTGATCTTATACCTAGAGAATTCCCAATATACAAGAGTCCCAATAGAATGGTAGTTGTGGAACATTAGGTGAAAAAGAAATAAGTACTGGAGAATCTGGTTATAATATTTATATGGACATGTTCTTCACCATGGGGTTCACCAGTCTTATTTATCATGAAGAAGGATGCATCAATGTTCCTTTTCATTGATTACCGTGAGAAAAAAAATCATGACAAATAACAAGTATCCTTTGCAATGAATTGATGATTTGTTTTATCATCTACGTGGAGCACAATACGCCCCCATGGTTGATCTACAGTTGGGATATTACCATATAATGAAAAATAACTAGGATATCCATAGGATTGATTTTCGAACAAGGTACATTAATTATGAGTTCATAGTGATTCCATTCAGAATCACTAATGATCCAAAAATATTTGTGGATTTGATGAATAGATACTTTAGAGATTTACTAGAAATATTTTTGGTACTATTTATTGAGGATATTATAATATAGTATAATATTATAAGGATCATTTAAATAATTTAAGTATTATTGTATGGACCTTTCGAAAGGAAAAGATTTATTCCAAGTATAGAAAATATGAGTTCTGGTTGAAGGAAGTCACTTTCCTAGGGCATATCATCACAAGAAATAGGATATCGATTGACTCTTCAGTGGTTGAAAAAATTGAAGGATATCCATGGGCTACATCTATGACATATATTTATAGTTTCATTGTATTATCATAGATTTGTGATAAATTTATCACAATTGACAAACCCACTAACAAAGAAAATTCATAAGGCATTCATGTTTTCTTGGAATAATTAATACGAAGAGTGATTTAAGGAGTTTAAAGGGAGGATTATCACTATAATTGTACTCATAATACACAAAAGTGGTGATATTTTCATGGTATTCAGTGATTCATTGAATAAGGGACTAGGTTTTGTGTCGATATAAAATGACAATGCCATTTCATATTCATTAAGGCAGTCGATAGTTCATGAGTAGTACTACACAACACATGATTTGTAGTTGGCTATCATGATATTCAATTTGAAAAAATGATGATATGACCTCATTGGGGATAATTGTGAAATATATAGGGATCAGAAAAGCCTCATGTTTATATTCACATAGAAAGAGTTGAATATGTTCCAACAAAGATGGTTAGAGCTGATCAATTACTATGAAAAATCAATTCACTTCCATATAGGGAAGGTGAATAATGAGGAATATGCCCTATATAGAAATGATCTAACAACTCTTTCATTGATTATAATTGAGAAGGATCAGATCTTCATAGTCATGAAGTGGATAGACCTATGAATTATAAAAGAAGGAACATAATCAATCTTTTCACAAATAATTGATCAACTGTCTCCTCTAGGTAGGTTAAAGGATGCTCAGTGCGATGATGTGGGAATTCAGAATAATGTGGAAAATATTAGAATATGGAAATCCTTAGAGTTAAAAGTTAATAAAGAAGGTGCTGTATGATTTGGGTCATGACTATCTGTATCATCAAATCCATTGTCAAAGAAGGAGATGTCGGATGATGCACATAACTCAATCATCTCAATCCAACCTAGAAGCACAAAGATGTATCAAGATCTATGGGAACACTATTGGTGGGAAAATATGAAGAAGTATGTTTTAGAATATACATCAAGAAGTCTCGTGTGTCAATAAGTAACGACTGAAAGGTAAATTTATGGGGATGCGCTAGCATTACCCATACCTATATGGAAGTGAGAAAACCTCACCATGGACATTATCACGAGGATTCCTAATACAACTAGGTAAAACAATTCTATCTAGGTTTTTGTGGATATTCTTACAAATACATCACATTTTATTGATATTTGAGAGGATTTCTCATTAGATAAACATTCACAGATATACATCAGAGAAGTGGTGAGGCTACAAGGTGTACCAAAATTGATTGTATCTGATAGGGATCCAAGATTCATCTCTATGTTTTGTAAGAGTCATCAAAATTCCCTGAATACTATGTTAAACATCAGAACATCTTATCACCCATAAATAGATAGAAAATAAGGGAATACTATCCAAAAAAATGATTACATGTTTTTAGCATGTTCAATGTACTTAAAAGTAGGATATGATCTACATCTTCCTTTCATTGAGTTCTCATACAAAAATTGTTTCCACCCAAGAATCCAGATGTCTCCCTATAAATATATTTATATGAAGTTTTGTGGAACACCTACATGCTGGTATGAAGTTGGAGAATGAAAACTACTAGGCCCTGAAATTGTTGAGGAAATAGTGGAGATGTTTATGACCATTCGGTATCACATCAAGGATGCTCAAAGTCGACAGAAAATCTATGTTGACAATCTTCTACAAGACCTAGAGTTTGATGTTTGAGATATGGTATTTCTCCACATATCACAATAAAAGAGTGTAATGAGATTTTGGATGAAGGGAAATTTTAGTCCATGGTACATCAGCCCTTTTGAGATCTTTTACCACGTAAGAGTGGTGGCCTACCGACAATTAGTCCATCCTATCCTATCTCAAGTACATGATGTATTCCATGTATTCCTCTTAAGAAACTACATAGTAGACCCCTATCATGTACTCAGTCTAGAGGTGGTACCATTGGAGAATGACCTCTCTTATGAGGAGAATCCAATGAATATCTTTTATCATAGATACAATATTCTATGGAATAAGAAAATGCATCTAGTCAAAGTGTTATGGAGAAACCACCTGTTTGAACAAGAAGCATGGGAACCCGATGATGCGATGAATCAAAGTTACCCAAATTTATAATAATGTGGGAAATTAAAATTTGGAGGGAAAAATTTCTTAATGGGGGATGATTGTAACAACATGAAATATTACAAGAGAAATTACACTCATGATTTAATTAAATGTCATATTTGGTAAAATGGTTAGAGAAAACACATGAATTCTATTTTTTTATTATATCTAATTAGATTTAAATAACAGTTTAGTATCATTTCCATTGATAATATATCCATTGAATAGTGATCGCATGACTACTATAAATTTATGATTTTAAAAATCCTTTCGGTACATAAAAAGAAAGTGATGAATTCAACCAGTAAGATCATTACCTATGAACCCTTTTATCATAAATTTTGTGAGATATATCATTTATGGTATATGGAATAGACCAAGCCCAAGACGAGATCTAACAATATAACCATGAAAAAAAATATTTATGGGAGAAGTTCAAGCTCATCGAGATCATTACCCAAACCATGCTCACCAAACAACCCCATGAAAGCACCACCATAGTACAACTTACTCATATGGAGTATTCTTGTGTAATAAAGGGATATGTATAAAGACCTAGGAATTATGATAATTTAATTATTTTTTCTAGACTAATGAATATAAAGTTATTTTATTATTGTTTTTAGAGAAACAAATAGTTTTTTGGTTAATATTAAAATTTAAATAATAAATATAATTTTATGAATTAATAAATAGCAATTTAATAAAATATTTTTATTAAATTCATTTAATTTAACATAAATGATCATATAATTTTTAAGAGGGAAAATGAAATTTTCATTAAGGTTTAAAAAACTATTTTCGAAAAAACCCATAAATTTTCAATAAATACCAGTTTTTATTTTAAAAGAGAAAATTGAAATATTTATAAAATTATTCGGACAAAATTAATATTATTTTTGGAATTAAGAATTTGAAATTATCGAACTATGAATTTTTCTATAATTTTTAAAGACAACCAATTATTTTTGTAAAAATTAAATACCATATAAATATATAGTGTGTTTTATGACCTCATAATGGACCAATAATGTTGTAATAAACACTATAAAATGGATATTTGGAAAAATATTAGTTTTAAAATTAAAATAATTTTAATTTATGTTTGTTTGATTTATTTTGTAAATTATTAGTGAATACTCTGAAATGAATAATATATTTAATGATTTTTTATTAATTTCTTTAATAATGTGACTCACATCACATAATAAAGGATAATAGTTTAAAATATTCTCCCCATGAACATATAAAATATTTTTTCCACTATTTTGAAAATACTATGCAAAAAAACAATGGGATGGTTTGTTGATTTGAATATTTAATTATATTGATTCCAAAACCTATGAATCTGAAATATTAATGATTTCTCCTCATATTTCTTATATAAACTGACATAATCTCCAACTTTTCATCACTCAAAATACTTTGATCATGTCCTTAATATTTTCCCCTCTCTATAATCCTCTGATGTCACCCTATCTAACAAGAATCCACTCTTCAAGCAGATGACGTCACAATCTCAACTAAGGGTTCCTTCATATCTCATTTATGTCAACCTTTCCATATATTGTTACACCATTTTATTTTCATTTAAAATGGATGTGGTATGTTTTTAAACCAACTACATACTTCCCGTATTATGTTTGAATGATGATATACCCCTTTTTCTATCACTAGTCTGTCCCATGTACACCTGTTACCATGCCAAATTTTCGTAAGAGTTATACCACTTCTCATCTTTATTCATGTTTACAGATTATGTTATGCCTTCTATTTCAAAATTACATATGTTGGTTCTTGTATTTATATGAACCCATTACCTTATATTTCATGTATATTTGATGAGATGCCTCTTTAACTCTCATCAACCCATTTTACGCATTTTTATGTCACGCTGTTAGGCTTCCGAAACCGCACTATGAGTTTCTATTCCAAATCCATTGAATAGTAAATATCAATCCCATTCCCTATCAATGTTTTTCAATTTTATGCCCATATACACTTTTTTAGGATTTACATATTTTTATTCCAAACCCCTTGATCGTGGAATAAATTATGATGATGAGTGAATCCATGATTTCTGATCTCTGTGGATCACTTAAGCATGAGAATGAAATGAAAGTGATGGGTGAAACCGTAATTATATAGCACTCCAATGATTTGGGTAATGTTTAGTATCATGATAAAACATGTTGGTATAGGGGTTTACCAAATTATTTTATGGTAATTTTTACACAATGATGTATTAGTTGTTTTTCTTTGACCTATGATGCAATGCTTTATGTTGTTTCCACTTTTCCATATAATGATTATCAAGCTATATCATTCTTTAATGTTCACATTTGTTTTATTCTCCATTGATATGACTATTTTCTAACATGTGTTGTCTTCCATAGGATTTTTCTTTTTTATTTCCATACCAGGCTTTATATCACACCCCTTTCTTAGGTATGTCCCCTAGTTATCCCATGAAATGTTAGGTATGATGGAATTTCATGGTCATGTAAAAGAACATTTCAATAATGATGTTGTATTTCATGTTTTATGTTGTTATGTAATGTTCCTAATTTCCCAAACCACTATACTTATTCAAATATTGGTTTGTATTAAGTGTAATTTTATGTCATTATATCATGTATGAATATAATAAAAAGAATAGTGTTGTTATATTGGTACTTATAGAGTTGAGTCATTTTCAGTAGCTAGATGACACAAGTTAATAGGATATTATCATGTATGTTCTTACCCGGATCAGGCTTGGGAATATGGTCAAGGGAAGAACATAGTATTAGGGCTACCAAGAGAGGTATTTTTTCAGGCATTTGATATGAATGGTCACATGGAATGTGATTAATCAACACGTCTTGTTGAGGAGAACAAAACAATTTTGGATGGACCACTATATAAGAGGTAGAACCATGATCAGGAATCACATAGGTGATGGAAGCATTTACCACATAGAGAGAGAGTTTTATAGGAGTAGGTGAGTCACTATGAGTAGAAGATATGGGTGGTGGATGATACTAAGGGATCCTTCCATCACCACCACCATCTGTCCCATGTTAGGCTCATGGAGCTAGCGGTTGGGGTCAAAAATCACTGCAAGATATGGAGACGTATGACCCAATGACATATTGGATGATAATAGGTATGATATATTTTTATTATACACTTGTCTCATTATTATTAGACTTGGGTTGGTGTAATTACTTCATATCCATCCTTATGGAGCAATAGATAGAGCTCACAGTCAATGCTTTAGTCAATAGCTTTGTCTTGAGGTTTCTACAAGAATGCATCTACGATATCATTTATATGAAGGAAATGTGAGCTATATCTTGGTGAAAAGAGGATATAAATGAAAATTTTAATATTCACAATGGAAATATATGACATCACATTTGTTTTGGATTGGTTTTCCACGTTACTATCCCAGATTGACTGTCACTGGAGATGATTGAAATTTCTTCACACTGATGCCATTGGAATATACTTTATGGGAAAAAGAGATCTCATTGATGGATGCGTGGTTTTTTTGAATAGTATAATGATTACTAATACCCATTAGATGGAGATTTTAGAATATGGTGAAATAGGCTCTACAAACGTATTTATTCCTTGATTTGTGGTGGATGTTATGGAAGTATTCTCTCAGTACATTCAAGGAATATGTCAATGATAATAGATCAATTTTTCGTATCGAATTTATTCCTAGTATAACTCTTATATCTTTTATGGAATATCATATGTCCACTACCAAACTCTTCGAGTTTTAGTTAAAATTGAAGGACCATTGAGAGAAGGATTTTATCCGTCCTACTGTGTACCCTGGGAATCTCCAGTATTGTTCATGAAAATGGATGTTGGGATTTTGTAGCTTTGTGTGTTATATCATTGTCTGAACCAGACAATGATAAATAAAAAGTATGCATTTCTGAGGATTAATGACCACTTTGATTGATTTTATGGTGTAAGTTTGTTCTATGAGATCAATCTATTTTCTGACTACTATAAGTTTAGTGTCTTTTGGGATTATATTTTAAAGATGTAATTTCAATGTCTCAACAGGCACTATGAGTTCTTGGTGATTCCCTTCAGTGTGGCGAATTACCCCACTATGTTAATGGATTTGAGGAACTAGATATTCTAGCCATAATTGTAATAATTTTTGGATTCATTTAATTGTGACATACTCACACACTATCTATTAGGTGTGGATCAGGAGGAACACTTGAGTATAGTTTTATATTAATTTTAGGATAATCATCTTTATCAGAATATATCGACGTTCCTCTTTTTTATCCATGAGGTTCCATTTTTGGAACATGTCATTTGTAAGAAGGGATTATCTGTAGACCCATTGAAGATCAATGTAGTGATTTCATTGGAGCCAACCAATAGTATGTTCGATGTGTGTTATTTTCATGGATTGGTAGGGTATTATAGGAGTTCTAAGGTAGAATTATCTGGTATAGAAGCCACTTTGACCACCCTAATGTGGAAATATATGTTGGTCACCTAGAATGAGTTATACCAGAGATCCACTTATGAGTTGAAGCTAATGATGACGAGTGATACTGTTTTGAGACTACTGGAAGTGGGTGGGTAGTATGTAGTTTATTGAGATACCTTAGGACCCAGGATGAGATGAGTTTGATATAGAGAAAGTTAATTATCACATACAGGTTGAGGCAGTTGAGACCCCAAAATCATAACTATGTGAATCATGATCGTGATCAGGAAGTGGTAGTATTTTCAATGAGGATATGGATGAACTGTTTTCTATAAGAGCACATTGTTTCCATGTAAGACCATAAAAGTCACAATTATGTCGTCAGAAAAATAAAATTGAACCTAAGTTATATATGTTGGTTGGGGATCCTAAAGATATATGACTTTGAGATAGTATCCAATCCATTGAAGGGAAATGTGGTGGAATATCAGCTCAGTAGTATTTACTATACCGGTTACTTATATGAGGAATATGTGAAATCTGATTCTTTATAGGTGACCCTAATTGAGAAGGAGGGTGAAAGTTTTCTTCAATCAATGTCATTAAATCCTACACTCATCCAATGTTTGAGAGAGTTCCAGTTGTGAAACATCAATTTTGAGGTCATGTGTCACTAGATATTCTCACGAGATTCAGCATAAGGATATTATAATGGAGTTAATCTCATCATCCTTTTATAGGGAAGGAAATTGGTCGTAGTATTTTTGTGGTAGGAGGTAATGAGACAGTTCTATATGTCTCCTTTGGTTGTAAATCATGTTGTGGAGAAAATTTATAGATACATTAAACAAAGGTTTTGGTGGGATGAAATTAAACACACTATCGATGATTTCATCTCACGGTGTCCCACCTATCAACAGTTGAAATTTGAGCAGTAGGTTCTAGAAGGTTTTTTGTAGCCCCTTTAGATATCTTATTGGAAATGGGATGGATCATCCATAAGTTGATTTTGGGCTTCTTCAGACTACAAGAAGACATGATTTCATTTGGGTGATATTTGACTAACTCATGATGTTAGCACACAAACATTATATAACAGAAAAGTGTTGGATAGGAATTTTTGGGAAATTTAACATAAGGAATATCATTCCACTTCATGCTTTTTCCTCGACCGTTATCTTTAACCATGAAGTGTTATTGGTGTCACAATTGTGGAGAATCCTAATAGATTTATTCATGAACAATTTGGGAATTAGTATATATTTTCAACCATAGATTTATGGGAATATAGATAACACTATCCTAATGTTGGAGGATATGTTAAGGGCTTGTGTGATAGACATTAATATGAGTTTAGAGGATCAGTTACCATTAGTAGAGTTTTTCATACAATAATAGATAGAACTCTACTATCATCATGTCAACTTTTGAGGCCCTATTTTTGAGACCCTAAAGGTTATACCTATGATGGAATAATATTATATAGGAATTTTTTTTTGGGACAATGATAGTATAGGAAATGATAGAGATGGACTAGGTGATCCGCGGACAGATAAGGATAACCCAGAGTGGGAAAATTTCTAATATAGATCAGCGTTGTAGACCCTTGGAGTTTGATTAGGGAGTCCATGTTCTCCGAATGAAATCACCATGATGAGGATTTTAGAGATTTTGTTGATGAGTAAATCTATCCTTGAGGTTCATCAGGTCATTTGAGATCTTATAGAGAGTTTCCAAGTTTACTTATTGTCTCTCCCTACCCCCACAATTATAGTAGGTGAACTATATATTCCATGTTTCACACATGAGGAGATACACGAATAAAACAATGGAAATTATCAACTATGGTGGTCGAGACATCAAGGATTAATACAATTTCATAGAGAATATGGTGGAGATTGAGGATTGGTAAAAGAGAACCCTGTATGAACAAGTTATTCCCATTTTTGTGTGTTGTGTCAGCATGATAGAATACATGATAACTCCTAGGATATGGAGAACTAGATGTGGGATCTATTTATCGATAATTTTTTTCAGTCTTTATTTTTTAATTATGAAAATTAGTAAAGATGGAATAATTTAGAAACCTTGATCTTTCCTTGTAATCCTTTTAAATATTTGTCAATATATTTTCAGTGTTTGGCACTAACCTGAAATGTGATTCTGAGGCTAGGTGTTCCTGAAATTAATTTTATAAAACTACTAACTATATTTAAAATAACAGAAAAAAATTTATTAATGAAAATGATATATCTCTTAAATAGTATCTGATATCTAGTATTCAAGACCATGGTTGAGTGAATAATGTGATGTTTTCCATACGTGCAACCTAAAATTGGCCAGTGTGGGGAATTCAGATAAAATTACCATTGTAGATACATTTAGTGAATTAATTAAATGACATATTTAATTGATTTATTACAAAAACTAATTATATTTAATATATTGAATGATCATTATGGAGGATCTCCAAGGTTGTCTGCATAACCCTTGGTTCAATTACATGAGATTATTCTACCCTCTCCTTGGGGGATCCGAATTAGATGATGATGAAACTCTATATCCATGTGAATCAAGGAGAAATTAACAAAATGAAATCTATCATTAATAGGTGATCATGTTCTTCATCGATGAATGATCCAATTATAGGTAGAACTCATAGTTTTTTGTATTCTTCCCAAATTGGGTAAATGGAATGAGCATGATCATATTTGTTCTCTAATATTCATTCAAACTGACCTTTTACATGAGCTCATATATATGTGTAAATTATTTATTTATATTTTTCCTTGTTTTTTACACCTTAAACCCCATTTTGATTCCATTGGTCAACAAATCTTATATAATGATTATTTAAACATTTTTCTTTTTCATTTCTCCAAATCATTTTTTCATTTCATTTCAATTGGCATATACTGTCTCGATATTACATTGTCAAGCATGAATGATCGTGATTGGATCCCTAGATTCATTATAAATTCACACAAGAGAAACTTATTTGAAAATATAGGATGTAATTGCAGGATTTTTGGGATATGTATGATTCCATAATGGTATTGGAATCTAGTAAGGATCCCTGAGTGACACAACGCATAAAATTTTGTATGATATTAAAGAGAATCAAAAGAAATTATATTTCCTACAAATAGATGACTAGAAACATGGATCAAAGTATTCCCCTTATTGTTTGGTGACTTGGAGATGAGATTTGATGAGGCAAGGATAAATCTGGATTTCCAAAAGTAGATGTAATGTTATTGAAAAAACATGATAACACTACTTATACTAGGATGAACACATTTAGTGTAGAAATAATTTAACTGAAGCACTAGGTTATTAGAAGAGTTAAGGATTACACATTGTGTGACTGGCTTACATGTCATTTGAACCTCCCCCAATAGACATTACATTTTTTCAAGTAGATAGGCAGGACACCGTGTGGGAGGACATTGCATTCATATGAGAACACAAGAATAGAAAATGATATATTGACACAACCATGAGCATGTGTTGGTTCCCAGGTGGCTGACACACATTATGTAGACCCCTTATATGCTACGTAGGGGAAAAATTAGTTACAAGGGTACCAATATGGGAATGGAAATACTGTTTAGTGGCACCACATGTGTTTTGGGTCCTAATACATTCCATGTACCCCTATTTCCTTTTTGAGAAAACATCTACCTCTCGTATCTATTTCATCTGTTCTCAGATAATAACTCATGTAGTGTCCATCATTAGTGTTTTTTGTGTGTATAACATGATGGGATACTTTGTTTTAGATTTTGAGATATGATGTGAGATGTTAATATTATGAAACTTCCTTAAGGTAATGCTCGATGATGGTAGTGATTGAGAAGGATAATTAAAGAGATTAGAGTGGAATTCACCTATTAGGTTGGGCATGGTTCCTTAATTAACCATTAGAGTGGAACAATCCTATATCATCAAGGAATTGGTCATCTACTTATCCATTGAGTTTAACCATCCTATATTAATAGGGAATCGATCTTCGACCCCTATAGTGGCTCCCTCCAGCTTGGCTGGGCATGGGCCATCTACTAATTACTAGAGTTTCACCCCCCTAGTTGGGTTGAGCATGTGACCTCTATCAATTAATTCAGTGTTACCCTCCAATTGGGATGGGAATGTGTCTTCTATCAGTTAATATAGTGAATCCCTTCTGCAAAGACATTGTATGGGTCCTCAAACAATATACGTGAGTGGAACCCTCTAGTTGTGCTAGGGCATGTGCCCTCTACCAAGATATTTTTCCACTCAACTATGTGGCACAGTCGTGTAGTGCATCTTGGTTTGGATGTTTCTATATGCATAAGTAAAATATATTGTCAATCATATATGGACCTATTTCAACTATTGATACTCATTTTCTCATATGGGATATGAGATGGAGATCTCATTTATCTCTCATATTCAAATATTTTGTTGAATATATATATATATATATATATATATATATATTTGTATATATATACAGATCATTGGATTTTTACTCTCTTACTTTGGGTTGAGTTTTTTTTCCAATTGTGTCTCTCACTTCTTTCCCACCATTATTTAGTAAGTCCTAATGGGTATGTACATACTCACCCCTAGAAAGTATTTTACCTCATATGTCATTTCCTATGTAGAAGATAAATAGTTTGGTAAAGATTATAGTGGATCATAGGGTTATCTAGTGAATTTGACTATATAAAATGGTATGGGCTTGTACATAAAGATTAATTCTCTCTCATCACTTAATCTTCCAATTTATTCAGTTTAGGGCACCGTTCTAGTTGGGTAGGTATTTTCTTCTTTTCTTTTTGGTTTAGATTGTAGTTCTATTTATATTCCATAGTTGTTTTTCATGCTTGGTTGTAACTTTAGATATAATATATTTTTTCTTTTATTCCTTTGAAATTATTCAATGATATGGCTGTGTGTGTGCAAATAGGTATGTTATAAAATTTCTTCCCATTATAATTATTCCTATTGGTGCTTCTCACCAGTGTCATGTCTATCGTGGTGGGATTGTGGTAGTTAAGGCTTGATCCTTATTGGGCCGATTCATGCTAAAAAAATTAAGTAAAAATTCATAAAATGTTAAAAAATAATGTTCAAAATCATTTTATAATATTTAAAATATTCATTAATTTTTTAATAAAATTACCTGGAAGGGAAAAGATTTTATTTCAATGAAAAAAAATTTGTTTTCATTTTAAAAATTAATTTTAAATCATGAACACATAAAGAGATAAAATTAATGTTAAATTGCAATTTATGGAAATAAACATATGAAAATAACATAAATGAGTTTATTTAGATATATATCTGAATATTTTCTCATCATTATGTTATTTATAATCAATCCTGATAAACAATGACATTATAAAGTAACGAACTTACCATATTGGTATGTTTTTAATCTAAATCCCCATTCAAGAAATACCCCTATTTTGATGTGTATACCATAATTTTTATGAAAAAAATCATATAATAAATTCATTAGATATATATACACCACAAAAATAAAAAAATGTTATATAAATCATGTGTCCCCCAGAAATAAAAGTGATATGAAAATCCCATACTAAAAGCCTCGAATTAGTCATATACATTCAAACCTCCCATATAATAAATATAGGTTTCTTATAAATATATGTCATAGATATAATTTTATATATAATAGAATATATTATTTACATATAACCTTTTATTAAATTTTTATTAAAAATTATCAATTAAAATCACTGTTCCTCGAGATAACTTCTTCATTTTCATGTATTTTTTTGTTACTATAGTTTTTTCCATGTAAATTTTTTATAGTGACATCAAATAAACAAATATATTCATGATATAAATATCATATATATTAATTATATATTTTTAATAATTTATTTATTTTCATCCATAAATTTTAGATTTAGGAAAATAAATAAGACCATTCATGGAGATGGTAGACCATTTTTATAACTTAATGCTATTTCCATTTTTATATTGGATGGAATGAGATAAAGGTATATAATAAATAATCATTATAGATTTACTTTTATATAATATATATCATTTATATTCATTAAATATATCCTTATTACCATCCATGTCAAAATAAAATGAATAAATTATCATATCACGTTTTGGAGGAGGTGGTCCACAAGTATGCATGAGTAACGTGATCATTTTTTAACATATTGTATTGTAAAAAAGAAATATTTGATATTA
The DNA here is from genome assembly GCA_963277665.1 of Viscum album. NCBI lineage: Eukaryota > Viridiplantae > Streptophyta > Magnoliopsida > Santalales > Viscaceae > Viscum > Viscum album. The sequence continues at coordinate 2,133,002,261 of OY728127.1, read as the reverse complement.
TAATTCTAAAAGTATAATTATTTCATAAAGAATATATATATATATAAATAAAACCTATTGTTATATCCTTCTATGAGAGGTGGTGATAGAAAACAAATTTTATCGGTTTGTCACGCAGTAGTTCACCATACACACGATTGGCGGTTTAACATCACCTTTGGTGGATTAAGATATAGATATAGGTTATAACACTAACATAATAATATTAATGTTTATGGAATATATTTTTTATTATTCCACCTTATTATGAGAATATTTTAAGGATTTGTAAGAATAAATAAAATTAAAACAGTTGCTTATGAACTATACGTATTCTTGAAAAAACATCTTTTGGTTTGAAACTAAATCCTCCATTGAATGGTTTTCTAATAAAATCTGGGCTCTAGGTCCTCAGGAGGGATATAATGATGATTTTTGGGAAATCATTAACATAAAAAATATACCTTTATGTGTTTATAGTATATGATATTAGTTTTCCTTTTATAATTGTGGGAGTAAACACACTTGGATGCCAAATTTAAATTTACTAAAATAATACAAAATAATAACGTTATTCACAATAAAAATTCTCCCAAATAACCAAAAATTATTATTTTTATATTATATATTATATATATTTCAATACAGTAGTATCTAGCCATGTCTAATACTCAATATTACCTTTATCTTTTGATTTATCCTCCCCACCTCTCGGAAAACCTATTTTAACCTTAATAGTGTTAAATAAATTAACTATTTTACTATTCATTAGGACAAAAAATTTAGTTGAATATATTAACAGAATATTAATTATGATAATTCAAAATATGGAATCTATTTTACTAAATTTAATTCAAAGATGTGGAATAATTTAATCTAAAATTAAACCTATCCATGTGATGAAAAAATGGGTTTCAATAGAAAACATTTTGAAAAGTTAAAAAATTATATAAAAATATAATATTAAATTTATTCTCTTAATAAAAATTATATTAATAATAACTAACAAGATATATTTTTAATTTTAATCCTTTTAATAAAAATTAACTTTGTAATTAATTTATATGATAATACTGTTTTCAATATAAATCCGTATTTTTCATTATTCATTGAAAAATTAATCTGTTTAGAAAAAAATTGAATAAAACATTCATATTTTTATTTCTAAATAGAATATCATTTTTTGATTTTTTTTTTGTTAAATTTGAATTTTTTTAAAATAAGTGTCAAAATTGGGATAATTCCTATATTCTGATAAATGTAATTTTAAAAATAAAACTAAATTTATTCTTACCCCATAATTGGAAAAAATATTAAACAAATGATAATTTTTATAAAATGTATGGAATATAAATTTCATTATATTAGTTCAAAGATATTGAATAATATTATTTATTAAGATAGAAAATCTTTTCAAAAATAAAGATAGTTTTTTGAAAAACCATTTCATTTAATTTAAAATGATATTTATTTTCATTTATTATTAATTAATAATATGTGAATTGATTTTATAAACGTGAAAAAATCATAATTTTGTTACATATATTCATACCTACCAATTTAATGATCATATTATAATGGCATACTATATTATGATTTGTTAAAACTCATTGTTATGTGTAACACAAGCTATCAAAGAAATTATATATAATTGGAAAAAAATATTTCATGAATTATTTATGTATTATACTAGTACCCACAACTAGTTAGAAGGCGTGGTAGGCAATATATATGTTTCATAGCAGAAGTCACAATCCTGCAATTGTGGTAGCAATAGTTTACTAGTGTCGTAGGAAAAATGTATTCCACCAACCAGAATACACCGTCTAGCTGATGGATGCCACATGATATTAAGGTTATTTTGGAAGTGTTCACCCCATTCCCACCATAAAAGAATCTCCCATGATAGGAGTTATATATAGAATAAAATACCTATAGAATATGTGTAAAATCCTTCATTCTTCAATGATATTGACCCCTTTCTTCCTCTAGTGGTGGAAGATTGTAATGTCTTTCATTTTAGAAGATTTAAATGTTATGTACTTGACATTATGATTATTGGAATTGAAAAATCTATATAGATATTCATTCCCTTGTTCATCATAGTAACTAATTAATTTTCTTTATTATCTGAATTATATAATTGGGGATAATTCACCTCTATCATCATTGATTTGTATGAGAATGATGAGGCTTTAAATATTCAAGGCTATAGAATGTCCTTGGGAAATGAATGTGTGTCATTAATGAAATTTCTTAATGTTTTGTCATTTTTTGTTCTATTTTTTTTAATTTTGTTTGAATCATTAATCATTATACCATGTTATGTATTTTTTTTATAATTCCATATAATTTGGAGTGTGTTATGAGTATCTTGATATTTTTTGGTTGATATTATAGATTTGGAATTATGCACCCCTTATTTCCATGTGATGTGATATTATCCACCATGAGGGAATGACCCTTAAATTAATATAATGTTTTGAATAAAATGTAATTATTAATTAATTAATAATCCTAAAGTGTTAATTAATTAAGGGATCCATGAATTATGTAATTGAAAAATCTTCCAAGGGTCATGATTGAAACTTGTGCACTGGAAAAATATAGGTAATCAATGGATGAGGATTGATCAGAAATGATTTCATTAGATTATATAGACCCACATACTATCTGTACTTTTTTACACGAGAATTATAGTATGAACCACCGTTATTGATTCCTTTATCACATGTGTGTGCGTGTGCTGCCCATGAGACTATGTTTGACACTTTTATCACATGTGTGTATATCAAATGAGAATATTATTGACACTTGATTACATGTGTGTGTAGCTTTGAGATTCATATATGATTCTTGATTACATGACTATTCTTACGTATCTTCTTATACCATGTCTCATGTTCATCACATGTATTTCAATGTTTCTACTAAACAAACATATTGATATTCTATGCTTTTAATTATTATTATTTTCCATGTTATGTTATTTATAATATTTTCATTTTAGGTATTATTTTTTATTGAATTATAGGTGGACCATCAGGGTATGGTTATCCATTTTAGGAAGAGTGTCAACTACAAGTGATTACAATGAATATGGACCTATACATGGGGTAAAAGTATCTCGTCCATACTTCATGCTTAGAAACATTATTCCTTCTGAATACTAGGTAATAATACAGAATTCGATGAATTTTGGATAGCCAATATATGCTCACTAGTCAACCATTTAGCCCGACATAAAACATGAGGGCATGAGGATGTACAGTGACATTTTCATCATCTCTGTGGTAAAAATTTTATTAATATTAACCACATTTATGACAACATTTTCCATGATGGAGATGATATTGGTATGTATAGGGTTTGTGGAATATTAGTAACTACACGACTACTCAATGGAGAAGTGTTTGTTTCCTAGTAATTAATGGTTATTCTGTGCTAGGTCATTCCAATTATGCATTTCATGATTACTTTATTCTAATAATATCTCATGAACGTAATATATATTTACCAATGAGTTATTAAAAAATTATGATATTTTATTACTGAATTATACTCATACATAGATCTGGTGGCCATGTCACTTGGGTACTTGACACACCCTCACTTAATCCTGGTACATGTTAGGATGAGGCCCTGATTTGATAATCTTGTTGGATATAATTCTATGAGTCTATAAATCCGAATGAGCTGTGGTGTGGTGTTGGATTCTGAGAATCATATAATTGATTGTTTTAAATATATATATGGGATCATCCCAGTGCGAGATCAGTGTCCTATATTTAGGAATATCCATTTCAGTATGTTTTTTCTAAATTCATTCATTACTGATGATATGAAATTGGAATCTATGTACTCTCATTGTATATTGTTTCTTATTTTATTATTAATTTACTATTTTACACTCTATGGGAGGCTATATTACCCCCATGAATTCTCTTGGACATTCATTTCTAGTACACAACCTCTAGTGTATGGTGAGGCATATCGAATGTCATTTAAGACTTCAGCTCGGACACGGTGATTCATGTTGGGTTGTTGCCAATTTTTTACCATGAAAGAGAGTTATGAGGAGAGTATTTATGACCTAAACTAATAACTTTACTATAAGTAATAAACTTTAACACATCCCCACACATGATTTTAATGGATTTTCTCAAGTTGGTTTTGCAAGAATTTTAGAAGGATATCATCTTTTGGTGGATGTAATTAGGGGAAATATGATATCAAAAAGTAATTGGAAGCCATATAGTATATATCATTGAGATATGATCAATATAATGGATTATTATTATTGATATAATCTTATTAATAAATTTATATATTCAATTTATGTAGTTTGGGATTGATCTCATCATTACAGAGTTCAAAGATTAAAAGTGAATGTACTTTACTCAAGATAATAGGAAGTGGAATAAAAAAATACTTGGGAGATAGGGTAAGATGGATGATAATGATGCTGATTGATGATTGATTCATGATTTTATGTTGTGTAATTGATAAAATTCAATGTTCTGGGTATCATGAAATATATGTTAATCATCAGTGTATCATAATAAACATCATCTAGTTGTTATAGTACTACATTGATTCCATCATTTTCCTCAAATGTATCTCATATAAGATCATAATTTTTCATATATAGGTTTTATGAAGAGTATTATACCTGTTAATAAGACTATAGAGGGATTTAAAAGATTCCATAAATACTAAAATTTTTATTAACAATACCATAGGAATTTGTTACTGTACATGTGAAGAATCATAGCTTGCATAGGGACAATGTTTCCTCTGCTTTATAATCCTATTATTAGGAATCACCCTCCACTATGGGGATTTGTTATTGTTTCTTTTTAGTAAATTTACTATGTGTTAATTGTTTGAAATTATTTTACCAATTTATTTTTTAATATTATAAAATTTAGGGAATTATATTATATTTTTATTTTTTATTTTAACCTATGAAATATCAATCTATAATTAAAAGTTCGATAGTTTTTAAATTGATATTGGATTTATATTTCAATAAATTACACTAGTATGTATTTTTGATAGAACACTATTACATTAAAAATTATTTTTAATGGATTATTGTTTATCATTAAAAACCCTACATAACTATATTAGCTATACTCCATCAGATGTATTCAATTTTTGATAATTTACATAAATTATTTTAGTTTTTTAGGACTAGAAAATTTTATTTGGTTGTTTATATTAAAAAATATTCAAATTTTGGAAATCATTTATTGTTTAAATTAAATTAAATTTTTTAATATTTACTTAGTATATTTAATATTCCAAAAATTATAAATATCATTAATTATTTGAATATGAGAGAGGTTATTATTAAAAGTATTAATTTTTTATTTTTGGAATTTATTTCATTTTTTGGTTTATGAATCCCATGGTAGGAATAATGGATTATACTCCCCTTGATTTTCAAGTAGAAAGAAATGTTATTTTTTATAGGAGATCGATGATCAAATTATACAGGAAAATGAGAATATATAATTATATAATTTAAAATAATATGATCATAAATTATTTTACTAACTAATTGGGGTTTATTGAAATTATATTAGGGGGATTACCCCCATTAAACCCATCATTTAAAATTCTCATTGATAGATGGAGTCTCTCTTCCACTCATCATTACCCTCCCTTTGAACATGATCTGAAACCTCCCCCTTTTAAGAAATTTCTGAAATATGATTGAAGCATAAATATAGATTCAACCAATAATCCACATAATCTAATTTCAACTTCACATTATATTAAATAAATGAAATATAGATCTTTATGAGGAAGGGATTTTGGATATATTTTTTTATGAAAAATGTTTAGTTAAAATTTTATTGATGTGTCACATCCTTAAAGTTCATGAAACATAGATGTGTTTTTTACAATAGGTGTCCATCCATTTAATTGATTAATAGTTGAACTTTTATTTCATAGGAATTACCTACCATATAAACATATTTTATCTTGAATATACTATTTATCTAATGGTATTTGAATTTTAATTTCAATGTAATTTTTTTATTTAATTTTCATATGGGGTTTTTATAAAATATTAATTGATTTTATTTTAGATTTTAAAATTCAATTTTTTAGATTAAATATTGACAGATGAGAAAATTTATAGATAGGTATTTTGAGCTGAATGACCTATTTTTTATCCTTTTTTTGAAAATCACAAAAAAAATCATTATGATATTTAGATATTGTTATTTTTTATCTTAATTCATTTCAATGATTGAATGAAAATATTACTCGCTATATTTATTTGATCAAAATATAATGCATTGAGTTCTAAAAATAGTGATTCTAAACTAAATAATCTCAATAGTAGATATTATATATATCTCGATTCTATTGTAATTAGACCCAAAAATCATGTAGGTGAAAGTCAAACTGATGTATATAAATTATATTTTGGATTTTATGAATGGATCGTAGATATATAAATAATTTAACCAAGACATGAATTAACTTTATTCATTATGATTTATAGCTTGTAAATTTCTTCAAATTTTGTTCTAAGAACATTTATTGTGTGGTAATTAAATGTAGAGGATCTAAATCATTGATTTTAATAATTTTTTCTTATCCTTCAGGATGAAATATATTATAGTGACATGAATCTACATATTTTATAAATATGAGTTTTATGATGACCGTTTGTAAGACTTTCTTCCATTCCTACTAATTGAATAATAGAATGATGATAGATATACCTACTAATACTATGTTTGTTGAAGAGGTTATATATATGGAATCTCTATATTAGGAAAGGTTACTCAATGGATTTCCAATTGAAAATTTTTTATTTCACTATTGGGGTGAATTCTAAAATGTTCTTTGATAGAAACTTGTGTAGATTAGTTTCAATTTCTGATCCTATAATTAGACTTGCATAAAAAAGAGTTCCTTAAATTGGAACTGGTAATAACATTTGAGTATATATCTTAAATCAGTTCAATTATTGTAACCATATGCTCCATTTTATTATTTTTACATTCTATATAATTTTAATTAGCGCTAGTACCACTTTATTGATGTTAAATTCATGAATTTTATATTCATTTTGTACTCTAATATGAGAATAGTTGATAATTTATAATGATTTTACATTATACTATTGAAAAATTAAATGTTAAATTCTGATTTAATTCACCCATTATGGATTTTTATACTATTGTTACCCTCTAGTGCATTTTTTAATCAGTGGAAGATTCAATATTTTTTACAAAGACATTTGATAATAGTGCATTTTTTTAATTTTTGTATGATACATATAGTACCCTAGATAGAGTGTTCTAATTTTATTGAAACATTGAATTTCTCTATTGATTTGGAGTTTTGTTTCATTTTCCTTAAACTGATTTTTTATATAATGACATATTAATTTTACTGTAATTTGAATAGCAATCAATACTTGATTGTTTTTTAATATTTGTCATCCAATATTTCTTAATGGCTATGATGATGAATACTACAAATATTATAAATTATTTTTTAATTAGTATTGGAGAATTTCACTATATAGTGATGGAATAAAATTACATGATTAAATTATAATAAATTTTTATTTTTATTTATAGGTAAAATATAAATTAAATGGGAAGTAATATTTTCATGAAGACATTATCTAATCAATAATATCTATTATAAAATATCATATTATGAAATGGAATATTTAATCATAATGAAATTAAAAAAATATACATTTTTAAAAATTTATGTTTTTTTAAACTATAATATTTTATGATGGATATTTATTATGAATTCTATTTTCTTCCTAGAGAATGATTTTCCCAAATTCAGTAATTACTTATGAAAAATTTTATTTTTTTGCAGTCACTTCGTGTGTGAGATTTAATGGGTGAATATTTTATGGAGACGACCATACACTTACTTTTGAACGAAATTGAGTTAAACATATAAAATATTTATAGAATAGAACATTTTACAAATTTAAATTTGGGTGATCTTATTTAATCATCTATGTGGTAAAACATTATGGTAATAATAGATGTAAAACATAATTAGTGAGTTTTTTATTACTAGAACTTACATAATTTTTAGATCTGGTGAGAATATTTTGATTCCTACAACATAAAATATAAAATATAAATAATATTTATTGGAACATTTTTAAGAATTTATTTATAGTGAACCTTCTTATTCCTAAATTTACATGAAATGTATCATAAAAAACATTCATAAATATCATTTAAAGGGTTTAAAAATGAAATATGAGAGGAAGGATTTTTTTAATGTCTTATATTATGAATATAAAAAACTTATAATATAAAAAATCATTTTCAAAAGATGAAAAAATATTATGAAGTTTGTTATAAATGATCGGAATAGAAGGGAATAATTTATTTTATGGTGGTTACAAGAACATGGAGTATAAGTTAAGATCCTTCTTCAAATAATAAAAGTTCTAAATAAAGATATGATTATCAGATAGTAACCCGATTATATAATTAGGATTTGTGTAACAAAATATACATCAGTGGAGAGGTATATCCTATAATCATTAGGGATTTATCATTACACCCTAATTTTCTTACTTATTATGATGAATACAATACTTTATAAAATCAGTATATGACATGATATGCATCATTACAACATAATAAAAATAAAACATTGAATAAGGAACATGATTAGACTAAATAATATCATTCTAAATCAGGTGATATAATTTATAATAATTCTTCATAGTTATGTGATAAATATCTATATATTTTAACTAGTGATCATCATAAAATATTTTTAAAATTCAATTCTAGTTATATTAGAGTGAATATGTAATTATGTATTTTAAAATTAATTAATAAAATTTTGGAATTCTATTAAAATAATTTAATCCTTTTTAAAGTCTTCCAATGATGTATTTACATCCATGAAGTCACATTTGTAGTCCAACTAATTTAATCAAAAAATTATCATTTCCACTTTTTATCAAATTAGTGTTCACATGATGATTAAATATTCCTTGAATAAGGTTAAATAATTAGTAACATTCAATGATGATATTTAGAATGATATATAAGTTATTTAACACTATATTTCCAGACATATGTGGGATTAGAATGTTTTATTTTATAAACTCCCTAAACCCAAGAATGTATGAATACACAATTTGATGTCATGATTATTTTAGGATAAAATGACAAGTACCACCGTCTGAATTACATGTTATATGAATTGTAATTATTCTCAAAAAATGACTAAAAATTATCCATCATCTAGAAAATTTAAAATGTGACGGATAGACATATTGATATTATATAATATGTGAATGAACCAATTTTTATAATTAGTGAAAAATATTTATCAATAGGACATTAATTTAAAAAATATATTCTGTTTTAGGACCAAACATTTATTTGTATAAGTTAATTATGTATTGAGTGTTACACATTATTATTTGGAAAAAATTTACCAACTCATGATCAGATAGAGATAACATATTTTTATCAATTGGAATAAATATGTTTACACTATAAAAATAAAACAAATTTCATTCCAAATTTTTTTATCTATGTATAGATGAGATTTTTTTGGATTTATAATTTTAGAATGGTACACTATAATTTTGGATTTCACTTGAACCTTTTAAGGGAGGACATGTGAAATGTCATTTTTAAATTAATGTCAATTACTACATATTATATTAACCTGACAAATATTTTAAGTGATATTTAGTAATATTTAAACCATTTGATAAATTTGAATCATCAATAGATTAATTGTTAGTGAAAATATACCTTTTCAAACCATAAAAAACATTGTCTATTGGAAGAAAACACTATTTTAAATTTTTTGATAAATGTTACAATATTTACAATAGATATTAATTTTAAATTTATAATTAAAATAAATTTTGTGTTTTAAAGGATTATGTTTTCTTTTATAAAATTTTAAATTCCTACATTTTTCATTATCCCATGTGATCATTTTGAAGAATTTATAATAATGTTTTTGAAACTTTTTATACACAAAGACTAATGAAATATAAATTCTAGTCACCAAGAACTCTACAATTGAATGGTGTAATTAATATTTAGGATAGAACACCCATTTAAATATTTTATACTATGTTTTTAAAATATTTTGTCATTATGAATTTTTTGGATGAAGCTATTATTACTACCTGTTACACTCTATGTTAACATACTAGTCACCCCATTTCAAATAAAAAACACAAAAAATATATAATTTAAGTAGTATAAACCCATAATATATAAATTATTTAAGATATAAAGTTTCTAAAATGAATACTAATGATAATATTTATAAATTTATCAAAATTGTGATGAATTAATATTTCATCTTTAATCAACCACATGAGTGGTTTATCATGTTTTCAACAGATGATGACATACTGCTGATGAGGTGATAAATGATATGTTTTATGAATTCAATCCTTATATGAATCTAATATTCCAATATTATGACGGTAACTATGAATGGGTTTTTGAAAAAAAAAAATATTGAACCACCATATACTGAGCCACATTAACTTGAAGTTATGTATATGGAGGCTAGTATAGAAGATGATACTCATTTAGTATATGATGGACAACCATTATTTTTACCAATAATCTATGTGACATTGAAGAATAATCTCACTAGTAATATATTTAGCATTAATATCAACCAATTATAATAATATGTTAAATATGAAGTTAATTGAAGAATATTTAATTCTTATCTTAATTTGACCCTAAACAGAAAATGATTCCATTAAGGATGATGTTTGGATAATTTCTATGAAGGAAGATGATAATCAACTAAAAATGAATTGGTTTTTGACCTTGGTTAAATGTCATAATGATATGATAACTCAAATATTAATGTATAACATTCCAATTTAGTGTGATGATAATGCTAAAATATATTTGAATAAAACCAGCCTTTCTTCTTTGGTTTATAATCGAGAAGGGTGAACAGAATATAGAGAAATTTTTTCCAATGTAACTATAGTAAAATAATTATAGATTATTTCAAATATCATTTTATTATTTTTAAATATATTAATAAGTTCATCTAGAAAATATTTTATCCATATATTTACTATTAATATGACCTTTACAAGGCTTATGAATCAGTTTTGTAGACATTCAAAAAAATATTATAAAACAAATTAAATTTCCAATTAAATTTAAAATGTGAATTATGTTATGGGTCCCATCTATTTGTGTCTATATTATGATTAATGGAGATTTTTTAGTTTATTTTATAAGAAATAATGGTTGGAGGCATGAATACCTAATTTCTCCTTATTTTCACAATATTGGTTATCTGGTTCCTTTCTAAATTACATAGATTCTACCCCCTATGATGGTCGTATATTTAATTTTAAATATTATAATATTAATATTTTAAATGTGATGTTTTTTATGATCTCATTTTATTTATAAAGCTCACACATTGTTTAATAAACATTTGGATGAATCTTTTGAATATTTTAGTTGTGTTTACACACACTATTGACAACCGTAAAATAAATATTTTATTTTTAGGAAGTTCTCAAGAGGATAAGAGGAGCCGTTTTACCAGTCTTAACTATGTTTAAGGATATCATATAGTGAAGTATTTAAGATTTCTTTTATCCTTATGATTTTATACATAAAAATGGTCCTTTATCTAATTTAACATTCCACGTCTTTAAATGGTGTAATAGAAAAATAAACTAGGTTGTAAAAGTGAAATTAATTAATTTTTTCTTGACTTAATTATTATTATATTGGGATAATTTCATAACTATACCTAGAACTATTCTGAAAATGATTAATTATATATGTTTAAGATTTATTTGGAATGAAATTATGAAATGATACCGTTAATTGGAATAAAATTATACATCCCACTAAATTGGGTTGAATTGGTTTTAAATGTTATTCAAAAATAATCATTGTACTTATGATTGAAGACATATATAATATTATTTGTCTTAAGAACTCTATGGATTATTTGGGAAAATTATTATAAAATTAATATTTCAGATTCCTCTTTTTATTTTATCACATTAAAAGCATCCATCCATTGGTTAATTAGTGGGTTTATCATATGAAGAGGAAAATATTATTTATTGTGGATTCTACTTTTATTACAAGGTGTATTGGAAAATGTGTGCCATTCACTGAAAATGTTATTAGGGTTAGAATAATTATTTTCTTTACTTTTATTAATAATTGTAACGTCTCGTTTCTAGCTGCTGCTCAATGGTGCCCTGTACCTGGTTGGTCAAATGGCCTCAAGTGTGTTTTCCCGAATGCTAGAGGCTGCCAATTTGCTGCAATGGCCTTGGATGTGATAGTGGGGAAACTATGCCCTCACAGGTAGAGTAACATTCTAGAAAATGAACAGTAAACATTAGTAGAAATAGAAATACCATACAAAAAGAGTAAGCAACAGAAAACTGATAGTATAAACAATTGAAGAATATATAAATAAATGATTCATGTCACATTTATCTAGGAAAGCATCCAGACAAGTCCCAATGCTGGAAATACAATACTGAATCCAAAGTACAGAAAAAGTAAAAACTAATAGCATCTCAAGATTTATCTTGGTCCCATGCTCTCTAGGTCAAACAAAAATCAAGTTCCCAATGAAGAAGGGCACTTGACCATATCTATACCTGTGACAATATAATCTGTTTTAGTCCAAAATCATGACCCAAATAGGGTGTGAGATGAATCCCAGTAGGAACCCACCAAAATATATGTTCCTAATTGTCAGTGAATATATATAGCAGGTAATATGAAAAATGAAGCAATAAACCAGGAAGTACTCAAATTTGAATAATCCTATAGTTTTAATCTACGTTCATTATCATTTATTAATTATTCAAAATTTTGAATAATGTAACCTCAAGATCAATCCTAAGATCTGTAAAATGAGAAGAGCAATACATCTCTGAAAGAGAACCCTGTTCCAAGTGTATGAGGTCTTAGGAACGATCAACCCTCAACGTCTTGGGATAGAAATAGTCAAAGAATGTCCTATGAAACTCTTCCAAAGCCATATCCTGATGATTTCCTGCTTATGAGATAAAATCTATCCATCTCATAGAAGAATCACGTAACATGTACATCATGAGCTTCACCATTCTCTCTAGAGGTGTCTCTAGATGATCAAAGATAGCAAGAATGACCTCCAACCAGGACTCTACAGACTGTGGTCCCCTATCTATAGAAAGAGTGGGAGGAAGCTGCTACTGGAACAGCTACATCAGCTCTGCCATGGATGGGGTAGGATGTGGTTCATCCTGATAATATTGTAATATCCTCAAAAAGCCTTCATGGAACTATGCATTAACACCTACATTTGATATAACAACTAGAGTTCAGAAAGGCTCAATGGTTGGATCTGTTTGTAGTCCTTGATCTACCATTAATGGTGTCTGATCATCACCCTGAACCTAACATACAACTAGAGGAATTTGTGGTGCCCTGACTGTACAAGGTCAAGCTGACACCTCAGTACAATATTATCATGGAAAACAACATATAATTTCAAGAATGGAACATGAGAAGAAACCATTCATGTTTTATGGAATAGGGTTACACGGAGTGTATAACCCCTACATGGCGTATTACCCTAAGCTTTTTAAATGGAATTTACCTATACCAAACATGGTTGTGTAACACCCAGACACGTGGTGTGTTCCCCCTGAGACACGGTGTGTACATAAATTTTCCATCATGCCCAGGTACATATACATGGCTAGAACTACACAGACTTGTTAGTGTAACACTACACAGTTTGTTAACCCTAGACACAATGTGTACTAAAAAGTTATATCCACCCATGTCATTAGTCAAACGGCAGAATAAATATTCAACTATAGAATGATGTGTACTCCAAGAACACAATAAGTTCTACCTAATGTTTACCAACCTCGTGTCTTTGCTCACAGAGTTAGTCATATGGATAAAGACTAAACGGTGTGTACATGCAGTACACGATGTGTACTTAATAATTTTTCTTTCTTTCAGAACAGAAGAATACATGGTTTCTGTTCATAACAGCACACACTATGTTGTCTAGGTTTCTAGAAATTAAGCATATGAAACTTCTTCAGAACCCTTAAAAATGTAATTTTTTCCTAATGAATGACAAATTCTGACCTGTGAGAGACCATACTCCCATGAGTCAATGTTTGGTATCCTTACTCATATAATAAGTTTACCAAATTCAATTAATGTTCAAACATGATCCACAAAATTCTGATCCATGATGGACCATAACACCTAAGAGGAAAAATCTTGGCATCCAACAAAATGAAACATTAAATTTACTGATACCCCATCAAAATAGAAGGAATTATATCCTGACATCTATCACAACAATATGCATATTTAGCACAACATATTTTACAAAAACATGCAATCAGTAATACACCTTAAATGGAATGAAAAGAATAGATGACATGTGATCTCTAGAAAGTTCCTATTTGACACATGAGATGGAATACCCTCATCTCATATGGTTGCAACAAAATAGAACCACAATGATATTAATAATAACATCCCAAAACATGTATGTCACCAAATCATGAAATCAAATCAACTATAAAAATTGAAAAACCAGAAAATTACAATAATCAAGGAAACATGGATATTCCCTAGACAAAAATTAGCTAGTCCATGGAAAGACTTATTACCAACTACATATTCATTCATATCCCTATCTATATGCTAAAAATATAATGTTACAATAGAAAATAAACCCCTCTGATACCACTTTGTAACAACTCAGTTCTGGGTGCCGCCAAAATGTGCCCCATAACTGGTTAGTCAGATGGCCTCAAGCACATTTCCCCAAATTCCAAAGGCCTCCAACTAGAAACAAGGTCCTTAGGTGTGATATAATGAAACTATGCTCTCATAGGTAGAATAACACAGTGGAAAATGAATAGTAAGCAGTAGTGAAAATTGTAAAACCATACAATAGATTAAATAATGGATGGAAAATAGTATAAACAACTATAAAATATATAAATGAATGACGCATGTCACATGTATCAAGGAAAGTATCCAAACAAGTCACGTGGATAGAAATACAATACTGAAACCAATATATAGAAAATAATAATCTCCAACAGCATTGCAAGCCTCAGCTTGGTCACATGCTCTCAACCTCCAACGATAATCAAGTTCTTGATGAAAGAGTGCACTTGACCTTATCTATACCTTTAATAATATAATCGTTTTGGGTCCAAAATCAAGACCCCAGCAGGGTGTGAGAAGAATCCTAGAAGTCAACCACTAAAAGGTATGTTCCTAACTATCAGTGAATATATATAGCATGTATTATGAAAATTAGAGCAACAAACAAGGAAATACTCAAAAGTAAACAATACTACAATTTTTTATTACATTCTTTCTCATTCATTAATTATTCATACCATTGAATAGTGTAACATCGGGATATATCCTAATATTTGTATCTCCCTATGTAATATAACAAAAATATGTCTTAGAAGACCATCTAAAAAACAAGTAAGACTTAGTCCAGGTTTGTGATTTGGCTTGGTAGACTCATCAAAATCAATTAAACTTTCACAAGAAACCCTTTGGGAAGTTTCTCACATTCATAAACCACTGTTTTAACATATAATCATTTAAACAAATAATAATGAACCTATTGGAAATATGACAAGTCTAACCCCTTTGGTCCCACATAGTACTAATCATTTACAAACAACCTCTTAGGTAGCTTTCATGATCACTACCCCTTGGTCCACATAGCAACAATATAAATTATTATGACAGTATGATAGCTCTCACTGTAAATTACCTATGGTCCAATGATCATTTAATAATGACTTTCTAGATAGCTCTCATGGTAAAACCCCTCCTTTCAATGACCCCACTGAAGCTCTCAGATTCAATACCTCTGGTCATTCATAACAACAATTCACAACTAAAAGACACTACCTTTGGAATCTATCACAATAAATTCCATTTGGTCATAATTTCATAATAATAAACACATGAATCTCATATAAACAACAACTCCATCCTAACAACAGTAGGCATGGAAAACAAAGTAGCTTAACATGCTTTCTAGACCCAATAACCACAACCAAAAAATAGGAGAAACACATCCATTATAAAGGTAATAAAACTTATTCATAATCAATAACATTTTATCAAATAAAAAAACCATAGAAAGCACTAAACATGGTTAAATTTTAAAAAATCAATACCTTTAACATGGTTATTCGTCACATTATGCATATATAATACAAAAACAAACTAAGAAAGGCACAAACCACATACCTTAATATTGTATGATGAACACTCTTGAACATCGACCCTTAAATCGATATAAATCTTCATATATCTATGACAAGGACTAAATTTTTTGAACATGATTGGATAAAGATATAGAATAAATAAAGAATAGAGGCTCTAGGGGAAGAGATAACTCCCAGTTAGGAATCCAACGCACCTAGCGGCATCTCAATTGGAGCTCAAATGAAGGAACGGTAGGGGTTTGAATTTCTCATCCATCTCATCGCTCTCCTGTATATAAAAATAGAATAAGAATATGATTTATGAGAATAGATGTGACCCTTTTTAGATTTATTCAATAAAAATAAATGTACACAACACGTTCATTTAATGTACACGACATATAATAAGAAAAGTTATGAAACTTCTTTTTTCTTAAAAAACAATCAGTTTTTAAGATCCCATCCTGGTATGAAGATCCAAGTTCTTACAATAATAATAGTTTAATTATTTGTTTGGGACTTTAGTAACTCCAATATAATGTTATTATTATGTAATCTATCTAAAGATGGATTGTCTACCCAAGAATGATGTTCAAATTTTTCAACTATAGACATTATTTTTGAACGTTTTGTAATATAGGCTAAGAGGTCAAAGATTATTGGTTTTTCAATTTTACTATCCTTTCTTAGATGGTTATTATATTGTGTGATATTCTCAATATTACCTTTCCCACCATTGAATAAAAATAAATTTTTAGTACATTTTAAATCATATGGACCCATCGTGTATATTGAAATATTTATGTAGTTTTTCGATCATTGTGGAGATGTATCAGGTTTTGGAAGCTAGGAATAATATTATCATCTAAAATAATAAGAAATATGATGTTAATATATTACAAATTGAGGTTAATTTATGTTTGATTATAATATTAAACTATATTAATATGCACGTGAATATTAGTTTTAGAGAACATCATACTAGAACCCTAAACATTAATATAATTTTTATTAATTGGTTGATTATTACATGTTGTTGTTTTCCCTTATTTGTGTTGATGGTTCCAGTTTTCTGATCCCTAGGGTAATTCTAGGGTTTCCATTTTTTTCTAGAGTATAATTGTATGTTTTTCTTATTTATCTTGATATTGTTTTCTTATTGTTTTGTAATAGGTTTGGAAATTCATTTTCCATTAATTTTTTATTAATCATGGACTTTTTGTGTCTTTTTAGTTGGGTTGTGGATGGGGATTACTCATCATTTAATTAGGGATATCATTTTTCTTTATATGGGATTCAACTCTAACCCACTATGTTACATTTTTATATCCAAAAATATATAGACACTTATGGAGTATATGCTAAACTATTTTAATATTTTGTATATTCAGTAGTTTTTTTCAACTATCCAATACATGTTAAACAATTTAGTACTATTCTTATAGTGTTTTCTTGGATTATATTTTTTAAATATATTCTTGTTTTTTCCCATATAATTGATTTTTTTGATTGTACTAGCATGGTATCTTTAGTTTTTGAGAATTTTTGTAGCTATTGAGTGAGTCTAGTTCATATTCTATGATATCCACATGAATTATTTATCAGGATTATTTGAAAATTTTCCCATATAGGGAATAAATTATTAATTTGTTCTATAATGGACCTATATTCTATTATCCTTTATAGATTATTTGAATTTCACTCTATATAAAATTAATATGACATGTTCCTTAAAAAACATTACGTTGATTATGAGGTTTATATTGAACATCCTGGTTATCTTGAAGATAATAATTTCTTATATTATGTTTCTTGGAATATTTTTTTCAACTAAAGATACAAACTAGATTTGAGAACAAGATATTATATATTATATTCATTTTATTATTAAAAATGAATTTTGTTAAAGGAAACGAAGATACCACTCCATTCATCAAAATAACTCTTAGTACAACCATTTTTATACTAATAAATTTAAATAAAATTATTTTTTATTCTATCAAAATAAAGAAGGATGTAATTTTTTTAGAAAGTATGAAAAATAATTTTGACAAGAGTTTAATGGGTAGAGATAATTACATTTGCAGATTTCAAATAATTTATTGATGAGAAGGAAATATTTTAACACAATATAAGTATAACAAAAATTTATATTAATGTCTCGGTTTTGATAATGATTCTAGTATATGTAGTCTATTAAGTATATAATTAATACACTATATTGATGAATCTAAGGAATGGTTTTATAAAAAAATTGTTATATGATTACAATTTTACACTACATAAAATCTCTCCAAATTGACAATTTATATTCTATTTTACTTATGTGTGATATTTTATGATTCTCTAATGTAGTCTCCTCAAAATTTATTCAAAAATATCATATCTTAAATTAATGAAACTATGGAACACATACTATTTTATTCACTGAGATCTGATTTTATATAAAATATTTATTCATATATATATTTTAGAGGATATAAATTTTATTTAAAGGGTACTTCTTGGACATTCCAATTTCTTAGTGAATATCACATCTCTTAGTCTAAAAATAAGAAATTTTTAGTTTTATATTCAACTATTTAAATACAATATTTGGAAGTGGGATGTTGATATACTCAATGTATATAGATTTTTGACACACTCATAGGTTTTTGGTGGAGTTTTACATAGACTGATTTTGTTTTTAATATCATTTGTGGTATTTCATTCTCAATGAAACAAGAAAATAAATAATTGGTAAAAAACACACACAGATATATATATATATATATATATATATATATATATATATATATATATATATATATAAGACACAATTTTTTGAAGGTCAATACACCAGAAAAATATTATTCATGAATTTATTAAAATTGAAGCAAATATGCTTATATTTTAACTATGTTTTTTAATTCTGATACAATATAATACAATAAATAGAAAAATGGTAATAAAAATTCTATGAAATCATATTCTTTTTCAATTTTCATTTTCATAAATTGGAAAACCACCTCAACAAATTGGGATTATATTTCTTGTCTATATAAAACTAAACGAAATATTTACGTAGGAACATCATAATTTTTAAGAGATCTATAATAGGAATTTTCATGATATATTACAAAAATATTATATAGTTACCCATAAATGATGTTTTTTCATTAAGTCTACATAATAGTTGGTATCTCTCAAATGATATTTTTTAAATCTAGTTTTTATCCTACATTTTCATTCATGAATACACTGATCATTTTTTTCCATCCTATGATTTAAAATTTATTCTTACATAGTATTTATGACATAATTTTTGGTATGAATTTTCATTTGTATGTTATATGTTTTTATATTTTTAGTTTTTTCGATGTTATACAGCATATTTTGGTAGAATCCTTTTGTATCCTGGATATCTGTTTTTTCTAGATCTTGTGTTGAAATTGTATATTTCTAGAGAGTTTGTGTAGAGCTTAAGAAGGTGTATTAAATTCATATACAAGATCCTTGATTAACTGAATAATATAATCAATATATATCAAAATATTAAATATAGAAGGGTATTTTTTTACTTTTTACTCAACTTAACTATTTTCATATATTAATTTTAATTTTTTTATAATCCCAAAACATGAAAAAGGATATGTGTTTCTATATATTTTGTAACATCGGGATAGTTATGAATTTTTTAGAAACTTAAATGGGTATAAATTAGATTTATGATTTAACTATTTTGGTTATAAGGATTTGAATTATAAATAAGATATAAATTGAGAATGTAGACGATTTTCAAAAATAAATTTCATATCTAAAGGGAGAGTATGTTTTTTTAAAATTTATAAAGAGTTTGGATTTATTTTCATAAATCATTATGAATATTCCTCTGTGGTTCTCTTATTGAAAATCACAATGGTCGAGAATTTGGAAATTTTAGAAATACTTTATGATCTATATCTATTAAGGATTGGTGATGGTTCGACTATTTTTCTATTTTAGTAAAGTGGAGATTTTTTAATTTTTATAGAGGTTATAATCGCATAGAGTTTCATCAGAGGTTAAAATAACTCTCTTTTTCTATTTTAGAAAAAAAACTTTTCTTATTGGTGTTATGGTTGTAAAAAAATAGTTACATTATTGAGTTAAATGATCTCTTTGTTATCCATTGTTTTTAAAATCATTATATTTTTCATTTTCTTGTTAATCTATAATAATTTTTTATATGTTTGTTTTTATGTATAGCCAATTTTGATTTTCTATGATATAGTTAGATTATGTTGATGAATGTTGTTCTTGAACATAGTGATTCAAAAATAAACTATTTTAAATGGGGACACACGAAATCTTCCAATTCCATTATATCTAAACTTAGTGAGTATATAAGACATAGTTACACCCACATCTATAAATCAGTCAAATGATTTGGGGAACTAGACATAGATGTTGAACACAGTATACCAATTTGTGCACTACATCATTTAGTTAATTTTTCTCTCTTGTTAATGTTTTTCAAGGTGTTTTCATTGATCTCATGTTGATATTTTATTAATTATAATTGTAATAATTATTTTAATTATAATTATTCCCTTTGATACAATGTAAAAATAGAGATTGTAAGGATATGAATATTATTCTTTTATGCATTATAGTTAAATGAGAACTTGGCCATATCCATGATGACCAATCAGATTAGTCAATGAGGATCGCAAGGATATTTATTATTGATATGATGAGTTTTTTAAAGTAGTCCCAACATAATAATTTTTATCATATGATATTATACTTCAAGTAGTTTTGGGTGTGGAAATTTTGTCCTTTAATCGGGGTACGATTGAAAATATTATTAGTTTAGAAATTATGTAACTCATAAATAGTTAATGATCTTCCTGTGCCATTATCATTAATGTGAATATTTTCTCAAAATTGACGATTAGTATCCTTTGATTATAAAATCATAATTTTTTTAATTATTTTTTCCTAGAGTTTAATATATTATATTTACCCTATTATGGATTCTTTATTTTAGTTCATACCATAGTTTATTTTTTTATATATGAGATTATTATTTCCTCTCAATACATATTTTTTTACTCTTATCAATTTTCATTATATAAATTCCATATAATTTACATTAGTGATATTGTTTTTTTTTCGAATTGACACCAATTCACACCCTCATGAAGCTTAGAAACACTTATTATATTGGAATAAATGTTTATCCTTTATTTATAGTGTTTATAAAAATATCTAATTACTTTTTTATTAAATAATAATTTAAATTTATGTTTGTACACTATTGTTTGACAAAAATATCATTTAAAAATACTTATAAATTCATTTATTGTTAATATGAATTTAAATGAAAAAATTTCATATTATTTGTCACTTTATATCACACTATGTTTATAAATTATACTGATTAAATGAAATTTAAATGTTGTCAATTTACAATACATATGACATGAAATATAATTATGGTAATGGAAGTCTTCATATACTTTATTTGTGATTATATTGTTTTCCCTATTCAAATTAACTTTTGAATATATTTTTTAAATATAAATATGTGTATTAATTTATTGATATATTATGAGAAATAAATTTCTATTTGTAATGTTTTTATATACATGGGATAAAAAATATGTTATTCCTTCAGTTGTGTATGTATTTTAAGGTTTGGAAATATTTTTTAAAATTTCATGTAATAGTTTCTAATAAGATAAATGTTGTTTTTAATGAATATATAAAAATTTCTCAAGAACGTGATAGTACTATAAGATAATGTGTTCAAATAGGGTGTTATACTCTATTGTGTGGAGGTTAAGTAGATGATTAGAGGATATTTTGGTCACTTATATAGTTAGTT
This sequence comes from Viscum album, assembly GCA_963277665.1. Lineage (NCBI taxonomy): Eukaryota > Viridiplantae > Streptophyta > Magnoliopsida > Santalales > Viscaceae > Viscum > Viscum album. Next base: position 2,132,980,152 of record OY728127.1, on the reverse strand, counting down.
TTTTATTGTCCTTTTTCTATATATTAACGAATAAAAGCGAATTGAGTTTGAAATTTTCAACACAAAGTATAAATGTTTTGTTGAAACATTATAATTTTTCATTGAGTTTCTTATGTACAACTATATTATATATTAGTGTCTTAGGAATATTATTTATGTAATCAGTCCGCATGGGTATATGTAAGGAAACAATAAAAAATTATCATGATGCTGTGAGTTTGGATTGGATACCTGTATAAATTATTTTATTAAAATACTTGATTTTAATTCCAATATGTAATTAAGGGTTTTTAATAAAAAAATATTTATAGTTGAATCATTAGATGATATTATGATATATTACAATATTTATTTATGAATAGTGATATTACCTATTGGAAATGGTACTGAATAGTTTGTTTTCAACCTATGATTCTAATGTGTAATAAAACATAATAAAATTAACTAAAATGTTGAAAATTAGAGTGATGAGATGTTTTCTATTTAATTATTTATTGAAATAATTTTATTGAACTTGTATATAGTTTGATTTTTTTATTAAAGTCCACATGATTTTTAAACCACATCCAGTGAAAAATTAATGATTATTTTATGGGGTTTTAATGGTTTCCACCAACCAAGAACCATTTCTTACATATTGATTTAAATTTATACTCTTATATATAATTGATTCTTCTTTTAACCCTAATAAATATAGATCTACCATTGAAATATGATCTTATTTTTGTGAAGCCATAAGGTTTTCAGTTAATGATCAATTTGATTACATTCTATTGTGTTGTAGTCATAGGGTTGTGTGATTAACAAAATAATCCTATGAAAAAAAAGAGTTCAGTTATCAAAAGTGTTTAGTTTTGAAATTTCTTAATGTCTAGGATGTCATTATGGTTAAGAATGAAATTTAGTGTGAATGACCACTACACATAATTTGACTCTAGTAGCTCTTATTGAAAATTTATATGTATAAATTCTGTTGGTTAGTGATATCATATTTATTTTGGATATTTCTAGTTGTCCTTGAAATTAATTTTTATCCTTTTTAATATTTTTATTTAAATTTATACTGGATAATTATTATGATTTTATGATTATTCCTTGAAAATTTATATTAATCAAGATAATTAAATTTTATGGATTTTTTGGGAAAGAAAATCATTGGAGGGTAATTGACATTTTAGTGTTCAGAAAATTTGTTACCCATATCCCCATAAGAAAATAACCAGTTTATTTATCATTAAACATCAAGGAATAATTTTTTGTGTGATTTTGTGATGAAAACTATAAATGCTCCTATATAATAAAACAATCACATGGCTTCATGGCAATGGTAGACTATGTGTACACATAAAAAACATTATAATTTTTTAGTGAGAGGATTGGTAAGAATGAAAATGATGTATAATATTTTCTAAATTATTAATATGTCATCAGTAACATATTTATGTCGTATATATCATTTATATTCACTAAATTTATCCTTATAACATTTGATGAAAGCATTAGTGAAAAATTAATCACAGATCTTCTGGAGACGATTGTCTGTCATAAACATGAGTGGTGTAATAATATTCCCTAGGAATGTAAAGTAAGATGGTATATGTGATATGAAGACTACATTACTATAATTAGGATAAAAATATCATATATATATAATATAAATATATCATTATTACATTTTGTGACAGTCAATGATGACAAATGAATTTCATTGGTTCATATGTTGTTAGCTCCCTATAACCACTAAAGGTGGTTTCATTTCTTATTTGATGGAATATAAGTTCTATAGGGTTATAAAATTTATATAATTACATATAATTATGTGTGAGATTTTTTTACTATTTCATAAAAATTAAAAAATATTTTATGGATGTGTATGATGAAATAAAATAAACACTCTCAATAAAGAATGATGCTTCTTCTTCGAAAGCCCACCTTAGGTTTAGATTAAAATCCTCCAAATGAATGATTTATAACAAAAAAAAGTGACATTGTTCAATTTTTATGTAATTATGTAATGTATTTGTATAGGTAATGGCTGAACCAAAGTATTTAAAGGTATAAAGAGGATAGGAGAGGAGGTGGCCTTTCATAATTGGGGGAGAGGACATCGTGGAATTTTTTAAAAGAAAAAGGTGTAACCATTTTTAACACATTCAAAAAGGATCAAGAAAAAATTACTAGAGAAATAGATGATATAAGGCTTAATTATTTCTTCCCAATTTAATTTCTATATGTTTTTAGTAAACTTTCTCACCTAACATTTCAGTTTAACCCATTAGTTAACTTGTTTACACCTTAACTACATTAATATTTTTAGTGTTTCCACTAATAATTCTGTAAAATAATTAATTTTAAAATATTAGACAAAATAAAATATTCTGATTCAAAATATGGAATACATTTTACCAAATTTAATTCATTTTGGTGGATGAGTATAATTTTAAAAAAAATCCACAGATGTGAGGAAAAACTGGCTTTTCAAGAAATGTATTATTCATGATTAAGATGAGTTTATATTTACATCATGAATTGTAATAGAAAATATATGAATTTAAATTAATATTTTTTCACATATAATATATAAATTTAATTTAAATAATTGCTCAATACATGTTTTTTAATTAAGTAAAATGGAGAAATATTATTTACATTAAAACAGTATTGAAGAAAAACATATTTTAACACAAAAATAAAATATAATGTTAGTTAAAATATAATTTATTGGAATAATTATAAAGAAATAATTAAAATTTTAATTTATATTATATTTTAAACATAATGGAACTATTAAATTGAATAATTTATTGAAAAGAAGGGAAATGTTTAAAAAATGGCATTTTTCACAAATCAGTAAAAATAAAAGTTTTCTTAAAAAATACGCAAATTTCAAACTGTGATAATTTTTATAGGATTAGTTTAAAAATTATATATAATTTAATAAATTAAAACACTAAGCTTTAGAAATAAAAATTAAAAAAAAAACAGACTTGAAAAGAGTTTAATTAAAAATATTTCTATTTTTCTTTAAAAATTACTTAATATTTTTAAAATAAAGATAACTGTTTAGTTTTTAAAAATATATATAAATGTAGATTTTTTATTCAATCAATACCTAGGTTTTCAAATAAATGTCCCCGTGTTGAAAATTTTTTCTCTTGATTTTATTCACTAATTTAGCAAGTGGGGATATCATTCCCTCATAGAATATTCAGATTCCCTTGTTTTTTATTCAACTATATTGTTTCCTCACAAAACCATAAATTGGTTAATCAACTTCTTCCACAACATATACTTTTTATAGTAAACAATCTGAACAATATTTTCTTTATATGAATGGATCCCTTCCAATTAAACAACTTTTGGGCATAAAACATGAGTTGAATATGTAATATATTTCCATAACATTGAATCATGAAATAAATTTTGTAGATGGGATAAACTTAGAGGTAATGAAACTCGATAGTAAATTGATCTTACTTTCTCTAGGAATTCATAGATTCTAATGAACCATGGATGTAACTTCCCCTTTTCATAAAAACGAATACCACTTTCCCCTAGTGTTAATTTAATAAAACCAATATCACCTACATGAAAAAGATATTTTTTCTTATTATTTGAATTTTTTTTTGTTTTTTTTGAAAATTATTCATAATCTACTGAATCAACTTCCCCATATCAATCATTTCATCTACCAAATATAGTATCATCATATTAATTTATCTTATTTCCCACAAAATATCAAACACACAACATAACTTTCCATATAATGTCTCAAATAGTCCCATATGTATACTAGAATAAAAATTGTCTTTATAATAAAAGTCAACCAAAGAATGATGTTGAAACCAAATATCATATTAATCCACTGAAAAAAATGAATCACATTATCCATGGTCAGATTCAAATTCCCATAATGGCCATCATTTTGATGATGAAATGATGTACTAAAATTTTATTTAATATAAAATTATTCATGAAGTCCTTTACAAATAATTAGAAGTAAATATGGGATCATGGTTTGATACAATGTATAGAGGAGTATTTTGTAACATGAAAATATCCTTAACATATATTTGATAATGAGTACCCAAAGGCATAGTATCAAAAAATGGAATGAAATTTTCTGATAATCAAATATATCAATAATAATCAAAATAAAATTATTGCCTTGATATTTTTCTTGGAAAAACCACCATGAAATCCCTCAATATATTTTCTCATTTCCACCCCAACATAAAAAATGAAAGAATCATTCCTTTCTGTAATTTTATTTTTCTTTAACCAGTTAAAATGTCGAACACACCATTGTAAATTTAGTAACATCTCTTTTCATACCATCCCAACCATAATAATATGGATGTTCTTAGTATATCTTAGTGCTTGAAAGTTGAATGGAAAATTATGAACCGTGAGATTGAATCAAAAAATCATCTTATCCTGTAAATCACAAAGAAAAAATAATATATTTTCAAACCCTATAAAACCATCTTCATCAGAATTAATAGTAGGAAACATACAATTATATAAGGATTATACTTTTTCCTACGAAATATAATCCTCCTTACGATCTTTCATAATTATTTTTTTAAATTAAAATTTATTTAAACAAGAAACAAAATAGAGGATTTCCCAATGTCAATAGAATCTAGGAAAACATTCATCAAATCATTCATCAGAGGGTCTTATTACAAACATATTATCATTAATGTAGAACTATTTTTTGACTTAAAGCATCAGCCACATTGTTTTGATTTCCATGATTGTAATGAGTCAAGAAATCCTAATAATTGATCTTTTTCATCCATATTCATTACCACATGTTCAATTAATTCTGAGTAGATATATATTTCAATTTTTTTTATTAGTATATATTCAACACTATACTCCATATAAATTATTCAACTTAATTTTTAAGGAAAAAACACAACAGAAAATTCCAAATCATGAATAACATAATTTATCTCATGAGGCATCAAATTAATTAAACCACAAGTAATTACCAGATCATTCAACATCAAAACGCAACCATTTTCCTTTGTTGAAGTTTCACTATAGATAAAAAATTCACCATTTCTAGAAGTAAGTAAAAACCTTTATCACTCAATAATACTATTTTTATTTCTTGAAAAAAATAATCAAATTCATTTTCCAGATGAATTTAACCCCCTTTTGGAGTTTACTTAGTTAGTGGTCTAGACTGCAAAGAATGGTTTTCAACAAACCACTTATAGTAACCCATTACTCCACAAAAAATATGCATCCCTATGATATTTTAGGGTATTTCCAATTCTTTGAAAACATTTATTTCAGCATGTTCAACAATTATTCCCTCTTCAAAAAGGGTTATTCTAAGGGAATATTTCTTTCCCACAAAAATACACACTTATTAAATTTTCAAAAGATATTATATTCATTCATGGTCTGAACATTAATCCGTTATTGTATTTAATGATCTTAATGACTATTATAATATACCAATATATCAAAAATAAAAAAATCACAAAACATATCTAAATATTCATGGAATTCTCAATCCATAAGATCCCTGAATACATCTGGTGCATTAGATAACCCAATGATATAAATATAAAATCATAATTCTTGTATCTAGTCTGAAAAAATTGTCTTTGGAGTGTAATCATCATTTTTATTAAAATAATGGTTCCTATACCTTATATTAACCTCTAGAAAATAAGGATCTCCCTAGAAATTACAAAAAAAATCATTAATATGAGGCATAAGATACTTGTTCTTAGTAGTGATGTTATTCAAGGATTAATATTCAATACAAATTCTCATTAAACTATCTTTCGTTTTACTAATTAAAAATATTCCACTCGATTCACATGTTTTTGGTCTCATAAAAACATTATCTAGTAAATTTGGAAAGTTCATCCATTCTACAAGTTCTACATGATGAATTTGATTATGGGATTCTGAAATAGGAATTGATTAAGGAATCCAATATATAGTAAAATCAAGCACTAATTTTAGATTAACATAATGTAAATAATTAAAAAATGCCACAAATTTATTCACTACGGGGACAAAAAAATTACTAAAAACATAATTCTATTCGAAAATAAGTTCCAAATTACATTAAATTCCATTTATAATTGTTTTCTCAACTTTGTGATATGTTATCAAAGGTATGAAATATATTAACAAAACATTTTTATCTCTAAAATATATCTTAAAATAATAAATTGAAATCCAATCCATACCAAAAATAATATCAAACTCTACAATGGGAAGTTATTCTCGGTTTTAATGAATGAATATCCCAATAATAATAATGGCAAGGTCCTTATAAATATTTTTCCCTTAATATTTCCTCCCGGAGATTTCACCAAAAGATATATTTTCTTTTAATGAGATGATATTACCATTTTATATTATAACTTTTCATAAATGAATGAATGTGATGATCCATAGTAAAATAGGTTATTTTAATAGTTTGAAATAATATATAACTTATATATCACCACTTCACAGGAAGAACAAATATTTGTTTGGGTAGTAGAAACTGATTTTTCGACACCATTATGTTTCAGATCATGGTGATTTCCACCCTTAATACATTACATCAGGAATAAATTAGAAAAATTTCCCATATTACTAAAACTAAAACATCTCCCCATTGACTGGATATCTATAATATCAATCTTGGATTATCTTAACTCTTTTATTTATATACTTGATCCCAATATACAAATATACAACACTGGTAACACTTTCATGATCCCAAAAAAAGAATTCTCCTAAATGAAATTCATTTCACATTGATCATGTTAGGGTCTTATATATAGAATTTTTATTTGGTTTCTTATGTACTATTTTCTACCTTGTCAGTTTCCTATAATTTCAAACCCAAGGAACATAAGAGTTGGAAAAATACATCTCAACATTCTCAGCACAACAAACAAAATTTTCGTAACATTTCAATTATTGGGAGGAAAAATATCTTTATAAACTTGTTATCACTTCTTTTTAAACCTATTTAATTTTACTATCATGATTCAATATAAAAATAGTTACATACCTAACCGTTGTTGTAAAAAAATTAATATATGGACACTGTATCATTATTCATTTAATACAATTCCAAGAATTTTATCTCAATCATAAATTGAAAAAATATATTGAAATATTTCTTTAGGAATATATTCTTAAAAGTTTCCTTGTATAAGTAATGATGATAAAATTTATTTTAATTAATCTTAACTAATGGAAACCGTCAATCAGATTCACCTTCAAAATGTTAATTAGAAAGGGTCATGTTTTGATTTTATAAAAATCACATGAAATCACATATCTTTTCTATATCATTTATCTTTTATTAAACTACCATTTTATCATATTATCCACAAACTGTTGGGGGTCATTAAAAATTTAAATTCTCCACTATTGACTTTTTCCTCTATGGCTGATCCACCTACTCCCTATCATGGAATCCACCGCTTATTTTAGTCTATTTAAAGTTTAAAGTCTCATCCATAAACATTACATAATCTTAAATTAAGTAAATAATTCACATTGAGGATATTTTCACATTTATAGATTTAAAGAATTAGGTCATAAGGGATACATAAGAATATGAATATTACATGTTCACACTTCTACTCAGTATCCATTTTTTATAAAATAAAAACATTTGAACAAATGATTCATGTCTAGTTCTATATTCTAGACATCATGAATTTTCATTGATCCCATCCTTGACCCTATTCATATTTATGGCTTGTGAAAAAACATCTCAAAAACTTGGGATGATAATAAAAAGCTCAGTAAGGGATACACATAGAAGGAAAACTATTAGTTTTTAAAAACAACAAGAAAACCATGAATACTTTATCATAAGTAATGCTTTTCACCTTTATAAAGTAGTAAATAATCTGCACTGAATAAAAGATCATTGCATGCCCTTTGGTAACAAAAATATTACAATAACTTCCATAGAAAGCACATATAATATATAAAGGTGACTTGGCACATGAACATACTTAAATGAAATATTCATACGGTCGACTTCCATACATATCACTAAATTGAATAGCCCTACGGTTGACTTCCATAAACAATGCATTGGACGTTATAATGTAACCACCCATCTTGGTTTATCATGAAACCACCCGCAATTTGGTTTATCACATAACCACAAATCAAATTTCCAAGTAACATTATTAAATCACAACAAATATAATATTACATTTTACTAATAACATTTCATTTGCAATCACAATAAATAATTTCATGATATTTAAAAAAATCAATCTATTTAAAAAACCATTTTCAATACCAAAACACCAAAAAATGGAATAATGTATTTCTTTTGCTTTTAAAAACATTAAGTCTTATAGAGAAAGAAAAATAAAGATTATGGTGACAGAGAGGTCATTATCGCCGCAAACATTTAAAAAATTCCTTTTGAAATTTAAGTAAAAAACTTTATTGAAAAATGATTCCCTTCCAATGAAATAAAAATTAAATGGGTTTTATTATATTCCATATAAAATAAGGATGTGTATATTTTCAAAACATGCCTCAATGAAAGGAGTTTGAGATGAAGTCCCTTTCCTCATGTCTGACTTGACAAGTTCATTCTTTAATTTCATAAATAATAAGCTTAAATTAAATTCAAATTTATTAAAAACCTTATCAAAGTAAATCATTCCTTTCATACCAAATATTACATTTCTATAACAATTAGTTATTTATGTGAGTTGATACCAGACATTTTTTCAATGTTCGGAACTTGAGTCAAAAATGAACTTGTTATAATTGTATATTGTCCATGTGGTGAAAATTACATTATCTCCAGAATGATCTCCCTTATTTATATATCATATATATCATATATATCAAGTATATTTGTATATATAATAGTCCATATCATTTGTATATATAAAAATTAAATGCATAGTTCATGGATACGGTAAGCCGTACGTACGCATGAATGCTACTTTCATTTAATTTTTTCATTTTAAAAGGAATGAAAACACAATGATACATAGGTATATTATTATTACAGTATAATATCATATTTTATAGAGATTACATAAGTTCATTAATACCATCCTTTATACATTCCTTGTATGGTATGAATAATTCATATCACATTGAGGGTACGGTAGTCCGCACTTACTTAAATGAAATTATTGTATATATAAAACAAGAAAACCATAAAGATATCCTATAAAATAACATTAAAGAAGCATAGAGATAAAATAAATATCATAAATATCATATATAATTACAGCGCCATCATAATGGACACCATAAGTGGTGGTGGGAGAATATTGAACAATCATTCATTCGTGAGGTTGTAGTTAGCCGCCCAAAGAAACATTACGTTCTATATCCATTAGACAGAGGTTGGTGTAAGTGTAATTCGAATGAATCTCATAATAAACATATTATATTTAGGATACTGGATTTTTATGTAATCAAATAATAAAAAAATCTTAGGGAGTGATGAAGTAAAATAAAATAAGAGAGCTTAAATGAAGACGTTGCCTTTAAATCGGGTAACTCCCTATGGTTTGAAAAAAAAGGCTTTATTGAATTTCCTCATGACTAAGGTAAGTATTATAAGTATAATAGGGGGAACTTGGGAGATTATTTGGATAGATTTTGGATGAGCCAAGGGGCTTTATTAGTGTATGTAATGGATTATAGGTGATGGCCTTCTAAAAGGGGGAGTAGGGGCTCTTTAAGAAAGTTTGAAAATATTATTTAATTAAAAAATTACATTGGGTTTAAAAAGTTCAAAAGCTTATTTAATTCTATGATACAATGCATATTAGTTTAAATAAAATCATCAATAATAATTTGACAGGTTTTGGATAATATTTAATCATTGTCTTTTTTATTTAACCCTCTGTTAACTCATTTAACTTTTATCATGTTCTCTTATATATTCATATTGTATGGTTAACATAGTTACCATAAAATAAAAATATATCCACAAGTGCTTCATTATTGACATTATCAACCATATATATGTAATTTGGATGAATCATAGATTTTTAGGATTGTAGTATCATTTAATAAAATATTTATTTATTTGAAAACACATTTATGTCAATTTAAAAACAATTCATATCAAGACTTTAAAAAAAACTATAACAACTTGATTATTTATAAAAACATAGAATAATTAAAATATAAAAAGTCATACGCATCCCTAAAAATCTATTATATCATATACAATTTCGAGAAAAATTTATTTTAACATTTATAATCTCATTTATTTAAAACTTTCATTAATGAGGTAATCATTACATCATCATTATGTCATAAAACAATTTATTTATTGGAGTATAAAAAATTATAAATACTATACCATGATGTAGTAAATAATTTTATTTTTATATTGTATATTTTTAGTCAAATGTATTAATTATATAGCACCATATGAAAATTGTTTTTTCAAACCAATAAATGTTTATGATATTTTTATTTTTACATTAAATAGAAAGTTTTAAATGTAATTATCTTTCCCATGTGGATTTCAAAGGATAAAAGATTCACCCAAAGATTTTATTGGTCGACCATTACTCATTAAATAAGTTTAGAAAAAGTTTTAAGGTAATTTTATGTTATTATAATATTATTTTTACCATGAATTACCATATTTACCTTTAACCGCTATAAATAAAAAACAAAAGTTACTATTCAACAAAAATTATTTTCATCCCATTGAACAAAATTTTACGTAATGATGAAAACCATGTATGTTATATTTTTGAAATGCAATTCAAATAAGTATTAACATTTCATTTAAATGAAAATGTCAGTTTATAACTACTAAGAAATATTTTTCACTATTCATCAAAAATTGAAGGTTTTCATAAAAATATAAAAAAATTCACCCTGAGCTAAATTTGATATTCCGAATCCAAAAATGATTTCTATTTTTAAAAATTCAAAACATAGAAGTTTTATTAATTATTTTAAAGTTAATTCTCGTGGTCAAAACCAGAATGCATGTTTTTAAGAAATAATAACTTTCAAAAGATTGACATGTGTTTATGTCCAAATTCCAACGTGAAATTACATCCAATGACCAAAATTGGATTAAATGGAAAAAATAAAATCCAATTACACTATAAAATCATATAAAAAGATAATTGAAGGATAAAAATTAATTATATTAAAAGACAGTTTTGAATTAAAATACAGAATTTTTCATTATTCATTAAAAATGAATATTATCAGAAAAATAAAAAAACATAATCCAAAGTAAATTTTGATGTTGCTATTATAAATAAGAATATTACATTGATAAATGGACCATATAAAATTAACAAAACTATATTTAAAAATGGTACTCCATCAAAAGGTGGTAAATCGACCTATTAATGAATACTTGCATGTTTATGCTTAAAATTGGATTTATTCTCATTTTATGCCTCTAAATTTTATCGGATAAAGGTAAAGACATTTAAAAAACATGTATAATCTCATTTTAGTTAGTTCTGTTCATTACCTCCAATACAATGGCTATGCATTAACATCAATTTAAAATAATATTATTATATTATTATTTTTCAATATAACTCAACATTTTGTGCAACGTAAAATTTCAAAAAAACCTGCTGTTGCATATTTAGTATGCCATTGAACATAGAATATCATTTAAAGTAAAATTAATATTTAATTCTCAAATATTAATAAATATGAAAAATTTATTACTCTTTATTTACTTGGGATGTTACATCTTTCCCCCCTTTTGGAAATTACGTCATTGCAATTTTATTCACATATGAAATAAATGGGGGTATTTATCCCTTATAGAATTTTCTGATCCCCACATTGCCTCTTCAACCATATTGTTTTCCACAAAAACTTTACCAGAGGAATTACCTTATTTTTCAAAACATGCTCTCATTGGTTAAGAATCTGGACAGGTTGTTCCTCATAAGAATGATTTTCTCCGAACTGAACTACCTCTGGACTCAAAACATGAGATAGATCCGGTATATAGTTTCTCAATATTGAAACATTATTTTATTTATATCTAGAATAAACATGTAGGTAATTCCACTCTATAGGAACCGATACAACTTTCTCTAGGATTTCATAGTGTCCAATGAAAATCAGACTCAAAATTCCCATCATGAAAAAATACATCACACTTTTCCACAGAGAAACTTTTATAAAGACATGATCACCTACCTTAAAATAAATATCCTTCCTCCAGTTATCCACATATATTTTCTTCCTTCTCTATGTTGTTATCATGTGCTTCTAAATCATCTAAACATTCTCCACCATCTCATCTACAAATTCTGGACCCATCAGCTTCCTTTCACCTACATTATCACAACATGCTGGAGTTCGACAGCGATTTCCATTTAATTAATCAAATGGGTCCATCTGTATACTGAAATGAAAACTGTTATTATAAAAAAAATAAACCAATGAAAAATGATGTTCCCATATTCAATGGTAATACATTGAAGAATCACATATTATATCTTCCAATGTATGATTTGTTCATTATGATTACCCATATGATTGTAGATGTAAATTTGTAAAAAAATTTAATTCAGTACTCAATGACTTCTGAAGGAATTTCCAAAAGTTATAAGTAAACATGGGATCACGATCACATAAAATGAAGAGGGGAACTCCATGTAACCTGAAAATATATTTACCATACAACTGATAAAGATAATCTAGAGACAATGTACCTCAAATAACAAGAAAATGAGCAGCTTTAGTCACTCGATCAACAATAACCCATATTTCATTGTTAACTCGAGATGTCTTTGTTAATCCCACAATGAAGTCTGTGGATATATTTCCCATTTCCACTCCAGGACCTGTAAAGGCTGAAGCATTTTATTCTGTGACTATCACTCTTCTTTAACTAGTTTATAAGTCAAACCCTTCACAATAATGTCAGAAATGTCTCTTTTCATTCCATCTCACAAGTAATACTCTTGAAGATCTCTAAATATCTTAGTACATCCTGGATGAACTAAAAACGGATAACTATGAGCTTCACATAATAACTCTTTCTTCAAATGTGAATCAAAAGGAACACATAATCTCTTTCCAGACCTCAAAACCTAGTCTATAACAATATTAAACTCTGGTAACTTACCCTTATGAACTAATTCTCACTTTTCTAAAACTCACTTTCATCATTCTGTTCTTTTTGTATTCTATCTTCTATAGATGACTGTACTGAATCCTGAAAAAATAACAGAGGAATTTCCTACACCAACAACTTCCAATCCAAAATTCATCAAATCAAAAATCAAAGGATATAGTTCAAACATAGCATTGTTATTGTATCATTACTCTTTCAACTCAAAGCATCAACCACTTTATTTTCCTTTCCCAGATGGTAATGGATTGTTCAATCATAATCCTTCATTAATTATAACCATCTCTTCAATCCCATGTTTAATTCCATCTGAGTAAATATATACTTCAATCATTTTTGGTGAGTATATATTTCACATTTACACCATAGAGATGATGCCTCCAATTTGTTAATACAAAAACAACAGCAGAAAATTCCAAATCATGTGTAGGGTAATTTAACTGATGAGGTTTCCACTGACATGAAACATAATCAATTACTTGATCATTCTTCATTAGGACACAAAGAACTCCTTTCAATGAAGCATCAATATAGATAAAAAATTCACAATCTCGGGAAGGTAGTTCCAAAACTAATCATTCACTTTATCTTCTTTTCAATTCTTGAAAAAATCATCACATTCTTTTGTCCAAATTAATTTAACACCTTTTCGAGTTAGAATAGTCATTAGACTAGATAACCATGAATTTTTTAAAAAAAATATACAGTAATAACCTTCTAAACCGAGAAAACTATGAATCTTTATGATATTGGTACATCTTGACCATTATTCAACAACTTTTGTTTTTTAGGATCAGTAGTTATGTCATTTTTTGAAATAATGTGACAAGGGAAAGAAATTTGTTGTAACCAAAACTCACACTTTCTAAATTTCCCAGATAGTATCTTTTCATTTATTTTTTGAAAGAAAACCCTAAAATAACATTCATGTTCCTATTTAATTTTAGAATAATCCAATATATAATCATTAAACACAACCACAAACTTTTCCAAGAACTCAATGAAAATTCAATTCATATGATCCATGAATACAACAGATTCATTTGTTAACCCAAATGGCATTACTAAAAATTTATATTTTCCATATCTAGTATGAAACATGGTCTTCTGAATGTCTACTTCTATTACTTTCAACTAATGGTACCCAGATCTCAAGTAAATCTTCGAAAAATACTAAGCACCCTAAAGATAATCAAAAAAATCATTGATATGAGGAAAATGATACTTTTTCATAACAATGACTTTATTCAATGCTCTAAAATCAATGAAAAGTATCATTGAACCATCTTTCTTTTTAACAAACAAGTTAGGATCACCCCATGGTGATGTGCTATGTTGAATGAAACATTTATCTAATAACTCCCTCAATTGCTACTTTAACTTTAAAAGTTCAATTTGAGCAATTCGATAAGGGGGTTTTGAAATTAGATTAGCATCAGAAATTGAGTCAATAGTAAATTCAACTTCTCGATTAGGTATTATACTAGGAAACTCATCAGAAAAAAATCATGGTACTCATTTACTACTAGAACATAATTATTCTGAATAGTTCTTTTTTTGCAAAAATATGTGCAATATAACATTCAATTACATATTTTACTAGTTTCTCAGCTTCCTGATATGTTATCAAAACTAAAGGTTCATTGTTGTACAAAAACTGAAATTCTTTCTGAAAAAAACCACGTTTTCTATATAGTCAATCTTAGCATGATAAACTAAAATCCAATACATGCCCAAAATAACATCAAACTCTACTAGAGAAAAACAATATGGTTTTCTTGTAGATTCATTCAGCAAATAAGGACAAAGAAGGTTCTTATAATTTCTTTTTGCCTTAATATTTCCTCCTGGTGTTTTTATTATAAGTTTAGGATTCATATATTTAGATAGAATTCCAAATATACTAGATTATTTCTCAGAAATGAAAGAATGTGTAGATCCCGAATCAAAAAACCCATTTGAAAATTCTGAATAAAAAAATAGTGTACCTGATACTACATTATTCGATGACCCAACATTTGCTAAAGAAGTTCCAAAGGATTTCACCATGCCTTTCTTGCATGTATTAAGGCTAATTTCCCTCCGTTTAGTTCTTTGTTGGACACTCATTTAAATTATGACCAATTTCATTGCGCATAAAAGATCTTACCGTATGCTTTTCATTGCATGTCAGATCATATTTCTTATAGTTAAGAGTGATATGACCAAACTTACCACACCATAAGCAGTTTCCAGACTTTGATAAACATTCTATAGGATGATTTTTACCACACTTCTCACAAGATGGATATTTAATTTTATTACCTTCTAGATTATTTGATGAATTCCTTCCCTTTTCCTTCCAATTGTACCTCTTATATTGTTTTCTCTCTTGGAATTCATGATCATCATAAAACTCAATTTTTACCTTCTCATCACATCTGACATGTTTCTCAAGAGTTTGAATTTAGGAGAGGTTAATTCAATTTGATATCATTGCTTCAATTAGGAGTAAAATAGATTTATCTTACTATCTAGATCCCGAATCAAATTTGAAGCATACCTTTCTAGTCGAGTGCACTTGTCTTCGTAAGTAGCTACTGTGTCAGCCTCCTACCTCTATTCCAAGAATTTCATTCCTTTCTATATCAAAACACCTTAGGAAAATATTTTCAAGAAACATACCTTTCAATTTTTCCCAACCAAGAGCATCAATCTCTTCACTATCCCAGATATTTTTCACTATCAACCACTTGTGATTAGATTCAATTTCAAAATGGAATAGAACAAGAATAACCATTTGATTTTATGTATAACCCATCACATTTAAAATCAATTCCAACTCTTTATCCACCCTTCAGCCTGAACAGAGTCAGATGATCCTCAAAATGATGTAGGACGTTACCTCATGAAATGCTCCACTATAGACATGTTCCTCTGGGTTAATTTCGTTAGTATCGTGCATGTATACCACCACAATTTATAGCCCGATTCAAATGCTCCATTACTGCAAAAAAATGTTCAGTTCCGATTCTGACCATCTCAGGATGCAGATTTGGAAGGTTATTCTCCTTTGTATGAATTTTCATCATAGTTTCCCTATTTCCTCTCTGGAAAACCAATATTAACACAAAAATATATTAGTCAAAGAAACATGGTAATCTTTAAATTCTATATCATTTCAAAAATACTATAAATTAATTTATAGATATTAATTTAACAATACCCAAACTCTTAAATTTTTCTAAACCGACATATGATACCAACTATAAATTCCCTAAATTAAACATTAAATAATCTAGAATTAAGTAAATTATTCACATTGAGGATATTTTCAAGTTTAGAGATTTAGATAATTAGGTCATAACATATACATAACAATTTTAATATTACATGTTGACACATCTACACAGTATCCAGTTTTTTTGTAAAATAAAAACTCTTGAAAAAAGAGTAATGTCTAGTTCCATATTTTAGACATCATTAATTTTCCTTGATCTCGTCCTTAACCCTATTCATAATTATGTCTTATGAAAGAAATTTTAAAAAAAATTATGAGAATAAAAAGCTCAGTAAGGGATACAGAAAGAATGAAAACTATTAGTTTCCCAAAACAACAAGTAAACCATGAATGCCTTATCATAAGTAATAGTTTTCACCTTTATGAAGTAGTAAATATTATTCACTGAATAACAGATCATTACTTACTCATTCATAACCAAAATATTACCATAAAAAATATAGAAAGCACATATAACATATAAAGGTAACTTGGGACAAAAACATACATAAATGGAATAACTGTACGGTCGATTTCCACAGATATCACTAAAAGGAATAGCCCTAAGGCCGAAATCGATACCCAATGAATTGATGGTTATAACGTAATTGCCCATCCAGGTTTATCATGGCACCACCCATCATTTTTTTATCATGAATCCACCCGTCAAATGTATATGTACCATTATAAAATCATAACACATAAAAAATTTCATTTCACTAATAACATTTCATTTGAAAAAAAATCATTTCATGATATTAAAATAACAATACATTTTCAATACCGAAACTCCAAAAATTAGTATAAGGTTTTTCTTTTCCTTGAAATAACATTAAGGATTATAGAGGAATCCAAATAATGATTACAGCAGTGAAGAGGTCATTGTCGCTACAAACATTAAAAACATTCATTTTTTTGTTTAGTAAAACACTTCTTAGAAAAAATATTCACATTGAATGAAAATAAAATTCAAAGGGGTTATTATATACCTTATAAAAAAGGAGGTGTATATTATCAAAACATGGCTCAATGAAAGGATATTGAGATGAATTCCCTTACCTCGTGTCTGACTTGAACCATTCAATCTTTAGTTTCCTGAATAATAAACGTAAGCTAATTTATACTTAACTAATAAACATTTTTATTTTTATTATTCCTTTTATACCACTTATTACCTTTATATAAAAATTATTTAATTATTTGAGTTTATTTCGTACATTTTGTCGATGTTTGGAACTTGAGTCAAAAATGGACTTGTTAAAATTATAAATTGACTATGTGGTCGAAATTCCATTATCCCCAGAATGATATTCATGATTTATATATCATATATATCATATATATCCAATATAAATGTATTTTATATATTCTATATCAATTTGATATATGAAAATGAAAATCACTATTCATGGAGAGTAAGAAATTTGATTTAAAAACTAATTTATGTCATTTTAAATACTATTCATATCAAGACTTTTAAAAAATCTATAAATACTTTATTCTTTCAAGAAACCTAAAATAATTCAAAGATAAATAGTCATAATAATCCCTAAAATTCATGTATGGCATAAAATGTTTCAAAATAAATTTATTTTGACATTTATATCCTCATTTATTTAAAACATTCATTAATGAGGTAATCATTACATCATCATTGTGTCATAAATAAATTTATTTATTTGATGTATAAAAATTATAAGTAAAATATCATGATGTATGAAATATTTTTATATTTCTAATGAATATTTATATTCAAATATATCAATTAAATAACCCCAACATTAAAATTGTTTTATAAAAATAATACCTGTTAATGATATTTTTATTTTTTCTTTAAATAAAAAGTTATTAATGTACTTAACTTACCCAAGTTGGTTCCAAAGGCCAAAAGTTTCACTAAAATATTTTATTGGTAATAAATTACTCATACAATAAGGTTTGGACATGTTTAAAGGTAATTTTATATTAATATTATTTTTAACTTGAATAACCATATTTACCATTAACCACTGTAAATAAAAATCAAAAGATACTATTAACCAAAAAAAAACTCATCCCATTGAACCAAATTTTAGTTTTTTATGACTACCATGTATTTAGGATATTGAAATTAACTTCACTGAAGCGGTTATATTTAATTTAAATGAAAAAGTCAGTTTTTTGATTACTACGTAGTATTTTCACTATTCATCAAAAATTGAAGGTTTTCAGAAAAATACAAAAAATTAACCCTAACAGAAATTTGATATTCGGAATCCAAAAATGATGCCTATTTTTCAAAATTAAAAAATTGTAAGTTGCATTGATTAATTTAAAATTAATTATCATTGTCAAAACTAGAAAATGTGTTTTTAAGAAATAATAACTATCAAAAGATTGGCATTTCTTTATATACAATTTCAATGTTAAATTAATTTCATTGACCTACTAATACTAAATGGTAAAAATATAATCCAATTACAATTTAAAATAATTTAAAAAGATAATCTAACCATATAAATAAATTATATTAAAATATTGTTTTAAATTTAAATGCAGTATTTTTCACTATTCATTAAAAAATGAATATTATCCAAAAATACCAAAATTTAATCCAAAGTAAATTTTGATGTGATGATTCTAAAAGAGAATATTATTTTTTCAAATAAAAAATATAAAAGTGAAAAAAAACATTATTTAGAAATGGTTCTCCATCAAAAAGTGGTAAATCGACAATTTAAAGAATATTAGTGTTTTTATGATTAAAATTGGATTCATTCCAATTTTAATCCTCTAACTTTTTTGGATAAATTTAATGACATTTAAAAAACATGTATAATTATATTTTAGTTAGTTCTGTTCATTCCTGCCAATGAAACGACTATGTGTAAACTACCATTTAAAATAACAATATAATATTATTATTTTTTAGTATAACTCTACATTGGGTGCAACGTAAGATTTTAAAGAAACCCATTCTTGCATATTGGTTATGCCATCAAACATAGAATACCATTTAAAGTAAACTTGATATTTAAGTCATAAATATTAATATATATAAAAATGTCTTACTCTTTATTTATCTGGGATGTTACATTAATGATCCATTACTAAAATAAATTACTCAGTTCCAACTCCAACCATCTTGAGATTCTGGTTTTGAAGGATATTTAACTATCAATTCCTTCCTACAATAGATTTCATGTTTCCTCTATGAAACAAATTCTAAAAAATATATTTTATAATAATAATCATGGTGTTATTCAAATTCTTAATAATTTTAATTTACCCACAAATTAAATAATTTAATGGGATTGATATTAACAGTATCATACCCTCTAAAGTTATCTAATCCATTATATGATACCAACTATTGGGAATAATCCCTAAAATTTACATATTTTTATTAATTTTAGAAATTATTATCAATCTTATACTCTAAATGATCATATAGGAGTATATTTTTATAAATTTAGATCATAAATCATTCCTAAAAACATATTTTACAAATAGGGAACATCAAAATAGTATCCATTTTTCAAAAATTATAAAAACATTAAAAACAAAAAATATTTCTTTTCATATAAAATCATCACAACATTCAACATGACTTCTTCCTTGTTCATACCAATCCATAAACCCTTTTAAAACACATAAAATTTATCAAAGATAACAAAATTATCACTAAGGGAAATAAGAAAATCATTAGTCCTAGGGAACACTTGAAAAAACATTTAATATTTTCTTTTGTCTTAAATTTTCTATGATCTTATGAAATATGTCCCTTCCACATGAAAAACACACAAATATTTTTTTCAAAAAAAAACATCAAAACCAATCAAATTCAAAGCATAAAATAAATTTAGACCACATACAGCATCATATTGAAAAAATTACTTCAAAATTATTTCAATTGTAAAAACCATATGGTCAAATTCTAATTTATTTATTTGTATAACATTATCATCACCCAATGAATATGAGAACTATGATGGGTCTCACATTTAAAACAAGCTATATAAATCTCACCAATTATCTATAATAGTGATCAACCGATTATATAACTATTATGGGATCACCAGTTCCCCATATATAATGATAAAGTACCATATAATGAATAAAAAATCTTATTATTTATCCTTTGTATCATGTAGCCTTTTGAAAAACACTTTATAACCCATATGAAAAATATTGTCATATAATGAAATTCCCAATCATTTTAAAAACCCATATCTGATACCAAAATACATAAAAATTGTAATGAAGGTTTTATTTGAATAAAACATGAACTATTATAATGGAATACAAAAATAAAATAATTTTAATGCTGTGAGGAATATTCAATATCATTGGATACATTAAATTAGAACATTACTTCTTTCCTTTTTGTCATAAAAATCTTTACAAAACACATAAAAATATTACTTTTAAAAACCATTGAAATAAATTAAAAAGATAAATATAATTTCCAATATAATTATTTTATTTCCATATAAAACATCCAAAAAATAATTGTAAACAAATGTTTGTAGATGAAAAATAGTTGAAAATAAATCATTAATAGAATATTCTAAATAAGAAATCCCATTAAGTTGAGTATGCCTCATCATGTACATTATTTCCCCCTTTTTATAATAAAATTATGATATAAATTTAAATTCCTAATAACATTAAAAAATGTTTATTAATTATTTTATTTCAATTATTACTATGTAATATATTATTTCCCAATCAATTAAGTTTATATCAGATGTTTGATGATATTCTTCTTATGTGTCAAAAATTACTTCTGTTGGATGAATATGGTAATTTATGACATTATTTAAACATATTAAGATTAACAATCATGACATAATTATCATTCGTATAAAGATATTATAATTTTAATACCAATGGAGATCGATGGTTATGAAAAATTAACCACATTATGATCACAGTTACTGTATGGTATGTATGTGTACATGAAGAACAATTCTGTTTTTTCAATGATATTTATAGAAAGTAGTTATGTAATATTGATCATTATTTAATTATAATCATTTAATAAATAATATATTAGTTTTTAAATATAGTTTTATATATTATATATGTGATGTGGTGATGAAAATGGTGTATCATCGCTTCATGGATGGGGTAGACCGCACAGACGCACAAATAACACTATCATTTTTCAGTGAGTGGAAAGGTATGAAATATAATAATATATTATTTTTTTATGAATGATAAATATTTCATTAATAATATAATTATTTCACATATTTCACATATATTGATTATAATTATAATTATTACCTTCCATGTACTGCGTTTGTGAAAAACAAATCACATCAATTTATGAGGTGATAGTCTGTAGTACACACAAGGGATGTTTTTGTATCCCCCACAAAAGAGAATGTAAGAAGGTATTTTTGAAATAATAAATCAAAAATAATAGTTATGTTTCACAAACCATATATGTTTTTTAATATATCTTTACTAAATTACTTGATATGCAATGATAAAAAAAGAATTACATTGGTACGTGAGGCGGTGGTCCGTCATATGCATGAATGATATTTTAGTTTCCCATTTAATGGAAGAGGATATGGATTTAGGTAATTTCATTATAAAAATAAAAAAATCAGTATATTTATGTCACTATTTTTATTATCTAATAATAATTTAATAGCATTTGAAGTAGGTGGATGAAAAAATAAAATAAAAATGATAAGTTAATTATGATACCTCCACATCAATATTAGGCTAAAACCAAAATCCTTCTTAGGAAGCCTCTCAGATCAAACCATGGACTCTAGGTAATGTTTTGTGATTTAGGGAATGTATTTTTATAGGTATTGGTCAAAAAATTCATTGAATTTATGAAGTGTATAAGAGATGGAGTATCCTTTTTTAACTATGGTAGGGGACATAATTGGAGTTTTTTAAATAAAAAGGTGTACCCATATGTTTCAAAAGAAGATAGCCTCCAAAATGAACCATTGTCAAGAATTAGACTATATAATGTCGATATATGTCCATAAAATATAATTTTTACAAGTTTTTTTGTAATTTTAATACCTATCTATTTAATTTAACCCCTCCCCCACCCATTATGGACTCAATTTCACCCTAACCGTACTGAATGATTTTTAACCATTATGAAAACATTAAATTGGACATTATATATGATATAAATTATGATGATTAAAATTTCTAAATCAATTATAACAAATTTAATTCAAATAATTTCATGATTCTAGTTTAAAAAAATTCTACAGACTTGATAAAAAAATTGTTTTCAGGAAATGTATTTTTCAAGAATAAGATGATTTTATATTAATATTATGATTGGTAATAATGAATTAATTGATTTATATTAATATTTATTCATATATTTTTTCTATATTTCCTTTAATGCGGTCCTAAATAGGTGTTTTTAATTAATTAATAGTGAGAAATATATGCAAATTTAAAAATTATGAATAAAAAACAAATTTTTAAACACCAAAATAAACATAAATTCAAATATATTATATAGTGTATTTAAATTTAATTAATTGGAAAAAATATAAATTAATAATAATTACATTTATTTCAATTACATTACCATAAAAATTTTACTTTTGAATTACTCAATTTATTGAATATAGCATTTTTACAAAATCATGTATTTACATTAATCACTTAAAAGTCAATATTTTCCAAAAAATTCCAAAATTTTACACTAATTCATTTTTTATATGAATATTTCATAAATTATATTCATTTTATAAAATTATAAATATATAAATTTTAAATTATATTTTTAATAAAACTTTATAATAAAATATTTTAATTTACACTATTTCCTTTTTGATTTAACAAGTACTAAATATTTTTACAATGAAAATCAAAATGTAATTATTAAAAATTAATAAAAATGAAATTTGGTTTATTTTATTCATAAATTTGTTATTAAAAGTCAATTTCTCTTTTAATTATGTACGTACTTATATGTCCATGGTTTACATTGTTTGGCCCCTTAAAAATTACAATAGGTTACACTATAAGAAAAATGCATTATAGTGGCAGTTTATTTAAAATGGTTGCTGTTTAAACCGGAAAAAAATTGGGTGTCAGCATCCAGTAGGTTTTGGTTTCCTTAATTTAGAAATGATTTTTGTAAGTGTCATAGTAAGCATTTTTAGTGGTGGTTTTAGTGGGTTTATCAGTGGTTTCATGCTGGAAAAAAATGTCGTCTTTAGCAGCAGTTTAAATTACTGTTAATCTTTTTCAGTTTTTTACATTAAAATAACCGCTAATCCACCAGAACTGTTATCAACCCATAACACACATTTATTTAGATTCGGTTTTAACTACCTATGATAAAATATTATCAAACTATTACAGTTGTTTAAATAGCCATGATATATGGTCTATTTCATTAGCGTGCGGTTTAAAGTGCCGCTAAATGTAGATTTACAAATAAAACATTCAGAAGATTATGAAGCCTATGTACCGGTATACTGAATAAAAAACCAGTTACATATAACATATAATATAATAATCTAAACCATCTAACAATGTTAAGTAGTAACAATGTAACAATGTTTTATAAAAAACCATATATAGAGAACATATAACAAAATAATATAAACTATAGTATCTCAAACATCTAAAAATGTTTCATAGATCAAAATATATGAATTTAATTTTTATTGTACCAATGTTAAATCTATAAGCCTTCAATCTACATAGCACGAATGTATATGATGTATCCCTAATCCAACCAATTACGGTTGATTTATCCATGTTCTTAGGATAACATTGTAAAAAGAATTGGGTCCAACAACACTACTTTTTAGTTTTAGTTTGGACATTACGTTTGATACAGTTGATGTGCACAAACATTACTCAGTTGGAAAATCAGGCTTGCATATAAAAGAAAAGATATACTATAACACTTTTAAGAGGATGTTGTTTTTTCAATTCAGGTTGATGATTAATATAAGCGTGATATCCTAGTTTTGGAACCACATTTAGTAGAGTATGATGTATATTCCATGGATATTTTTATATTTCAATAAAATGTTACTCATGAAATTCCTAAGGTGAGTAGAATGATGAGCATTATGGAAACTATGTCATTTCATGTTGAGGGACACAACTTTAATGGACCAATTGAAAATTGTTAGAATGACTTATTGAATCCGATGAGTTGGTATATTCATTATTTCACATCTCAAACATGATAGTGACATTTAAATGATAGGTTTTATTTTAAACTAATCCTGGATGATAGATTCATGCATGAGATAAATAATCGATCCATGAGTTTTACTGGTATGTAGTGTGTCATTGAATTCATGGAAACACAATGGAAATGTGGTTGGTTGATTAACCAACCATTTATAAAGGATGAGATTCATTGTTTTAATTTTTTGGTTATACATGAAATAACATGGTATAATTGGGATCTATGTCTATGTTATCAATAAATTGATTAAAACACCCAATATAAAGAAGGTAATATCTTAAACAAGTAATTCTATAGTGGATTGATTGAAGATTTAGTGATCAAATTTTGAAGGGGAGCTGAGCCTTCCATTTTTGAATCATGTTAAATATGATGTGAAGTTTAAGGGGTGTAACCCTTTCAATATATATCATAAAAGTACAATACGGGTTTTACGGTGTATTGAAGTGGTTTACCCATTGTTGGACCTAGTCACACATCATCGAGAGATGTGGACTCAGGGGTTGGTTCAAGAAATGTGTAACATGTTTTGATAGAGCATGTATCGAAATATCTAAACCAGCCTATCAGTATAATTTCTAAGAAATGTCAGGATTTTTTTATTTGTGGACTAGGAGTGGTTAATTTTTAGAATCTGGGTGTACTTGTAGAGACCCGAAGCTTGACGTACATGGACATTAAATTACATTTGCTGAATACTTAGTACATAACAAAAACACACACACAAGGATCGTAATAGTTTAGTGTCTTTGGAAACTCAGAACGTAATCTTCTAATCCTGGTGAAATATCTTCAATATCTCCCATAAATATCTTTCATTTTTTTTATACCTAAAACATTTCTTTATATCCTGGGGAAAAGAAAACATAAAAGGGTGAGCTCAAATGCTCAGTAAGGGTAAACAAAAGAAATATCAATCACATCATATACATAAGAACATAGCTTTTGGAAATCTTAACCTGCAAAAAAGAGAGCTCATAATATCATAACATGGGATAAATCATAGAAGTGAAATGTAATCCCAATAATCATAATGTAAAACATGAAACTTTGTGTCATACACACATAATCATAGAGAATCATTTCTTGTTAGTCAAGACTCATTGCCAAGACTATCTTAGTGGACAAAGTCCCTTTCTGAATCGAGTAACCCTCATTTCAGTCCTGTTTCACTGAACCGGTATAACCTACCAATCCAGCCATGTCTATCTCATGAGATATAAAATCTTTACCCAATGCATTGGAGGGAGATATAGGTCCCACCCATCTCATAATGATACCATTCTTATGAGTGCCACAAAATCATAAATCATACATCATTGCATAACCCATGTAATAAAATGGGATTCTTAAACATCATGACATCATAAAACAATTCATATACGATAAAATAATTCATAAAAATAATTCCATCACAACATGATCAAATCAATGTAATAATAGGGATAAAAACAGAACCCTTTATTATCTTAGATGGAAAATAATTTTGATAAAACACTTGAACTCCATTCTTGAGGAAAATTTCCTTTCTTCTTCAAAAACATTTTTCCTTCCATAACATTTCATATGACTTTAAAATAAAAGAAGTTGATTAAAAATAAACTTGAAAACTTGTAAAGGATGCTTCTTGGAAATAATGTTTTAAAAATCCATTCATGCTATATAATCTAAAAAAAACATTCTTCATACTTTTGTCGGAAAAGTCAAAAAGTACCTCGTACGAAAAACGACAAAAGATTCCTTTCATTTCATTTACTAAAAACTCACCGAAGGGTAAAAATGGATTTAAACAATTGTAGGTGGATGGAAATAATATTAAATATTTATGAAACATGGATGTGGATGATAAAATACACCCCAGTAAATACTTACGAATAAAAAATCTCGGATAAAAATGAGATTGTGATATTTCCCTTACCTTAGGTCCGATTTGCTTCGTATGTGTCCGAACCTACTGTATAATGATTTAAATAATGTCATTTACTTATTAAAGAATCATATTCATTGTTAAGATATCATATATGGTTCATTTATGACATTATATTACCCGTTCTTTTGTAAATTCCATGTTAAAGAAGCGTTTTGGGTAAAATCGTTTCATTTATCGTAGGTGTTTTGACTTGTTGTTCGTGAAATTATTATTACTTATATCATTATTTAATTACTTCCAGAATATAAAATATGATTTATATATCATATATATTCAGTATATATATATATAATAGATAGATAAATGAAATGAAAAACACCGTTCATGGAGACGGTAGTCCGTACGTACGCATGAACGCTGTTTTCCTTTCCTTATTGTCTTGAATGGAAGTAAGTAGATGACATACATATATATATATACATAAATCCAGTAGCTTTATAATGTCATATATTTAATTATTATTTCTTAAATATAATTTATAATCATTCTTAAATGGTTAACATGGAGAATGAATCTCATCGCGTCGTGGAGACGGTAGTCCGTACGTACGCACGAGCGATAATATCATTTCCATAAATATTGAATTGAATTGGAGTGGATTATACAATATATCAGAATCAATATGATGTTTTAATAAATATGTATAGTTATTATTTACACCATTATACCCATCCATGTAAGGTGGTGGTGGAAAATAGATTACACCACGACGTGGAGACGGTATTCCGTACGTACGCATGCGCGGTGATTTCTTTTTCCGTAGGATGGATAGATGGTGAAATAGGGTTGTTTCATACTTATAATAACATATCAGTATATGAGTGATACTTATGTTATTACTTCATAATGAAACAACCTAAGAAGAAGAAGTGGAAGAAGAAATAAAGATGAAAGAATTGGTAACGGTAATTACCTCTTCTTTGAAGCGCCTCTTTGAGACCTCCTCTTAGGGCACTAAAATTGGTCTTCGAGGAAAACCAGAACCTCTAGGATGTTGCTAGGGAAGTGGAGAAGAGAGTTTGGCAGGGGTTGGCCGAGCTTGAGTTCTCAAATTGGTGTGAGGAGGAGGGAAAGGAGGTGCCCTTTTATAAGGGAGGAGAGGGTCACCTTAGGAATATCTCAAAATATTATTTTATATTAAAGTAAAAATCGGTTTATAATGGTTCCAAAGGGTCTTATTTCGAAGCTAAAGTGGGGATGGGTCGAAATACTATCATCCAATAGGATTTAGACAAGTTTAGGGTATTATTTTAACCTTATCAATTAGATTTAACTCTAAGTTAAATAATTTAACTTTTACCGTGTCTTTTTGTTTTCTTTCACTATATGGTTAATACACTTACTATAACATGCCAAACTAACCCCAAATTGTTTATTATTAATATATATATCCTTATCTAAGTCATTTTGCCGAACCTTAGATTTTTAGGAATAAAATAACAATTAATAATATAATATTTGATTTAAAAACTATTTTGTGTCAATTTTGACACTATTTGATATATGATTTTTGTGAAAGTCATAACAGAATTATATGTTCGAACCAAGTTGATTAAATCAACAATAATATATCATAGTAACCTATAAAATTAGTGGAATTCATAAAAAGTATCAAATTACATTCATTTGAGCATTTATAACACCAATTATGTTAATATTTCCTTAAAAGGGTAATTACTGCATCATCGTTGTGTAATAAATAAATTAATTAATTTAAAGTCTAAAAATTATAAATAAAATATCATTATGTAGGAAATCTTTTTATCTTTATAATTAATATTTATAGTCGAATTTATCTTATGTATAACCCCATATTAAAATTTTTTAGTTATTAAACATTGATTTTAACTATTTTAACTATTCATTAAATAAAATAATATTAAATGTCATAATCTAATCCATGTTGACCTAAATGGTCATATTATATTCATAAGGTTGTTTTTGGTCGAATTACACTTATCCAATAGAATTAGGACATGTGTTAGGGTAATAGTAATATCATATTTACCCTTAGTAACCCTATTTACGATTAACCGTGGTAAAAAAAGTAAAAAGTTACTATTCAACAAAAATTATTTTCATCTCATTGAACCACATTTTAGTCCTTGATATTAACCGTGTCTCTTAGATTTTTGAAATTCCATTCACAGAAGTAGTAAAATTAAGTTTTATGCAAAATTCAGTTTTTAACCTACCACTTAATGGTTTCACTATTCATCAAAAATTGAAAGTTTTCAGAAAAATGCCAAAATTTCATCCTAAGTTATATTTCATATTCCGAATTCAAAAATGAAGTCTATTTTACCAAATTCATAACATAGAAATTTCATTAATTAATTTTATAATTAAATCCCACTGTTAAAATAAATAGCGTGTTTTTAAGAAACAATATCTATCAAAAGATTGACACTTGATTATGTCTGGTTTAAATGTGAAATTACATCCAATGACCAACATTGTATTAAATTGTAAAAATATATTCTAAATATACTTTAAAACAACTCAAATTAATAATTTATCACTATTAATTATTTTGATTAAAAAAGTTGTTTTTAATTATAATTTAGTAATTTTCACTATTCATCAGAATATGAAAGTTATCCGAAAAGTACCAAAATTTCACCTTAGGCTAAATTCGATACTCCGAATCCAAAAATTAAGTCCATTTTGAGAGCTAAAATTTCTAAAATTTTAAAAAGTGGTTATTACTATTCATAACGGCTAGTTAATAATATTTTAATAGCATATCGTTGTTTTGTGAAACTCTGTATTACGTACTACACACGTTATCGAGGAAGTTTGCGATTGCGTGTAATGCAAGGCAAGTCAAGGATGCGTGTTGTGCAAGCTCCTTTTTTTGTTGCGTACAACACAAGATATTAGTGAAATTAAAAAGAATATTTTTCATAAAATCTTGGGCTGTTACATTCTACCCCCCCTAAAATGAATTTCGCCCTCGAAATTCGTCGGGGTTATAAATGGTTTACTATTTGAAAGTTTCTTTAATAGAAACCGACATCATAAAAAGGAATACCAAAACCAATATTTAAAAACAAAAGTATGAAACGTAACGGTTACCCAAATAAACTAATCACTGGGTTTCTACATAGGTGAACATATGGATATGGAAGAGAAATCTAACCATCATGTTCTGATGGAGAGTGGTAGAGAACATGGCTATGGAAAAGCTAGCAATCACAAATCCATAAATTTGTGACGATATAAGGTACCATCTGATTAATCAGATATAAGGTCACTATGACAACATTTTTTTTGGTTTTCAAGATCGTTTCCCTAAAGTTGAAGAATTTGAATTAGAATAAATACTTACTTTATTTTGGTACAATCTCACTGTTGTTCGTGCCTTGAACAATTTCCACTTCATCTCTTAAATAAATGAAGTTGAATTTGTTATTCATGAAGTGTTAGCAGATCATGTGATAGAATGACGGGTCATTCCATCTGTCTCAAACAAAAGGTTAGCAAAAGTTATTAAATATACATAAGTCATTCTATAGTGAGATTAATCATATATGGTTCCTAAAATGGAATTATACTTCATATATCATACTGCTTAATATAATAAAAATAGTTTCTACTAATCAGGGACTTCCTGTAGGCTAGTGGTAGGCGATAAAGGCCAGTCGCACTTCGGTTTTGGGTTCGATTCCCACAGCCTTGTCCGACGCGATGGACTGTCGCCCGTTCTGCAGGTTGTCCTTTTTATAAAACTATAATACTATAACATCCCATCAATAATATCGAAAAAAAACATATATCCTTAAACAATACTAACTTATGTCCAACATAATCCATTCCAATCTTTAGGCTTATCCATAATACTGCAGCCCACTCTCATAACATAGTGAAAACGATTACCAGAAATTTAACACCATTGTTGATCCCCATATATCATAAGATATGTTTTGTTGGTCACATTCCAAACATTCAAAGTCCTTAATCATGTATTCTTTTGAATACCCATTGAACCATAGTGAAAACTTGAATGTAGTTAAAAGTTAACACCTTCCACATACCAAAATCCAAAAATTCTCTATACTCAAACCATGATATAACCTTCTCCTTATATCAGTCATGAGCTCATGAATACAATCAAACACCTCATTATCTTATTATTCTTTCATTATGCGCATATCATCTAAATTCCAAAAATATCTGAATAACCTTTCATGGATAGTGTTACCATTAATCATACACTTTCATAACTCAAGGAAAGACAACAGTGTAACAATCCTTAGATGTCTCTTTATTCCATAGTACCATGAGATTTCTTATACAACATTACATATGATAAACATGTAATCATTCCACTACATTCTTAAACCATTGATCGAGCTTCAATAATTCTTTCATCTCACATATCATTTGTAGTCTCTACATCATCATCAACATAAATACTTCCCATACGACCATACTGATTATGTTCATGAGACTTTCCCTTAGGGCATTGGTTTGCATAATGCCCGTACATTCCACATTTAAAACATTTAATCATTGTTGATGTCGTAGCAATACCATTATCCTCATCCCTGGTGTTAACTGAATCTTTTCCTTTGCACTTACTGGATTTGTGTCCTTCTTTTCCACACCCAAAGCATCTTCCAGTTCCTTTGAAACATTCTCCTTGATGCCTCTTCCCACATGATTTACATAGGGGAAATTGAACTTTCTTTCCTCTATGATCATTATGAAACTCCATCTTTCTCTTATTAGTCGAGTCAGGAAACTTACCAAATTTTACTTTATTAATCATATTATGAGATTTCTGATTCGGAATAATAATGATGTTTGGACATCCAAATCCCATTTCATTTGGTTGCTCATGAAAAATATCATTCCATTGTCCAGCATATCCTTCATTATCGTGAATCACCTTGTTTCCATCCATTTTCTAAAACCCAAAAAAAAATAGTGTGAGAGGAAAAAATCATTCTAGGGAAAACAACATAATAAAGGTGGAGTATCCTCAATATCTAACATCTTAGGTTAAATTCTATGATCGTTACCGTAGTTCTAGGACTGTATCATATACGTATACTTATCCTTAGGGACATCCCTGGACATACCTTAGAAATATCTCTAGGGATCTTACTAACGTTTTCACATCCTAGTTTCCAAAGGTTGACTAAACTTTTCCTCTGATACCAACTATAGAGACCCGAAGCTTGACGTACATGGACATTACATTACATTTGCGGAATACTTATTACATAACAAAAACACACACACATGGATCGTAATAGTTTAGTGTCTTTGGAAACTCGGAACGTAATCTTCTAATCCTGGTGAAAGATCTTCAATATCTCCTATAAAGATCTTCCCTTTTTTTTCTCTAAAACCTTTCTTTATATCCTGTGGAAAAGAAAACATAAAAGGGTGAGCTCAAATGCTCAGTAAGGGTAAACAAAAGAAATATCAATCACATCATATACATAAGAACATAGCTTTTGGAAATCTTAACCTGCAAAAAAGAGAGCTCATAATATCATAACATGGGATAAATCATAGAAGTGAAATGTAATCCCAATAATCATAACATAAAACATGAAACTTTGTGTCATACACACATAATCATAGAGAATCATTTCTTGTTAGTCAAGACTCATTTCCAAGACTATCTTAGTGGACAAAGTCCCTTTCTGAATCGAGTAACCCTCGTTTCAGTCCTGTTTCACTGAACCGGTATAACCTACCATTCCAGCCATGTCTATCTCATGAGATATAAAATCTTTACCCAATGCATTGGAGGGAGATATATGTCCCACCCATCTCATAATGATACCATTCTTATGAGTGCCACAAAATCATAAATCATACATCATTGCATAACCCATGTAATAAAATGGGATTCTTAAACACCATGACATCATAAAACAATTCATATACGATAAAGGAATTCATAAAAATAATTCCATCACAACATGATCAAATCAATGTAATAATATGGATAAAAACAGAACCCTTTATTTCTTAGATGGAAAATAATTTTGATAAAACACTTGAACTCCATTCTTGAGGAAAATATCCTTTCTTCTTCAAAAACATTTTTCCTTTCATAACATGTCATACGACTTTAAAATAAAAGAAGTTGATTAAAAATAAACTTGAAAACTTGTAAAGGAAGATTCTTGGAAATAATGTTTTAAAAATCCATTCATGCTGTATAAGCTAAAAAAAACATTCTTCGTACTTTTGTCGGAAAAGTCAAAAAGTACCTCGTACGAAAAATGACAAAAGATTCATTTCATTTCTTTTACTAAAAACTCACCGAAGGGTAAAAATGGATTTAAACAATTTTAGGTGGATGGAAATAATATTACATATTTATGAAACATGGATGTGGATGATAAAATACACCCTAGTAAATACTTACGAATAAACAATCTCGGATAAAAATGAGATGGTGATATTTCCCTTACCTTAGGTTCGATTTGCTTCGTATGTGTCCAAACCTCCTGTATAATGATTTAAATAATGTCATTGTCTTATTACAGAATCATATTCATTGTTATGATATAATATATGGTTCAGTTATGACATTATATTACCCGTTCTTTTGTAAATTCCATGTTAAAAAAGCGTTTTGGGTAAAATCGTTTCATTTATCGTAGGTGTTTTGACTTGTTGTTCTTGACATTATTATTACTTATATCATGATTTACTTACTTCCAGAATATAAAATATGATTTATATATCATATATATTCAGTATATATATATATATAATAAATAGATAAATGAAATGAAAAACACCGTTCATGGAGACGGTAGTCCGTACGTACGCATGAACGCTGTTTTCCTTTCCTTATTGTCTTGAATGGAAGTAAGTAGATGACATACATACATATATATATATATATATATATATACATACATAAATACAGTAGCTTTATAATGTCATATATTTCATTATTATTTCTTATATATACTTTATAATCATTCTTAAATGGTTAACATGGAGAATGAATCTCATCGCGTCGTGGAGACGGTAGTCCGTACGTACGCACGAGCGATGATATCATTTCCATAAATATTGAATTGAATTGGAGTGGATTATACAATATATAAGAATCAATATGATGTTGTAATAACTATGAATAGTTATTCTTTACACCATTATACCCATCCATGTAAGGTGGTGGTGGAAAATAGATTACACCACGGCGTGGAGACAGTATTCCGTACGTACGCACGCGCGGTGATTTCTTTTTCCGTAGGATGGATAGATGGTGAAATAGGGTTGTTTCATACTTATAATAACATATCAGTATATGAGTGATACTGATGTTATTACTTCATAATGAAACAACCTAAGAAGGAGAAGTGGAAGAAGAAATAAAGATGAAAGAATTGGTAATGGTAATTTCCTCTTCTTTGAAGCGCCTCTTTGAGACCTCCTCTTAGGGAACTAAAATTGGTCTTTGAGGAAGACCAGTACCTCTAGGATGTTTCTAGGGAAGTGGAGAGGAGATTTTGGCAGGGGTTGGCCAAGCTTGAGTGCTCAAATTGGTGTGATGAGGAGGGAAAGGAGGTTCCCTTTTATAAGGGAGGAGAGGGGCACCTTAAGAATATCTCAAAATATTATTTTATATTAAAGTCAAAATCGGTTTATAATGGTTCCAAAGGGTCTTATTTCTAAGCTAAAGTGGGGATGGGTCGAAATACTATCATCCAATATGATTTAGAAAAGTTTAGGGTATTATTTTAACCTTATCAATTAGATTTAACTCTAAGTTAAATAATTTAACTTTTACCGTGTCTTTTTGTTTTCTTTCACTATATGGTTAATACACTTACTATAACATGCCAAACGAACCAAAAATTGTTTATTAATAATATATATATCCTTATCTAAGTCATTTGGCCGAACCGTAGATTTTTAGGAATAAAATAACAATTAATAATATAATATTTTATTTAAAAACTATTTTGTGTCAATTATGACACTATTTGATATATGATTTTTGCGAAAGTCATAACAGAATTATATGTTAGAACCAAGTTGATTAAATCAACACTAATATATCATAGTAACCTAAAAAATTATTGGAATTCATAAAAAGTCTCAAATTACATTCATTTGGGCATTTATAACATCAATTATGTTAGTATTTCCTTAAAAGGGTAATTACTGCATCATCGTTGTGTCATAAATAAATTAATTTATTTAAAGTCTAAAAATTATAAATAAAATATAATTATGTAAGAAATCTTTTTATATTTCAAATGAATATTTATAGTTGAATTTATCTTATGTATAACCCCATATTAAAAATGTTTTAGTTATTAAACATTGATTTTAACTATTTTAACTATTCATTAAATAAAATAATATTAAATGTCATAATCTAATCCAAGTGGACCTAAATGGTCATATTATATTCATAAGGTTGTTTTTGGTCAAATTACACTTATCCAATAGAATTAGGACATGTGTTAGGGTAATAGTAATATCATATTTACCCTTAGTTACCCTATTTACTATTAACCGTGGTAAAAAAAGTAAAAAAGTTACTATTCACCAAAAATTATTTTCATCTCATTGAACCACATTTTAGTCCTTGATATTAACCGTGTCTGTACGATTTTCTAAATTCCATTCACAGAAGCGGTAAAATTAAGTTTTATGCAAAATTCAGTTTTTAACCTACCACTTAGTGGTTTCACTATTCATCAAAAATTGAAAGTTTTCAGAAAAATGCCAAAATTTCAACCTAAGCTATATTTAATATTCCGAATTCAAAAATGAAGTCTATTTTACCAAATTCATAACATAAAAATTTCATTAATTAATTTTATAATTAAATCCCGCTGTTAAAACAAATAGCGTGTTTTTAAGAAACAATATCTATCAAAAGATTGACACTTGATTATGTCTGGTTTAAATGTGAAATTACATCCAATGACCAACATTGTATTAAATTGTAAAAATATATTCTAAATATACCTTAAAACAACTCAAATTAATAATTTATCACTATTAATTATTTTGATTAAAAAATTTGTTTTTATTTATAATTTAGTAATTTTCACTATTCATCAGAATATGAAAGTTATCCGAAAAGTACCAAAATTTCACCTTAGGCTAAATTCGATACTCCAAATCCAAAAATAAAGTCCATTTTGAGAGATAAAATTTCTAAAATTTTAAAAAGTGGTTATTACTATTCATAACGGCTAGTTAATAATATTTTAATAGCATATCGTTGTTTCGTGAAACTCGGTATTACGTACTACACACGTTATCGAGGAAGGTTGCGATTGCATGTAATGCAAGGCAAGTCAAGGATGTGTGTTGTGCAAGCTCCTTTTTGTGTTGCGTACAACACAAGACATTAGTGAAATTAAAAAGAATATTTTTCATAAAATCTTGGGCTGTTACAGTACTCCTATTCTTGATTTAGTCATTCCCAATATATTGACACTACCTTTGGTATGTTGGGAGAGCTTCTATATACAGAGATAAATAATTAAAACCAATGATTTTTTTTGGATGGATGGAATCCATGGAAGGATTACATAAGGATTTATTTATAGAATGTCTTAAGATATGGATTATAAATGTCAAATATTGGAGGATAACACTCATGTGAGTGTTGGATCGATCATTGGATGGTTGTTTTAGTATTTGATTTTCTTGGTAACTGGAAATGTGTACTATTGTATTTCATGGTGAATTCTAGGTACTTGTTCAAATACATACTTGGGAGAGGCTCAAGTCTAGGATTTAGGCTTGGGGTTCCTATTTATTATCTCGGTGCGTTGGATCAAAAATATAATAGAATGTTTTTTTAGAATGATGACATAAACGAGTAATATTTGGTCAGATCAAAAGATGTCACTAAAAGGTGGTTACAAGTAGTGTGGATAATACTCAATGTGATATTGGGGTACCTTAGATAATAGGTTTCAGAATATAGATTAACAGTTGTAGACTATTCAAGTTTAATTTTTAAAAAAATTTCTCAACCAAAAGTATTTCAATATGATAAATTTTTAAAAGTAATATGCGGTCAGTGAGGAACCACTTTGGTCACATGGTGGGATGAGACAAGTGAATGTTAATGGTTTCTGTGAGGTTCTAAAGGAAAATATAGCGTGAACAGTATGAGATTGGTAAATTCGAATTCACCCCTTTCAAAAAAAAATTGAGGACTAGGGTTAATATCCTCCAAAGTAACATATTAAATATGTTGGGTGCACCGTTAGGACATTGAGGTCTTGCATAAATAAGAAGTTGTGATAGTGCGAGTACCATAACTCATAATTGAAAATTAAAAATTAATTTGTTTTGTGGATATATCTTTATGCTAGTCAATAATTGGATGATTGTAAGATCATATCACTTGTATATATGCTCACTCAATGTGCTCAAGCACATAGTGGTGTAGCTCCCAATTTAGATCATCATAATCCTCCAAAGTAATGTTATTCCCTATAGGGATGGTGCATGGCCATAATGGGATAACCAACCATCTTGGGAACACAAATAAATGGATATAATGTGATAAGTGATCGTTCTCATTTTTTGAATGTGGTCAATGGTCGACCCAACATTTGTGGGCCCCATTCTTGAATGCCATCGTTGCAGTGCTTTTTTCTCCTACATGAATAAAATGAATCAAATAAACAATATTTTAGTCATTCCAAAATAGGAATATACACATCCTAACATAACACAAATTAAATAATTTAATATCTCCATATCTCATATGGAACATATATTACTTAATACTCCAACAACATCTTACATAACCAATTATAGACTCTCTACCTTACTAAAACATCAATCCATATCAAATTCTAATACATTTATCAAACATACGGAATCACGAAAATGTATGGTCATGAAAATGTTAGGTGACTACCCTGTTCCACACATGATATATGATGCATGACACATGACACATGATACATGAACAAACCCTCTATTCCCATATTTTTCCAACATATCAACAAGACCACTAATCACCGTTCGATGATGAACACTACTTGTCACCCTCTCCACATCCGTTTCAAATTCCTGCTACCAGCACTTGTAAGACAATTAAATTCAAAATTAAATAATTTTTTATATCAATATTTAAACAGAAATGTCAAAAATTTCTGAAAACTAAATGATTTTTAAAACATCAAGCGATATCATATAATAATACATTTATCAAACATGCGAAATCCTGAAAATGTAAGGTCATGAAAATGTTAGGTGACTACCCTGTGCCACACATGATACAAGATGCATGACACATGACACATGATACATGAACAAACCCTCTATTACCATATTTTCCAACATATCAACAAGACCACTAATCACCATTTAATGATGAACACTACTTGTCACCTTCTCTATATCCATTTCAAATTACTGCTACCAGCACTTGTAAGACAATTATATTAAAAATTAAATTATGTTCTATATCTATATTTAAACATAGAAGTCATAAATGTTTGAAAATTAAATGATTTTGATGTTTTTTTATTTATCTTCTCACCTCCTATCATCGATGAAATATCACTAGGTACAGATCCAGTCATCTTCTGATATAAATTGACCAACACTATCTGAAATGATTATATTTAAGGCCTAGTTCTTGAATTATGTTTTTCATAGAAACATAATATATCTGAGCATCTCAAATACATCCAAGAGTAGATGTTTCTTAATTCCCTAATAGACTATTAAATACCTTAGATGGTAATGGTCCCAAACCAATCTTGTGGACTCGAAAAAGATGCTCCTTCACAATTAGTTTACCAACTCGATCATCCTAGGAGACTGAGTTAAACTACGTATAATTGGCATCCCATAGTTCATTAATTTTTATATATAAATCAAATATGAATCATTTTGAAATAAATATATATTAACATAGTGACAAATAATAATAAGTTATTATACTGAAAAATGAATTTTACCCCAACTTCTATGGTAGGCTCATTAACAAAACTCCCATAATATATTTTATGAACATCCAACCACAATTCTATTCGAGATTCTTGGTTCCCTAAACTATGTGACAACATTAAAAAAGATAAATCAACAATTTAATTTATTAAATAGATAAAACGTTCTTATAAATATTTAATCTAAGGAAACGATTACCAGAGTCAATCAACTTTTATAAAAACCCTTTGACCCAATAGTGTGAGGGATGCTTTACATAGTCGAGCTCGATGCATTCTTCCTTCAAGGATTCTGAAATAAATAAAATGTAATTTAATAGTAAATTATGAAAGATCATATATTTTTCATATAAATGTATAAATGTAAAATGAGATTAATATAATAATATACATTTCAATACCATGTTCTACTTATCATAATTAATGTCAATTAAAACATTCAACTACTCTCTAGGTACCCCCATTGGGTACCTTTTCATATATCGGTTGAGTGTTAAATGAAGTATCATTGACATCGCCCCATAATCTCCATGTAATGTCATTCCATTTCATTCCGAAAATATTCAATATCCACTTTTGTGCTAGAACATCAGCAACCACAAAGTAGAAAAATATCTATACACATAAAGTCATTTCAAAAATATTAGAAATTAATAACATAATGAAATTAAATTACACAATACTATATTAAAATTATCTTTATTTTTAAATCATAATCTTCATTCTTCCAAGATGAATACATATGCCTCCAATCATAATATGTAATCTGAATGGAAATAGGCTATGTGGCCAACTGGCCTATAATATGGACAAGTAATCCAGCGGCGTCATCCATAGGAACACCGTAAGAATAAAATGAGAAATCTATCTTTAGTCGAGTCAGATTCCATAAATCTTAAATTTTCAAATTTTTCTTTATATTTTCTTTTTTTCCATATTTTTGGTACAAATATTTAGTATAAAAAAGTGTAATAAATTTATTCATATTAAAATTTTTACCGATAATAATAACTCTCTAGTATCGCCATGGATAACCAAGAGTGAAACCCTACTCCCTCACTACTAACGCTGCTGAATGTGAAGGGGTGAACTGAACTTGTGATGGGACACTCACTGAGGGTGTGAGAGATGGTGAGGGGGGAGGGGGTTGAATAGATGATGTTTCAGATTCTATAGGGAGGGAGACAAATGGATCATCATCTGTCGGTGTGGAAGCATAATTATATATCATTTCCTCCATGGAATTCTTCTCATATAATAATATAAAACAATATTCAGAACATATAATTCAAAAAACATAACTTGTGAGAGTGTTTGGATATTGAGATTATATCCTTAAATTCCTTGTTATATGTGATGGATTTTATATATGATTAGTACTGGCTATTGTGATGGCCATCCCTTATATAACTTATTATGGTTAGTACTAGATATTGAAATTCCATTCTCTGATGGAACTCTAATGACATGTGGCTACAATATATGTATCATTGGAATTATTAAAATTAGGTGAGGTTAAGTGTTTGGGTCACCTGGTTAGAACTTGATGACCCACCATGGATTATAGTAGACATGTTTCATGATGAAACATACATTATAATTACCAAATATTTCATATGATATTCATAACAAAAACACGGTTATACATTTGAAATTTTAAATAAGGAAAGGTAAGGTAATCACAATTAAATCAATTAATGAAAGAGAAACCAATGGTTATCCATGTTTACACCCTAAACAATCATTACATAAAATAGACATGTTATATTGAAAAATAATAAATTTCCCAAAAATTAATGATTTATAGGTTTAATATCAAAAAAATATATTATTATAATTTATTCAAGTCAAAAAATAATAAACATGCACTAGAGGAAAACCTATGTTACATTTAGTATACACAATATAATTTATTCAATACTACATTTATTTCCATCCCCAATAAACTTAATACAAGTTATTTTCATTTAATTTTAGAATGAGAAATTTCAGTAAACCGATAACTACTTGGAATCAACCAAGCCAATACAAAACCCCATATATAATTCATATATCAACTCCATTCTCCTACATCACACATCATAACCACAACCACGATCATCACATAATTGTATAACACATCATCCAACATCATATCTCATTCCCACCATCCATTTTTTCACTGAACAAAACACTCCAACTCAAACCTAATTACCACCACTAATCTTAAAATCCTTAACGGGACTACATGATGCAGGAAAAATGCATCAATCATATAAAAATATAAATTATATTTTATCATGGAAAATAACACATTTTAGTGGGGCCTCAAATGTGGCTTGATAATAATCGGATTAAGTGAGAAAGCGGGAAAATAATCAAGATGGGGTCACTGGTTTCACTCTTAGGATACTTGGGTGTCTTACAAGTCCAACATTAACTATTTAACTCCCACCAGGTACCCAGTGTCACAGGTAATGATAAAATATATGTTGAAAACAATTATTATTACTCTAAATCCCTAATTGACACACTAAACCACAAAAATCATCCGAAAATAACTTAGAATATAAAATCAATAAACATTAAATTTTCAATCCATTATCCAAAAAATACCCCTCAATCAGAATCAAAAATTGAAACTATAGAATGTTTTTTCCATTCAAATTTTCAACATACGACCTTAATGACACAATAATCAAATTAATAAGGTAAAAATATTATATCCTCCCAAAAATATCACTACTCATTATAGAAATGTCTCATGAAACATCTTCTTAAGGACTCATTGCCGCTATATTGACAATAAATGAACTAAGGAATCTATTATATCTAAAATAATAATATTTGAAACTCTCTGAAAATCTCCAAAACAAACCACATCCATAACCCAACTAACTAAACCAATATCATATAACTTATACATAATTTTAAATAAACCATGAACGGTATCCCAATTCATCCATCCCATGTCTAAGTCATAACTCCCATATCTAACCCAAATCATTTAAAACACTGACACTTCAAAATCCTAAAATATTACACTAATAAATATCCCTAAATATATAATACACTTCTACTGAATGACTCCAAAATCCAAATAATTACCAATCCATAAAGAATCATCATTACTATAATGGTGGTGAGGCTCTGAATCGGCAATGATCTACAGAGTGGGGTGGCGACGTTCGGGACTACTGAAAAGGAACAGTGAGGGTAGGGAATCAAGGGTTCAGGGGGTCGGGGGGTCACAGGGGTTAATGAGGTGGGGAGTTCATCAGAGAATTTTCAGATAGTTCTATTTGTGAACATTAAACTTCCTTGAAGAATAGTTTGTGACGTTTTCATTTTTCAACAACACATAGTGCAATCCCTTCATTGACACATCACTAATTTTTATAAGATATTTTGTACTTTTGAGTAGAATAAGAACATGTGTAGTGATAATCCTCCTTTTCAACTCATTGATGCTTTATTAACATTCATAGCTTTACAAAAACTTGACTACCTTATGACTTATCTTGGAAATAGGGTTTGAAAATCATGTGTAATTTATCACAATTCGGTGATAATATCCAGCTAACCCAAGGTCACTATATAAATCTGTCATGGTTGTTGGCCTTGTACATCCTTAAATTGGTTTTTTATTTGATGGATCCCCATATATTCAATCGAATGTGATGATATTCTCCAATAATGAAGCTTCCTTCAACCATAACTCACACTTGTTGTACTTTTCATACAACTTCTCATTTCAAAAGGACTTTAGTGTGGTGCTCTAATTCTTCCCATGCTCCAAAGTTTTGGACAATATTAGAATATCATATATAAACACTAAAAAATATATTTTGAGGTAATATCTAATGAATATATTCATTTATTCCTTGATGATTTATAGATCATTCCTGAGTTCAGATGAAATGTCTATAAACTCATAGTTGCGATATCTTGTATGAAAATTAGTCTTGGGGATATCCTACTTCTTCACCCTATCTTGGTAATATCCCAACCGAAGATACAACATATAGAATTATTGTCCTCCACGTAGATAATTGAACAATTAATCAACCCGTGTAAAAGAAAATATTTTCTTTATTATGATCTGTTTGTGCTCACGGTAATCAATTCATATATACATTGACCCATACATCAACATGATGAAGAGGACTAGTGTACCCCATGGTGAATCACTTTGGTATGTAAACCCATTATCCAGATTGTCCCCTAGTTTTTTCAATAGTTCTTCATGTTCCATAATAACCATTCTATATGGAGTCATGGATATTATCAATTCCCTAGATATAATATTGATTGAAAATTGAAAATCATGTCTAGGAGGAAGACCAATAAATTATTTTGGAAACAAATTAGTGTATTCCCTCATAATAGCTAGATCATTCAGTATGTCCCTTTACTTAGAGTCAATCATTTTAGCAAGATATGACTTCTCACATGGAAATAATATCCCTGATAGATTTTATGGTACTACATTAGATTAATCCTCCCCCTTAAAAATGTAGATAATCGATGGTCAATTTAGAATATGGGGAGTGATTTCACCCAAGTAGCAAATTATGTTGGCTCTATATAGGGAAATTATATCCATGCCTATAATTTATCAAATGACACCAATGTTAGTATGATAAGTATCTCTAGGATGTTTATCTCACAAATATTTTTATGGGAAGATTTATATACACAGTATGAAATGATTTCCAATTTCTTAATTTTCACTGATAGCTCTACTTCTTAAATTTGTGGTGGTGTTTGAATAGTTCTACTATAAATTCATTATATTAAAGAATGTGTCTAACTACAATAAAAAATAATGTTTACTAGGCTTGATTGAATAACTAATGTACTTGTCACCAATTCAATGTTGTGATCCAACATATAGGTTGTGATGGAAAAATATCTCTTTTACTACCTTGGTGGTTGTTGGTTCTCTTCAAAAAACCCTTGGAATTGGGAATTGAATTTTAAAGTTTCCATGTTCATTGTAGTTAAAGTATAAAAAAATGCGTTTAGGTTTTACCGGATCATTCCTTTTCTCTATCACATTAGTGGGTTTATCTTGATGAAAAATTATTTCCAGGTGTCCTTCCTTCCCACACATAAATAATTTCATCATTATTTTTAGGTAATTTACAAGATTCTTCTTTCTGGACATCCGACAAGTGGGATGTTGGAATTTCATGGCACCATTATATTTTTTCAATCAGACTGCTAGAATTAAACTCCATTTTACAATTCTTATCCAAATTATATCCGTAAGATTATTCTATCTACATCTCAACTTTGATGGAACATCAAAAAATTTCCACATCACTCAAAGTCATGTATCAATAAGGATTTTCATATATTAGTTTTTATCCCACCAATGAAGCCATCAAAAATTTATTAGTGTGTAATGAAAAACTCTCAGGTATATCATGAAATAATTGGGAGGTTTTTTTCATATGCCCCAATAGAATAATTACCTTTTCACATGAGTGAAAGTAAATACCTTTCAATTTTAAGATGTAGAGGTCATGGAAAACATTTATCAATTTCATTTACAGAATTCCTTCAACTCAATTTCATCAATATCATTATCTAGATTCATATTCTGGATCAATTTACACCACTGATAAGATTATACCTTTATATGATAAATCACTAGAAGAATATTCTATGGTTCATAAAATTCATGTATGGATAATATATTCTCAATAAAGTTTATCTATTGTTCCTTTATTAAGGGTTCAGATGATCCATTGAATATAGGAGGCATTTTTCACTTGAAGATATTGATTTCTACTTGTTCTCTATTTGGGGGTTTTGGAGACTCCTATTTGTCTATGTTTTTATTCATAACCTAAGTTAGCTGAGAGAGTATCATCATGAAGTTTGTATATTTCTACTCCTGTCGGTATTGGAATCTTGTTAGAGAAGTCCTAACATTTCTTATCACATTGATTGTTTACCTGATTCCTCGTATTTCCAGCTTTTTTCTCGAATAAGATGGAAAATAAATGTGAGTATTTTTAAAATATTAAACATATAAAATTGAAACCAATGAAATTAAAGGAGTAACTTATAAATTAAATTAATTTCATTAAATTATAAATATATTGGATTCAATCTATATTATCCATGATCTATTTTTAACATATATTTCTGTGTGATTTTTTATTCTATTAATAATTATTTATAATGAGATTATGAATTTACGAAATAATATACCCCTAAAGAGTCAAACCAGGTGCACATTAATGCCCATTATCATGTACCATGTCACCTAAATTCAAGATTGAAACACCTTATCAAAGTTGTTACTCATAGGTAAATATATTATAGAAACATCTCCACTTATAGAATCATAACATGGATGTATTTTCTTAGTAAATCACTTAGTCTATACTAACCAAAATTTAGGGATTTTTTCTTATAATTTTTCTTATACCTAATTATTTATCAAGAGTTTTCTAATTGCATTCCAAAAAATAAATAATATTTTCTATGATTCAAACTATAATAACTGCACTCCATATTTCACATTAATACTTGATT
Source organism: Viscum album (assembly GCA_963277665.1). Taxonomy (NCBI): domain Eukaryota; kingdom Viridiplantae; phylum Streptophyta; class Magnoliopsida; order Santalales; family Viscaceae; genus Viscum; species Viscum album. The sequence continues at coordinate 2,132,935,191 of OY728127.1, read as the reverse complement.
TATTACATAAGAATACACTCAATATAACTATGATGATCAATATGTCAAGTGTATTTGGGAATTAAGTACATTACATGACAACATGAAATAGGGAATAAAACAACCTTATTGAAAACGTCTATGACAAGCTCAAAATACTCATTTGAAATGTAAACTGTATGGGGTAACCTAAGGAAATACATAAAACTAGGGGGACCTATAAATCACAGTGAGGTAATAAAAATGTAATAATTTATGCGTGGGGATCAATAGGAATATTAATGGCAACACAAAAGTAGTAATTTGAAACATGAACAATGGGACATAGGCTAAACCCGCCAAGTCATCATGGGGGGAAAATTCCAATAAAGGGATCTGATTCACTCATGCTCACAACATGATGTATCTTGATACACAACAATACCCAATGCATTGGAGTGAAATTTGGTCCCACCCAACATATTCATCTCATACTCATGATGTTTTGGGCCACATAGATCATACAACATGGGTTAATTTTATCATCATAATTTACATTGTGATCATGGAGTGTGGAATAAATACATGTTAGTTTCCAATAAAAATGTATATGTTCATAAAGGAGAACACACATGATAGTAAACATCTATGGTATTCATTACCAAATAGTTTTGGCATGTATAATCACAGTGAAATTTCTACAGCATAACGACTTCACATAATGAATCATAAAAATGGGTTCATGAGATAGATAGGGGTATCTCATCACCTAAATAAAAAAATATGATATAATAGGGACATGTAAAATCATATAAAAACATTAGAAATTTTGATATAGAAGGCATAAGGTAATATTAAAACAGGATTAAGTAAAATAATCCTAACAATATTTTAGTATAGAAATAGGTGAAGGTAAAGGATCATGGGAGGATTAATGAGAGTGAATGGAGGATATCATAATTTATTCATTAAATGGATATTAATTGGGATATGGAAGAAAAAACCCAATATAATTAAGAGGAATTTATGAGACATGATATAATGTAATTACTTGAATTGAAATTAGAAGATAGAAATCCGAAACAAAATTTGGACATGGTGTACATAAAGGTTCATGGAAGGGATAGATGGGAAATAAAGGGATCTATAATTATTTCATAAATTAAAAGGAAAATTAGGGTAATACTTAATAATTTATCCCAATAATAATAAAAGAAAATTTAGAGAAAAAAAATATATGTTCTTGATAAAAAAGAGGATAGTGGAAGATCCCTTACAAGATTTAGTCATAGTAACAACATAGATAAATGTCAAAATGAGACAGGTTATTACAATTTAATTAAATTAAAATAAATTTTATAGTAAGTTCATGTCGATAAGTAATTTATATTATAAAAAATTGTAAATAAGAAGGAAAATTCAAAATATGTTACATGAATTGAAAGAATGAGTGAAAGGTGAGGATCCATTACATGAGTGTGTGACTCCAAATGCTTGGGAGGGTCTTCTTATGAGATTTTTGGTGTCTTGGGTGGACTCTATGGAGTTTATGGAACAATGTGTTCATGCTGCAAAGTGTTTTAGTGAATATAAATTGGGAATTTCATGGTATTATGTCGGAAAACATGTAGATTTCTTTACTATTTAGGTGTTGGACTCTATGTAAAATCTTATGAAAAAGAGAAAAAACAATAACATGGTTCATGTATATGATTTCTACCAAATGAGAGTGGTTTTATCATTTTATAATTCCAAGGGCCAAACTTGTTAAAAATAATTTTATTTCTTATATGGTGGTGAGTCACACTCATAAAGAAATAATTTTTATACAGAAAAATATATTTTAGTTTTTGGAGGATTCATAATGGCATTAAAATATATATAATATAAACATAAAATCAAATTAATTTTAAGGGAAAACTATTATTTGGTCATGGATCCCATATATTGTAATTATTATATCCCTTCTGGTTCATTATGATGCAATAAAACACAAATTATATTTATTCGATATTTAATTTTGAACCAAAAATAATAATGCCTTTGACATTAGGAAAAATTAATTAGTGTATAATTTTAAAATTTTGATTCCATAAATAGTATTAATTTTATGTCAATAATTTTATAAATATAATATTTTTCACTTTTAATATTATAACTAATATTTATTTAAAATGATTGGTTTTTTATAGTAATAGTTTTTGAGCCCTTATAAATATGAAATTTGACTTCATAAAAATTATATGATCAATTATATATGATAAAATTACTAAATAATATTAAAATATTTTTTATTTCAAAAATCAATTATATCATAAATTTATTAATTTAATTTGAATACTAACCAATAATACAATTTGTGCTTTATTGTATCAAAATAAATCATTTACAATGTAACAATAATAAGATAAAAATATATTCATTATTCAATAATAAAATGTAAATATTCATATTTTTATGGAATTGAAAAATATAGAGATAATAAAATAGAAAATTATCCAAGAGTAATGTTCAAGATGGAGGGAATTTAATGGGGTGGTTTGACGAACATTGTTTGGGTTGTCATCTCGTTGAGATTGAACATCTCCCATAAATAGTATTTCTCATGCTTAAGTTGTTGGATCTCATCTTGAGCATGGTCATGGAAAGACCATAAATTATATCTCCTATGGATGCTCTAATAATTTGGCTTTATAGGTTACAATCCTACACATTGAGGACTTCACATCCTTTTTCTGTGTTACTTGGAGTTCATAAAACCCAATATTTATACTAATCATGTGATCACTATTCAGTGACTATATTATCAATTGTAATGATTATAAATTTTATTTTAAACCAAATTTTATATAATAAATAAAATAAACTCATGTGATTACTATAAAAAATCATAAGAATAAATTTAATTGAACCAGAATTCAAATTTTATTTATAACAATTAGGGTCATTAGAAGTTTGGTTTTTGATGGTCCTTGATAAAAAACATTTTAAAATGGATTTAATTTTTTCCATTATTATGATTCTATTTTAAAATATTTAGTTTAATATAAAATATTTCATTGATGTTATATATGTTGGGTATATATTTCATTAAAATAAATGATCACAATCCAAAAATATAACTGAGCATTGTACTCATATATTATATATAAATTTTGATTCATTTGTGTATGATATTTGTTAGTAGTCAACCAAAGATCCATGCATGGGGATATTTTGAAAGATATGGGAATAGTTCAATATTTATAATTTGTAATTGTTATCATTCTTTTTTTCATTTGTTTGAGAAATTTTTATTTTGTTTTTATATATTTTCTTATACTTCTTATATAATAAGGTTTTCTTTTTCACTGAATTCTATAAAAAATACATTAAAATTTTAATATGAAATATATATTTTTTTATAATTGTTTTGAGTGAATATCATTTTTTGTTATAAGATTCACCCCCTTGAACTAGTTAAACCCCTTTATTAATCATGGGATGATCTTTAGGCCAGGCAGTGGTCAGAGCATGTTTTTCATGATTTACCTATTTAAAAATGTGTGTTATTCATATTTTTTATAAATCCTCCCAATGAAATATGATATAAATGATATTTCATGAATAAATGTATTGATATATATATTTTTGATGTTAATGTCATATAAAATCCTCTAGAAATAAATTGAAAGATTAATTTATAGAAAACGTTTATGATATTTTCATAAAATTGGGGGCTAGTAAGTGAGAGGTCTCAATATTAATAAATAAAAAATTGATATCAAAGAAATTGATAATGAATGATAAACATAAACTAATTTAAAATATGATAAAAGAGAATATTAAGTAAAATAATTGTGAAAATTACTACATAATTTAAAACTTTTATACAAGTATTAATAAAAATGTTAAAATGAGTTCAAACACAAGAATAAGATTTCATACTACATTGTTCAATCCAATATAATGAAATAGTGTTTTACTGTATAATATGAAAATATAATTTATTTATATAATATATACATATATTGATCAAGTTGAATAGTGACTTAGACGGAATGATAAACAATATATATATCATTAGAATCATATGGCCACATAAAAATATGAAAATTGAAAAAGGATCCATTATAATGAATAATTAATGAAACATATGTTAATTAAATTGAAAAGTGTGAGTTATTTGATTAAAGGTGATGTTCATTCTTCTTAGAAGGATATAATCAATAATGTTTTTTCGTTATATCTAAAATTAACAATATAATTTATCAACTACATTCAATATGAAAATTCATTAGTTGTGAAATTGGGGATTTTTATTATTATCATGGGGTCTTTTTAGGTGACCAATAATAATTAATTTTTAAAATTTATAATAATGAATTTTATATGATGGAAAAATCCATATTAACATGATAATCTAACACTTTTTTTTAGTAAAAATGGATTTTGGGAATTAAAAAATAAGAGATGATCCCCTAATGTTTTTAATAAAAAATAAATTATATAATTAAGTTGATTTTAATTATGAAATAATTTATATTATAGATTTTATTGATATATTCAATAAATTAGTTTCTCAGTTAATGTTAAAAAATTAAATATTGGTGAATGGGTAGTTAACTTTTTTTATTGTACGTAGCTTAAGAATATATTTTTTTTAAACCAATTATTTATCAGGGAATTAAAATTGTTTTCCAGGATAGTGATTTGTAATAAGGTGATATAAAAAAATATTTTTGACAAAATTTTATCAAGAAGGGAGATGGATTACATATTAATTTAATGGATACAAAATGTTATTTTTTATGATGGATGTCATGTTTTTCCAGAAATATATCTCTAGAAATAGTTTATTATGATGAAATAAATTATTTCCACTAAAAATAGTAATAAAAATTAATAATTTGTATGGAATTAAAATACATTGCATTAATTTTTTGATTCATTCTTGAATTGTGGAATACTAAAATTATTTTTGTTCAAACTCAATGATTGATTCACTATTAATCAATTTTTTTTGCAAAATTAATATATCCATATATAATAATTTTTATATAAGTTAAAACAATGGTGGTGGATTATATTTAAGGGACATTGTTCAAAGAAAATACTTATCAAAAAAATCTATAAATATTAAAAATAGTGGAAACTAGTTATAATAGATATATTATCTATATCAAATGACCATAAAAAATAATGATTTTTTTCATAAATTTACATCATAAATATTCTTCATGATAAACTCCCAATTAATGTTGTACCTATTATTAATTGAACGACGTTCATTGATAATTTTTGTGAAAAAAAATCTACTATATGTACCCAAATATGAAACCCTAAGGGCATATAATATCCATTATATTATCTTTATCTCTAAAAATTGTCCCTTGTGATCTTTATCATGTATTTGAGAAGCATATTCAGTTATTATTTACTTAATCATATGGTATTTCAAAAAAATATTAATTTATAAAGTTTTTTATTATACTTTAATAAAATTATTTAGAAAATAACTGTTATTTGTCTACATAGGTTTTATTATGATATAATATGTGTTGTTTTTTTATTTAATCATTTTTTTGTATTTTATTTTGTGTTGTTTTTTAAATATTTAATTTTTAGTTGCTATTTAATTATGTAGTCTATGGTTATATAAAACTATAAATGTTTTACATTATTTTAAAAAATAAAATATGTAAAAATTAATAAATTAATATTATATGTAGAAATTAATAAATTAATATTATATCTTCTAAAGTAATTATGTTCCTCTAAATAAAATAAAATCTATTTAAATAAATAATATATAAAAATTTAATTCTATTTCAATAAAAATAATAAAAATAATTAAAGAATAAAATTTTAGAAAAAATAAAAATTCATACAAATTATTAAAATAATAAAATAATAAAAAACGAAATTGATTTTTAATACAAAATCATTCATTTCAAAAATAATAAATAATTATGGTAATAATTAATAAAATAATTTTAAAAATAGATTTTATTTTTATAAAAAGAAAATTATTATAAAGGTTATACAAACTAAGAAAATTGATAATTGAATTGTTAACTATTTATAGAGTTGATGGAATAATATTAATGATAACAAGAAACCCACCATCACGAAGGCATAAAGGGGATTCATTTCTGAGTATTAAAAATATTTATATTTTAATGAAGCATTTAATTATTGGTTTTTAACTTCAGAGGAAACAAAATCATTTCACCTAGTTGATGTCTCATTCTAAGAAATTGATGAGAAATTAAGGTGTTACCGATTTGAACAACCTGAAGATGTTTTTTTACACAAGAATAGTTTATTTTTTAGTGTTTAGATCTTATAATTTCAATGGAGGAGGCACAGAACAATTTGGCAAGTAGTTGAAGCCACCAGATAGCCATTTATAGCAACCTTTTCTTTATATATATATATATATATCACATCTAAATAGATGAATACTCAATAAATGATCCATGCCACAACTCTATAGGTCATTCACCTTTGGAAACACGGAAACATAAAAAAATGGTTTATAAGTGAACCTAATCATCTACCACGATGTTCTTCTTAAATATAACCATTAATATAAAAATCATTCTTAATACCTTTCTTCATAACATGGGGATAGGAATCCTAAAAAAAGACTGACCTCATATGCTTAGTTAGGGTAAAAAAGGGAGGTATCAATATGAAATGAGAATAAGGTTATGATTATATAAAAATAAAATTTGAAACCCATAACCTATATATCATAAATCAAAAAAATGTTTCACAACAAAAAATATGGCATTTCATAATAAATGAATCATAATGTAATAATAGAACATGAGCCAAGAGGGAATAAAATTTTCATAAGAAATATATATGTGGTGTATATATAGGAATATTAAATATTTTCAGTAGTATAAATGATCATTGCCAATTTTATCATAGTGTAATGGGGTCAATTCCCAAACCGTCATAGTAGTCAATGTTTACTCCCATGATGATCATATTGGATAGAGACCCATAATGAACTACATTCACTCCATATTCCAGTCCTATTTCCTCATGAGATTTCAATTTTTAACCAAATCATTGCAGGGATATATGATTTCTATACACATATAACATAATCAATTTCCCAGATATGTGTGCCAAAATATGCTAAAAAATTCATTATAGCACAACCCATATAATGTGATGCATTTTTAGTAACATTTCCTCATTTCATAACACATAGAAAAGAAATGGGTTTCATATAAAATGTCCAAGGAAATAGAATTGTTTTATAAAAATTGTTTCACGGTAATAATTAATGATATACATAATGAATATGGAGGGTATCATTTTATCATATCCCTAGTAGAGTATAACTCGAACTAATGGTTTTTTTATTGATGAATATAAATATATATTAAAATATCGTAACACACTTTCCTGAAGAAAATACTATTTTCACCTTCAAAATCACTTTTTATAATTTGAAATTGAACCAAATATTAAAAACCCATTAAAAAAAATTTAAATCATTTAATGGATGATTTAAATAATTATGAATTAATGATAACAAGAAATTTCATTCAGTTTGTAATAATTCAAACAGTTATTCTTTTTACATTTCTAGTTAAAATTCAAAAGTACATCATTCGTAAAATGAAATTATTATTGTTTTTAAAATATTTTTTACAAATTAAAAAATGGTTAAATATGAATTTTAAAATAATTTATTAACTATTAAATTTTTTTTTAATCATTTTTAGAATATATGGACATGGAAGAGAAATAGATTTCAACTGATGGGAGAAATAGTTTTTTTTCCATACATATATAATTTTAGACTATTGAGGAAATAAATATTGAATAATAAAAGGAAAAAATTTAGTTTCCAAAAATAACCAAAGGATAAATAAATATAAGAGTTTCTTCAAATATTGGTCATAACATTTAATCATTGTACACTTAATATGAAACAATTATTTTGTAATTTAAAACCCTTACTACGTTGGTAACTTTTCAATTTTATGTTTCATGAAACGAAATAAATTTTTTATGGATATTTATATCCAAAAAAATTTCATTATAAGAATCATAAAATATATTCTTAGGTGGTATATACAACACATAAAAGAAACATGTGTTGTATATGGCATGTGTCCCATAGAAATAAAAGTGAGAATAAAATCCCTTATATCATATCGACAATTCCTTCATACTTTTTTGAAACACATGTATATAAAATATTAATTTTTATAACTATATTATAGAACCATTTCCATATATTTCTTAACATAAATTATTTACCTATAACATTTCATCACCCATTAATTTTTAATTATTTTTTAAATAACTACTTCAGGTGACAACTCAATTATTTTTCATGTATATTTTGGTTGGGTAGTTTTGGTCCTCGTAAATTGATTTTTTTTAAATCATATAAATATTGTTAACAAGTATATAAATATCAAACATATTCATTATATATATATAGACATCCATTAAAGATTGATATAGGAAAATTAATTATATCTTCCTGGAGATGCTAGGTCGTACACACATAGGAATGTTGTTTCCATTTTTTCAACATACCGAACGAGAGAGAGGTATATTATAATTCACCCTTAATAAATCATTTAAATATCATATATATTATATATATTCATTAAATATATCCATATTACCATCCATTTAAATATTGAATGATAAATGTATCGTATCTTATCATGGATGCGGTAGTCCATACGTTTGCATGAGGGGAATTACCATTTTTCAACGGATAATAAGGTAATAAAAATCATCTAATATTATAATTACAGAAGTATTATTATTTAATAAATTTTATATATACTTCAAATCTATAATTTTATACATCTATGACTTTTGGTCATAGAAATTGAATTACATCAGTTCACGAGGTGGTAGTCTGTCGTACACATGATCGACATTTTCATTTCCCATTTTTTGGAGAAGGAAATATGATTAGGTTATTCCATTAAAATACTAACATATCAATATATTTAAGTCTGATTAATTCATAATATTAGAATTAAATTTCCGGAATATATGTTAATAAATAAAAGAAAAACACGTGGCTATGAATGATACATGTTCTTTTGATAACCTATTTAGGTTTGTACCAAAATCCTTCGTGGGATGGTTTTCTCATAAAACCTGGGTCTTTTAGTGATGGGTAGGAATATAAGGATGGGTTTTGTGAAGTTATTTTCTAGAATAAATATATCTTGAAGAGTTCATTGGAGATGGGAGGTGTGTTTCTTTATAAGTGGGTGCGAGTACCCACATAAAAACATATTCAAAAGTTTCTAAGAAAATACCAAATAACAAAGTCATTATAAAGAAAAATGATTCAAAATAACATTAAATTAATGTTTATGATAGTGTAAGTTAAAAATATATACATCCAATAGAATTTCAAATTGATTAATTCGAAAACAATACCCCTATTATTTGGTTTAACATCATTGTAAAACCATTTTAACATTAACAACAAAAATTAAATCTTTTTTTAATACTCATTTCGACAAAAAATTAATTTTACCATATTATCTAATAATAATTTTTGGATTCCATATAGGGAATCTATTTTCTTAAATTCAATCCAATGAATTGGAATAATATAATCAAAAATTAAACCTGTAGGAATGATGGAAAAGTGGTTTTCCAACGAAAAAGACTTTATACGTATTAAATTTTTATATCAAAATTAAAAAAATAACTTCAATTATATAAATTATATTAATAATAATATTGTTTAATTAATATTTATTTTATAAAATTTTTAAAAAAATTTAAAAATGTAAATTCTTTAAATGAAAAGATTGATTTTAGAAAAATAGTGATGTTTAATATTCATCGAAAAATTATCATTTTTAGGAAAATATAAAATATTTGATATAATATAATTTTTGAATTTTTAATTTTAAAAAATAAATTTAATTTGTAAAATAATTTTTCTAAATATGATAAAATCGATTTTAAAATTATAATACAGAATGGGATGAAACTAATTTTTAGAAACAAAAGTCATTTTAAGGAATAAACCTTAGTTTGTTATTATCCCATGCTTACAAAAATTATATTATCAAACATAATATTTAATATTGAATATATAATATATAAATTTAATTAATATTATTCAATTATAGTTATTAATTTTAGTTATTAATGAAAAAACATTTCATGAATAATAAATTTTCCATAAAAAATATTTATTTAATTTTCAAATTATTTTTATTTAAATTAATAACTAACTAATAACAAATTATTTATTTACAATATTAAAAACATCAATGATTAATCATATTTGGTATTACTGATCACACCTGGCATTTTAAGGGAATGGTTTTAATAATATACTATATTTCAGTTTGTTATAACTCTCTGTTCTGAGTAAATGCGTGCAATCGATTGTTTGAGGAAAGAATATTTCATAAAATCCTTGGGGGTTATTTTATACCAACATTACAATCAATGTTTCCCTAAAATTACCATTACATCAATATAAACATCTAATGATAGTTCTACCTCCTAATATTATCATGTTTTCAAGTATCTTCCTCAAATTTTTTTGTTCTCTATAAAACATTGACTAGGCGAGTGGTATTTTTTCATAGAACATTCTCTATATGATCTGGAATATACACTTGTTCTTCCTCATAATGAAGATATTTCTCAAGTGGTTTGACATATATGATTAGTAAATGGGAATGTTCATGTATTTGCTTCTTCATTAAAGATATATGAAAGACATCATAGACATGAAAATGGTTCAATGGAAGCCCAATGTGATAAGAATACTTTCCTACTCAATAATGAATATCAATGGTAAAATATAACTTCGGATCATATTTCATTTGTTATATATTCTCATAAACATAATACAAGGAGAAATTTATAGAAAAACATTCTCAAAAACTACAAACTCTAGATAATGCAAATGAATGATGGAAAAAAAATTAATTCAATTTGTGCTTCCCGTATGAGTTTACGAATGGACCCAATATTTTATATAATTTATACATATAAATTAGTTACCAATATTTTTTTTTCAGGAACTTCATTCAGTAAAATTGGATTTCCCAAATTCTCTCTAATAGGGATTCATAAGGAGCCATCTGAATTCTTTAGTGAAATATTTTTTAATAAGAGAACACAACCAGGGGAAGGTAGTAATAAAAAACACAATATAAATACATAAAAAATATCTCAACATATCTTCTAGGGTTTTAATAGTTAAATTTGACTAGAAATATGTATAAGGATGATAACTAGTGTAGAAATATAACACCATATTTAAATCATGTGGATGAAAAATCTAGATCTTTGTAGTAAACCTATGATACCGACCAGATATAATAAAATGTGGTACTCTATTCACCCCTTCCACATCGTTGATGTATATTTTAGAAAATTTACATAGAGATAAATATTCCTTGATAATAATCAGGTTTACTAACTTCATAAGGTTATTACATTCAACCCAGATAACATTACAACCTTAAGATGTTTTGGGTGGTCGGATGTTAAAATTCATGATGTTGTTTTCCCATTTCCATTCTAGTATGGGTAATAGTTTTAACATAAACTTATTATTTTTATCTTAGACTTTACTTTATAACATAACTAGAAACTAGATACATAATCCAAAATATATCTATTTATTTTTCCCACTATAAATACTCTTTCTGATAATTATACATCATCGTACATTTAGTAATTACAAAGAATGAAGAAATATAAGCCTCATGCAACTAATCTCTTAAATGTAGAATAAAAAACACAATAATGGTTCATTAAACTTATCTTAACATCACATTTGAGGATTAAATCTAGAACATTTCTTACCTTGAACTAATGTTCTACATTTTTCTTTTATATATATATTTAATTTTCACATGGATAGATGGTTGAACACATATTTCCAAAAGATAACATTTCCCTCTACCCAACATCATTTCCATATCCAACCTATGTAAATATAAAAATATTTTATCTTTTTTATCCTAATAATTTATAATCTAGAATGTTTCGCTCAACTCAAATCACTAACTACCAAGTTTGCATTCCCATAGTGGTAATGTTTTAAGCATTGATAATCATTAGTCAGCTAAAACCATATTCTCTAGTGCATATTAAATTCATTATTTGTGAATATATACATTAAACTCTTTCAATAATTATATATATATCAAAATTCTTTGTGTAGTTAATTTATCTATATAGTTAATGAAAAAATTACTATTGAAAACTCCAAATCCTGAGTTGGTAATTTTTTCCCCTAACAAATTATTTATTTTGACGAATAACTTGTTACTATATCATTCAACATGAGAAAAAATCCCAATATATTCTTTGATTCATCATTATACATTATAAATCCTTTACCATTGTAGGGTAATGTAAACTAGGTGCACTATCTAACCTTCAAGTCTACTACATGAGTTTTTTTACTTTCATCCATACAAAGGATCTTTGCTTCATTCTTATTTATCATAGGGATTCTATTAGATAGTTGTGATAAATCCTCCACAAATCTTTGATAATAATAAGTAAAACCTATAAAACTATATGATATTTCATGTTGGTTTGTGTCATCTAATGTTCAATAACTTCCATTTTTTATGGATTCAATTATGTACTCACTCTTAATTTTGTATGAACTAAAAATGAATCTTTTTCACAAAAAATTATCCATCGGTAAATTTTTCATTCAACAACTCCTTAATCATGATCTTTATCTCAATTATAAACTAATATTCACTATAATACATTATATTTTAATATCTATTAATATGATTAAAGTGTTGAGTTGATATGTTTTTCCTTATGACTTTTCCATTCCAACATACATGGGGGAGATTGTTAAGTCTATAAGGTTTCCCTATGAGTTTACCATTCCTTCATGTTTTGAAAATCACAATAAAACTTATCTCATGGAAAATTTCATTTTACCCTGTGTTTTACTTCTATAAATAAAAATTTCCTTCTCTAAGGAAATTTACCATTACCATGTTTTCCTTGTACATATCATAATTTTTCTAAGTGTAAAAATTGGGTTGAATCCAAAACATCGGAATCCTAAAATTACCTAGATATGAATAATTCCATTTTATGATCTGAATTCTGATTTTGAATTCCGGATACGAACCCTTTTGAGTTTTGACTCCAAATTCTGTTTATGAATTCTGGGTACAAACTCTTCTGAGTTCTCACAATGAATTCTGATTACGAATTCTGGATATAAACTCTTCTGTTTTCTGACTCCAAATTCTGATTACGAATTCTGGTTATGAACCCCTAAGAGTTTTTAATCCGAGTTCTCTGAATACAAAATCTGAATTCTAATGAGTTTTGACTCGGAATTATCAGGAACTCTCACTCTGAACTTTTATACTTTGGTTCCGAATTCTTGTGAATCCAGATTCCGAATTTCCTTAAACTTAAGACACTATAATTCTATAGAGTTCAGCTTCCGAATTCTTAGAAAACAGAATCCGAATATCCTTCTATTATAGACTCAAATTCAATTTTGGTTAGACTCCAAACTTTCATTTTATTACATTTCGAATATTGGATTTCAGTTATGTATCCATATATTTTTTTCACTTGTTTTCTTATAAAATGATGTCGCGATTTCGGTTACTAACAAAATGTTGTTTGAGTGACACATGTACAAGTCCCTCTAAAATTCAAGGAAATATATGACAGTTGGAGGAGGGAGCTGACCATTGAAGTCGTTCCTATAAATAGGAGATCATTTGAAAGAGATCATAACTTTGATATAATGTTCGATGACACTCTAGATTACATGTTGTTGAAGTGATTTCTAGAGAGAGACTTTTCATTGCTTTTTGCGTACTTAACTACTTGTTTAGATTTGCTTTGTGAGACTCCTATTTTTATTCTGTACAGTCGAGGGATTCTGGGGGATAGGAAGATAGAGGTCCCGACTACATTGAAGTTGAGGGCTTCCTTGCTGAGTAAGACAGAGGTGCCGACTACCTAGAAGTTGAGGGCTTGCGGGGATAGCAAGACAGACTCTGATCTTTGTATCGAGGGCTTACCCTGGTGTGGGTAAGAAAGGTTTTCTTGAATGCATAAATGGAGGGACCTTTATCGAAGGTCATTGAAAACCCTTATTTTTGGGTAAAAATATTTAACACTTGTTACTTGTTTTGTGACATGTTTTCCACTGCATTTTAATTGTTGAGGAATGTATAACTATCTTATGCATCCATATACTTGGACTCTGATTTAGTTAGATTCTATACCCTTTAACGTAAAATCTTCATCATTGTAAACATTCATTAATTTTCTTTTCCAGAATTAATTTCTCGGAATCATATTTCCAGAATCACGAAATTGTTTATAACTTAGACGTTTTGTGAATTACCTTGTTTAACCTTGTTAAACATAACCATCCTTAAAAGTTCCAAAGGAATTTTTTAAATTTTACAATTAACCCCCCCTCTTGTATTTTGAGCATCATTAGATACTACATATAGTATATGTATCATTTCGATCCTACATTTGTTATTATAGTTTATATAATACTCAGAGCTGAATATCTTGGTTTCTACTTTCCTTTTGGAGAACTCATATGTAAGGTGCAACAAATATTCATGACTATTGTGAATTGTTCACAATCTATGGTTGAGAATGGATTATATGATGAAGCTCTTGTTTATATAATGATAGACATTATTTCGAATGAGTGGGAATCAAAGAGGACTGCTATTGATGAAAATAGAAAGGTTACTCTGATTACTATTGATGAGTTATTTGGAAATCACCTTCAACATGAGACTAGAATGAAGATAGATGATGATAATGTAAAAAAGATGAATAAGAATGGAAGTGTATCTTTTACTACAACTTCAAATAAAATGAAATCTAAGACTCTTCAGAGAGTTATCAGATCAAATTCTAAGAAGGTTGTTATCCAATATGAATCTAGTGGAAGTGAATCCTCAGAGAATGAGTTAGAAAATATTTCTCGAAGTATGAACAAGATACCTGGATAGAGAAACTTATCAATCTCTAAACAAAAAGAAACAAAGGAAAGAAAAGAACTACTCAGAAGTTACATGTTATGAATTCAAGATAGATAGACATATAAGACCTGATTTTCCTATTATAAAGAGAAAACAAAGAAAGGAAAAGAATTCTGATAGAAACAAAAAGAAGTAATACAAGGATAAAGCTAAGAACATCTTGAAATCTAATGAAACAAGGAGTGCCAGTGGTGGTGACTCTTCAGATGAATCTTTAGATGACGAATCTTCTAGATAGAATAATCTTGGTCCAATAGCCAGACTACCTATTGAAAATCATTTCATAATGGATAAGGTAAAATTATTTGAATCAATGAACAATGTTTCTTTAAATGAAAATTATAGTAATAATAATGATTATAACTCTTCTGATGAATAATCTTCTTCTGATAAATATAATACTTTACCTACCTATGAAGAAGTTTCAAGGATTTCTAAACTTCTTGAAATTGAGAATTCAAAACTCATGAAAAATATTGATAAGGAAAAATCTAAGAATATTATTCTTACTAATGAAATATCAGATCTTTCTAAAGATCATGATAAAAAAATGGTGATTTTGAAAGGATTTCAAAAAATCTTAAGGAAGTAAATTCTGAGAAGAATAAACATTATAAATATCTTGAAAACATAATTTTTAAGAAAAATGTTTTCATTCCTATCTCTAGTTCAAAATCAAATGTTTTAGAATACAAGAACTTGGTTATCAAACTGAATTTCAAATTCTATTCCTTGACGAAGTGTTTGTCAAACTTTACCTTAGGTAAAGAATACATTGATAAAATGTGTTCTCAAATCTGACCACTAAGGAATAGTAATGGTTTTGGTTATACTAGATCTAAACTAATTTTTAGTAACAATTATTTTGTTCCTCAAAGTGCTCCATTCTACACTAAGTGTCAGTGTGTTTGGCATTGGAAAAAACAACTTTTCCCTAAACAAAACTCAGTCTTTAGGATTTCATAAAGCCTATTTTTCTAATTAAATGTGGGTGCCTAATATTTTTCTTTTTGAGATTTCCGGATCCAAGAATGTTTGGATTATGAAAACCTAACTTTTTCTTATTTTCGGTAAAATAGAGAAGGTACCAACAACAATACATGGTACATGTATAGTGAATGTTCTCGACATATGACTGGTAACAAAAACTATTTTGAAAAGATTATCATGACGAATGGAGGGAAATTAACTTTTGGAGATAATTTTTAGGGATAAATTATTGGTATAGGTAACATCGTTATTATTGGGAAAACTTTGATTTCAAATGCTTTATTTGTTAAGGTTCATAGGTACAACTTCATTAGCATAATCTTATTATGTGATGAAGGGTTCCTTGTGAATTTTAGGAATTACAAGTGCTTAGTACACAATTACAAGGAATGATTTATTCTATCTGTCCATAGGAAAGATAATGTATACACACGAATCTTAGAAGACCTTAAGAGCCAAGAAATACTTTTCCTCAGTGAAATGGAAGAACATTTTTGGTCATCACAGAGAAGGTTAAGTTACTGCAACCTTAGGAACTTATGTAATCTTTCTAAGAAAAAAATTGTTAAGGATCTACCGGAGCTTATATTTGATTCTTCCAATGTTTGTGACACTTTTCAATATAAAAAACAACATAAATAAAGTTTTAAATCAGTTGGCGATGTCTCAACTACTGATGCATTACAATTAGTGCATATGGATCACTTTGGTACTATACAAACTAGAAGCATTGGGGGAAATTATTACGTATTTATCTTTGCTGATGATTTTACTAGATTTAAGTGGGTCTATTTTCTAGAAAATAAGTCTACAGATTTTTCTTATTTTAAAAGTTTTAGAGACAAATTTAAAAATGAAAAAAAACATCCATTCAAGACTATTCATAGTGATCATGGTGGAGAATTTCAAAATTCTTATTTTTAAACTTCTTGTAGTAGAAATGACCTTACTCATTACTTCTCATCACCTAGAACACCTCAACAAAATGGTGTTGTTAAAAAAAGAAATTGAATTCTTCAATAGATAACTATAACCATGTTGAGCGAGTATTTTGTAGACAAACATTTTTGGGCTGAATCTATATGTACTACTTGTTATAATATAAATCGAGTTTTGATTAGACCTTTTCTTAATAAAACTCTTTATGAGTTATGGAATGGTATAAAACCTAGAATTTCTTACTTTAATGTTTTTGGATCCAAGGTATTCATTCTGAATACTAAAGATAATCTACATGAATTCACACCAAAATATTATGAAGGAATTTTCTTAGGCTACACCACAACTTCTAAGGCTTATAGTGTTTTCAATAAAAACACTTGTACTGTTGAAGAAACAGTACATTCCAAATTTGATGAAACTGGTCTTTTTGTTTTTAAAAAACCAGAACCTACATCTTCGGATGTGTTTTATAAAACTTATTATCAACCATTGATAGAATATCCTTCTGATAAGGAAAATGTCCAAGAAGATACTTCCAAAACATTTACCCCAAAATATTTCCTACCCTATGTTGATGAACTGGTTTTATAAGACTCAAATCAGTTATTTCTAAAGAATCATCCTAGTGATAGTATCATCGGAGATGTGAATAAACCTGTATGGACTAGAAGTTCCATAAGAAATGAAGTAGAACATCTAGCATTCCTTTCCCAATTAGAACCAAAAATCACTGATGAAGATTAAGTTTTTAATGGTTGGATTAATGTCATGCAAGATGAACTAAATGAATTGAAAAGGAATAAAGTCTGGAGCTTGGTTGGAAGACCTAATGAAATTGATATTATTGGAGTAAAATGGGTCTTCATAAATAAGTGTAATGAAAATTGAATCATTGTAAAAAATAAAGATAGATTAGTTTCTAAATGATATAATCAATAAGGACGAATAGACTATGAAGAAACCTATGCTCTAGTAGCTAGACATGATTTTATTCATATTTTACTTGCCTTTGAAACATTTTTCAATTTCAAACTTAATTAAATGAATGTGAAATGTGATTTACTTAACGGTTACGTTCAAGTGGAAGTCTTTTTTGAACAACCTCCTAGTTTTTAAGATACAAAACATCTTTATCGTGTTTTTAGACTTACCAAAGCTTTATATTGACTTAAGCAATTCCCTCATGCTTGGTATGATAGACTTACAAGATTTTTTATTCAAAATAATTATGTTAAGGGAAATGAAGATCCAACCCTTTTTATAAAAAACGATAAGAAATTTTTTTTGATTGGTCAAATTTATCTTGATGACATTATATTTGGTTTAACTCAGAAATCCTTAACAAATTCTTTTGCGGATCTAATGAAATATGAGTTTGAAATGAGTATGATGGGTGAGTTAACATTTTTCCTTGGTTTTCAAATCTATCAAAATCCAGAAGTAATCTATATATCCCATCATAATTGTATTTATGATTTTACTAAAAAGTATGGATATTACGACACTAAAAGTATAATTACTCCCATTGGTACCTTGAATACACATGATCTTGATGAAGCTAGGAAATGAGTAGATCAAACTTCTTTTAGAGGTTTTATAGGAATTTTACTTTACATGACAGCATGCCCTCCAGACGTATTGTTTTTTAGCATTCTTATGTGATCTATATCAATCCACTTATAAGGAATCTCATTTTAAGGAAGTGAAAAAAATTCACTAATTAAAGGGAACCATGTATTTAAGACTATTTTATACTTCTGGAAATGATTTTGTTTTAAAAAGATTTTCAGATGCTGAATTTGGTGGATGTAGAATGGATAGAAAGAGTACATTTGTAACTTGTCATTTATTATGAGATTCATTAGTTTCTTGTTCATGCAAGAATCAAAAATCAGTAGCACATTCTACTGCTGAAGCTGAATATGTAGTAGCTAGAAGTTGTTGTGATCAAGTGTTGTGGATGCAACACACACTCACAGACTATGGTATGATTTTTACCAAAACAAAAATTGTGTGTGATAATAAAAGTATCATTTCCGTTAGTAAAAACCCTAAACATCAGTCTCGTGCAAAGAACATAGAAATTAGGCATTACTTATTGGGGATCACACACAAAAAGGAGATATCAATCATCAATTTATTGGAATGCAGGACCAAATTGCAGATATTCTCACAAAATCTTTACCCTTTGATAGATTTGAATACATTAAACAAAAGTTAGGAATGATAACCATATGTTAATCATCCTTATTAACATCTCATTGAAAACAATATCCTTATAGTAATATACTTTTTTCCATAGGGGGAGTACATTTCCTTGTCAGTTTTGAAAATTCTGATAATGAAGTTTTACAATTTTTTCATAATGAAGTTTTTCATTATTTTTCGTATTAATGTTTTTCATATTTTTTGTAATGTAGTTTTTAAAATTTTTCATAATGAAGTTTGTCATGATTTTTCATATTGAATTTTCTCATATTTCTTGTAATGACGTTTTTTGATGTTTTTCATAATGAAGGTTTTCATGGTTTTCATAATAATATTTTTCATGTTTTTCATAATGAAGTCTTTTGTACTCAAAATTTATGGAATGATGTTTTTCATAACTAAAATTCTCGTAATGAAGATATTCTTAATGATGATTTTCATACTCAACTTCTTTTGTAATACTGTTATTTATCCATTAGAATCTAAAGTTCCTTAAGAAGAATTTTTCCTCAATACGAATTATCATCCTAGAAATCTAAAAGGTATGACTCTTTCTTGAGTTTTCGTAATCAGTAATTACTTGCTGGTAGTTTCTTTTGTATTTTTTAAATATATGGGATTCTAGTTTCCTTAAATCCGAATTTTTTATTTTAAAAACATCAAATGATCGGATCCTACCAAATTTTCCGTGCATCTATCGTTACAACCGTCAGATCTGATAAGAAGAATTATCAGCCATTGGATGGAGATGGGAAGATGAATCGTCGCAAAAAAACCTATAAAAGGGGACCCCCAATGGTTGTCCCACATCAGTTTTCAGGATTTTGTGTGTCGAAGCTCTGCCTCACTTCAAAAGCTTGTTTCAGATTTTCAATGGATTCTTAATTCCGAATGTATGCAGAAGTTCCTTATCAAGATATGTCTTCTGTCAAGCTGATTGCAGAGTGGCAAGTATACAGGGATAGGTTGGTACATCCGAACTTCTTCAACAACTATGATTCTATTATTTCAAATAATGTCAAGCTTAATGGATGGGAAATAGTTTTTATATCAAATCCAAGAGCTCAAGATGTTGTGTATCCGGATATGTTGATAGAATTTTATGAATCATTTTTTTAGAGGAACATGGTAGAGAAAAATTTTCCTTCAAAATCTATGGAAAAACACATGCACATTCATACACCAAGAATGATAGCATGGTGGGGATGTCTTATGGAGGGGTATCCGAGTTCTATTCCCACAAGCTGCCAGATGTTCAAGTTAGTTTCGTAAAGGTGAAGGATTTGGAGTTTCTTGGACTTACAGATGTTAAGACTACAAAGATTTCTCACTTGTTTACCAAAACATATATCCTTGAGTAATGGGTTCAGGGTTTTATCGTAGAGAGAAAGGGTGACAAGGAAAAGCTGAAGAAAAGTGATATGTATATATTTGATTCTTTGGTAAATCTAAGGAAGATCAATATGATGAAGAATATTCTAATTATCATAGACAATATCAAAAATTGGAATTTGATAGCACAAATAATAATGTATCTTGCCCTACTCTCCAAGTTGATTGTTCGATGTCTTGAGTCCTTCATGATTCCTTGCATTTCTAGGACAAGGAATTACAAAGTCATGTTTGTAAGTAATGATACATTGAAAATAATGAAAGATCAGTTTTTCTAAAGATTCCATATAGTTTTATGATCTACTAGTGGAAGAAACAGATGTTGTTCCGATGATTGCAGAAGAAGCAGAACAGTTGAAGAAGGCTGGAAGAAACAGAAAATTGAAGGAATTAAAAGAAACAGAGAAAACCACTAAAGCCAAAAAAGCACAATTTGAACCTCTAAAGACCAAGAAGTAGAAATCCTATCTGGATGAGGTTGTTTCCAATGGGGGGAAGACAAAATGAATAGGAAGGAAGGAGAGCCACAGTTTGTATTGGATCCTATAGAGGCCAATGCTTTGAAAGAGAAGGCAGCTGATGAGCTTGAGAATCAAGCCAGAGAGAAGAAGCTTAAGAAGAAAATTCAGGAGGCTGAAATTTTTCAATCTCTTCTAAGGGATAATGAAATAGATTCCAAGAATATACCGGTACCAAAATCATTTTTTATTGAACCTTTACCTAAGACTCCAAGGAAGAAATTATTCACTCCGGAAAATTTCCAAGAGAAGGTTGTTGATTAAGAGGAAGCTGTATAAGAAGTACAAGAAGCTAAAAGTAGTGATGATACATCTGATCTGATAAAGGAAGTTGAATACTTTCATGATAAGGAATGTCCATCTGAAAAATTGTAAATCCGGAATTCTCATGAAGGATCTTCGAAATTTGGTTCCCCTGGAATTGATGAGAAGGATGTAGATGAAGTGAAAAAAGTTATCTGAGGTTGAGAGTCATAATCACGACTTCATTCACCCTGAAGTTATTGAGGTAGGATCCAAGAAAGAAAATATTGATGAAGATAAGATTGTTCAATTGTCTATAAGTGAGCATGAATCTCCAGATGAAGAAGAAATTCCGAGAACAAATAAAGGCAAACAAGTGGTTGGCAATACACCTACAAGAGCAATTTTATCGGAGAATGAAGCCGGTGGATCTTCTAAAAGGAAGATGGTCAAGCTAGAGGGAGAAACATCACCAAGATAAGTGTCAGATTCATAATCATCCACTCTAGGACATGATTTTGTCATTCAATCTCAGAAGAAGATTTTTGACACCACTTTGATCTTTCCAACCATTGAGTCCATATGTCAAAATTTCCAACATTGCATGAATCAAAAATAGGATTTTTTATCCATGGATATGGATAGGTGCATAAATATTGATGCTGATTACAATAACTTCTTTATGAACTATGAAGCCCACAGAAAATCTTGGAAGAAAATGGTTAGCTAGTCAAAGAATGTAGTTTATGATTTGAGAGAGCTTGATGAGTTTCAAGATGATGTTAAGGAAGCATTTGATAATGATGATAAAAAAATAAAGGATCTCACAAATAGATTTTAGGAAATGATAAATCTTGAGAAAAATACTCGGATTCAAAAGGTCAAGGATCTAAATGGGAAGTTGAACTTTGTTTCTCAAAGCTGGAGGGAGAAAGGGATATCTGGATTGAGATTGAAGAGAATCTAGTGAAGCAATATGAATTGCTGAAGGATCAGCAAGATGTTCAGAAGCCTCCAGATGACAGGATCAAAGCCTTAGAGAAGCAAGCAGAAGAAGATCACAAGGAGATAAAGAAGCTAAAAACAAAAGTAAAGATGTTGATACCCAAGGAAGGAAAATATATCAATCTGAACATTTGATTTATTTTTTCGCCATGTTCAAATTATTCCTACCCTAATGAAATTGTTTGTTGGTCAATGATTTTTGGATGTTTTGTAAAAATCTTTCAGGTTCCATAATTTCTTTTCCATTCCATAAATATATTTTTGAAAATCACAAAGGGGGAGAAAGGAAAAAATAATTCTACAAAAAGAAGAAATATCCCTATGTAAGGGGAGTTTATCATAGGGGGAGTTCTCATTACGAAGATTTCCATATTCTAGAAAAATGAAAAATCTCATTCCAAAAATAAAGAATACGATCATTAGTTTTCCAAATCCTAAGGTGGAGTTAGTCGTATTTAGTATTTTCCACGTATAAAGGGAGATATGTTTTAATTCAATGTCTAGAAAATTATTTCCTAAGTCCTTATATTCTTTTTCATAAGGATGTTTTTTCTTTCCAAAAAGGGGTAGGTTGTTGAGTCAATACAGTTTTCCTTTTGTCTTTTCCATTCCAACATACTTGTGGGAGATTGTTAAGTCAATAAGGTTTCCTTATGACTTCACCATTCCTTCTTGTTTTGAAAATCACAAACATCATATCTCCAAGAAAAATTCATTTCACCATGTGTTTTACTTCTATAAAAAAAATTCCTTCCCCAATGAAATTTACCCTTACCATGTTTTCATTGTTAATATCATAATTTTTCTATGTGTAAAATTCGGTTTGAAACCAAAACCTTGAAATTATATAATTACCTAGATATGAAGCATTCTGTTTTGGGATTTGAATTCTGATTACAAAATCTGGATACGAACTCTTCTGAGTTCTGACTCAGAATTCTGATTATAAAATCTGGGTACGAACTCTTCTTATATCTGACTCCGAATTATGATTACAAATTATGGATACAAATTATTCTGATTTCTAACTCCGAATTCTGATTACGAATTCTGGATATGAACTCTTCTATGTTTTGACTCTAAATTCTGATTACGAATTCTGGTTACGCACCCCTCGGAGTTCTAACTCCGAGTTCTATGAATACAGACTCTGAACTCTTATGAGTTCTGTCTCCAAATTCTCATGAACTCTGACTACAAACATCATAAGTTCTAGTTCTGAATTATTTTGAATCAAGATTCCAAATTTCCTTAAAATTCAGACTCCGGAATTCTATAGAGTTCAGGTTCCGACTTTCTAGAAAACAGAATCCAAATATCCTTGTATTATAGACTCCGAATTCAATTTTGGTTAGACTCTGAACTTTAATTTTCATATATTCTGAATATTTTATTTTAGTTATGTAACCATATTTTTTCTTACACATGTTTTTTTATAAAATGATATCGTGCTTTCAATTACTAACTAACGCATATATGAGTGAAACATGTATAGGTCCCTCTAAAATTCAATGAAAAATATAACCATCAGAGGGGGGATCCGACCATTGAAGTCGTGCCTATAAATAAGAGCTCATTTGAAAGAGATCATAAATTTGATATACTATTCGATTACTCTAGAGAGTACATGCTATTGAAGTGATTTCAAGAAAGAAACTTTTCATTGCATTGTGCGTACTGAACTACTTGTTCAGATTTTCTTTGTGCGACTCTGATTGTTATTGTGTACAATTAAGGGCTTCTGACGATAGGAATACATAGGTATCAGCTACCTTGATGTTGAGGGCTTCCTTGCTATGGAAGATAGAGGTTCCAACTACATGAATGTTGAGGGATTGCAGGGATAGAAAGACATACTCCTATCTTCATATCGAGGGCTTACCCTGGTGTGGGTAAGACAGACTTTCTTGAACATATAAATCAAGGGAACATTTTTCAAGGTTGTTGGATACCCTTCTCTCTAAGGTAAATGATTAAGTACTTGTTAATGGTTTTGTTACAAGTTTTTCATTGCATTTTTATTGCTGAGGAATGTATAATTATCTTATACAACCTTATACTTATGCTCTGATTTTGTTAGATTTTATACGCTTTAAAGGAGAATCTTCATCACTGTAAAATTTCATTATGTTTCATTTCTAGAACCATCTTTTCTAGAATTACATTTTTGGAATCATATTTCCAGAATCAAGAAAGTGTTTAGAACATAGAGGTTCTATGAATTTCCTTGTTTAACCTTGTTAAACATAACCATATTTAAAAGTTTCAAATGAGTTTTTTAGAGTTTACAATTCCCCCCTCTTGTATTTTGAGAATCATTAGATACTACATATAGTATCTATATCATTTCGATCCTACATTTGGTATTATAGAGTATATCATACTCACAAACCATATCATCATAAAGACTACTATTAACCAATCAAGGAAATCCATAAACACATAATTTGTTGAATAAAAGTAGATAGTTTCACAATTAGATAAACCCAATGAATAAATATATATTCATATTGACCAATCATTGTATAGAATTTTGTTTGGGAATATCCTCCTTCCTGATCCATAATTTATTTTTTTAGAATGTTTTTTAATCCGAGATAGGTATTGATCCACGTGAATTTCATTAAATTAGTCTCATATATTGCATATATGATACTACTTCTTGATTCTGATCTTGTTTACTTTCATATAAAAAATGTAGAGATGCATTGATCCATCTATATTCATAAAAAAAGGTACGCCCCATTTTAAAAAACCTGGAAGGATAAATCCATTTTCAATATTCTCTATGATTTTCTTTTTCAATTCCTTTAACTCAATCGGGGGAATTCTATAAGGATTCTATTAAATAGGCATATAACATTGTATTAGTTATATTGAAAAATAATCTTCCTGATTTAGTTTAAGGAAATTAAATTCTTTTAGAAATACATCAAAAACTACACCATAATAGGTTTATCATTGATGTTTATATTCATCATTACTATATAAAATAAACCCCCCTTTTGGAAAGTAAAAAAGGCTCATAATATTGATGAAATTTCCATTGGATTTTTATATTAGTAGGAAGCACATTCCACCAAAATTCAACAGGACAAGAATCATAGACATGGGATGTGGTCATCATTCCATTAGGGGCTTTCACTTCTGATTCAACATCTAGTTATTCAGGTGTTATTGTGATAAACTTATAAAATTATTTAGTTATAAAAGATTCATAAATTCCAGTGTCCCATTACTCATTATAAGCTCTAGAGTGGATGGTAATTTCACATTTCGACACATCATTATCTTACCCCTTATAAAAAAAGTGACTTAATTACATTTTAAATTTTCCCTATGACTTATATGCTTTTTACGTCGATCATTATCATTGACCTTTATATTTGAGCATCGATTAACAAAATTGTCATACTCCTTTCATTTGGGACACTAGATTATGGTTGGTTATTTATATGGGGATTTCATTCTATTCGCATAACTAGCTAAGTTCATCCCATCACATAAGCATTCATACACTAAACTCTCTTTCTTTCTCTATATAAAAAATTTTCTATTACATGTAAGATAACATTTATAATGTTTCTGTACACACTCTAATCATGAAGTAAAGATGCTATTCCTAACTCCATTTATTATATTTGTATTTGAATTCCATATTTATTTCTATTTAAAAACCATGTGATTTATGGTTAACATAAATCTTCATTTCCACCATTGTAGAACATATAATAATTTTTTATAGCTTCTGAAGTACCTTATAGATAAGTCACATAAAATACTTTTTTCAATCCCCCAGATAATTGATCGACCTTACCATCAGGTTGGATTATATTTCTATAATAATACCTAAAAAATATTTTTACATTTACATCATAGGAAACAAATAATTTATCATTATTCTAATTTAGCTCGTGAAAATAGTTCTCTATCTTCATATGAACAATAAGTTTAAAGTACTTGTTGACAGATAATCTCATAAACTCTTCGCAGTCCATGGAGTCAATTTCTTCATATATCCTCATATTTGTGATAATAATCCACCATTGATCTGCTTATCCTTTTAAAAGATAGATAGACAATTTTAATTTATCATAATCAAAACATTATAGGTTGTAAAATAAATTTCTAATTGTACTAATATATTGATCATCAACTAGTGTATTAGTAGATCCAGTAAGAGAGGGTAGACTTTTCCCCGTAAAGGAATAAATAGAACGTTGAAATATTTACTGATCATTTGAATTTTTTTCATGATTCATATGTCGACAATGTTTGGAATTCATTAAAACAATATTTTTACTTCCACCTTTAATTACATTAGGTTCCTTAATAGTACAATAATTTCATTTTCCATCACACTTATCACTAACACTATTATTTAATGTTCTATACATTGACTAAAACCAACATTTGTAGTGTTAGAAATGAAAATTATATTGGGGGAACAAATATTCATGAAAAATCAATTTTATGATATCCATATAGTAACACATACTTTTCATTTTATGACATCGTATGATTATCCTATGTCATTAATGGTCATCATCTATTCAAATACATTATTTTGGTTTATAAATAGTTTGTTAATTTCCAAAACATATCCCCCAAGACTGTCAGACCATGTGTAAATCATATCCAATGTTGAGCACCAAGTGACGATCGATTCATGGCCCAATGCACCCTTCCCATAGTTATCACCCATTTGTAAAACTGTTCTAAAGCCATATAAAATTATTTTATCTGAACATGGATGTAATTTCTTGGAAACCACTCTCTCTATCCTTCACCAATATTTAATGACATATTACTATTTATTGTCTTATACAATGTGTTCTCATTAATGATTTTTCATCCCAGTTTCAGAATGATAAATAAACCATTATATGATACTAACTATTGTGACCCATACAGTTCATACATATATACCACATGTTAATATATGAATATTCATTACACAATATAACAATCCTAGCCTGAATCATATAGTTCTAATTAATTTGAATACATATAATCATAATCAACTAATTCTTAAAAAAACCCCATAATATCCCACTATGTTCTTCATAACTATAACCCTTCATAGATATATCATCCCTATTAACATTCATCATACCATGGGGAATGGAATTATAAGGATGGTTGATCTCATTTTCTTAGTCAGAGTAAATATGAGAGATATCAACATAATATGAGAATAAGGGTGTGTGAAAACATGGATAACAATTGAAAACAATTCCATGAATATAATAGATTATAAAATTGTCTCATCGAATAAATTCTAGAAATTCATAAGTCCTGAATCATAATGAAATCAAAGGACATGAGTCTGGAGAGAATATCATTTTCCTGAGAAATAATTTATTGGCACAAACATAATCATAAAATATCATTTCCATAGTATTAAATGGTCACTACAAAAAAAATATCATAGTGTAATGGGTTCACTCCCCAAATCATCCTAATAGTCAATGTTCACTTCAAATACTATCATAATGGAAAAGGTCCCTTATTTAACTGGGTCCACTCTCCATTCATGTCCTATTTATCTCATGAAATATCAATCATTACCCAATGAATTATGGGATTTTTAATTTTGGGACCACTCATCAAAAAATGGAAATCATAATTATATTTTTCACAAGATCATAAAAAATGAATAATATCAAAACCAATACAACGAAATGGGTTTTATACACATTTCAATATATCATAACCCATGGAAAAGAAACGGCTGTCATAAGAATAACCCTAGGAAAAGATTTGAGTTTAAAAAAAATACATTCATAATAATCAAAAAACATACAAATATATAATACTAATAGTATAATTGGATTACTTCTATAGTATATTCTATGTAAAATATAAGGTTATTTTCATATATATATATAAAAAAATTCCATTAAATCGTTTTAAAAATTAAAAGGAATATATGTATTCCTCTTTGAAAATAAATTTTTAAAATGTAAATATTTTGAAAAATATTAATGTAAACATTTTATTTTAAAATATCCATTTAAATATATATGTGAAAATTTAAATCATTAACTGGTCATGATGGAAGTAAATACAATTAATTTCATATATGTTAAAACAAATGTTCAATTCACATTTTCAGAAAAAATATTTATAAATAACTCATTCTAAAAATGACAAGATGATTTTTTTAAAGCTGTAGAAACCCTATGTTTTCCTTTTAAGAAATTAAAATAATATTTAAAATACATATGTAGTTATAAAATGAGATATCATGCGATTCCAAGTCATGTTGTGCTCGAAATTAATTTTAAAAAAATATTGATAATATTTTTTCATGAGCATATGATTTCTTTATGATAAATTGAATTACTCTTAAAAATATTCTCAGATAAAAAACTATTTGACAATTTTTATGTCTATTATGTGATTTATACCATAGGTGTGACCTAATATTGGTTAGCGTGGGGCATTCACATAAAATGTCCATCGGTGTCTTACTCAGTGAATTAATCAAATGATTAATTTAACTAATTTATTATGTGAAATAATTATATATACACTATTTAAACACTAGTATGGTTGATCTATATGTTTAACCACATGACATGTGGATAGTTGAGAAGAGATTCTTCCACCATATTTTTGACATATCCAAATCAAATTATGAAGATAAAACTTCAGATCTTAGTAAATCAAGGCCTAGTGGATGAAAAGGCTTATCTCATTTGTTGATGTGCGTGATATTCATCCATGGATGATCCAATTTAGTGTAGGAATCATAAATTTTTGGATTATTCCCCCAATTGATTAAATATATTTAGCTTGATCATAATCCTTCTCTAATATGAATTCAAATTGGCCCTTTGAATGAGCATGTAAATTAGCATAAATGGTTTATTATGTTTTTACAGTGTTTTCTCACCCTATAATTTTGGTCAAAAACTATTGTCCATTGATTGTTGAAACTCTTTTCTTGGGAATTTATCCAAATCATTCATTAAATTCATCACACATTTTCCTACAAGATATTGTGTTGACATTTTCAGGTACGACAGATCCCAATATGACACCTAGATTCACTGTGGACTGATGTTTGTTGATTGGATTAGTGAATCAGTGGTGGATTGTAAGTATGTTTGTGTTATTGGTGATTCCAACATGGATCTAGAGTAGGATTGGGCTCTACGTGTAATGGAAATGAAAATGGGTTCACAAGCGATTCGAGCGATACCATGGAAATTTGATTTTCATCCACAGTTGGCCAAAATAATGACCAAAGGCTTACCCTTCCATTTTGGGATTCTTGTATGAAATATTTGTGGGGACAAGGCCCGATATTGAATTCTAGAAGATAATATAACTTTTTGTGTATACATGATTTCAATGAATATACTAGGATGAACACATGACGTGTTATACCCATATGGTTTAGGATCTAGGGTATTGGAAAAGATAAAGATCACATATTGTGTGACTTGGTTACATGTATTATGACCCTCCCCAAGTAGAGAAGCCATGTGGATGATTAAATGGGTAGGTCCCAATATGTGATGACACTCCATGTATAAGAGTACACAAGCACATGAAGTGTTACACAGACATGTCTAATAACATGTGAAGGACCCCAAGTGGATGAGGCAATCTATATAGGATATATGATTATTGAGTCATATGTCATCATGGAAACATCCTAGTAGTGGAGTAAGACAACACATAATCTATTTTCCCTAAAATTTCATTTAACCCTATTTCACATTTTAAGAAACTTATTCCTCTCATATCTCCTTCATTTGGACTCATATTTTGTCCTATGATTAGTCTACTCTAAAATTTTTACAGATATAATGATATGTAATCCTTTATTTTGGATTTTGAGTTATGATTCAAGATATTCCATGTGTGATTATTCTATAGGCAATGCTCAATGATGACATAGATTGGGAATGATCATCAGAGATATTAATGTTTCACCCTCTTATTGGGAAGGGCATGGATCCTTGATTGGCCACTAGAGTGGAACAATACTTCTAGGAAAAAGAACGTGTCCCACCCATATCTATCCCTTATAATTATAATTACCCAGCCTTAAGAATTACATAATCATGAATTATGTTAATAATTCATTTTGAGGATCTTTACAGGTTTAGAGCATTAGAGATTAAGGTCATAACATAAACAAAACCACATGAATATTACATGTAGACACTTCTGCTCAGTATCTAAAAACTCTTTAAAAAAATATTCATGTACATTTCCATGTTTTTTACGGCATGAATTTTCATGAATCCCATCCTTGACCCAATTCCACTTTCTTTCATAGGAAAAACATTTCAAAAACATGGATGGGAATAAAAAACATAGTAAGGGATACACAAAGAAGAAAAAGTATTATATTTTCAAAATAATAAGTAAACCATGAATACCTTATCATAAGTAATACTTTTCACCTTTATGAGGTAGTAAGTACTCTTCAGTGAATAATATATCATTGCTTACCAGTTTGTAACCAAAAGATTATCATAAAACCCATATACAAAACACATAACATATAAAGGTAACTTGGGACATAAACATACTTAAATGGAATAACCAAATGGTCGACTTCCACACATATCACTAAATTGAATAGCCATACAACCAACTTCCATACCCAATGAATTGTAGGTTATAACATAACAACCCATCCTAGTCTTTCAAGACACCACCCGTTATTTGGTTTATCACGTAACCACCTGTCAAATGTCCAATTACCATTATAAAATCAAAACAAATAAAATATTAAAAATATAAACATTTCACTAATAAAATTTCATTTGAAATCACAAGAAATAATTTCAAGATATTTAAATAATAAATCCATTTCATAAAATATTTTCAATACCAAAACACCAAAAAACAGAATATGGGATTTGTTTCCTTTTAAAAACATTAAGACTTATAGAGGAAGCCAAATAATGATTACGATGGCGGAGAGGTTATTGTCACCACAAAAGTTAAAAACATTCCTTTTGACATATAAATAAAGGATTAGTTGAAAATATATTCCCATTGAATGAAATAAAAAGAAAAATGTGTTTATACCCCATATAAAAGAAAGTTTTGTATAAATAAAAATATTCCACAATGAAAGGAGATTGAGACGAAGTCCCTTACCTCATGTCCAACTTGACTCGTTCATTATTAAATTTCCTGAATAATAAACGTAAGTTAATTTATACTTTCTTAATAACGTTTTTCAAGGTTATAATTCCTTTTATATCACTTATTACCTTTCAATAACAATTGGTAAATTATTTGAGTTCATATCGGACATTTTGTCGACGTTCGGAACTTGAGTTAAAAAATGATCTTGTTGTAATTATAAATTGTCAACGTGGTAAAAATTCCATTATATTTAGAATTATATTCATGATTTACATATCATATATATCATATATATCCATTATATATATTTATTTATAACATTACATAACATTTGGACATGAGAAATGATATGCACAGTCCATGGAGACGGTAAGCCATACGTATGCTTAAACGCTACTTTGATTTCTATTTCATATTTTAATGGAATGAAAACATAATTATACTTAGGTATATTATAATTATATTATAATATATAACTTCAGTAACTCCATCCTTTATACTTCCCACATATGGCATTAACGAGTCATATCACTTTGAGGGGGCGGTAGTCCGTACTTCCACAAATGAAACCATCGTGTTTACCAATTATAGAAACCATAATGGTATGCTATAAATTAAAAATAAATAATCATAGAAACAATGTAAATATATTATATATTACATATAAATATTTTTCCATCATAATGGCCACCATACGAGGTGGTAGGAGATAATCGAACAACCATCGTTTTGTGACGCAGTAGTTCACCATCCACAGAAACAATATTTTTCTTCACCAATTAGATGGAGGTGTGTGTAAGTGTAGTTCGAATAATTATAAAAAAAACATATTATATTGATGATACTATTTTCGTTATAAAATAATGGAATAAAAATAGTTTATGGGGTTGGAGAACTAAAATAAATAAAAAGAACATAGAATAAGACGTTACCTTTAAATCGGGTAACTCTCTTTGGATTGAACGAAAAAGATTTCTTTATGTTCCTTATTCCTAAGGTAATGATTATAGGTTGAAGAGAGGGATGTAGGGAACTTAATTGGGTATAGTTTTGATGATCTGTGGTGATTGAGAGGTGTGAGTAATGAGTTAGAGTTGAGGGATTTTTAAAAGAGGGCTGAGGGGCACTTTAGTAATGTTTGAAAATATTATTTTATTATATAATGCTTTTATGTTTCTAAAAGTCCATAACTCATTAATATCGAATATAAGATGACTCAAGTTTGAAATAAAATCATCCAATAAGAATTGTAAAGGTTTTTGATATTTTTTTGTCTTTATAATTTTATTTATTTAAATCATTCATTAATGAGGTAATCACTACATCATTATTGTGACGTAAATAATTTTATTTATTTGATGTATAAAAATTATTAAAAACTACCATGATGTAGGAAATGTTTTTAGATTTATAATGAATATTTATATTCTATGAGATAAATTATATAACCATATGTAAAAATTTATTTACTAAAAGTTATATGTTTTTATCATTTCTATCTTTACTTTAAATTAATTAATATAAAGTGTCATTTTCACTCTTAAGTGGTTCCATGGGGTCCCAAAATTGACCCAAATATTTCCATGGTCATAAAGTTATCAAAAAATAGTATTAATACACATTTTAGGGTAAATTAATATTATTATAATATTATTATTACCTTGAATTACCTTATTTCCCTTTATCTACGGTAAGTAAATGTCAAAAGTTAATATTCACAAAAATTTTTTTTTCTTCTTATTGAACCACATTTCACTTACTAATAACAACCATGTATGTTGGATTTTAAAAATTCAATTCATTGAAGAGTTAATATTCCATTTAAATGAAAAAGTCAATTTTTTAACTACAACATAGTGTTTTCACTATTCATCAAAAAATGATGTTTTTTAGAAAAATACCAAAAATTAAGCCTAAACTATATTTAATATTCCAAATTCAAAAATGATGTCTATTTTTACAAATTTAAAACATAGAATCAGGATGAATTAATTTGAAAATTAATTATCGTTGTCAAAACAAATAGCGTATTTTTAAGAAATAATAACTATCAAAAGATAGACACTTGTTTATGTCCAATTTCAAAGTGAAATTACTTCATTGACCAAAATTAGAATAAATGATGAAAATATAATCCAATTACACTTTAAAATCAATTAAAAATATAATATATCTATAAAATAAATTATATTAAAAGGTAATTTTGAATTAAAATACAGTATTTTTCACTATTTATTAAAATATGAATTTTATCAGAAAAATTCCAAAAAATTACCCACATTATATTTTGATTTCCTGATTCAAAAGAAATATATTATTTTTTCAAACATAACATATAAATGTGACCAAAACTGGATTTCAAAAGGGTTCTCCCTCAAAAGGTGATAAATTAATCTTTTAATGAATATTTCACTATTGTGCTAAAAATTAGATTCATTCACATTTTAAGCATATAACTATTGTTGGATAAATGTAAAAACATTAAAAAACATGTATAATAATATTGTTGTTAGTTCTATTTATTCCTTCCAAAACAACAACTAGGCATTAACTACTATTTAAAATAATATTATATTATTATTTATCAATATGACTCACCATTGTATGAAACATAAGATTTTAAAGAAACCTATTGTTGCGTATCAGGTATGCCATCGAATAGAGAACCCTCTTTGAAGTAAAATTAAAATATAATTCATAAAATATCAATAAATATTAAAATGTATTATTCTTTATTTATCTGGGATGTTACATCATTCCCCACTTTTGTAAATTGTGTCCTCACAATTTTATTCAGTTATCAAATAAGTGTGGGTATTTATCCCTCATAGAATTTTCAAATTCCCATGTTTCCTCTTCGACCATATGGTTTTTCC
Source organism: Viscum album (assembly GCA_963277665.1). Classification (NCBI taxonomy): domain Eukaryota; kingdom Viridiplantae; phylum Streptophyta; class Magnoliopsida; order Santalales; family Viscaceae; genus Viscum; species Viscum album. Next base: position 2,132,900,895 of record OY728127.1, on the reverse strand, counting down.
ACCAAACCTTTACCTGATTAATTACCATATTCTACAACACTTTCTCTCTTAGATTAGGAATCTGGACTGGTTGTTCCTTATAAAAGATATTCTCTTCCAACTTAACTACCTCAGGGCTCAAAACATGAGATTAATCTAGCTTATACATCATCAACATTGAATCCTGAAAATCAATATGTACCTGGGATAAACTTGGAGGTAAATGAACTTTGTATTCAACTGATACAACTTTATCCAAGATTTCATAAGTTCTAATGAACCTCGGCCTCAACATTATCTTCTTACCAAAACACATCACATTATTCCATGGAGAAACATTGAGAATGACATGATCACTTCCCTAAAAAGAAAGATACTTCCTTCGGTTATCCGCATAACTCTTCTACCTACTCGGGGTGATTCTCATGTTATTATAAATCAACTGAACTTTTTCTTCCATCTCTTCTACCAAATCTAGTCACAAAAACTTCCTTTCACCTAATTCATCCTAAAAAGCTGGAGTTCGACACCGCTTACAATATAATGCCTCAAATGGAGTCATCTGTATACTAGAATAAAAACTGTTCTTATAAAAAAATTAACCAAAGAAATATTTTGGTCCCAAATTCCCTAGTAAACCATCGAGCAAGCATGTAAGATATCCTACAACATCTTAATTGTTCATTCTGAATGCCCATCTGATTTAGGATGAAAATCTGTATTAAAATTTAATTCAGTACCCACCAACATCTGAAAGTATTTCCAAAAGTTATTAGTAAACCTGGGATCATGACCAGATACAATGGAGAGGGGAACTCTATGCAACCAGAATTTATCTTTATCATACAACTAAGAAAGTTGATATAGATACAAGGTTTCTCAAAGAAGAAGTAAATGAGAAAATTTAGTCAATCGATCAACAATAACCTAGATTGAATTATTACTTCGAGATGACTTTGGTAATCCCACAACAAAGTCCATGGATATATTTTCCCACATTAACTCTGGCACTGGTAAAGACTGAAGCATCCCTTTCGGTAACTTCCTCTCTTTATTTAACCAGTTGATAAGTCAAACACTTCTAGGTAAATTCAGCAATATCTCTCTTCATTCTATCCCACCAGTAATATTCCCTAAGATCATTGTACATCCTAGTACTTCTAGGATGTGTTGAAAACAGAGAACTATAATCTTCACATAACAAATCATTCTTAAACTACAAATCCCGAGGAACACATAATCTCTTCCAAAACCACAAACCACAATCATTATCAATGGTAAAATCTGGAAACTTACCCTTATGAACCAACTCTACTTTTTTCTAAAACTCACTATCTTCCTTCTGTACTTTCCTAATTCTATCTGATAGAGATGATTTCACTGAAACCTAAAACGAAACAGAGGAATTTCTTGCAGCAACAACTTCAATGAAAAATTTCATAAAGTCTTTAAGAAAAGGATCTTGTTCCAAATGTATCATGGTTAATGAAGCATTGATTTTTCTACTCAAAGAATCCTTTACTTTATTTTCTTTTCCCAGATGGTAATGGATCATGAAATCATAATCCTTGATTAATTCCAAAAATCACCCATGTCTCATGTTTACATGTTTTTAAATGAATATATACATTAAGCTTTTGTGATCAGTATATATTTCACATTTTACTCTATAAAGATGATGCCTCCAAATTTTGAAATCAAAACAACAAAAACAAATTCCAAATCATGTGTAGGGTAATTTTACTCATGAGTTTTCAACTAACGTGAAGAATAATCAATTACCTGCTTATTTTGCATAAGGACGCATCCAAGTCCTTTCAATGAAGCATCATTATAGATAACAAAACTCATTATTTTTGGAAGGAATTCCCAAAACTAGAGCATTCACCAATCTTTTTTTTAATTCCTAAAAACAATCATCACATTTTTCTGTCCAAATGAACTTAACACATTTTCGAGTTAACATAGTCATTTGGCTACATAACCGTGAAATGTTTTCCACAAACCTCCAGTAATAACCTACTAAACAATTAAAAATACAGATCTTGATTATATTTGTGGGTCTTGGCTATTTATCAGCAACTTCTATTTTAAAAATATCAACAGTTATTTAATTTTTTGAAACAATTTTACCAAGGAAATAAATTTATTGAAACAAAATCTCACACTTTCAGAATTTTCCTTGCAGTTTCTTTTCCTTTATGTTTTGCAAGACAACCCTTAAATGAAATTCATGTTCCTCTTTACTTTTGGAATAAACAAAAATATCATCAATAAAAACAACCAAAATTTATCATATGAGTCATATTAGCCATCACAATAGTAAACTGTTCAATTCTGATTCTGACCATCTCAAGATTCAGATTTGGATGCTCATTTCCCTATGTATGCCTTACCAGCATAGGTACCCCGTTCCTCATTGAAAAACCATTTGTAACACATAAATATCTTAGGTGAAACAATATTGTAATATGTAAATGCTATATCATTTTAATCTTACCATAAATTAATTTATGTATATTAATTTAACAATATTCTAACTCCTAATGTTGTTTAAAATGACCTCTAATACCAACTATAAGGACCCAACCATAAAAAATACATAATCATGAATTAAGTTAATAATTCACATTGAATATCTTTTTAGGTTTAGAGATTTAGATAATTTGGTAATAACATAAACAAAACAACATGAATATAACATATAGACACTTCTATTGAGTATCCATTTTTTTATAAAATAAAAACACATTAAAAAAGGGTCATGTATAGTTCCATGTTTTAGACAACATGACATTTCCTTGATCCCAGCCTTGACCCTATTCTACATTATTTCATGTGAAAAACATTTCAAAAACCTTGGATGAGCCTAAATTCTTCAGTAAGAGATACACAAAAAGGAAAACTGTTAGTTTTTCAAATCAACAAGTAAACCATGAATACCTTATCATAAGTAATAATTTTTACCTTTATGAAGTAGTAAATAATAATTAATGGATACAAGATAATTACTTACCATTTTTTAACAAAAATATTATCATAAAACCCATATAAAGAACACATAACATATTAAGATAACTTCAGACATAAACATACATAAATGGAATAACCATACAGTTCACTTCCACACATATCACTAAAAGGAATAGCTATATGGCCGACTTCCATACCAAATGAATTTGAGGTTATAACGTAACCACCTATCATGGATTAGCACAACACCACCCGTCATATGGTTTATCACGTAACCACCTATCAAATGTCCAAGTACCATTATAAAATCATAACAAATAAAATATTGAAAATATAAACATTTCACTCATAACATTTCATTTGAAATCAAAATAAATCATTTAAAGATTTTGAAATAATCAATACATTTCAAAAAACATTTTTAATACCAAAACAACCAATAATATAATAAGGGATTTATTTCCTTTTAAAAACATTAAGGCTTATAATGGAAGACAAATAAAGATTACATCGGTGGAGAGGTCATTTCCACCACACACGTTAAAAACATTAATTTTACCATTTAGTAATGTTCTTCATAGGAAGAAGATTACCTTTGAATTAAATGAAATTTATAAGGTGTATATACACCATATAAATGGAATCCATGTATAAAGAAAAATATGCCTCAATGAAAGGAGATTGAGATGAAGTCCCTTACCTCATGTCTAACCTGACTCATTCGTTCTTTAACTTCCTAAATAATAAACTTAATTTAATTTCTATTAGCTTATGAAAATTTCTGTAGTTTATTAGGACTTTTATATCACTTATTTCTTTCTATAATAAGATTTTAATTATTTGAGTTCATATCAGACATTTTGTCGACATTCAGAACTTGAGTTAAAAAATGAACTTATTATAATAATAAACTTTCCATGTGGTCAAAAGTACATTATCTCCTGAATTATATTCATGATTTAGATATCACATATATCATATATTTCTATTATATATATGTATTTATAACAGTACACAAACTTTGGAAATAAGAAATTAACTGAACCGTCCATGGAGACGGTAATCCCTACGCACACATGAATAATACTTTCATTTCTATATCATGTTTAATGGACTGAAAACATAATTATAAATAGGTATATTTTAATTACTGAATAATATATAATTTTAGTAACTCCATCCTTTATACATCCCAAATATGGCATGAATGAGTAATATCACTTTGAGGGGGCGGTAGTCTGCACTTCCACAAATGAAATTATCGTGATTACCCATTATGGAAACCACTAAGGTATTCTATAAATCAAAAATGCAGAAGCATAGAAACAATATAAATATAATATATATTATATATAAACATAGTTCCATCATAATTTACAACATAAGAGGTGGTAGCAGATAATCGAACAATCCTTCATTCGTGAGGTAGTTGTTCGCCGTCCACAGTAATCGTATCTTCTTCACCCATTAGATGGAGGTGTGTGTAAGTGTTGTTAAAATCCTTCTCATAAAAACTACATATTATATTTAGGATACTTCTTTTATTAAAGAAAGTAATAATAAGATTTTAGGGGGTTGGAGAAGAAAAATAAAATAAACGTACTTAAAACAAGACATTACTTTTAAAGCTACTAACTCCCATTTGTTTGAACCAGAAGGATTTCATGAAGTGCCTTCTTCCTAAGGTAAGGCTTATAGGTGGAAGATAGGGATGTATAGAGATTAATAGATCAGAGGTTGGATGATCCATGGGGGTTGAGAGGTGTGAGTAATTTGTTAGAGGTGGTGGCTTTTATTAGGGGGAGGAGGGACACTTTAGGAATGTTAGAAAATATTATTTTATTATATAATGTTATTTTGTTTCTAAATTTCCAAATATCATTAAATTGGAAGACAATGTGACTATTGTTTGAAATAAAATCATCCAATAAAAATTTTATAGGTTTTGAATATTTTTTTTATCTTTATAATCATATTTATTTAAATAATTCATTAATAAGGGAAACACTGCATCATTATTGTGTCATAAATAATTTTATTTATATGATTTCTAAAAATTATAAAAAAATATCGTGATGTTGGAAATTGTTTTAGATCTATAATTAATATTTATAGTCTAGGAGATAACTTATATAACCCCATACTAAAACATATATGCCTATGTCATTTTTGTCTTTATTTTAAATTAATTAATATAAAGTGTCATTATCACTCTTAAGTGGCTCCATGGGGTCCCAACATCAACCCAAGGATGACCATGGTCATAAAGTTATCAACCAATAGTATTAGGACACATGTTAGGGTAAATTAATCTTATGATAATATTATTTTTACCTTAAATTACTCTATTTACCTTTAACCGTGATAAATAAAAGTCAAAAAGTACTATTCACTAAAAATTATTTTCATCCTATTGAGCCACATTTTACTTACTAATAACAACCATGTGTGCCAAATTTTCAAAATTCATTTCAAATAAGTAGTAAAATTTCATTTAAATGAAAAAGTCTGTTTTTTAACTACTACTTAGTGTTTTCACTATTCATAATAAATTAAATGTTTTTAGAAAAATAAAAAACAATTATGCCAAAGATATAATTTTTATTCCGAATTAAAAAAAGATTTCTATTTTACCAAATTCAAAAAATATAAGTTGGATTAATAAATTTAAAATTTTATTCCAGTTTTCAAAACAAAAGCATGTTTTTAAGAAATAATAACTATCAAAAGATTGACACTTGATTATGTTCAATTTCAATGTAAAATTACTTCCAGTGACGAACATTGTATTACATGGAAAACAAATAATCTAATTACACATTAATCCCAATTAAAATTATAGTCTAACTATATAAATAAATTATATTAAAATGAAATTTTGAATTAAAATACCATATTTTTCAATATTTATTAAAAATGAATTTTATAAAAAAAATTACCCAATGTAAATTTGGATGTCATGATTCTAAATAAATATTTTATTTTTTCAAATAGAACATATAAAAGTGACCAAATATAGATTTAAGGGGGGTTTACCATCAAAATTAGGTAAATCGACCTTTTAAAGAATATTAGACTATTTGTACTTAAAATTAGATTCATTTAAATTTTAAGCCTCTAAATTTTATTGGATAAATGTAAAACTATTTAACAAACATGTATAATAATATTTTAGTTAGTTCTATTTATTCTCTCCAATAAAATGTCTAGGCATTAACTATCATTTAAAATTATATTATATTATTATATTTCATTATGACTCATCATTGTGTGCAACATAAGATTTCAATGAAACTCATTGTTGAGTATCAGGTTTGCCATCGAACATAGCATCCGATTTAAAGTAAATTTTTTATTTAATTCACAAAAATTAATAAATATGAAAATTTATTATTCTTTATTTACCTGGGATGTTACAAGAATCCTCCAGTTGTATTAGGTCAGGAGTCATCGACCATTAGAGTGGCACCATTCACCAGGGTTTTTCGTGGTTCCTCTTAATATTTTAGGAGTAGAAGCATCCACCATTTTTGAGAATGGGTCCTTTACATATTAATATAGTGGAACCCTCTATCTGTGTTGGTCATGGGTCCTCTAGTGATTACAAGAGTGGAACCCTTTTTTAGAGATAGGTCATGGGTCCTCAACATATCTAATTCAGTGGAAAACTCATATTATTACATTGTATGGTTCCTATACCTAGAGAATATTCCCCTCAACTATGAGAAGATTTTTCGAGGTGTGTCTTGACTCGTATATTTAATTGTAAAGACACATGAGATGATTGTCATCATAAATGGACCTCTTCATGATTTTGAAACTATTTCCCTATACTGGGCTAAGATATGGGGATCACATTTATCTCTTATAGGTGATTATATTATTGATTATACATATATAAATATTTTTATCCACGTAATTGGATTTTTTAATATCTTACATTTTCTTGATCTATTTATTCATATCATTTCTCTTACTTATTTCCACTCATCTTTCAAGGTGTTATACTAGGCATTTATATACTCACTCATGTATTGAATTTTCCCACATGTATCATTTCATATGAAGATAATGGATTGGTCAATTCGGATTACAGTGTTTCATATTGGTATCCACTGAATTTGATAGCGTGTTGTGGTCAGGGCTTGTAGATCTTGAGATTAGCACACTCAAAACATTACTTTTCCAAATATTTTACATTGGGGCTTCTTTTAGGTTTGGATTTTTTTTTCCACCAATACTTTTCAGTTTTCACTATAGTACTCTTTGTATTCCCTTGAGGTTTCACATGCATGGTTGTTACTCTTGGCGTTTTATAATATTTATTTTATTACTCTAAACTTTTTTATTGACATGTCTAGGTGTGTAAATATATGTACATTAGGAAAATTCCATCCGTAAAAGTTATGTCTGTCGATATTTTTTTCAAGTCATGGTCCTATAGAGGCATGCTAGGTGTACTTGTGGATCAATGAACTTTTGGTCGAGTCATGAAAAATTGGTATAAGAGAAGGTTCTTTCCATCATAATGTCTTTGGAGTATCCCCCTTATGAGGATTTTGTTTGGATTTAGGAAAACAACGTCAAATGGATTTGATTATGGCTTTCAGTCCATAAGACCTGGTGTTGGGGAGGTGGTTGATGTATCCATACCTCAGGACTCTGACCTCCTTCATATTGACTCAGTATACTGAGATATTGGTTGTAGGGATCCACATTACATGCATCATATAGTATCAAGTATATTTACTATATTTACTGATTCAAATCCACATTGTATGTATATTCCAACCTTGTTACATCCTGAATATATTTTTAAGATGCCACTGTGATTATGGTCAACTAGGTTACCAATTATGAATCATGAATAAGATATTATGATTGAGGAGGATTATATTTAGGGTCCATCTTGTGAGATTCTCTCTCAAGGTGGATAGTTTGTATCACCCCCACTAGTTGAGGAAAATGTCATACTAAGTTAGAAGGTTGCAGATGAAAGAAATATTAATTCACTCTATGAGTTCAATCACCAAAGGACACTATGTTTCCATGGAATGATAGATGCTCTATAGTGGAGGATTGGCTAGGGTTAGTTTTCTGTGTCTTTATGAATTTCTGTTCACTCTTCGATTATGTGGTTTGATGGAAACTATCATTTTTTATGGAGTGGTTGGAAACTAGTGCATTCATGTTACACATATGCATAATGAGTAGATTATCTCATAGATCAAATACCTGTATTTGTTCCATGCGGAGTACTACCCTTCCGATATGTTCTCGATTTGGATTCAAGAGCTTTTGGATCTTCAGAAGGAAGGGATGAAAATGTTGGGCATAGAAGTTCAATATGTTTCCCTACAATGATATATGATCCAATGTGGAACCCTTGTTGATTCACACCTATGTCCCAGTGTTGGTGTTGGAACCAGTGATAGGGATATCACTATCAGACAAGTTCTTGGAAGATGGAGATAGTAGTAGGCCTTATAGAGATGAGTCTTCTACTGTGGCTTGTAGATTCTAGTTGATAAGATCTCAGCACATGAGATCTTCCCAGGATCAGTCTTGAGAACATTGATGTGGAAACATAGAGGATTAAAACTTCTTTGAGAGGGTTTTTTGATGTATGTGATAAGAGATGTTACATGGAATGTATGGCATCACAACTTTTTATTACATAAATTTTTATTACAATTTACATAAAGATGAGCATTAAAGTCCAGTGTCTTGGAAATCATGAAAAAAATAACATGAAAAAATAAAACATTCTTCTAAACCACGTGTAAGAATTCATCATAAGTTATTCCTAAGTAAAAATTACTGCATCTCATAACCTGGAGACATAAATCAATGGAAAGGGTGAGTAGAAGGCACAGTAAGGAAAACAAGTGCAACATTTGACATGTGGTTCGGAGCAATATTAATGAGAACATGATAAAAATCATATAGACATGAGAAATTGAAAAATAAGAATATCATGATAAAAAATGAATCATAACATGAATATGTGGCTTCAACATTTCATTTAGACATTCATGAACATATCACCAAAGTTCATCCCCAAGGTGTCATAAAAATTACCAAGGTTATTCACCAAGGTATCGTGAAACTTGTCATCTATAGAGATTAATTATTTACCCAATGAATCAGAGCACTATCAGTGAAAACCCTTAATATTTCATTTCTTTCATGTGAGACACATATATCATAATAAAAAATTTCAAAAATAATGCATAGAGAACAAATGTAATGGGTTTCATTTCAAAATCGTGATGTTCTAAAAGATCTAAAAAATATGATCATTATGTCATTTATAACCCACGGAAAGGGAGAGAGGGTTATATGTATGTCAATTCAAGATTAAAATATATCATTTTTGATGAAAACCCATATAAATGAATTAGGTCTGGGTCATCACATAAATAAAACAAGAGAACTTCTTGAGAAAAAGAGAGAGGAATTCTGAGATGAAAATAATGCCGCATAAGAGATACATAACATCATATTAGAAAACATTAAAAAGAGAGGGTACAAGGGTAACACACTCATAAATAACTCATAATATAGTATACATGAAGAATAAAATAGAGATAAGAATATGGTATGGATATTTGAATGTCATACCACATTAAAAGGAAACTTGAAAGGAAAGAGAAGATGCGATTTCCTTTACAAAAAAAATGACAGCCTGAAGACGTCACATAAAAATTCATAAAATCATTTGATGAGAGTGGAAATGGTCTCTTATCATATGGAAATGAAATGGAAATTAGTAAAGATATAGAATAATAAGCCCCACTTAATAAAATTTGACTATAAGACATAACATAAAGGAAGATATGACTTAAAAGATGGGGCTGAAAGGTTCCCTTACCTTGAAGAGTAACATTGAAAGCTTGAAGATTGGGACCTTGGGAGGCTTGAGGGCACCTTGGGAGGACTCATTGGGAGGTAGGGAGACCAGAACTTCGTTGAGGAGGATTTTGGAATAAAATGAATGAGGAAATGGCTTGGTATTTATACGAAAAGTGAGGGAATAAATTATTAATTTCCAAGGGACACCTCACAGCATATATCACTATTCATAAGTCGGCCAAAAATCATACATAATTATTACATCATTAATGATGTAATTAAATCCCCGAAAATCATAACTTTATTTTTACTATTCACTGAAAATTCAACTGTTTCAAAAAAATCCCAAAAATTCACAATAACCTAATATCGATCCACTGAATTCCAAACTGAACTCCACTTTATGAAAATAATTTTCCAAATATTTTAAATTTAATTTACAAATAAAATCATTATTTCTTAAAAAACAAGTGTAAAACTATAACTCAATTTGAAACTCCTTATGAAATTAATCAAGGTCCCATAAAATTATCATATAAAAATAATAGAATTAGGTAACAATTTATGATTAAATTTTATGAAAATATATTTCCATTTTAAATTATAAAATTAATTATAAAATTTTAAATAAAATATTTATGACATAAAAAAATATGAAAACATATACTATGATCATTTTCTCACTTTTAAGATGTTTAAATTGTATTTATACATTCATGGGTGACGTTTATATTTTTTTTGGATGATTTAATATTCATCACTATTCATTGCTATTTATACAGGCATATTACTATTCATACTTTACTATTCACTAAAAATAATGTTGATCATATTATACTCTAAATTTCTCACTGATAATAACTATAGAAGACGATTTTTTGAAAATCATTTCACACTATTAATTATTTAAATTTTACATAAATATTTTAAAATACCAATTTTTCCCAAAATTCATTAGTAATATGGAACTATAAATTCAACCTACATTTATCATGATATTTGAAATTCAAAAACTTTATAACAAGATGAAATAAAAATATTATTTATATAAAAGTATTACAAAAATAAGCTAAGGTTGCGTTACATTTCCCCTTATAACACCTGCATAAGACCTATGTGTAACGTGTGCTATGGTGATAGAATCTTGGGGCAGCTCGAACAACATTGCCCGAGTGGTGATTTCTATCACCTTGAACTTCTCCTTTAGGTGATTCTGTTCAAGTTTCACATGATGAAGTTCAGCTTGGGCTTGGTCTGAAGAAAAGCCCAGTGACGCTACCTCCTTCTCAAGATCTGATAGATGGGCTTTATATGGACCAAGTGTACTGAATGATGTCATCGACTCCTCTTTCTGTATTAATTAACCATTATAATATGAATTTATAAAAAATAATTGTAACCTTAAAAATTTAGTTTCCAATTGTCATATTGACTAATGGCCATATAATAGTTGAAACCCAATAGTAAAATTTAATTATACTCACTTCATTAATTAAAGGATATGTTTTTGTTGAGTATAAAATAAAATAACAAACAAATTTAGGAAATAAATATTATTAAAAAGTTCAAGTCATTACATTATTCCCCCCCCCCTTATGAAATTTCATCCCCGAAATTTTAAATCATACCCTACGAAGATAAATTGTGTGGGTACTTCTGCCTCATAGACTCCTTTTGTCCCCACATGGCTACCTCACATTCATGGTTCCTAGACAACACCTTAATAAGGAGAGTAGTCTTGTTGCGTAGAACATTTTACCTACGATCCAAGACCTCCACCGGCTGCTCCTCAAAAGAGTGGTCATGTTCTAGTTGTACTACCTCTTGGTTTAGTACATGGGAAGGGTTAGGTATGTACTTCCTCAAGAGGGATATGTGGAAGACATCATGAACATTTAATAGATTTGGAGGAAGTGCAAGCTGATAGGCCACTATTACCATGCGATCAAAGCTTTAATAGGGGCCAATGTACATAAGTCATAGCTTCCCTTTCTTACCAAACCTCATCAATCTCTTCCAAGGTGAAATCCAAAGAAAGACTTTTTCACCGACATCAAACTCCTAGTCTCTTCGATGGTTGTCGGCATAGCTCTTTTGTCGACTTTGACCAGCCTTAATGTATTGCTGGATGGCATGGAATTTTTTTGTCATCTCATGCAAAAGATTAGGCCCAAGAATATTTCTCTCACCATCTTCATCCCAACAAGTAGGAGTTCCACATTGCTTCCCATATAGGGCTTCATATGGTGCAATTTGAATTCACAAGTGGAAGTTGTTGTTGTAATATAACTCAACTAAAGGGAGATGTTGATCTCATACACCTTTAAATTCTATTGAGCATGTTATCATCATGTCCTCAAGTGTTTGAATATTCCTATCATATTGGCCATCAATTTGGGGGTGATAGGCTGGACTGAAATTCAATTCTGTTCTCAGAGCATGTTGAAGACTTCTTCAGAATTTTGATGTGAACCTTAGATCACGATCAGATACGATGGAAAGTGGAACTCCATGCAGCCTGACCACTTCCTTCACATAAATCCTGGAAAGTTGATCAAAAAATAAATCCTCCCAAATTGAGATAAAATGGGTATTCTTGGTTATATGGTCCACAATAACCCATATCTCATTGTTTCCTTTGGATGTTCTTAGGAGACCAGTGACGTAGTCCATAGTGATATTGTCCCACTTCCATGATGGTATGGGTAGTGGTTGCAATACCCCTTTAGGAATTTTTTGCTCATCCTTCACCTGAAAACATACCAAGCACCCTGAAGTGTAGTTAGCAATCTCCCTTTTCATAGTATCCCACCAATAATGATCATGAAGGTCCCTATACATTTTCATGCTACCAGGATGTATAGAGAATGTTGAGCTATGAGCTTCATCCATCAGCTCCTAATTTATTTCTAGAATAGATGGAACACATTGTCTTGTATGAAATTTTAGTACACCTTCTTGATCAGTATTGAACTTAGGAAACTTCCCATCATTTACAGCCTCAATCATCTTCTGTAACGAAGTATCTTCTTTCTAAGCTTTGTTGATCTTCTCTAGTAATGACGGTTGAGAAATCATTTGGGATAGGGTTGTTGATGTCTCTTCCCTTATAATTCCCATGTCTATATTCATTAGGTCATTGATCAAGGGATCTCTTTGAATCCTCATCATGGAAAGAACAATTAGGTCTTTCCTACTTAATGCATCAGCGACTTTTTTTCCCTCTTCCGGGATGATAATGAATTGAAAAATCTTAGTATCTGAGAAGATCCAACCATCTCCTTTGTCTAATGTTCAATTCTTTTTGTGTGAAAATATACTTTAAAATTTTATGATCAGTGTATATATCACATTTTTCCCCATAAAGATAGTGCCTCCATATTTTCAGAGCAAAAAAAACTACAGCCAGCTCCAGATCATGCATAGGGTAGTTCTTCTCATGATTCTTCAACTGTTGAGATGGATATTAAATGACATTGTCATTTTACATGAGGACACACCCAATCCATTTTAGAGATACATCACTAAAAATAATGAATCCTTCTCCACTTGAGGCCAGAGTTAACACGAGTGCATTAACCAATATCTCATTTAGCTCTTGGAAACAATCCTCACACTCTTTTGTCAAGATGAACATGACACCATTTCGAGTTAACTTGGTTAATTGATTATAAATTCATGAAATGTTTTTCACAAACGTCCTATAATATAACTCTAAAGAAAGGAAACTATGAGTCTTAGTTATTGTTGTAGGCTGAGGCCACTCCTCTATAACTTTTGTTTGTGTAGGTTCAACTGTGATTCCTTCATTGGTTACAATGTGCCCCATGAAATCAACATGTTGTAACTAGAATTCACATTTACTGAACTTCCCAAAAATCCTCTCCTTCAATAGAGTTTGTAAAATAACCCTTATATGATCCTCATGCTCATCATGAATTTTGGAATATATCATAATATCATCAATAAAAACTTCCAAAAACTTATCCAGGTTGTTCTTAAAGACTCTATTCATCAAATTCATAAAAATGGCAGGTGCATTAGTCTGTAAAAATGGCATAACAACAAAGTCATTAAGTCCATATCTTGATCGGAAGGAATTTTTTTTAATATTATCTTTCTTCACCCTCAATTGATGATACCCAAATCATATATCAGTCTTAGAGAAGAATAGATCCCCACAAAGTTGGTTAAATAAGTCATCAATATTAGGAAGTGGGTATACTGTGATCGCATTTAGTTCTCTATAATAAATGAATAACCGACTCGATCCATCCTTCTTATTCACAATGATAATAGGTTCTCCCCAAGGAGGCACATTATGTCGAATAAAACCCTTCTCCAAAAGATCTTTGAGTTTTTTCTTTAATTCCTCCAGCTCCACATTTTCCATCTTATACGGGGTCATTAATATTGGATGAGATCCAGGTACGAGTTCAATAGAAAACTCTACCTCTCTTTCTAGGGGAGGTCCAGAAAACTCCTCAGGAAATACGTCAATGTATTCTTGGACAAAGGGTTCATTTTCAATCCTAAAACTCTCATTTACTTCTTATTATTCACCAATCAACTACATAAAGAAGGATATAGGAGGTTCTTCTTGACAAATATCATGTTGAGATATCTCTCCTTGGAAGATAACTATAGGTTCTCCATTCAAGACTACTAAGATTTCTTTACTACTGCATTTGATCATAGCATTATTTTTTGAGAGCCAGTCCATCCATAGTATATTGTCGATTTCCATCATGGGAATGACTACTAGATTTAAGATAAGATTGTGCTCACTAAAATAAATACTAGAGTTTATAAACACTGATGAGGCTTGGATAATCCCACCAAGAGTCTTGACTGATAACTCTACTTTTAGAAAATTTGGAGTTAATTCTAAATATATTGCAAATATGGAGGAAATAAAGGAAAGAAAAGAACTAGAATCAAACAAAGTATATTCTAGCTTTGAGATAACTACAAGGGTACCTTCTACAACATCATTTAGAGCTTTAACATCAGCTATCATGATAGTGAAAGCACAACCATTCTCCCTGGGCCTTTTTTGAGGATGATGGTGGTTCCCCTCCACTTCCCTCAGATTTGGACAATGATTGGCAAAGTGACCATGCTTCCACCATAGAAGAAATGGACATCAGGTAGGGCATGCACCATATTCCCCTTATAATTACTGTTTAGAAGTTGAAGCTTCACCTAACTTTGATAATTCCTCGCAATATGGACATATCTTCCACACATTAAGCATTTCCAACTCCCATGAAGGTAGTTACCCAAATGCTTCTTCCAAAATTTATTACACCTGGGATATTGCACTTTCCTGAATCCACTTACTTGATAAAAATTCCTCCCTAAGCTGGCCTCCATCGATCTATTCTTGTCATTGGATTTATGAAACCTCTGCACCTCACTATAATCTAGCTCTACTTTCATTGCACTCCACACGATCTCCTCATAGCTATCATAGTCTCGGTTGTATAGATTCATTCGTAGATGAGGTCTCAATCCACCAAAAAATGTATCAACCTTAACACTTGGATCCATGAAAAATATAGTGTTGTAACGTGAAAGCCATTTGATTTTCATCTCGTAGCTTCCCACAAATTTATTATCCTTCTACTTCTACTAGAGAAACTCCTTCTATATTCATTTTCTCATAGAACGAGGTAAATACATACTAATGGAGATCCCTCTGAACTCTTCCCACCCCATAACTTTATCCTATACTCTTGGCCTCATGTTTTTAATCAGTTCCAACCACTGATAAACTTCTCCCTCTAAGCGATAGACATTCAGGGTGACCATCTGTTGCTCTAAACTGCGGAGCACAGAAAATAACTTCTCTATAGAGCTGATCCACCATTCAGCAATCAATGGGTGAGTCGATCCACTGAATGTTGGTGGTCTCTGATGCATAAAGGAATCAACATAATGTTGTTCCCTTCATGGTGAGATCGGTCTCTCAGCTTGATTCAAGTTATTTCTCATAACATGATTCAATTGGTTCATCATTCTCATGAATGTTTCTATTTCGGCTTCTATCAGAGTTTCGTCAGGGCATGGTCTATTGCGTTCACCATTTGCACGGTTCCTGCTATTTCCCTCCATTTTTTAAAGAATAAAACCTTAGTGAGAATCTTATTTACATTATGAATATTTTAACTATCGAGGATTTTATGACTTACAACATCAAATTTAAAAAATTACATTTCTCCATAATTTCATTATAATGATTCATAAAAATCTTGAAATTAACCAATCATATCACTTGGGAGTGTCGTAACCAAGAGTGCAACAAGGCCCGTTGTCGCGTACCAATTTCTGTTCGAGTATAGCTCAAAGAATTGTTTTAAGGTTTTAACCCTATGTACATCTATTCCACAACCACCTATACTAGATCGTATCCAGATAGGGATGTATTTTCTTGATAAACCACTAACTCAATGCACACCAAAATATCAGGATGTTTTCTAATATTTAAAATTTTCTATAGGGCTAGTCAAAAAGTTTTCATAGCCTAATTTACGAAAATAACTAAACTATTCTTTTGATACCAAATATGAAATCCCTGATTTTTATTACATAACTTTTCATTATAATTTACATACAGTGGATCATTAAAGTCTAGTTTCTTGGAAATCAAGAGCAAAAAATACATGAATACATAAAATATTATTCTAAACCACTTGTAAGGCATCATCATAAGTTCTTCCTAAGAAAAAATTACTGCATCTCATAACCTGGAGACATACATCAATGGAATGGGTGAGTACAAGTCTCAGTAAAGAAAAAAAGTGTAACTGTTGACATGTGATCTTGAGAAATATTAATAAGAACATGATAAAAATTATAAAAACATGAGAAATGGAAGAATAGTAAAATAATGATAAAAAAACGAATCATAACTTGAATATTTGGCTACAACAGTTCATTTAGACATTCATGAACATATCACCAATGTTCATCCCCAAGGTGTTATAAAACTTACCAAGGTAATTCACCAAGGTATCGTGAAACTTGTCATCCCTATAAATTAATTCATTACCCAATGCATTGGAGTGCTATCATGGAAGACTCTTAATATGTCTTTAATTTCATGTGATCCACATTGATCATAATCAAACATTTCTTAAATAACCCATAGAGAACAAAATAAATTGGATTCATTTCAAAATTGTGTCATTTTAAAAGTTCGAAAAAAATAAGATCATTATTTCCTTTATAACCCACAGAAATGGAGGGAGGGCTATATGTTTGTCAATTCCATAATCAAATATATAATTTTATTTATTTATGAAAACCCATATAAAAGAAATAGGTCTTGGTATTCACATAAATAAAACAATAGAATTTCTTGAGAGAATGAGAGAGGAATTTTGAGAAGAAAATTATGAAGCCTTATGGATACATAACATCATTATATAAAATATTAAAAATAGAGGGTACAAGGGTAACCCACAAATAAATAACACATAATATAGTATAAAGGGAGAATAACATGGAGATAAGAATATGGTATGTATATTTGAATGTCATACCACATAAAAAATGTAAAGGATAGAGAAGATGTGATTTCTGTTACAAAATAATTGGTAGCCTAAGAGCATCACTTAAAAATTCATAAAATCATTTCATGAGAGTGAAAATGTTCTCTCATCATTTTAAAATGAAAAGGAATGTAGTAATGATATAGAATAACAAGTCCCCACATAATAAAATGGAACTTTAAGACATAACCTAAAAGAAGTCATGACTTAAAAGAGGAGGGTGAAAGGTTCCCTTACCTTGAAGAGTAACTTTGAAATCTAAATGGTCGGGACCTTGGGAGGCTTTAGAGAACCTTGGGTGGACTTCTTGGGAGATACGGTGCGCATAACATTGTTGAGGAGGATTTTGGAATGAAATGAATGAGGAAATGTCTTGGTATATATAAGAAAAGTGAGGGAATAAATTTTTAATTTTAAAGTGACACCTCATAACATATATCACTATTCATAAGTCGACAAGAAGGCATACATCATTATTACATAATTAATTATGTCATTAAACACCTGAAACTCAAAACTGTATTTTTACTATTCATCGAAAATTCAACTGTTTCAGAAAAATCCCAAAAATTCACCCTAACCTAATATCGATGCTCTAAATTTAAAATTGAACTCCATTTTATGAAAACAATTTTCTAAATATATTTAATTTAATTTTCATATAAAATCATTATTTATTAAAAAAACAACTCTAAAACTATAAATCGATTTGTAACTCCTTAAGAATGTAATCATGGTCCCATAGAATTATTGTATCACCATATTACAATAATATAAAAATTTATGATTAAATTTTATGGAAATATATCCCCATTTTAAATTATTAAATTAGTTATTAAATGGTAAATAAAATATTTATGACATACAAAAAACCAAAACATATACTATGATCGTTTTGTCACTTTTAAGATGTTTAAATTATATTTATACATTCATGGGTGAAGTTTCAATTTTTAGGCCAATTTACTATTCATTACTATTCATATGGGTATGTTACTATTCATACTTTACAATTCACTAAAAATCAAGTTGATCTAATTAGACTCAATTTTTTTCACTGATCACCACTTTAGAAGACCATTTTTTGAAAAGCATTTCACATTATTAATTATTTAAAGTTTACATAAATTTTTTAAAATACCATTTTTTCCAACATTCATTAGTAATATGGAATATTAAATTCATCCTATATTTATCTGGATATTTAAAATTCACAAACTATGTCATAAGAAGAAATAAAAATTTTATTTATATAAAAGGATTACATAAAGAAGCTTATCTCGAGTTATATATCCCATTATAACACCTGCATAGGACCTAAGTGTATGGTGTGATATGGTGATAGAATCTTGGGGTGGCTTGGACAAAATTGCCCGAGTGGTGATTTCTATCACCTTTAACTTATCTCTTATTTGATTTCATTAAAGCTTCACATGATGAAGTACAGCTTGGGCTTAGTCCAGAGCAAAGCCCAGTGATGCTACCTTCTTCCCAAGCTCTGACAGATGGGCTTCATATGGACCGAGTCTACTGGATGATTCCATCAACTATTCTTTCTATATTAATTTACCAAGATCATTTGAATTGATAAACAATAATTGTAACGTTAAGAATTTAGTTTCCAACGGCCATATTGACTAATGGACATATAACAGTCACAACCTAACAGTCTCATTTAATTATACTCACCTCAATAATTAAAGGATATAGTTTAGTTGAGTATAAAATAAAATAAAACACTAATTTAGGAAATAAATATTATTAAAATGTTTGGGTCATTACATAATGTGATCACATAAATCAGCATGTTGAGGAGCCCACTAAGATAGAAAACTGACCACCATGGTAGAGGATTCACCATGATGACAGATTTCCTAGGTGATGAAAGGGTTTACCATCAAGAGGAAAAGATAGAAGAGAAGGTGGTGGGGAACTAGTAGGAGCATCTATGGGTTTGAGAGGTCACAATGAGATTTTAATACCACTACCAATAGGTGGTCGACATCAGGATAAGCGATCCAGTAGGTGGTGCCACTAATAGCTATAGGATATGGATACATATGACCTAACATCACACGAGATTATTAAAGGTATGATATCAAATCATTCATGTCTTTTTGAAACATAATTAGACAAGAGTAGGTGTCATTCCTTTATCTCCATCATCTGGGGTTGAGATCAGGATCTACTTATTGAAGCTATATCCCAACTGCTTTATCATGATGTTCCTATAGGGATCTCTTCTTCTATATCAATTTTCTAATGGATGTGAGAGCTATCTCTTCGTAGATATAGCTGATCAGGGGTAATTAAGATCATCACAGTGTATCTTTATGAATTTATCTTGGTGATGGAATGGTTTTCCAAATTACAAGACCCAATTGACTATAAATGTAGACAAGTCAGATTATGTCACACTGATGAGGAGATATTATCCATTATATGGAGAGATAACTTAGGGCGGGATGAGTGGGTTTTATGGGTAGTAGGATTCATCCCATTACCCATCTATTAGAGAGTGTAGAAATTATTTTATTGTACTTCATAAATCTAGATTCATTTAGTTAGGGTGGATTTTATTTATGTGTCACTCGATAACATTCTGGGACAACCTATGAGCCAAGAGATAGAGTCTTGTATTGACTTGAACATAGAGATCACTATGTTGTCTTCAATGACACATAATATGGAGCCTACCAAGTTCTTTGATCTACAATTGCAATTGGTGGACCTTTAAGTGAAGGGTTGTATCAGGACCAGTGTGTCTCCCTAACCATATCTAGAATTTTTAGTGAAAATGGATGATTTCAATATGAAAAAAAATTTGGATTATCATCCTCAGAACCTATAAATAATATAGAAAAAGTAACCCTTTTTTTGAATCGGAGGTCTCTTTGATCAGTTTTATGGCACGAGTTGTTTCATGAATATTGATCATCGGTCTAACATCCACAGCTTGAGAGTTCATGAGGTTGATATTATAAAGAATACATTTCTATGTCCCTACGGACACTAGGAGATCCTGGTGATTCCCTTCAGTGTGATGAATTCCACTTACGTGTTTATAGATCTCAAGAGCCAGATCTTCCAACCATACATGTACTGATTTGTGGCTATCTTTATTGATGACCTACTCATACACTCCCCATTAGTAGAGGAACATGAAGAGCACATGAGGATGATCCTAAATTTTCTTTTATAGAACCATCTTTATGGTATATTCCCAAAGTTAAATATTGGGATCCATGAGGTTAAACATCTAGAGAATTTAATTTATGATCATAGATTATTTTTTGACTCACAAATGATCAATTCAATTCTTTCAAGGGATAAAAAAAGATAATATTATAGGTGCATCATTTCCTCGTATTGATATTTTACTACATGAGTTTTACAGAATAATTAAATTGTATTACAACACTTTTTACATTCCTAATTCCGAAAGGGAATCATTTCATAAGGAATGAGAAGAACCAGAAATCCTTATAGGAGTTTAGAATGGGTTGATGAGTAACTCCTATTTTCAGACTATTGAATGTTTTGGTAGAGTAGGTAGTCTATTGTGATCTTATGGGAGTTGGTATCAAATGTGTGTTGATGTAGAGAAAATTAGTTGGTCCATATTGGTTGAGGTAGTTGAGACCCCATGAGAAAAACAAAAAGACACATGACCTAGAGCTAGAAATGGTAGTCTTTTATGTAGGGATGTGGAAGCTCTATTATCTAAGAGATACCATTTTTCTACTCAAACCATTAGAGACTCGGTTATGTCTTCAGGGAGAGAGACTTGAACCCATGATCAAGGATCTTTTTGTAGTTTCTGCAAGTATATGAATTTGAGATAGTATCTGATCAATGGAATGGAAACATGGTGGAAGATTACATTATCATGAAGTCCCAATATTGTTTGGTTCAAGAGACATATGAGTAGTTTTATTCTTTATAGCTGACCCTAGTTGTGAAGGAGGCGGTTCCTTTTCTTATGTTGATGTTGTGGAATCATCTTCTCCTCTAACATGTGAGAGATTTCTAGTTGGGAGACATCGGTTGTGACGTATTTCATGACCATATATCTTCAGGAGATTCACCATGTGGATATTATAATGATTTAATTTATTAATCTATATACATGGATGACAAATTTTCCTAGTCATGTTATGAGAGGAGGTGATGATAGTGTTCTCTAAATCTCTTATTTCTATAATTTTGGTGTGTGGAAAATGTATAGAGACCTTCAGTAGATGTTTCTATGTGATGAAATGAATTATAGTATGGATAAGTTCATATCATGGTGCCTCACCTATCAGAAGGTAAAGTATGAGCACTGGGATTTGGATGTTTTTTTGCAACCCATTTAGATATTTTAGTTTAAATGGGATGACATATACATGGACTTTATGAATGTGATTCTTCAGATAGTGAGAGTCCATGATTCCATATGGGTGTTTTTTGACCGACGGATAAAGTTGTTGCACTTACATACTATGAGATAGCAGAGATCAGTGGTGATTTTGGGGAAATTGTACATAAGGGAGATTTGTCTTCTTAATGGTGTTCTCTTGACCATTATTTATAACCTTGATGTGTAGTTCACATCATGATTGTAGAGAGGAATGTGGGATGTATTCATGAACCATATGATTATGAATTAAATCATTAACCCATAGAGATATAAGAAGACAGATCATACTATCCAGTTTTTGGATAATATTATAAGGGATAGTGTGTTAGACTTTAGTAGGAGTTGGGAGGATCGCATTCCATTATTAGGGTTTCTACACAATAATATATACCACACAAATATTGATATGGAACCTTTGGAGGACTTGTGTCATTGAACCCTAAGGAAACCCATTTTTTTGGAATAAGATTACAAAGGAATAACATTTTGGGATAGAGATAGTGCATAAAATGATAGAGAATTTCTAGGCCATCTGTGAGTAGATCTAGCTAGCCTAGAGCAGGAATAAATATTATACATATCAATGTTTTGGACACTTGGAGTTTGAGAATAGAGGAAATGTTTTTATGATATCTTCCCCATAATGAGGAGTTTTGATATATATT
Organism: Viscum album; assembly: GCA_963277665.1. NCBI lineage: Eukaryota > Viridiplantae > Streptophyta > Magnoliopsida > Santalales > Viscaceae > Viscum > Viscum album. The sequence goes on along the minus strand of OY728127.1, from coordinate 2,132,878,465 downwards.
AGGGGATAAATATTATCTTTTAGTTTTTTTGATCCATTTGATAACATTAAGGGGTTTGGTTGGGTTTTTTACCACCTCTCCATACCCCCATATATGGAGCGGCTGAATAATGTATTCCATGTGTCACAACTGAGGAGATATGTGGATAAACCTATGAATATTATCGACTTATGCAAGCTGGACAAAAAGGATATAGAATCTTTTTATGATCACCTAGTGGTGGTTGAGGATTGAAAGGAGAGGACCATGGGTAGATATACCATCCAATTACTTTTTTTATGGTGGAATCATGGGAGCTTGTAGGAGATTTCTTCGGAGCAGGAGAGCTAGATGTGGGATTAGAATCTAAATATTGTTGTTTAGTTTTTTTATTTTTAAGGAGGAAAATATTGTAGGATGGAATGATTTAGTGATCATTTCCATTCCTTTTATGACTTTTCATTTTATCATAAAATATTTTCAGAGTTAAGCACTCAGTCGACATGCAATTACAAGGACCAGTGTGTTGTAATTAATTTTGTAAAAATATAAAATATATTTCTTTCATGTATAGATTATTTCTTAATTATAATGATATAAGTTTTATATAGTGTATTATATCGATAATTAGAGAGAATTTTTGAATTAGAAATGCAGCTCCTAGCCTAGGTGTGACATAAAAATATTTCAAGACAAGGAATTCCAATAAAATTACTCTTGGGGGTATATTCAGTAAAATAAATAGATGATTAATTTAATTAATATATTAAATGATATATTAGTTTCCTCTATTTATACATCATTATTTAGGATCTTTTGGGTTATCCACATAACCATAGAGATATTAAGAGGAGATTATTCTACACTCTCATTAGTGGATCTGAATCATGCAATGATGAAACTCTCGATCCATTTGAATCTTGGCATAGCGAACACAAAAACTTCTATCATTAATTGTTGATAACATCCTTCATCGACAGATGATATAATTTTAGGTAGGACTAATTTTTTTTTGTATTAAACCTAATTAATTAAAATGAATGAGCATGATTATAATACTTCTCTGACCTGCTTTCAAATTGATCCTTTCTAAGAGATTTCAAATTGGTGTAAATTGTTCATTTATTTATTACCATGTTTTCTCACCCCATACAAACATATTTTAATTTTTTAGTCAAGAATTATTTTCCATTTATTGATTCACCTTTTATTCTAGTGAATTTCTCCAAATAATCCTTTGCATTATTTACATATATGCCAATGGGGTCTTGGTTCTAGATTTTTGGGTGGGATAGGGCCTGATTTGACCCCCATATTAATAGTGAATTCACAAGTGCGGATTTGATTGGAGAATCAAGAATGGATTGGGAGGATTTTTTTGTTATGGGTGATTCCACCATGGATTGGGAATATTGTGAGGTAACCAAGTGATGACAATACATATAGGTTTTTATGTTATTCAATTAAAGAAATAGAAATTTTATTTTCTTCTATCAAACTATTGGAAACATTTTTTAGAGACATCGCCTTTAAGTTTAGGTGTCCAAAAGAGGATATTTTTAGAGGTGAGGCTAGATCTTTTATTACTATGATATATCTAATTTTCTTCAAGAAAATAACACACAACACTTCCCAAGATTAATAAACTCTATGTAGTACACATATGGTTGCATCCCTAGTGTTTTTGAAATGTATAGGATCACACATCATATTCCTTGGTTTCATTCTGTGTGACCCTCCCCGAGTAGACTGGCCATGATTCAGAGTAGATGGGAAGGACCGCATGTGGTAGAAAATGCCATGTATAAAAGTACACGAATAAAAATAATGTTACCTAGACACAACCAATAGCATTTTCTGGACCCCGAGTGTCTAAGCCACTCTGTATAGTCCCCATACACAAAATGTAGGAATAAAAAATTAGTAATATGTGTACTGATAGGGGAATGGATAAGAAATATAGTAGGGACACATAATTTATGGGTACAAATACATGCATTGTACCCCTATTTACATATAAATAAAACACCAACCTCACATATCTATTTCATTTGGAATCATATTTTAACAAATGAGTAGTCTAACAAGAGTGTTTTTTCCCATATAACATGATTTTAGAATTTTATATGGTTTTTGATATATGATTTGAAATGGTATGAGTGTGATGAGAACATAGGTAATTCTTGGTGATGGTAGTGATTATACATGATCATTGGAGAGACCATAGTGGTAAACTCCTTCTGGAAATAGTATGGGTCCTTGATTGGCCACCAGAGTGGTGAAATCCTAATGGGATAGGTAACAGTTCCTTTACATATCCACCGATTTGTATCCTACCATGGTATGAATCTTCATTCTTCAACCACTAGAGTGGAAACATATAGATGGGTTGGGAATGGATCCTCTACTTATTACTAGAGTGGAACCCTCAAACTATGCTAGGAATGGGACCTCTACCGATTACAATAGTGGAAATCTCTAGCTTAGATGGGCATGGGTCCCTGGCTAGTTTCTATAGTGTAAACCTCCTATGAAGACAATGCATGCGTAATCTAACTATCTACTGGAGTGGAACCCTCATTTTATGATAGGGAATGGGTCCTCTAAACAAATATTATTCCCCTCGACTGTGTAGTATAATCATGAGGTGTGTTCTGACTTGGTTGTTTCTTTGGATAGAAATGTTATATGTTGGGACTCATTTATCGATCTCGTGGATCTATTGGAAACATTTTCGTGTGATGAATTGTGAGTTGGAGATCCTATTTCTATCTTATTTTGTATTATTTTGTTGATCATATATATATATATATATATATATATATATATATATCCATGTCATTAAATTTTTCTCTCTCTTAATTTGTCTTCATTTGTCTATTCCTATCATTTACCTTACTATTTCCCCCTTATATTTTGGGAAATTCTATTTAGTATGTATATAATCACACATGTATATGATTTTTCCACATGTCTCATCTCTTATTCTGAATATAGATAGGTTGGTAGTGATTATATAGGAGAATAAGGATATCTAGTGAATATGATAATGCATAGTGGTTGGGGCATATACATCTGGAGTTAGGCCCGCTCAGTACTTTACATTTCTTATTTTTTTTGCTGGTAAATTTGTCATGGTAGGAATATATTTTTCAAGTTTACTTTTTAGTTTTTTCTACAGTACTCTTGGTATTCCCTATTGGTTTTTCATGCATGGTTTTTACTCAAGATGTTTCATAATTTTTATTTTATTTCACTACACAACATCATTGACATTGTTGTGTGTGTTAATATAATTATATTTGGAAAACACCTCCATTCTGAGTAATCCCTTTCAATTCTTGTTGCTAGCCTAGGCCTATGGAGGTGGAATTGGGGTATTTTTTGATTGAGTCCTATTGGTCGGTTCATGATAAAAAAAATATATAAAAATTTAAAAAAAGGGAAAAATTTACTTTTATCAATAAAAGTGTAATATTTAAAATATTCTTTAAAATTTTTAAAAAAACATAGACATGGAAGAGAATGTATTTTCATTTGAATTGAAAAATATAGATGTTTTTTATTAAAACCATTCATTTAGAATCATGAATAAATAAAGGGATAAAAATTAATGGAAAATTTTAATTTATTGAAATAACCATATGTAATGAAATCATTTGTGTTTATTAATATATATATCATAATATTTCATCATCATAATTTTAATTATAAATAATACTGAAAAACAATGAGATTATAACTTAAATCCCATTAAACATAGGTAAATTGTTAATCTTAAGGCCCATATAGGAAATAACATTATACGGATATGTATATAATTTTTTTTAATTATATTAATATTAAATGAAATTCATGGTATGTATATATACCCAAAAAATGAACAAACTATTATATGAGAAATGTGCCCCGTAGAAATAAATGCGAGAAAAAATCCCTTACCTCAAGCATTGAATGACGTCATATACATTCAAATCTACAAAATTTTAAATATAGGTTTATTATAAATCTATTAAATTACAGTAATAATATAAATCATAACATATATTATTATCATATAACCTTTTATTACTTTTTTATTAACAATTCTCAATTAAAATTTCTATTACAAGAGATAACTGCTTTGTTTTTAATGTCTGTTTTTGTACTGTAGTATTTGTCCCTATAAGTTGATTGTGGTTAAATAAAATAAATAATGTTAATAATGAAATAAACATAATATATATTTATTATATATATTTATTTTCATCCATAAAACACATAGATATAAAAATGAATTACATCGTTCAGGGAGATGGAAGGTCATAAAAATACATGAGCACTGTTTCAATGTTTTATTAGATGGAACAAGAGAATGGAATATAAATATTAACCATTATAGTTTAATTTTTACATTATATATATAATTTATAGTAATTAAATCTGTTCATATTACCATACATGAAATGATTATATCCATAATGTATCACATAGTATCAGGGAGGAAGCAATCAACAAGTATGCACATGTGACAGGATCATATTCTAACAGATTAGAAGGTTAGGAGGAAGGTTTAATTGTATAATTAGATCTGGATTATTTTTTCATGAAAAAAATATATTTACATTAAATCCGTCATTATATCCATCTGTTGGAGGAAATTATGGAAAACGAATTACATCAGTTTGTCATGTAATAGTTTACCATAATGACAATTGACGGTTTCACATCCTATTTTACAGAGGGTGATAAAGATGTAAGTTATGTCATTATCATAATAAAATCAGAGTATATGAATTTTTTTTATTCTAAATTATTTGTAAAATATTTTATTAATTTTTAGGAATAAATAAAATGAAGATGCATGAATAAGAATTGTACTTTTAAAAAAAATTGTTTTATAACTAATCCTTCCCTAGATAATGTTCTGAAAAAATCAGAGACACTATGTCAGGGAGAAGGATGTAAATAAGGTTTTTGGGAAATTATTCACCTAAAAAAATGTGTCTTTATGTTTTTATATTATAGGACATTATATTTAATTATATAAGTGGAGGAGAGGACCCACTAGGAAACCACATATCAATTTAATAAAATAATACAAAATGATAATGTCCATGCAATAAAAAACTATTCAAAATGTCCATAAATTAAAATTTTGGATACTATGAGTAATATATATTTCTATAAAATTGTATTTACCCATTTAATACTTCTAATAATAATATTATATTTTCATTTAATCCCACCACCACCTCCTACTAAATATGTTTTATGTTTAACTACTATAAATAATTTTTATTATTTTTAATATTAATTATTACCAAAAATAAATTTGAATGTATTACTAAATATTAATTATGATGATTAAAAATATGGAATCAATTTTAATAAATTATATTCAAATAATTGGAATAATTTAATTGAAAATTAAAGATGCAGATGCGATGAAAAAATGATCTTTCAATGAAAATGTTTTGAAAAGTTTAAAATGTTTTTATATCTAGATGTTCCATGAAATTGATTACAATGAAATAATTTGGCAAAAAATTAATTTAATTGAACCAATCTTACTTAAATTTTTTTTAAAACTAAATGGAACATTTTAAAAGAAGTAAATAATAATGCAGTTTTTGATGAAAAACAGTATTTTTCATTATTCATCAAAAACTGAGTCTATCCAGATAATTAAATAAAAATAATTTTAGGATAATTTTGATTCATTAACATAAATTATAATGTTACTTTTTTGTTATAAACATTATAAATTTTGATAGAAAAATTAAATTAGGTGTGAAAAATGAGACAAATCCCTTAGTTTGAAAAATATAATTTTAAGTATAAAACTGAAAACAAATTTAGCCCAAGATTAGAAATAATTATAAATCAATGATAAAAAGTATTATTGAATAAATAATATATATATTTAATTAAAATATTTCAACAATATTTAATAATATAATTTATTAATATTGAAACACTTTTCACAGAAAAAAATAGTTTCTTAGAAAAAACATTTTCATTACTTTAAAATGATATTTTTTAATTAATAATTAATTGATAAAATTAATTTTTTTATATTTATGAAAAATATAATTTTCATAATTTTTTTTGTTATATTCATACCTACCAATTTAATGACAATGTAAAAAAATTATAATGTATTAGGATTTCATAAAACTCGGTGTTGTGTGTAACACAACCTATTGAAGAAGTTATCATTATTTGGGGAAAATTTTCATTAAATGTGTAGATATTACCAAATATACCCAAATTTCTATAACGCAGGTAGGTATTATCTTAGTTTCATAGTATGAATCACTAGGAAATCCTTCAATAAGGATTAGTATACCATTGAGGATTGAAAAATGTATCTTACCCAGCAGAACTAACCGTTTAACTGATGGATGCGACAAGTTTGAAAGTTTCTATTTGAAGAAATATCCAATTTTACTCTCTAGAAGAGTCTACAATAATGAGATATATATATATATATATATAAAGAAAATAGTTAGATAATATGGGTAAAATAATTCATTCTTAAATGATATCGACCTCCTTATTCAATATGTGGTGGAATATTCCTATACTGTTCATTAGTGATGATCCTCTTGGTAAGTTATGTAATTTCTGGAACATTGATTTCAAAATTCTACTTAGCTACTCATTCTCTTGATCATTCTAGTCACTAATTATTTTTTTTAATAATCTTTATTATATAATTAGTGACAACGCCATCATATATTAATTGAATTCGATGAGAATGATGAGGGTTTCGATCGATAGGGCTAAATGAAGTCCCTTGGCGTAGAATGTGTCTCGTTAATGCATTTTTAGGTTATTTCATTTGGTGATTTATTGTATGTTTATAATAAATTTTTTTAATAAACCATTAGAAAATTTATTTATTTTGGATGTTTGGTATTCTTTATAATCATGAGGGTGTTGTGGGTGGATTGAACACCAATGGTCCTCCATGAAGATTCGTATTATCTGCTTTCAATTACCATGTGATGTGATATTCCACACCTTGGATGAAAGACCTTTAAATTCGTATATATTTTTGAACAAATATTAATTCTTAATTAATTAATAATTATTAAGTGTTTACTATTTAAAATAATCATGAATTATATAGTTGGAAAACATGACAAGGACCATGATTGGCCCTTTTTTGACCAGAATAATACAGATCGTCAATGAATAAGGATTGATCAGAAATGAATTACATAGATTATATGGACCAATATTGTGTTTTTACAATTTATAAATGATTCATACAGTTGGAAAGACCATGTATGATTCCTTGATCAAATGTGTGTGTGTATTAATCATATGAGACCATGATTGATTCTTTGATCACATGTATGTGTATCACATGAGACAATGTTCAATGATTGATCATTTGTGTATTGGTAGTTTGGAGATCCACATATGATGCTTCATTCCATGTATTTTATTATGGATATTTCTATACCATTTTTAATTATGGTCTCATGTATTTTTAGGAAGTTACTAAACAATATTTATGATATTCTATGATTTTCCATATTATGATTATATAGTTTATGTGATATTTATTATTTTAATTTTAGGTTTTTTTCATGTATTCGATGATAGGTGGACCATCATGGTATGGTTACCCATTCATGAAAGAGTTTAAAAAACATTTTATGAGAAAAATAATGGATATATACATGGGGTAGAGGCATACAATCCTTGTTTCTCAATAAGAAACTCAATGCCTTGTGGATAATGAGTAACAAGATAAAACTATATGCCTTATGGATACCAATTACTTGCTCACAAGTCAACCATTTATACCAACAAGAGACTTTATTATTTGGTATTTATAGTAACATGTTCATCTTCTAAGTGGATAACCATTCAATAATCCTAACATCCGTTTTTACAGTTTTATCCAGCATGGAGCTCATATAGGTATGGTTGGGGTTTGTTATAGATTAGTAATTGCACAACCACTCGACATATGAGTGTTTTTTATAGTTTTTCAATGGTGATTATATTTTTTATTATTCCAATTATGTATTTCATGATTAAGTTATTATATTTTTATCACATGTACATAAACTGAATTTACCGATTGTATACAAGACTATGATGGTATTGTTTTAATGTGTAATACTCACACCGAGATTGGGAGGCCATGGAACTTGGGTACTCAAGAATATCTCACTTTCTTAAGGTATAGGTTATGATGAGGACCTGGTTTGATAATTTAGTGGGAATGATCACCATGAGTGGAGATATCAAGTAGAGGGAAGATGTGGAGTTGGTTTTAGAGCCTCATATACTTGTTTCTTCTCAATATGTATGTGTGAACATATTAGTGGTAGATTAGTGTCATTATTTTGGTATAAAAAATCAACTCGATTTTTTTTCCCGATTCATTCATTACTGATGATATGACATTGAAATATATGTACTAAAAATGTATATTATAACATTTTCTATCGTTAATGTTTTACATTACATTCTGATGGAGGTTATATTCTCCCCATGAATTCACTTGGACTTCCATTTCATGTCCCCAATCACTAGTGTATGAGGTATCACAAAAGATTTCATATGGAATGAATCTCGAAGTCGTTGAATCATATTGGGATGTAACATGTTTTATTACACTAAATGTGAACTATGGGGAGAATGTAAATGAAATTAAGTAATAAAATTTGTCTTTATAGTATACTTTAGCACATCCTCATCCATTCTTGGATAAGATTTACCCCATGATGTATTTTCAAGACGTTAAGAATGATATCATCTTTTTAAGGACATAATCAAGGGAGGAAGCATATCGAAAAAATAATTGGCAGTCTTATATATAGCCTACATCATTGAGTAATAGTAAGTAACATTGATTATAAATTTAAATGTACATTTAACACTAAATTTTTATATAAAATTTATATAGTTTGGGATTGATATAGTAATTATACAGTTTAATGTGTACAAGTTAATGACCTTAAATCATGTTAATAGAAAGGTACATTAGTCATTTAAGATATTTATGATAATATGGAGAATGGAGATAGTGGGGATTGTTATGATTCATGCTTTTATGAGCTTTCATTAATAGATTTCAATGTTATGGCTATGAAGAAATGCTATTGATCACCAGAGTATCATTATCAATATCTTCTAGTTGATATGCTACTATAATGATGCCATAATTTTGATCCAAGGTATCTCATATAATATCAACGTTTTATCTTACTTAGATTGTATATAGAAGATGAGTCCTGACCATAAGACTATATCAGGAATGAAAAGTGACCATACATTGTAATTTTTGTATTTTCAATAGCAAGTGAATATGTTGGTGTACATGTGATCACTCACATATATATTAGTGACAGGTTTTCCTTTACATGAAAATTCTGACTACAGAGATGTTTTATTATTTTTTATTCAAAAAAAATATATTAACTCTTTTAAAAATATTTTATCAATTTAATTTTAAAAATTATAATATTTAGAGCATTTGATTTTTATTTTATTTTTTATTCTCACTTGTGAAATATTGATCCATCATAAATGGTTGATAGTGGTTTCTTCTGACTCATGTTGGATTTCTATTTAATAAAATTATTTTGTTATGTATTTTTGACATAACATGATTCCATTAAAAATAATTTGGTTAATGGATTTTTATTTCAACTTTAAATAAACCCGTATGAACATACTAGTGACAGTCCATAAAAAATATTCATTTTTTTGATAATTTAATTAAATTAGTTTATCTTTTTATGTATGCAGAAATCTTTTTGGTTTCTTAACTGAATTTTTTTTTTGAAATCCATGATTATTTTATTTAATGTTTTTAATGTTTACTTATTATATTTAAAATTTTGAAATTATAAATTTAAATAATTATTTATATAAATGAAAGGCGATTATTAAGGGTATTAATTTTCTTCGAATTATTTAATTTTTTTAGATTATAAATCATAGAGAACAATGGATTAAACTCAATATGATTTTCAAGTAGAAATAAATGTGAATTTTTTTGCGAGATAATTGGTTTAATTAAATGGGATATTGAGAATATATAATTATATATATATATAAATATATGATCATATTTTTTTAAATTTTTTATTAATGTTATTTTACAATTTTATTTTTATGAAGTTCCCCATATAACCCATCCTATCACATTATTATGTCTAGAATGAGTACCTCTTCTACTCATCCTTTCCCTCTTGACTCACATGTTTTAAAACCTCCTCCTTTTATGAAAATTTTCATAGAATATTAAATAATGAATCTAGATTCACCCAATCAACCACATATTCTAATTTATATTGAATTTTAATTAAATAAATGAAATGCAACTATTTATTAGGAAAATATTTTTTGATATATTTTTCATTTAAAATTTTGGGTTAAAAGATTAGTTATGTGTCACATTATTATGAATTTCGGGAAATATAGATGTGTTTTTTATTTACATTATGTTTCCATCCATTTATTTTTAAAAAGATAAAAAAATTTTGTTTTATAAGAATTACTTACCTTGTAAATATATTTTTTCTATAATATATGATTTATCTAAAAGGAATTAAGTTTTGATCTTAAGGTAAAAATTGTGTAAATTATTTTTTATATGAGATTTTATTTAAAATTTTGAATGTTTTTTATATTTAAAAATTTATTTTTTTAATTAAATTTTGATATATACATGGGTAATTTCATAGATATTTTTATCGATTATGATGATATATTTTGTGTAATTTGTTTGAAAATAAAAATAAAATTTATTTTCATATTTAGATAACATTTTTTTTCTAATTTCCTTTCGTTGATATAATACAAATATGATTCACTCTATTTTTTGAGTTAAAAATTATTCGTTGAGTTCTAAAAATTGTGACGCCAAAATAAAAAATTTCAATATTAGATATGATAAGTCTTCTGATTCTATTGGAAAAAGAACAAAAAAAACTGGATTATAATGTCATGCTAATTATTTTTTAAATTATATAAATAATACCAGGAATGGAACATAGTTGTAGAAAATATTATAGTGAGTTATGAATTACTATAATTCCTTGTGATTTATCACTTCTAACTTTCTAGAATTTTTTTATTAGGTCTTCTTTTGTGAGTAAATTTAATGTAATGAATATATATCTTTAATTGGTAATCATTTATTCTTATCATATATAGTAAAATAGATTCTAGTGATATGAATATACATATTTTAGAGATATGTGTTCAATGTGGTCTATGTGTAAGACTTTATTTGAATCATACTGATTGAATAATATAATGATGATAACAAAAAATACTACTACCGAGTTTCTTGTAGAGTATAATAATATTTTTACTATTTGGGTGAATTCTAAAATTTTCCAAGATAGAAAAATATATAAAAATGATTTGATTATTAATCTTCTAGGTGAATTGGAATAAAAAAGTCATCCTTGAATTGGAATTTGTGATATATTTTTATTATATATTTTAATGGATATCAATTATTGTTTTCATATACCCCCATTAAATTGTCTTTATATTGTACTTAATTTTAAAATATTTTTGATTACCTTTATATATATTTTAAATTCATGAATTTTATTTTCATTTGGTACTATAATAGGTCAATAGATTGTAATTAATAAATTGGATGCATTTTATAGTGGAAAATAAGATGTTCAATTAGGCATTAATTCACCCATCTTGAATTTTTTATACCACTTTTATCTATGAAAATAGTTTTTATTAGAGGAAGAGTCAATATTTTTTACTATCACAGTTAAAAATAGTGCATGGTTTTTTATTTCTTGACTTACAAACATAGTATCAAAGATGAAGTTTTAATTTTATTGTAACACATAATTTTCCTATTGTTATTGAATTTGGTTTTATTTTCCATACATATATAATTTTATAAATGAATTATCTTTTTGTTTTATAGTATTTAGAATAGAAATCAAAACATTAGTGTTTTTAATATGCATCGTACAATCACTTTTAATGGAGATGATGATAAATGCTAATGGAATAATGATGATATTTGTTATTAATATTGGATAACATCACTATAAAGTAATGAAGTAAATTCAAAAGATAAAATAAAATAAAAATTTTATTTTTATTTATAGGAAAAAGATAGAGTATGTATAAAATAATATTTTCAAGAACACATTATCTATTGAGGAATTTCTTTTCTCGAATATCATATTAAAAAATATGAAAAATTGAATCAATATTAAATTATAAATTATATATTTTACAATATATATAGTTTTTGAATGTATAATATTAATGTAGAGTGAAATTTATTGGACATTGTTTTTCATCCAAGATATTAATTTTCACACATTCGTCAATGATTTGTGAATTTTTTTAATTTTTTCAATCCATTGGTGAGTGAGATGTAATTGGTGAACATTTTATGTATATGATCAAAGCAAGACTTCTGAAACAACTTTAAATAAATATTACCATTTTTAATGGAATTGAACATCTTACAATGATGACTTTGGATAATATTATTTGGATCCTATATGGAATAATATCATGAAAAAATTGATGAAAAAAGGAATATTGATGTTGTGATTACTAAAACATACATAATTATAAAATTTGGTGAAAAAATTTAGAGCCCTAAATAATCAAAGAGAATGACAAAAAATTATTTATTAGGATTCTTTTAGGAAAATAGTTGTAGAGAACTTTCTTATTTGGATAGTAATATGAAAATGATCCTTAAAAGGGACTTTTAAAAAGCTATTTTGAATTTAAGAAAAGATAAATATGAGAAGAAGGATTTGTGGAATGTTTTATTGAATTAATATACAAAAAATTCTCATATCAAATTTTTTTTTTCCGGAATATAAAAAACATTTGAGGAAGCTTCATAAATAAGCTCAAAATTATAGGGAAGAAAATATTTTAGGGAAATTAGAATAACATGGTGTATAATTTAAGATCTATCTCAAAATAATTGTTGTTTATAATATAGATGTGTTTGTTTAGAAAATAAAATGATTTTATATTTCTTATTTTTTTAATTAAAAATACATTTGGGGAGACGTAACTCTAACAATATTTTTGAATTTATAATTAAATTCTAATTTTTTAGCTTTAGATTAAAATGATAATACTCAATCAAAAGATTATATGACATGATATGTGTCTTTAATAGATAATAAAAATAAAAAATTGAACAAGGAAAATTATGAGACTAAATTGTATCATTATAAATTTAGTGTTAAAATTTATAAAAAATCATCCATGTTATATGATAAATCTATTTTTTAACTAGTGATCTTCAACACTTAGTTTTAAAATCAAATTTTAATGATTACGTTGTGAAGTGGAATATTTTTTATAAAATAACATAGAAAATTTTTAGGAATGCATTTAAGGTAGTTTAGTCGATCTCATTATCGTTTAAAAGTTGATTTTACTTCACTAAAGTAACATTTCTAGTCCAATTTTTTTTATAAGAACTATTTTACCATTTTCAATGTGTATATAATGTGTGTTCACATGAAGATTCATTGTTCCTTGAATAAGGTTCATTCATCAATAACACGTAATCTTGGAATTTATAATGATATAGAAGTTATTCAACACAATATTTCTAAACATATGAGGGTTTTGAATGTTTTATTATCTAACCACCCTAGACCCAAGAATAAATTGTTACCTAATTTTATGTCATGATTTTTTAGGAGAAAAGGATTAGTTCCACTATCTAAATTATGTGGTACATGAATAGTAATTATTCTAGAAAAATGACTAGAAACATATCAATTATCTAGAATATGAAAAATTGGAAGATGAGATATATTAATTTTAGAGACAATGTGAATGAAAATGGTATTGGTATTAGTGATTATTTCTTCTTTTGTGAGATATTAATTATAAATTTGTTTTATGTTTTAGGACCTAAGAATAGCGTTATTAATATAAGTTAATTACATAATTAGTGTTACTCTCTAAAATTATTGAAAAAACATATCATCACATGATAGGAGTGAAATCTCATATTATCAAACCTAGGAAATTAAATTATTAAACTATTGATCGAAAGAACCATTATTTCCAAAAAAGTGTACTCTTTCTATAATTGAAGAGTTTTTTGGCTTCATAATTATAAGATGATATGGTATAATTTTTGGGAATAAGTTTAACCTTATAATATAGAACTTTAAAAATATAATTTGAATCATAAGATAAACTCTTCCAATGTCTATGAACCTTAATAATATGGTATGTGAAATAATATAATATTTAAACCAATTGGTGAATTTAATTATTTGTAGATTTATAGTTAGTAAAAATAGACCTTTTCATACCATTAAAAACATATAGTATTGGAAGGAATCACTACCTTCATATTTTAGTTATTTATTAAAATATTTATATTAGGTGCTATTTTTATATTTTATAATAGAAATTATTTTCTTGTTTAAGAAGGATTTCATTCTGGTAGAAAATTTTAAATTCCTACATTTTTTATTATCATGAGTGACCATTTTAGGGAATTTTGAAATTATTAATTTGAAACTATATACAGTAAAACACTCATGACAAATAACATCAAGTAAAAATTAACACTGCAATATAATGGATTAATTAACATAAAGAATAGAACACTTCCTGAAATAATCCAGACTAGGTTTTTCCAATTAGAGTCTTTTCTATACATTTTTAGGATGATGATATTATTAATACCCATTACACTATAAAGTGATATTTTATTTAACCACTTTTATATAAAAAATCAATCAAATTATATAACTGATTTAATCTAAAACTAGTATACATTAATTATATATGTTGTAAAGTGATCATCATTAATACAAATTAGAATATTAATAAATTTATCAAATGTTTGATAAATAAATTTCTTTTCATTAATCATCTTCATGAATGGATTATCATATTTTTAATAGCTGAGAACATACCTTTTATTATATGTTATATGTTATATTTCAGAAATTAAATCCTTTCGTGAAGTTAAAATTCATGTATTATGAAGGTAAATTGGATAATGTTTATGGAAACAATATTATTGAAATTCCAAAAATTGGGCCACATAAATGAGATTTTAACTATTTGGACGCAAGTATAGTGGATAATACTCACATAGTAAATTAGAAAAAACCATTATTTTTCCATAAAATTAACATGACTATGAAGAATAGTCTCATTGATAATATATTTAGATGTATGATAAACCAATTAAAATGATATGTTATATTAGAAATAAATGTGCGTATATTGAATTATTATCTCAATTAGAGTCTAAAATGATTGATTATTAATTTTTGATGAATTATGGATAATTTCTATGAAATTATACCATAATCAGTTAAAATGGAATTTGGTTTTGAATTTGATTGCATAATGTAGTGATATACTAACTCAAAGAGTAAAGTGGGTCTTCTGAAATTACTTTGATGACAATGATAAATTTTTTGAATAAAACCATACATTATTCAAAAATTTATATTATAAAAGATGGAATATACTATATATAAATTTTTTATTTAGTAACAAAAATCAATCATTTAAATTTTATTTGAAATACAATTTTACTAGTTTAAGAGATAGTGAAAATATTATCTAGAAATTATGTAATCCATAGATGTGAAATTAATAGGACATTTACAACGCTTTTGAATCATTTTCATAGACAATAATTGAAAATATTTTAAAATATAATAAATTTCAAGTTAAAATTATCTCATAGATTATACAATGTGTCCCCAATATTTGTGACTCTATTATGATTAATGGAGAGTGTTGTGGGTTTTTCAATAAGGAATGGTTTCAATCATGGGGAACAAATTTATCTTTATTTTCACTATCATGTTTATAGTGTTTATTCATATACTTCCATGATTTTAAATCCAATGATGTTTATATATTTAATTCAAAAATACTTATGATTAAATTTTCAAATGAGATGTTTTCATATGATATCATTTTTTCTAGAGCTCACACACATTCAATGATTATTTTGATATATAATTTTAATATTTAATATGTTTCTATCATCATTATTAACAACCTTAAATGTTATATTTTTGTTAGGTTGTTTATTTTAGGATAATAAGAACATTTTTATTAGGAAAAAAAATATTAATTATTTCATGTAGTGATGTATTTAAGAGTTATACTATCCTTATATTGGTATTATATATAAAAATGGATCCGTTATTTAAATTAAAATTTCAAACAATCTAATTTCCTTCTAAAAATATAAACTATATTTGAGAAGTGTAATTAATTATTATTATTTTTCTTGAGTTAATCATTATTATGTTGGGTTTTTTTTCATCACTCTTCATAGAACCATTATGAAACTGATTAATTCATTGTATTAATGCGTCATTGAGTCTAAAGTTATAAAATTAATATATTATTTAAATGAAAATGAATGTTCCCCTAAAATTGGGTGGTATGGGTATTAAATTTTCATTAAAATGATTTTTTTACTATGGAATCAACATAGATTGAAAATTATCAATTTTAAAAAAACACCATGGATTTATTATGTAAATGATTATAATATTAATATTTTAGATTCCAATTTATTGATTATCATATTAAAATAACCTTACCCTTCGGTGTTTAATGATTTAATCAAATGGAGAATAAAATATTTGGTTTTTTGGATGATACTAATATTACAATGTGGATTGGGAAAGGTGGTCCATTCAATCTAAATGTCCTTAAGGTAACCATCATTCCTTTAATTTTTTATAAAAGTTATTTAATGTATTTTTGGGACTTTTAGTTACCCCAATATAATGTTTTTTATTATGGATATTAGCTTAAGTCATATTATCTACCAAATAAACTAATTCATATAGGGGTTTTTACATCAGGAATTTATGGGTTCACAAATTGGTTTATAGGCGACATGGTTATAAGAGAGTAGTAAATATAGGTTTTAACATCAGTTATTTAAAAATGAAGTTATAAATAAATTTTTAATGGTTATCTTGTCAGTTATCCAATAACTGATGTGAAATACCAAATATGAACTGTTTATCATGTTGGGTAGTTAAACTAATTGACAATATAAATGGTTCTCACCTTGGTTATTCAATAACAAACGTTAAAACCCCATGTAATTTTTTTCGCATCAGTTATCTAATTAATGATGTGAAAAAACAATTATGAAAATTTTATAATGTTATTTATTTTTAATAATCATCATGAAAAATCATGTGTAATGTGTTTTTCATGTATATTATCCCATAAATGATGTGAAAAACCAATTTCGAACCATTTGTCACATCGGTTATTTTAAAAAACAGACGTGATAAATTTTTTTCATATAGGTTATTGAATAACCAATGTGAAAAATAATATGCACAATTTTTTCATGTCAGTTATCAAATAATAGATGTGAAAATTAGAGAATTCTTTTAAAAAAGTATAATGAATCATCTCCTCCACCAGCTAGAACTATAAAACATAAGACAGAAAATAGAACAACTGGCCTCAAAAGGTAGAAGCATAAGACATCACAAAATAAAAAAAACACATCAATTTATATTAATTCATATCCTCCACCAGCAACACCTATAAAACAACATAAGAGGCAATCTATAAGGAAGCCCAAAATCCAGCACAATACACCATAAATTAAACTTTCGAATAAACTAAAAACCAATCAATCGTACAAACTGATTTTCCCATTAAATTTTTGATTACCTCAAGTCATCAGCACTATATGATAATTACTCATAAAAATATACAAAAACAATATAAAAATAATTTCACTTTAATTTTCAATAAAACGTATAAATTATTACAAAAATCATTATAAAGAAATCTAACCATAAGAAATATTTTAATTTTCCTAGTTTTAATTATTTCATACATGAGTCTCAAAACATAATATCCAAATTTAGTTCTACCTTGTTGTTTATGAAACTGTTTCAAAGAGATTGTATTTTAAAAAAAATTAATAAATATATCCAATATTTCTTAACTAAATATGATAAATCATCGTAGATTTTAGAAATTTTGTATTGACCCTCTAGTTTCTCTTCATTCTTGAAATCTTTATAAATAAATACCATACCCTATTAAAAAATCATATGAATATAATAAAATTTATTAATTATAATATCAAAAATTATTGAAATATGAAAACATACATGTTCAAAACATTCTTGAAATTTTCTTTCACTTCATCGTGAATAGAAGATAACCATTATAATTTCATCTCTCATGGACAGAAAAAAACAAAATTTCAATGACCACTAAAATAATAGAATATTTAATATGATTTTTTAATCTTTTAGGTGATATATAACAGTATGTGAGAAAAAATATTTCATACCATTCAAGATATAGAAACATCCATCATTGAATGATGACATTCTTCTAAAATCATTCATCTATATAAATTATTCTTTCCATATCTGTAATTATTAAATATATAAGATAAATAAACTGTGGGTCCATAAATCAATATACATACATTATTTCATTCTCTATACAAATTTAATATAGATACCTAATACAAAGTAGAGAAAATTAGAAATTTTCAAAAATTAATGGAATGAAAAAAAATTGTTGATCCACTTACAAGGAAGAAAACTGCATTGTATTGATTCACAATTGATCTCTAGCTACAAGATCCATGATATAATTTTTTAAAAGGCTCCACGTATTTACAAAACCAAAAATAGAACCATCAAATGGAATTTCGTATACTCCAAAAAAATTTTGAGTATATTGACAATTTATCAAGACTAGTAAAATCTGTATCTGAAGTCAGGGAACCTTGATTTTTTTGTGTCTATACAGTTTTTCATTACCTTTAATGTATTTTTTTGATAATATTAGATAAATATAAAAAAATTAAAATGTGAAAGAAATTACTAGAAAAATGGAATTAAATATAACACATATACATAGCTCTATGGTTATATGTTGAAGTAATCTAGATGGCCAAACCAAAAACTGACTGATACTTTGTCCAAAAATACTCATTTTATCTATGGGACATGGTATTTTTATGATATATCTATAATATCATGTATAGTTACCTTATGTTTCTCTATACATGATATTATCTATGGGACATGGTATTTTTATGATATATCTATAATGTGTTAATCAATATTATTTGTTAATCATTCCATAGATATAGGAATCAAACATAAATTAGCATATTCTTCAAGTTTATCATCTACAAAAAACTATTTTATTCTTTATAAAACAATATCCCACTAAATATCTGAATGGTAAAAAACATAGAAAATTTTTATTTCATGTGTTTCCATGAGAAAAGTATCATTTCTGTCATGAAATTTATTCAGATTAACTACTTCTATTACAAATCATCTTTCAGAACACTGTTGTTACTGATAAACCATTTACACTTAATCACTAGAACATGATATTTAATGTAATAAACCCCACATATTTCCTCAATGATTCTATAATATGCAGTTGATGTAGAGATTGAGATTTTGTCTTTGGAACATAAAAAATGCATTTCTTATCCAAACACTAACACACTACTGTTTTGAACTACACATATATTGTCCTAATATTTCATAAGAAAAGTTTTGACATTAATGACAAAACTGAACCACAATATCAAATTTAAACATGAGATGACCAGTAACCATATCGATCGATAATTGCATTTTAAATGATTTAAAGGGGCATAACACGCATCCATCCGAGAAACCATGAAACCAAAGAGGCCTAAACCGATGAATCCCAATGGAATCCCCTAAGAAAAAACCATTAAAAACTGGAGGCAAATACCCCATGCTAGATAAAATTTAATTGGGTTCTTCAGGACTGTACCCACATTAATGGGAATCCGTAAGAATGTTAGCCTTTCTTGGAATATGTCAAAAAACACAACCATTAGTTATCTTCAAGATGCAGCTACGAACAAGATAGGTCAATGGCCAAGGTTCCTCATCTTTCCTATGTAAAGCACAAATCAATAACAAAAAATCCAATTCCACTTCAGAAACCGTAATGGAGTACCATTTTCAAAGAAAGAAACCTGGGTGAAATGCTCGAACTTTATCCCCCAACGAGCTTCCTAGCCCATTATAGAAACTAAAAGAAACTAACACCGAGCCATTAATATCCAACACACGTCCTCCCCCTCGCATCTGCCCATCCATAATGCACCCATCAATATTAAATTTCAAACTATTGCATGGAAGTTACAATCTGATCGAGCTAACTTGTGAACTCGTTCGGACCACATTTCTTTTCAGCAAATAACAAAGAGTATTAAATTACTTCCCCTTTAACCAATGATCATAATTTATGAAAAAGTACCTTCATTCTAACTTTTTTCATTGATACTGACGTCTGAGCCCCAATTCTGGAATTATTTTGGGCCTCCCATAGCATCCAGAAAAATGCAGTAACCATGATACTACGAGCCTTGGATTCAATCCCATTATGATCAGATCCCAAAAACCAATGCTCGATAATATCCTGCATGGAAGTTCAAGTCCTTCTAAAACTGCCCCATTTATCCATGAAAGACCAGAGACTAATCGCTCATTCACTCTTTGGAAACAAATGAACCCCTGACTCAGCCTGGGAATTAGAACAATAATAACACCGGGAATCTAATTTGATGTGAATCTTTTGAATATTTTTTTATTCATTTTTTTAATAGTCTCTTCAAACCATGGAAAAAATTCTTTTTTTATGCTAATTAAAAATCCACATATCTTTCTTTATTGGATAATATTATTTCAACTCATTAATATGAAATGTTATAAATGTCTTATCATAATCAATATTATTTTAGATGTATAAATATACCATATTTATTTGTTCACCTATCAATAATTTTAATTTCAAGCCAGGGATCTCATTTCCCCAAAAATGACCTCATTCATGGCAAGATAAAAGCAAGCCGATGTACTCCACGTCAAACAAATAGCTTATACAAAACACTGAAACCTCATTAGAAATATACTTCTCAACAATTGATGGTTTAGGTCGATATGGATTCCTAACATATCCCTTTTATATCTTCATATAACTTCAGAAATGATACATCCAACATAGATATATAGGCCCACAAAATCATTATTTATCACATCATATGAACCATTTAATGCACCACAATATCAAAAAAGGATAAAGTAAAATACATTTCCAATTGAAAAAGTATCGATACCACTTTATTCCCCAAAATGTTCAATGAATTGAAATTAATAAAAATTTAATAAATTTAATTTAAAAAAATAACACACCTTCATGATAGTCATTTTAACATAGGTGGTCAATATTCTACACATTTCAACTAGTAGGAGTTGTTTCATCGCCATTTGATAGTCATGATATTTCATACCTTCCAATTCCAATCCATTAAAGACAAAATATTTTAGATATTAATAATAATCATGTGTCACTTTTATATCATGAAGAAATTCAAAAAATCATGTTTTATCCCTCTTGGATAAGGTATGACGGTCTGTGGGTAGGAATGTTTTCCTTCCATGAGGAGTGGGTGCCAACTCCAAACATATTACCATTGAGAGTAAGTCCATTCTTACTTTCAACCCATCTTGAGTATTTCCTGTAATATTTACCACTTTTCCAATAAAAAATTAATAGATATTTTTATCCATGTGCGTGAGATCAATGTTATGTTTCACCTCTTGATATCTCCAATGTTGTATCTCCAACCAAATGGTTGATTTTTCCAAATATTTCTATCATTATAAAATTTAAGTGACTTTTTGAATGCCACATAAATTTTTTCAACCTCTCAAAATATTAATCGGTGGATAAAGGTTTTGGTTAAATATAAAATTATTGTGATCCATTGAAAGACCTTTTCAATCTTTTATTACAGTGATCCATATTCAAAATCTTTTGACGACCCATGTATACTATTATTACCCCATGAAGTAGTTGACAATATGAAGTATCTTGTTCAGAAATTGGACATGATTATTCCCCTTAACACTGTATCCATAAAAATATCCATATACTCAGATGTCATTTTTAGTGAAAATAATAATTACATGTAGTTTAAAATAACGATTTTATAAGATTCATACACCCTTATACCTCCCCCCCCCTTAATAGATTCAAATCAACAATTAATGGTGAGTTAAAAGAATCAATATATTTTTTTTGTATATTTTGGTCCACTTATCATTAAAAACAACATGATATATTTGCACTTCAAACAAAATTTATGAGATAAGTAGTAAATTAATAATAAAACTAGGCATGTACTATGTGTGTTAATAAGGCTTCAATATGGATTCATTCTATCTATGCATAGTCCATGTGTGTGATGTTGAACATCATTTCTGAATGTTGGAAACTGGTGATGAATGTTCTTCCACTATGTTGAATCAACTTGCTGACTTATTTTTGAATCACATATCTCTTCATTATAATTCCATCATAACCTTTTTTCAAAATATGAATTAAACAACAAACATATCAAACAAGGAATTATATGAAGATATCAAAATGCTTTGGAAGGGGTCTCTAAAACATATAAATTATACTATGATATTTCTTTTAAAATATACAATGCTGTCCCACATTTTTGACACTCTGACAAGAATTCATATTTATTCCTATATAGAACACAATCATTCGAGTAGTCATGTATTTTTTTGACTCGTAGATGATCAATTCCGTTCTTACAAGGGATAAAACAATGATAATATTATAGGTGCATCATTTACTTGTATTGGAATGTTACTACATGAGATTTATGGAATAATTCTCTTGTATTACAACCCATTTTACATCCCTAATTCCAAAAGGGAATTCTTTCACAAGTAATGAGACGAACTAAAGATCCATCGAGGAGTTTAGGATGGGTTGATGAGTACTCCTATTTTATGAGTATCGAATCATTTTGTAGAGTATATAGTCTGTTGTTATTCCATGGGAGTTGGTATCAGTTGTATGTTGATGTAGAGAAAATTAGTTGTTCTATATGGGTTGAAGTGGTTGAGACCCCATGAGAAAAACCACATGACACATGACCTATATCTAGAAATAGTAGTCTTTGATCTAAGAATTTGGAAGCTCTATTATCTAAGAGATACCTTTTTTCTACTCAAACCATTAGAGTCTCAGGTATGTCTTCAGGGAGAGAGACTTGAAACCAAGATCAAGGATCTTTTTGTAGTTCCTACAAGTCTATGAATTTGAGATAGTATATAATCAAAGGAATGGAATCATGGTAGAAGATTACAGTAGTATAAACTCCCAATATTTTTCTGTACAAGATACATATGAGTAGTTTTATTCATTATAGCTGACCCTAGTTGTGCAGGAGGTGATACATTTTCTTAAGTTGATGGTGTGTAATCCTCTTCTCCACTAACAACTGAGAGATTTCTTGTTGGGAGACATCAGTTGTGACGTATTTCGTGACCATATATCCTTAAGAGATTCATCCTTTGGATATTATAATGATTTGATTTATTAATCTATTTACAGGGAGACAATATTTTCTAGTAATGTTATGAGTGGAGGTGGTGATAGTGTTCTCTAAATCACATATTTCTATAAATTTGGGTGTGGGGAAAATTTATAGAGACCTTGAGTAGATGTTTGGATGGGATGAAATGAATTATAGCATGGATAAGTTCATATCATGGTGCCTCAACTATTGGTAGGTAAATCCTAAGCACTAGGTTTTGGATGTTTTTTTGAAAACAATTTAGATATTTTAATTAAAATGGGATGACATATACATGGACTTTATGACTGGGCTTCTTCATATAGTGAGAGTCCATGATTTCATATGGGTGTTTTTTGACCGATCAATAAAGTCGTGGCACATACATACTATCATATAGTATAGATTAGTGGTGATTTTTGGGAAATTGCACATAAGGGAGATTGTTCTTCTTAATGGGTTGCTCTTGACCATTATCTATCACCTTGATGTGTAGTTCACATCATGATTCTGGAGAAGAATTTGGGATGTATTCATGAACCATTTGAGGATGAATTAAATAATTAACCCATAGATATATAAGAAGACTGATCATACTATCCAGACGTTGGATAAAATGATAAGGGCTAGTGTGTTAGACTTTAGTAGAAGTTGGGAGGATTGCATTCCATTCTTAAGGTTTGTATAAAATAATATATACCACAATACTATTGATACAGAACCTGTTGAGGACTTGGGTTAGAGAACCCTAATGAAACCCATTAGTTGGACTATGATCACATAGGCATATATTTTTGGGCTAGAGATAGTGCAGAAAATGATAGAGAATGTCTAGGTCATCTGTGAGTAGATCTAGCTAGCCTAGAGCAGGCATAAATCTTATGTAGATCAATGTTGTGGACACTTGGAGTTTGAGAATAGATGAAATGATTTTATGATATCTTCCCCATAATGATGAATTTTTATATATAGTAGAGGATAAATATTATCTATGTCGTTTGGTGATCCATTTGAGAAATTTTAGGGGTTTGGTAGGGTTGTTTACCACCTATCCATACCCCCATAGATGGAGAGACTGAATAATGTATTCAGTGTGTCTCAACTGAGGAGATAGATGCATGAACCGATGATTAGTATCTACTAATGAAAGCTGGACAACAAGAATGGAGACTATTTTTATGATCAACAAGTGGTGGTCTTGGATCAAAAGGTGAAGACCTTGCGTAGATATACCATTCAATTACTTTGTTTGTGGTGGAAACACTGGTGCATGCGAGAGATATCATAAGAGAAGGAGAGCTAGATGTGGGCTTAGAATCTCAAGATTATTGTTTAGTTTTTTTCATTTTTAGGATGAAAATATTGAAGGATGGAATGATTTACTGATCCATTCCATTCGTTTTAAGAATTTTAAATATATCTAAAAATATTTTCATAGTTAAGCACTTAGTTGACTTTCAATTACAAGGCCAAGTGTGTTGTAATTAATTTTATAAAAATATAAAATATATTTATTTCATTTATATATTAGTTCATAATTAGAATGATACAATTTTTATATAGTGTCTTAGCTTGATAATGAGGGAGAATTTTTTATTTCGAAACACAGCTCTTACCCTAGGTGTGACATAAAAATATTTCAATGCAAGGAATTACAATAAAATTAATATTGGGAATATTCAGCAGATTAAATAAATGATTAACTTAATTACTATATTAAATGATATATTTTTCCCCATCTTTATACATCATTATGGAGGATCTGTTGGTTAATCCACATAACCATGGAGCTATTGAGAGGATCTTATTGTACAGTTTCATTGGTGGATCTGAACTATGCAATGATGAAACATCCAAACCATGTGAATCATAGCATAGTGAACACTAAAACTTCTATCATTAATTGGTGTGAACATTCTTCATCGACATATGATAGAATTTTAGGTAGGAATAAATTTTTTTTATTCAACCCAATTGATTAAATTGAATGAGCATTATAATAATACTTCTGTGACCTACTTTCAAATTGACCCTTTCCATGAGATTTGAAATTGGTGTAAATTGTTCAATTATTTTTAACCATGTTTTCTCACCCCATAAAAACAAATTTGAATTTTTTTGTCAGGAATTATTGTCAAATTATTGATCTACCTTTTTTCTAGTGAATTTCTCTAAATAATCCTTTTCATTATTCAAATATATGCCTATGGGGTCTTGGTTTGAGATTTTTAGGTGTGATTGAGCCCAATTTCACCCCATAATAACAGAGAATTCACAAGCATAGAATGGATTGTAGAATCACGAATGGATTGGGAGGATATTTTAGTTATGGGTGATTCCACCATGGATTGGGAATCTTGTGAGCTACCCAAGTGATGACAATACATATAGGTTTCTATGTTATTCAATTAATGAAATAGATTTTTTTTCTTCTATCAGACTATTGGAAACATTTTTTAGAGACTACTCCTTTTATTTTATGTGGCCTAAAGAGGATATTTTAGAGGTGAGGCTAGATCTTTATTTACAAAGGTATATCTAATTTTCTTCAAGAAAAATAACACACTATACTTACCAAGATGAATAAACTCTATGGAATACACATATTGTTGCACCCATATAATTTTTGAAAAGATTAGGATCACACATCCCAATACCTGATTTCATTATGTGTTACCCTCCCTAGGTAGACTATCCAGTTTCAGAGTAGACGGGCATGACCACATGTGGAAGCACATGCCATCTATAAAAGTATATGAATATAAACAATGTTACCCAGAAACAACCTGTAGAATTTTTTGGACCCCAGGTGCTTAAGGCACTATTTATAGTCCCAATACAAAATATATAGGAGTAAACAATTAGTAATATGTGTATTAATAGGGGAATGGATAAGAAACATAGTAGGGACAAATGATGTATGGGTACAGATTAATGCATTGTACCCCTATTTACTTATAAAGAAAACAATAACCCCTCAAAACTATTTCATTTGGACTCATATTTTAACAAATGAGTAGTCTAACAAGAGTGTTTTTCCCATATAACATGATTTTATAATTTTATGCGGTTTTTTATATATTATTTGAGATGTTATGAGTGTTATGAGTACATAGGTAATTCATGGTGATGGTAGTGATTAGACATGATCATTAGAGAGACCAGAGTGGTACCCTCCTTCTGGAAACAGTATGGGTCCTCGATTGGCTACCTGAGTGGTGAAATCCTAATGAGATTGGTAACGGTTCCTTTAAATATCCACCGATTTGTACCCTACCATGGTATACATCTTGGTTATCCAACCACTAGAGTGGAACCATATAGATGGGTTAGGCATGGGTCCTCTACTTATTACTAGAGTGGAACTCTCAAACTAGTCTAAGAATGAGACCTCTACAGATTACAATAGTGGAACCCTCTACCTTAGATGGGAATAGGGCCCTCTCTGGTTTCTATAGTGTAAACATCCTATGAAGACAATGCATGGGTACTAAAACTATCTATATGAGTTTTACCCTCATGTTATTCTAGGTAATGGTTCCTCTACCCAAATATTATGCCCCTCGAATAGGGAGTACAATCAAGAGGTGTGATGTTAGTAGGTTGTTTATTTGGATATAATTGTTATATATTGGGAATCATTTATGGATCTCTTGGATCTATTGGAAAACTTTTCTTGGGATGGATTTTGAGTTGGGGATCCCATTTCTCTCTTATTTTTAGTATTTTGTCGATAATATATATATATATATATTTATCGACGTCATTGAATTTTTTTTCTATCTTAATTTGGATTGATATGTCTATTCCTATCATTTTCCTTACTATTTCCCCCCTCAAATTTTAGGAAATTATATTTGGTGTGTATATAATCACCCATGTATAAGATTTTTTCACATGTCTCATCTCTTATTCCAATGATAGATTGGTTGGTAGTGATTATAGAGGAGAATAAGGATATTTGGTGAATATGATAATTAATGGTGGTTAGGGAATATACATCTGGAGTCAGGCCCTATCTGCACTTTACATTTACTTTTTTTATATTGTTAAATTATTCTTGTTAGGAATATATGTTTCCATGTTTATTTTTAGTTTTTTCTATAATACTCTTGGTATTCCCTATAGGTTTTTCATTCATGGTTGTTAATCTAGATGTTTCTTTATTTTTCTTTTATTTCACTACATAACATCATTGACATGGTTGTGTGTGATCATATAATTATATTAGGAAAACACCACCATTTCGAGTAATTCCTTTCAATTCTTGTTTCTAGCCAAAGCCTATGGATGTAGAATGGGGGTAGTCGGGGATCAAGCCCTATTAGTCGGTTCATGATAAAAAATATGTAAAAAATTAAAAAAATAGAAAAAAATTACTTTTATCAATAAATGGTTTATATTTATAATATTCTATAAAACATTTAAAAAAACATAGACATAGAAGAGAATTTATTTTCATTCAAAGTGAAAAATATAGATGTTTTTCATTAAAACCATGGATTTAGAATAATGAATAAATAAAGGGATGGAAATGAATGGAAATTTTTTAATTTATAGAAATAACCATTTGTAATGAAATCACTTGTGTTTATTAACATATATATCATAATATTTCATCATCATAATTTTAATTATAAATAATCCTGATAAATAATGAGATTATAACTTAAATCCCATTAAATATAGGTAAATTTTTAATCTTATGGCCCATACAAGAAATATCCTTTTAAAGATATGTATATTACATAATTTTAATTATATTAATATTAAATTAAATTCATGGTATGTATATATTCC
Organism: Viscum album; assembly: GCA_963277665.1. Taxonomy (NCBI): domain Eukaryota; kingdom Viridiplantae; phylum Streptophyta; class Magnoliopsida; order Santalales; family Viscaceae; genus Viscum; species Viscum album. Next base: position 2,132,850,267 of record OY728127.1, on the reverse strand, counting down.
CCACAAATTAATAAACTATTATATTAGGAATGTGTCCCATAGAAATAAATGTGAGAAGAAAATCCCTTACCCCAAGGATTGAATGACATCATACATGTTCAAACCTAAAATATTGTAAATATAGGACTATTATAAATCTTTTAAATTACAATAACAATATAAATCATAATATATATGATTAAAATATTAACTTTTATTAATTCTTTTATTAAAAATTCTGAATTAAAATTTCTATTACAATAGATATCTGCTTTGTTTTTCATGTCTGTTTTTGTACTATAGTATTTGTCCTTATAAATTGATTATGGTTAAGTAAAATAAAGAATGTTAATAATGATATAAACATAATATATATTTATTATATATATTTATTTTCATCCATAAAACTCATATATATGAAAATTAATTACATTATTCAGGGAGATGTAGTTCATACACATACATGATCACTGTTTCCATTTTTTATTAGATGGAATAAGAGAATGGTATATAAATATTAACCCTTATAGTTTAATTTTTATATTATATATATTATTAACTAATTAAATATGTCCCTATTACCATCCATGAAATTATAATATCAATAATTTATCACATATCATCAGGGAGGAAGCAATCAACAGCTATGCACACACAACATGATCATTTTATAACAGATTAGAAGTTATGGAAGAAGGTGTAATAGTAATATTAGATCTGTATTATTATTTCATAAATATAATATATGTACTTTAAATCCATCATTATATACATCTGTTGGAGGAAATGATGTAAAATGAATTATATCAATTTGTCAAGTAATAGTTCACTATAAAGACAATCGACGATTTCACATCCTATTTTACAGAGGGGGATACAGAAATAATTTATGAAATTATCATAATAAAATCGTAGTATATGAAATTATTTTCTTATTCCACATTATTTGGAAAATATTTTGATAATTTTTATGAATAAATAATATGAAGATGTATGATAATGAATTGTAGCACTTCTTCAAAAAAACAACATTTAGTTTATAACTAATCCTTCCCTAGATATTTTAATGATATAATCAGAGACACTATGTCATGGTGAAGGATGTAAAGAAGGTTTTTGGGAAATTATTCACCTAAAAAATTTTCTCTATGTTTTTATATTAGAGGAAATTAGATTTGATTTTATAAGTGGAGGAGAGGACCCCACTCAAAAACCACATAGATATTTTCTAAAATAATACAAAATCATGAAGTCCTCGTAATAAAAAACTATTCAAAATGACCATAAATAAAAATTTTGGATACTACGAGTAATATATTTTTTCCAAAAAATAGTATTTAAACATGTAATATTTTTATTATTAATATTATATTTTCATTTAATCCCACCTCCACCACCCACAAAATATTATTTAAGTTTTACTGTTATAAATAATTTTTAATATTTATACTATTAATTATGGCCAAAAATAAGTTGGATGTAAACATAGATATTAATTATGATGATTAAAAATATGAAATCAATTTTTATAAATTAAATTCAAATAATTGGAAGAATTTAATAGAAAATTAATGATGCATATGTGATGAAAAAATGTTCTTCCAATGAAAATGTTTCGAAAAGTTTAAAATATTTTTATATCAAGACGTTCCATGAAATTGATTAAAATGAAATAAATTGGCTAAAAAATAATTTAATTGTACTAATTTTTATTTTAATTTTTTTAAAACTAAATGTAACTTTATAAAAGAAGTAAATAATAATGCATTTTTCAATGAAAAACAGTATATTTCATTATTCATCAAAAAATTAATATATTTAGATAATTAAATAAATATAATTTAAGGATAATTTAGATTCTTTAGCATAAAAAATTAAGTTACATTTTCTTATATATATTATAAATTTTGAAAAAAAAATTAAAGTAGGTGTGAAGAATATGACAAATCCTCTATTTTGAATAATATAATATTAAGTATAAAACTGAAAAAAATTTATCCCATGATTCGAATGAAATTTAAATGAATGATAAATTTTTTTATTGAATTCATAATATATATATTTAATTAAAATATTTCATCAATATTTAATAATATAATTTATTAATATAGGAACACTTTTCAAAAATATAAAGAGCTTCATAGAAAAAAAAATTTCATTACTTTAAAATGATATTTATTTTTTTAATAAATAATTGATAAAATTGATTTATTTTATATTTGTAAAAAATATATATTATTCCTAGTTTTTTTCTTATATTCATACCTACAAATTACATTACAAGGTAATAACATTATATTATATTAGGATTTCATAAAACTCATTGTTGTGTATAACAAAACCAATTGAATAAATTAACATTAATTGGTGAAAATTTTCATAAAATATTTGGATATTACACAAGAATCCCCCAATTTCTATTAGGTAGGCAGGTATTGTCTCAGTTTTATAGTATGAATCACTTGGAAATAGTTGAAAAAGTGTTATCTTACCAGTGATGATGGAAAAATGTATTCTACCTAGCAGAACTAACCATTTAACTGATGGATTCCACAAGTTTGAAAGATTCTATTTGATGTGTTCTCCTCTTTTACTCTCTCGAAGAGTCTTACATAATGCGATATATATATATATATAAAGATAATAGTTGGATAATATGGGTAAAATAATTCATTCTTAAATGATATCGACCTCCTATTCAATATGTGGTCGAAGATTCCTATACTATTCATTATGGATGATCCTCTTTGTAAGTTATGTACTTTCTGGATCATTTATTTAAAAATTCTTCATAGATACTCATTCTCTTGATCATTCTGGTAACTAATTTTTTTTGATAATATATATTAGACAAATGGTGATAACTCAATCATATATTTATTTAATTATCTGAGAATGATGAGGCTTTAGATTGACAGGGTTAAATGATGTCCCTTGGTGCAGAATGTGTCTCGTTAATGGACTTTTTTAATCTTATTTCATTTGGTTATATATTTTATGTTTTTCATCAATTTTTTTAACAATCTATTACAAAATTAATTTATTTTCGATGTTTGGTATTCCTTATAATCATGAGGGTGTTGTGGGTGGATCGTACTCTAATGTTCATCCCTGAAGTTTGGTATTATGTGATTTTAATAACCATATGATGTGATATTCTGCACCTTTGATGGAAGACCCTTAAATTCATATATTTTTTTGAACAAATATTAATTCTTAATTAATTAATAATTCTTATACGTTTACTATTTAAAATATTGTTGAATTATATAGTTGGAAAACCTAACATGGACCATGATTGGTCCTTTTTCACTAGAATAATACAGACCCTCAATGAATAAGGCTTGATCAGAAATGAATTACATAGATTATATAGACCAGTATAGTGTTTTTTACTTTTTCTAAATGATTCCTATAGTTGGAAAGACCATGTTGGATTCCTTTATCAAATGTGTGTGTGTATTAATCCAATAAGACCATGTTTGATTATTTGATCACACGTACGTGTATCACATGAGACAATGTTCAATGCTTGATCATTTGTGTATTGGTAGCTGTGAGATCCACATATGATGCTTCATTCCATGAATTTTCTTGTGGATATTGTTATACCATTTTTAATTACGGTCTCATGTATTTTTAGGATGTTATTAAACAATTGTGATGAAATTATATGATTTTCCATATTATGATTATATAGGTTTTGTGATATTTATTATTTTCATTTTAGGTTTTTTTATTGTATTAGATGATAGGTGGACCATCATGATATGGTTATCCATTCAAGAAATAGTGTAAAAAACATGTTATGAGAACAATAGTGGACATATACATGGGGTATAAGCATAAAATATTTGTTTCTAAATAAAAACTTGAGGCCTTGTGCATACTAAGTAACAAGCTAGAACTATATGCATTATGGATACCAATTACTTTCTCACAAGCACCCATTTATACCAACATCAAACTTTATTAATTTGGAAGTATAGTGACATGTTCATATTCTAAATGGATTTCCATTCATTTCTCCTAATATCCTTTTTATACAATTGATTCCAGCATGGAGCTCATATAGGTATGGTTGGGGTTTGTTGTAGATTAGTAATTACACAACCACTAGACATATGAGTGTTTTGTAATACTTTTTCAATGGAAATTATATTTTTTATTATTCCAATTATGTATTCCATGATTAATTTATTATATTTTTATCACATGTATATAAACTGAATTTATCGATTGGTTACAAGACTATGTTGTTATTTTCCTAATGTGTAATACTCACCCTGAGATTTAGTGGCCATGGAACTTGGGTACTCAAGAATATCTCAATTGTTTAAGGTACAGGTTACGATGAGGACCTGGTTTGATAATTTAGTGGGACAGATCATTATGAGTTTAGATATCCAGTAGTGGAAAGGTGTGGAGTTTGTTGTAGGGACTCATATACTTGTTTCATTTCATTATTTATGTGTGAACATATTAGTGGTAGATCAGTGTTATGTATTTTGGTATAAAAAATCAAGTCTATTTTTTTTGCATTAATTCATTACTGATGATATGAAATTGTAATCTTTGTACTCTGAATGTATATTATAACATTTTTGTCATTAATTTTTTACTTTACACTCTGATGGAGGTTATATTCTCCCCATTAATTCACTTGGACCGTTATTGCGTTTCCATAATTTCTAGTGTATGAGGAATCACCAAATATGTCATATGGAACTAATCATGAACTTGATGAATCATATTGGGACGTAACATGTTTTATTACACTGTAAGAGAACTATGGGGAGACTACATATTACATTAAGTAATAACATTATTCTTTAATGTATACTTTAACACATCCTCATCCATTCATGGATAATATTTACCGCATGATGTATTTTCAAGACATTATGAATGATATAATCTTTTTATGGATATAATCATGGGAGGTAGCATATCAAAAAAATAATTTTGAGTCTTATATATAACCTACATCATTTAGTAATGGTATGTAACATTGATTAGAAATTTAAATTTACATTTAACACTAAAGTCTTCTATTCAATTTATATAGAATGGGAATGATCAGGTAATTATAGAGTTAAATGTATATAGGTGAATGAACTTAAATCATGATAATTGGTTGTGACATTAATCATTTTAGATATTTAAGATAATTTGGATAATGGAGATGGTGGGGATTGTTATTATTCATTCTTTTATGATATTTCATTACTAGATTTCAACATTATGGCTATAAAGAAATTCTTGTTGATCGCCAGAGTATCATTATCATTATTTTCTAGTTGATATGATACTATAATGATATCATAATTTTGATCAAAGGTATATCATATAAGATCATCATTTTTTATTATTTAGATTGTATAGAGAAGATGAATCCCGACCATAAGACTATATTAGAATTGAAAAGTGACCATACAATGTAATTTTTGTATCAACAATAGTAAGTGAATTTGTTGGTGTACATGTGATGACTCACATCTATATTAGTGATAGGTTTTCCTCCACATGATAATCCTCACTATAGAGGTGTTTTATTGTTTAATTTTTCAAAATTTATTCTATATTAATTTTTTTAAAAATATTTTATCAATTTCATTTTAAAAATTATAATATTTTTTTTAATTTCATTTTTATTTTATTTTTTATTCTCACTTGGGAAATATTGATCCATCATAAATGGTAGATTGTTTTTTTCTGACTGATTTTGGATTTCTATTTAATTAAATTATGTTTTTTTGTATTTGAGACAAAACACTATTCCATTAAAAATAATTTGGTTAATGGATTTTCATTTCAACATTAAACAACCCTACATGACCGAACTAGTGATTTTCCATAAAAATATTCATTTTTTTGATAATTTAATTAAATTAGTTAACATTTTTGTATGAAGAATTCTATTTGGCTTTTTAACGGAAAAAAAATTAAATTTTAAAATCCTCGATTATTTTATGTTATGTTTGTAATGTTTACTTATTATATTTAAAATTTTGAAATTAAAAATTTAATTATTTATTTATATAAAGGAAAGGTGATATTAAGGTTATTAATTTTTTTGGGAATTATTTAATTTTTTTAGATTATAAATCTTAGAGAATGATGGATTACACTCACTGTGATTTTCAAGTAGAAATAAATGAGAAGTTTTTTGGGAGAGAATTGATTTAATTAAATGGAAAATTGATAATATATAATTATATATATATATATATAAATATGATCATATTTTTTTAAATTTTTTATTAAGGATTTTTTAAAATTTTACTTGGATGATGTTCCCCACATAACCCATCCTTTCACATTCTTATATCTAAAATGAGTATATCTTCTACTCATCCTTTCCCTCTCAACACACATTTTTTAAAACCTCTTAATTTTATGAAAATATTCATTGAATATGAAAGAATAAATCTAGATTCACCCAATAAACCACATATTCTAATTTATATGAAATTTAGATTAAATTAATGGAATGTTACTATTGATTAAGAAAATATTTTTTGATATATTTTTAATTTAAAATTTTGGGTAAAAAGATCAATGATGTGTCACATCATTAAATATTTCAGGAAATATAGATGTTTTTTATTTACGTTATGTTTCCATGAATTTGTTTAAAAAAATACAAGATGTTTTGTTTTATAAGAATTACTTACCATCTAAATAGATTTTTTTCTAGAATATATGATTTATCTAAAAGAATTTATGTTTTTATATGAAGGTAAAACAATTTTAAATTACTTTTTATATATGATTTTTTTAAAATTTTGAATGTTTTTTTATATTTAATTTTTTTTATTTTTATGATAACATTTTGATATATTGGTAATTTCATAGAGAGTTATACTGAGTAGGATGGTCTATTTTGTGTCACTTTATTGAAAATATAAAAAATTCATTTTTATGTTTAGATAACAGTATTTTTTTCTAATTTCATTTCATTGATAAACTAAAAATTTGAATCGCTATATTTTTGAGTTAAAAATTATGCGTTGAGTTCTAAAAATAGTGATGCCACAATAAAAAATTTCAATATTAGATATGATAAGCCTCCTGATTCAATTATAAAAAAACCAAAAAACTAGAGTATAATGTCATACTAATTTTTTTAAAATATATAAATAATATCTAGAATAGTACATAGTTCTAGGAAATATTATAGTGAGATATGAAGTACCATAATTCCTTGTGAGTTGCCACTTCTAATTTTCTAGATTTTTTTTATCAGATATTATTTTGTGTGGAAATTTAATGTAAAGGATCTAATTCATTAATTGGTAATCATTTATTCTTATCCTATACAGTAAAATAGAATGTACTGATATGAATATACATCTTTCAGAGATATGAGTTCTATGTGGTCCATGTGTAAGACTTTCGTTGAATCATATTGATTGAATAATATAATGTTGATAAGGAAACCTACAGCTACAGAGTTTCTTGAAGAGTAGAATAATATTTTTACTATTTTGTTGAATTATAAAATTTTCCAAGATAGAAACATATATAACATAGATTTGATTACGAATCCTCTAAGTGTATTGGAATAAAAAAATGCGATCCTTCAATTGGAATTGGTGATATATTTTTATTATATATTTTAATGGATATCAATTATTGTTTTCATATACCCCCATTTAATTTTTTTTATATTATACCTAATTTTAAAATATTTTTATTTCCTTTATATAGATTTTAAATACTCGAATTTTATTTTGATTTGGTACTATAATAAGTCAATAGATTATAATTAATAAATTGGATGCATTTTATAGTGGATATAAGATGTTCAATTAGGCATTAATTCACCCATATTGAATTTTTTATTCTATCTTTAACATTGAAAATAGATTTTATTAGATTGAGTGTCAATATTTTTTACATACATAGTTAAAAATAGTGCGTGATTTTTTATTTTTTCCTTATTAACAAAGTATCAAAGATGGAGTTTTAATTTTATTGAAACATACAATTTCCCTACTTTTGTTGAATTAGGTTTTATTTTACATACATTGATAATTTTATAAATGAATTATGTATTTTTTTACAGTAGTTTGAATAGAAATCAAAACATTAGTGTTTTTAATATGCAATGTATACTGAATTTTAATCGAGCTGATGATAAATTCTAATGGAATATTGAAGATATTTTTTATTAATATTTTGTAATATCACTATAAAGTAATGAAGTAAATTAAAAATATTAATTAAAATAATTTTTTTATTTATAGGAAGAAGATAGAGTATATGGAATATAATATTTTCAAGAACACATTATCTATTGGGGAATTTCTATTATCAAATATCATATTAAAAAAATGAAAATTTTGAATCAATATTAAATTATAAATTATATATTTTACAATATATATAGTTTGTGAACGTATAATAATTATGTATAGTGATATTTATTAGACATCTTTTTACTCCAAGATTTTAATTTTAACACATTCATCCAGGATTTATGAAAAATTTTATTTTTTTCAATCCCTTGGTGAGTGAGATGTAATTGGTGAACATTTTATGTATATGATCAAATAAATACTTTTGAAACAACTTTTAATAAACATTACCATTATTGATGGAATTGACCATCTTATAGTGATGACTTTGGATAATATTATTTGGGTTCTATGTGGCATAAGATCATAAAAATAATTGATGAAAAAATAAATATTGAGGTTGTTATTACTAAAACATACATGATTATAACATTTGGTGAAAACATTTAGAGCCCTAAAAAATCAAAGAGAATGTATACAAATTATTTATTAGGATGATTTTGGGAAAATATTTATAGTGAACTTCATTATTTGTAATGTAATATGAAAATGATCCTTAAAAGGGAATTTCAAAATGATCTTTTGAAAGGTTTAAAAGATAAATATGAGAAGAAGGATTTGTGGAAGGTTTTATTGAATTAATATACGAAAATATATCATATCAAAAAAGTTTTTCTGAAGATAAAAATCATTTGAGGGAGTTTCATAAATAAGATCAAAATTAAAGTGAAGAAAATATTTTATGGAAATTAAAATAACATGGTGTAAAATTTAAGATCCATCTGAAAATTATTATAGTTCAAAATATAAATGTGTTTTTTAGAAAATAACACGAATTTATTTTTAGGATTTTTTGTAATTAAAAATAAATTTGGGAAGACGTAACTCTAATAATCCTTATGAATTTATAAATAAACCCTATTCCTTTATCATTATATGAAAATGATAATACTCAATCAAATGATTAGATGACATGATCTGTGTCTTTAATAGATAAGAAAAATAAAAAATTGAAGAAGGACAACTATTAGACTAAATTGTTTCATTATAAATTCAGTGATAAGATTTATAAAAACTCATCCATGTTATATGATAAATATACTTTTTAACTAGTGATATTCAACACTTAGTTTTAAAATCAAATTTTAATGATTACGGTGTGAAGACACATCTATTTTTTTAAAATAAAATAATGAAATTTTATTAATGAATTTATGGTAGTTTAGTCAATCTCATTATCCTTAAAAGTTGGTTTTACTTCACTAATGTAAAACTTGTAGTAAAAATATTTTTATAAGAACTATTGTACCATTTTCAATGTGTGTCTAATGTGTGTTCACATGAAGATTCATTGTTCCTTGACTAAGTTTAAATCATCAATAACATGTACTCTTGGAATTTATAATGATATAGAAGTTATTCAACACTATATTTCTAAACATATGAGGGTTCTGAATGTTTTATTATCTAACCTCCCTAGACCCATGAATAAATTGATACATAATTTTATGTAATGATTTTTTAGGAGAAAAGGATTAGTACCACTATCTAAATTAGATGGTACATTAAAAGTAATTATTCTTGAAAAATGACTAAAAACATGGCCATTATCTTGAAAATACAAAATTAGATGTGGAGATATGTTAATTTCATAGAAAATGCGAAAGAACATATTATTGGTATTAGTGGTGAATTCTACTTCAGTGAGACTTTAATTAAAAAGTTATATTATGTTTTAGGACCTAAGAAATGAATTATTAGTATATGTTAATTAAATAATCACTGTTACTCTCTAATTTTTTTTAAAAATATATCATCACATGTTCGGAGTGAAATCTCATATTATCATACCAAGGAAATTAACTAATTACACTATTGACCTAAAGAAACTTTATTTCCAAAAAATTGTCATGTTTGTGTAATTGAAGAGTTTTTTTGCTTCATAATTGTAGGATGAGATGCTGTAATTTTTGGGAATTACTTTAACCTTCTACTAGAGGACTTTCAAAATATAATTTGGAACTAAATCTAAATTTATCCAATGACTGTGAACCTTAAGAATATTGTAAGTAAAATAATATAATATTTAAACCAATTGGAGAATTTTAATTATTTGGAGAATTATAGTTAATGAAACTATATCTTTTGAGACCATAAAATACATATAGTATTAGAAGGAAACACTACTTTCCTATTTTATTAATCTATTAAAATATATAAAATATGTAATATTTTTATATTTTATAATTTAAAATTATTTTCATGTTTAAGAAGGATTTCATTCTGGTTGAAAATTTTAAATTCCTACATTTTTTATTATCATGAGTGACCATTTTAGAGAATTTATAAATTATTAATTCGATACTCTATACAGTAAAACACTCATGACACATAACTTCAAGAAAAAATGAACATCGAAATATAATGGATTAATTAACATAAAGAATAGAACACTTCCTTAAATATTCCAGACTAGGTTTTCCAATTAGAGTCCTTTCTATACATTTTTTTGTTGTTGATATTATTAATACCAATTACACTATAATGTGATTTTTTAGTCAACCACTTTCAGAAAAAACATCAATCAAATTATATAACTGATTTAATCTAAAAATAGTTTACATCAATTATATATGATTTAAAGTGTTCATTATTAATACAAATAAGAATATTTATAAATTTATCTACTTTTTGATGAATTTATTTGTCTTCATTAATCCTCCGCATGAAAAGATTATCATATTTTTAATAGGTGAACAAAAACCATTGATTATATATTATATGTTATGTATCATGAATTAAATCCTTTTTTGAAGTTGAAATTCATTAATTATGAAGGTAACATGGATTAGGTTTTTTGAAACAATATTATTGAAATTCCAAATATTGGGACACATAAACAAGAAGTTAAATATCCGAATGTTAGTATAGTGGATGATACTCACATAGTATATTGGAAAAAGCCATTATTTTTACCTAAAATCTACGATACCCTGAATAATTATCTCATTGATAATATATTTAGCGGTACGATAATCCAATTATAATGATAGGTTATATAGAAAATAAATGTGAGTATATTGAATTATTATCTAAATTATAACCTAAAATGATTGATTATTAATTTGTGATGAATTATAGATAATTTCAATGACATTATACCATTATCAGTTAAAATGGTATTATGTTTTGAATTTGGTTTCATTATGTACTGATCTACTAACTCAAAGAGTAAAGTGGGTCTTCTGAAATTACTTTGATGATAATGATAAATTTTTAAAGAAAACCATACTTTATTAAAAGTTTTAGATTCTAAAACATGTAATATACTATATGTAAATTCTTTGTCTAGTAACAACAATAAATTATTTCAATTTTATTTGAAATATAATTTTACTAGTTTAAGTAATAGTGATAAATTTATCAAACAATTATGTAATCCATAGATGTGAAATTAATAGGACCTTTACAAGGCTTATGAACCATTTTCATAGACCTTCATTGAAAATATTTTAAAATATATTAAATTTCTGGTTAAAATTATCTAGTAGATTATGAAATGTGTCCCCTATATTTGTAAATCTATTATGATCAATGTAGAGTTTTGTGGTTTTTTTAAAAAGGAATGGTTTCAGTCATGGGGAACTAATTTCTCCTTATTTTTACCATCATGTATATAGTGTTTATTTATATACTTCCACGATTCTAAATCTAATGATGGTTATATATTTAATTTCAATATACTTAAGATGAAATTTTCAAATGAGATGTTTTCATATGATAAATTTTTTTCTAGAGCTCACACACATTTTAATGAACATTTTGATAAATAATGTTAATATTTTATATGTTTCTAGCCTCATTATTAGAAACCTTAAATGTTATTTTTTTAGGATGTTTATTTTAGGATAAGAAGAACATTTTTACTAATCATAACTTAGTATAATGATTTCATGTAGTGATATATTTAAGAGTTATAGTATTCTTATTTTTGTTTTATATATAAAAATGCATGCTTTATTTAAATTTACATTCCACAAAATCTAATTTCCTTCTATAAATCTAAACTATATTTGAGAATTAGAATTAATTAAATTTTTTCTTGAGTTACTTATTCTTGTGTTGGGTTTATTTCATCACTATTATTAGAACCCCTATAAAATTGATTAATTATTTGTATTCAAGCTTCAATGAGTCTGAAATTATAAAATTAATGTTTTATTTAGATGAAAATGAAACATCCACTAAAATTGGGTGGTATGGGTATTAAATGTTCTTTAAAATTATTTTTTACTATGGAATCAACATAGATTGAAAATTATTTGTTTAAAAAAAATATAATGGATTCATTGTGTAAATGATTATAATATTAATATTATAGATTCCAATTTATTGATTGTCTTATTAAAATAACCATTCCCTTGGGTGTTTAATGGTTTAATGAAATGGAGAATAAAATAATCACTTTTTTGGATGATACTAATTTTACTATGTGCATTGGGAAAGGTGGACCACTCACAATAAATGTCATTAAGGTAATAATCATTCCTTTAACTTTTTACACTAATTATTTAATGATTAGTTTGGGACTTTTAGTTACCCCAATATAATGTTTTTTATTATGGATGCTAGCTTAAGTCATATTATCTACCAAAGAAACTAATGTATATAGGGGTTTTCACATCCAGTTTTTATGGTTTCTCACATCAGTTTATAGGTGACATGGTTATAAGGGACGTAGTAAATAGTGGTTTTCACAACGTTTATTTAAAACTTAAGTTATAAATAAATGTTTCATGGTTTTCTTGTCTATTATCCAATAACTATTTTGAAAAAACAAATATGAATTGTTTATCATGTTGGGTAGTTAAAATAACTGACAAGATAAATGGTTTTCACCTTGGTTATTCAAAAACTACCGTTAAAACCATATGTAATTTTTTTTCACAACGGGTATCTAATTACTGACATGAAAAAAAAATTATGAAATGTTTATAATGTTTGTTATTTTTAATAATCATTATGAAAAACCCTATCTAATGTGTTTTTCATGTATATTTTCCCATCAATGATGTGAAAAACAAATTTCGAACCATTTGCCACATCAGTTATTTTAAAAAACTGACGTGATAAATGTATTTTCATGTAGGTTATTGAATACCCTATGTGAAAAAAAATGTGCATATGTTTTTCATGTCAGTTATCAAATAATAGAAGTGAAAATTAGATATTTTTTTAAAGTATAATGATTCTCCTCCTCCACCAGCAGTAACTATATAACAGAAGATAGAGAATAGAAAAATTGGCATCAAAAGGTAGAAGCAGAAAACATCACAAAATACAGAAAAATATATCAATGTACATTAATTATCCTCCTCCACCAGCAACACCTATAAAAACATAAGAGGAAAATGAAAAGGAATCAAAAAATCCAACATAATACACAATTCATTAAACTTTCAAAAAAATTAAAAACCAATCAATCTTATAAAATTATTTTCCCGTTAAATTTATAAGTACTTCAAGTCATCTTCACTATATGATCATTATTCATAAAAAATATACAAAAATAATATAAAAATCATTTGACTTGAATTTTCAATAAAACACTTTAAATATTAAAAAACACATTATAAAGAAATCTAACCATATTAAATATTTTAATATTCCTAGTTTTTATTATTTCTTACATGAGTCTCAAAACATAATATCCACATTTAGTTCCACCTTGTTGTTTATGAAACTGTTTCAAATAGATTGTATTTCAAAATTACATTTTTAATTAATATATCCATGTTTTTGTAACTATAAATGATAATTCATCTTTACTTTTAGAAATTTGATATTTACCCTCTTGTTTCTCTTCATTCTTGTCATGTTTTTAAAGAAATCCCATACTCTATTTAAAAATAATATGAATATAATAAAATTTATTAATTATAATATCTACAATTATTGAGATTTGAAAACATACATGTTCAATACATTCTTGAAATTTTCTTTCACATCATCGTGAATAGTGGATAACCAATATAATGTCTTCTCATTTGGACAAAAAACACCAAATTTCAATGACCACTAATATAAATGAAAATTTAATATTAGTTATGAATCTTTTATGTGATATATAACTCTTTGTGATGAAAAATATTTCATACCTTTCAAGATATGGAAACATCTAGCACTAGAATATGACATTCTTCGGAAATCCTTCAGCTATATAAATAATTCGTTAAACAACTTTCATTGTTAAATATATACTAGAAAAAAATGGTAGGCCCATAAATTTATATACATCCATATTTTCATTCTCTGTACAAATTTAATATAGATACCTAATACAATGCATACAGAATTAGAAATTTTCAAAAATTAAAGGAATAAAAAAAATTGTTGATTGAACTACATGGAAAAAATGCATCATGTTGATTCACAATTGATCTACAGCTATAAGCTCTATGATATAATCTTTCAAAAGGCTCATAGTATTTAAAAACCCACAATTTGACTCATAAAATAAAATTCCATATATTCTCAATATAAAATTTGAGTATATTGACAATTTATCAAGACTAGTAGAATCTGTATATGAAGTCAGTGAACATTGATTTTTTTGTCTATATAGTTTTTCATTACCTTTAACATATTCTTAAAAATATTAGATAAATATAAAAAACATTAAAATGAGAAAAAATTACTCTAAAATAAAATTAAACATAACATATATACATACCTATATGGTAATATGTCGATGTAATCTAGATGGACAAACAAAAAAATGACTGATACATTTTCCAATTATACTCATTTCATGTGCGGGACATGGTATTTTTTCTAATATAACTATAATATCAGGTATAGTGACCCTATGTTTCTATATATCAATCTGGTGATGCTAAATGGTATCGTTGATATAATATATAATCCTATATGCAACACTTTGATATGGATTATAACAAAATAACTCACATAAACATGGAATCTATAAAAGAGGGGGTGTTGGGGTGGGATTAGAATGAGTGGGGTCTAGAAACAAATATGTGTGGGTAGGATATGATGTAGTGATAACTGATGTAGGAGGTAGAGGAGTCAAATTGGAAGGTCAAAATTGTGCTTGCATATCTTCAAACATTGCATGTATCAATGCTCAGATCATATCATCCATCATCGCTTCAATATACGGATCATTTCATTCCATGGATTATATTTTTTTCTTATACATTCTCTTTTGAATAATATTCTGAAAGTGGGAACACATTTCTTATTGATAAATCTATCATGTATCCTCATTCATGACCTGGGTGTCCAAGAATTCCCAATGCTGCAATAAAAATATCATGTCTACCATTAGTAATAAATACCCCTTGTGTGCTATTCTCCTTAAGAGAATCTAATAAGGAATATTTGAAAAAAATTTCAATGAATCACAACATTTAAAGAGTTCATTTAACGTCAATAAATAAATAACTAACCTACACTCTTATCATCTACAACTCTTGACTCTTTTATATAGTATTGTCTTTTTTTCCATTCAAACCTTCTTCTATTTTCATCTTTAGTCAGGGGTGGAGGGGAGACCTCTCTAGAACCTGATGAATCAACACTCACCATTTGATGTTTTTTTTTGATCACGTGTTCTTTGAATATTGTATTCCCTCCCTGAGATAAAATATTAGGATATAAATTTCTAGTTTGAATATCCGGATAAGATCTCAATGATTATTGTAAATTAAGAATTTTGAATAATGATATCATTAAGATGATCATTAATATAAAACCTCTAAAAGGTAAAATTGAATTTAATTAAAGTATTCTCATATTCTATTTTCAAAAAATTGTTTCCATTTAAGATTATATATAAATGGATATATATCACATGGATTTTCATGTTGTCTATTCCCAAAAACGAACTGTGATGTAAGGGATTATTTAAAATATCTCTAACTCATAGCTTCAATTGATAAACATTTCCTCTTGAATCCCCTAATGTCATATATGTCATATGTCATCTAATAAGAAGGAGAAAAACATATATCACTATAAACATTTTAATATATGTAAAAATATAACAAACAATCTTACCAAAATGGTCTCCCACAATAGTGATAGAGTTGTTTTTTCAATATTTCACCAATTTTCAACAAAAATACTAACTTCCCTTTTAACCTATACTAAAACAAATGTCTTGAACTCTGTGTCATTTGGAGATATTGTAATGTCAATATCATCAAATATATTTTTAACATTTGTTCCTTTATTGGGGAAACTGATAATTTTAGTAAACATGTGGTGCCATGTTAACCAACCCCCGAGCTTTTTTTTTCTCGCGTGGAATTAGATGTTTCAAGTAAAAAAGAATGAGGAGGATCATCAGTAATATCATGTTTTAGTTCCTCCCCATTAATATGAGTACGATTATCTCCAAAAATATATGGTGGATCAATGAATTCATCTATCAGTATCCTACAAATAAAAGTAACATCACCTAGTACAAACATATAAAAATACAACTATTATATACATTGGTAAATAAAAAATTACAAATTATCAAACAAAAAGAAAATTAAAATAAACGAAACCGAATTTTTTTATATTTTTTATAATTAAAAAGAATTAAAACAATATTAATGAGATATTAAATGACATAAATGAATGAAAAATACAAAAATTCATGAGAGATAAAATAAAATAGTAAAAATTCACAAACAAGATAAATAATTTTTACAATAATAATAATTCTTTTATAATATATTCATATACAATATATTTATTTAAATTTAAAATTTATATTAATTGGTTTTAAAAGAAATCAATAAATAAATATGTTACACAATAGTAAATATGGGAAACTATACAAAACTAAACTAATATAAAACAAAAAAATATATCTTATAATTCATTTTTAATATAGAAAATAAAATTAAAATACTTAACTAAAAAAATTTAAAATTTTAATTAATAATTAAATATATGCTACCTGTAATATTAGGAATGTACTTAAGACTGTTTTATTAAATTCCTTCACCATGATTGCTCTGTATGGAACAAACCATGTATTTAACGTGTTCATCAATATTACTTTTTAATCATCCCATAGATATCGGGATCAAATATACATTGATATCTTCTTGAAGTTTATAATTCCCAATATACAATTTTCTTCCTTGTAAATCAATATCCCACTATACATCTGATTGGTCAAAATCATAAAAAAAAATTATTTCATGTGTTTCCATGAGAAATGAATAATTTGTGTAATGAAATTTATTTATATTAGCTACTTCCATTCTGAATTCACCTTATAAAACACTGTTTTTACTGATATACCATTTACACTTAATCAATGGAACATGATATTTAATGTAATAAACCCCACATATTTCTTAAGTCACTATATAATATGCAATTGATGTATTGATTGGGGTTTTTTCCTTGGAAATTAAAAAATGCATTGCTTCTCCAGACACTAACACAATACTATTTTGAACTACACTGATGTTTTCCTAATATTTCGTCAGAAAAATTTAGACATTAATGACATAGCTGAACCACATTATCAACTTTAAACTTGAACTACCCAGTAACCATCTCGATCGATAATTGCATTTTTAATTATTCAAAGGGGAATAACACCCATCCATCCACGAAACCATGAAATCAAAGAGGCCTAAACCGATGAAGCCCAAGGGCATCCCCTAATACAAAAACTATTAAACCTAGAGGAAAAGACCCCATTCTAGAGGAAATATACTTGGGTTCTTCAAGACTACACCCCCAAGAATGGGCATCTTCAGCAAAGCTGTCCTTTCTTGTAATATGTCGAATAACAAAACCATTAGTTATCTCCATGACGCAGCTACGAACAAGATAGCTCAACGGCCAAGGATCCTCATCTTTTCCAATTAAATCACAAATCAATACCTCAAAATCCAATTCCACTTCGGAAACCATCTTGAAGAACCTTTTTTAAAGAAAGACACCTGTGTGAAATTCTCAAACATTATCCCCCAACGTGCTTCCCAGCCCATGAAAGCTACTAAAAGAAATTAACACCGAGCCATTCAAATCCAGCACAAGTCCCCCCCCCCCCCCTCGCATCTATCCATACATAAAGGACCCATCAACATTGAATTTCAAACCATTTCTCAGAGGATACCATCTGATCTAGCTAACTTGTGAACTCGTTCATGCCACATTTCTTTTCATCAAGTTACAAAGAGTTTAAAATAACCACCCCTTTTAGAAAATTAACATAATTCATGTAGAAGTTACTTCATTATAACATGCTGCATTGATACTAACATCCGAGACCCAATTCTAGAATTATTCTGGGCCTCCCAGAGGGTCCAAAAAATTGCAGAAACCATGATACTATGAGCCTTGGATTCAATCCCATAATGATCTGAGCCCAAAAACCAACGCTTTGAGAATATCTTGCATGGAAGTGAATGACCTTCTAAAACTGCCCCATTTATCCATGCAAGAGTGGAGTCTAATCGCTCATTCACTCTTAAGAAAAAAATGAACCCCCTCACTCAACCTGGGAATTAGAACAGTATTAACATCAAGAATCTAATTGGATGCCCTTCTTTTGAGTAATTTTTGATTCATCTTGTTTAATTGTCTCTTCAAACCATAGAATTTTTTTTGTTATCCTCATTAAAAATCCATATATATTTCTTCATTGGATTACATTATTTCTACTCATTAAGATGGAATATTATATATGTTTTATCATAATAAATATTATTTCAGATGTATAAATATAACATATTTATTTGTTCACCTATCAATAATCCGAATTTCAATCCATAGATCCCCTTTCCGCCAAAATTACCTCATTCATGGAAATATGCATGCAAGCTGATGTGCTCCGCATCAGACAAATTGCTTGTACAAAACATTCAAACCTCTTTATAAATATACTTCACAACAATTTATTATTTAGGTCGATATGGATTCCTAACATACCCCTTTAATATCATCATATACCTTCCAAAATGATACATCCAAAATAGATATATAGGCCCAAAAAGCTTTATTTATCTCACAAAATGAACCATTTAATGCACCACAATATCAAAAAAGGATAGGGGAAAATACATTTCCAATTGAAAAAGTATCGAAACCACTTCATTCCCCAAAATGTTCAGTGAATTGAAATTAATATAAATATAAAAAATTGAATTTTAAAAAATAACACACCATCATGATAGTCATTTTATAATAGTTGGTCAATATTCTACACAATTCAACTAGTAGGAGTGGTTTCATCATAATGTGATAGTAAGGAGATTTCATACCTGCCAATTCAAATCCTTTAAAGACACAATTTTTTTAGACATGAAGAATAACCATGTGTCACTTTTATATCATGATGAAATTGAAAAAATCGTGTTTTATCCCTCCTGGATAAGGTATGACGATCTGGGGTTATGAATATTTTCCTTCCATGAGGACTGGGTGCCAACTCCAAACATATTCCCATTGAGAGTAAATCCATTTTTACATTCAACCCATCTTGTGTATTTTTTGTAATATCTAACAATTTTCTAATAAAAATTTAATACATATTTGTATCCATGTGCATGAAATCAAGTTATGCCTCGCCTCTTGATATCTCCAATGTTTTAGATCCAATAAAATGGTTGATTCTTCTAAATATTTCTATCATTAAAAAATTTATATGTCTTTTTGAATGCCACAACAATTTTGTCACCCTCTCAAAATATTAATTCATGGATAAAGGTTTTGGATAAATATCAAATTCATGTGATCCATTGAAAGATTTTTTCAATCTTTTATAATAGTGATCCATATTCAAAATATTTTGACAACTCATGTATAGTATTTTTCCCCATGACATAGTTGATTATATGAAGTCTCTTGTTCACAAATTGGACATGATTATTCCCCTTAACACTATATCCCTAAAAATATACATATACTAGGATGTCATTTATAATGAACATAATCATTACATGTAGTTGAAAATATTGCATTTTATAAGATTCATACACCCTTATACCTCCCCCCCATAATAGTTTCAAATCATCAATTAATGGTGAGTTGAAAGAATCAATATAATTTTTGGATTGTTTTGGTCCACTGATCATTAAACTCTGCAAGATATATTTTCACTTCAAACAAAATTTATGAGATAAGTTGTAAATTACTAATAAAACTGCACATGAACTATGTGTGTTACTAAGGCATCGATATGGATTTATTCCATTTGTGCATAGTCCTTGTCTGTGATGTTGAACATCATTTCTAAATGATGGAATCTGGTGATGAATGTTCTTCCCCTATGTACAATAAACTTGATGATTTGTTTTTCCATCACATTTCTCTTCATCAGCATGCCATCATAACATTTTTTCATCATATTAATTATAAAATAAATATATCAGACAAGGAATTATATAAAGATACCAAAATGCTTTGGAAGTGGTATCTAAAACTTCTAAATCAACCTATGATATTTCATTCAACATATACAATGAAGTCCCACATTTTGGGAACTCCGATAGAAATTCATTTTCATTCCTATATAGAACACAATTATTCGGGCATGCATGTATTTTCTTGTACCACAATCTCATCAGGAATAATAATTTATTTGCCTTATACTGTTAACACAGAATATCATTGAATTTATAAAGAATTTATTTCAACTATTTTACCATATCTATAATTCAATTGTCACTCCATCCATGTTTCTTCTCTATGTTTATTAATTGTAACATTGTCTACAAAAATGTATATTCCATATAACCAATATATAATTGTATTTCAACATCATTATGTAAATTCTACATAGTAGGTTGTTTCTATATTTTGTCTACTTCAATATCATTAATCATTTCATCAACTTCATCATATTTATCATCTTATAAACCACCATCATCAATATATCTGGAATTCTATTTGGTTTCACCATGATAAATCCAAGGGTTGTAGCTTGAATTAAAATAATTGAAAATTAAATGATATTTGATCTCTCTAATTTTCTACATCTTCAAATATAAATATTTAATACATAGATAGAAACACATGTTTTTATTTGGATAATTTATTTTAATAAATTCCAAAAAAATCATCAACACCTTCCTCATATTCATCACATATTCGAGGTGATTTAATCAAACTTTTATTCATTATCAAAAACAAATATAAAAAATAAATATAAAAATATTTTAATAATTTATGAAATATTGGGATTAGAAATGAACTCAACATTTTTATAAAACAATGAATGAAAAAATTAGAAGGAAAATATAAAATTTTGATGAGAAAATTCATTTATGATGAAGGAATTACAGAATAGATTCATTTAAATAAATGACTCATGTAAATATAAATGAATATAACCTTATAAAGTTATTAACTAATATGTATAGAGATATCCATAAAATAATACCTACAAAAAAATATAATGAATGAAAACAACTAATTTATTTTTGATTGTTTATGAAAATAAAAAATTTATTCTATATTGTAATTAACAATATATTTTAACTAAAAATTGGATATTATTTTTAAAAAATGCCACATAAAATTAAATCAATAACTAATTAAAACATTATAAAATCAGAAGTAGAATATATAGTCTCAATCTTGGGAGGCATGCACTGAGAATTTGACTATAACTTGTTCCAACAAACATTAAACCTAAAAACTAGCTACTACATTTGATTTTCATATTATGTTATTTTCCTGAGATGTTACTTATAATTTAATAAATCAATTGGGAAAAATAATGGAATGATAAATCCAAAAACAATATATAATACACATTAAAATATTTATTGGATTAAATATTATATTGAAACATTTATTCTATAATAAATTAATATATTTTGATTCTAAACCAAGAAATGAATTTTTCAGCCAGATAAATTTACAATGTATTATCACGTTTGATTCAAAAAATGAATGAGTATAAATATATTATAACATTTTTAATCAACTCAACAGACTGTAAAAGTACCCAAATTAATTTTTAAAATCAATGATCATTTTTTATTTGGAAACACTAACCATATATAATTATAATGTCAGATATACTCACACAAAGTCAACATATTTGTTTAAAAAACCATAAGGTCTACTTCTTAATCAAATAACATTTTATAAAATACCCTTTAAAAAAATTATTATTACCAC
Source organism: Viscum album (assembly GCA_963277665.1). Classification (NCBI taxonomy): domain Eukaryota; kingdom Viridiplantae; phylum Streptophyta; class Magnoliopsida; order Santalales; family Viscaceae; genus Viscum; species Viscum album. The sequence goes on along the minus strand of OY728127.1, from coordinate 2,132,827,816 downwards.
ATTAATAAAGACATACCAAAAAATCAAACAAAATTCACGATAATATCAAAAAATATTCATGAAACAAATAAATAATTCACCTCTATAAAGGATAATCATCATTAGGATCAACATAAGAGTAAAATAAGGATAATGAAAAAACAAAATAGGGATGCATAACTATGCATGTATTGGCCACAAAGTTTGATGGATCATGTTGAATCATATTAGAGCCTATAAAATATTTTTAGAATTGTTTTTTTAGTCTCTCTATGGTTTATCTTCTCGAGTATGCTTACAAGTCACCTCTATTTCATCCCAAAACTCAGGAAAATTAAAATGTATTTTATAAAACATAATTTCAATAAACCAACATAAATCCAAATAAATACACCTAAATAAACATGAAAATATATATCAAATTAAAAATTCAAACCTTCAGGCGAGAATGTTGGAGATGATAAGATCTATAATCAAACACACAACATTGAAGATGAGAAAACTAGAATATATGAATAAGGAAATGAGATAATTAATAATACCTCATTGAACAATAGTAGGTTAGATATTTGAAGCCAAATAATGACTAAAAACTGAGAAATCAACTTGTTTGAGGCTTACTTCAGGCGTGTTACCCAAGGCCGATGAAACCATGTGGTTTGATTCAGATCATAAGGAAATATTTCGACCATAAATTTGAAGAAACTCAAAAGTTAGGGAATTGGAAACACAGAAATCAGATATCCTTCTTAAAATAGTCAACCCTTGTAATGAAACCCTTGGTAGATACATAATTTTTAAAGGGTTTTTAAATCTCATATATTATAACCGATATGAAAAATGAATAGGCCATATTTTTTACATCGGTTACAGTATAACCCAAGTAAAACCCTGATAATTCACGTTAGTTATATTATAGAACCGACATGAAATAACAGTAAAAATGTACTTTTTCATGATAGTTTTTATAAAACCAATTTGAAAAATGCAATGTAAAAACATTTTTTACAATATTGAAAATGATGTTTAAAATTTTCCCCAATAGATATTTTTACGTTTTATTTTTGTAATCTGATCTCATCGGTTAGAGATTTTTTTTTTAATTTTAATATTTTTTCCAATATGGATTTTAATTTTCGTGATATTCTTCATATTTCCATTCCCACCTATTAATAGAAAAAAAATTTAAGTAAATTTTAAATCACATGGATCCATCATGTTTATTGAAAATATATATATAGTTGACTTATTAGTAAAAAGATGTCTCAGGTTTGATAATCTAGGAATAATATAATCATCTAAATTTATAGGAACCACAATTTTAATATTTTATAATTTGAGAATCATTTCCTTTAAAGATGATGTTAAACCATATTAATAGTCTTGTGAATATTATTTTTAGATAAAATATACTAGTTACCATAATATTAATTATAATTTTTATTATTTTGATGATTATTTTATGTTTTTGATTATTTATGTTTGTATTTATTATTATAAATTTGTTAATTCTAGGGGAAATCTGTGGTTGTGTTGTTTTTTAAGAGTAGAATAGTTTCTTTTTGGTTTTTCCTTTGTTTATGTGATCTTATTAACTTTTAATGTGTTTGGAAATTATGAATATTTGAATTTATTATAAATATACCCATTCAAGTTCTCTTTTAGTGGGTTATTTGATAGGGATGCCTAATCAGTTCATTTAAAATATTCCTTTCCTGTTGGGGGATTCAATGTTGACTGAAAATGTTCTTTTTTTATGTATCAGTAGTTACAGACACATCTTCTATAAAGGTTAAAATAATTTAATGTCTTTTATGCCTCAATAGTTAAAAACAACTATCCTCTATAAGTTAAAAGATTTATTAGTCCCCTTCTGGTATTTTGTACCCAAATATTGTTTAATATATTATTGTTTGGTTCCCACCAAGTTTATTTTTTGGAATTTCTTGACAATTCATCATTAGTTTTAATGATTATTAAAATTTATTGAAGGGATCTAGTTCATATTTAAGGGTATTCACATGAATTATTTCTCAAGGTATATTGAAATTTTTTCATATATGGAATGAATTCTAATTTTTTTGCAATAATGGTTCAATATTCTATTACCCATTATATATAATTCAAATTTAACACTATTTAGAAATGAGGTAACATGTTCCTTCTATAAATATTATGTTTAGGAGGAGGTTTATATTGAACAACCTCTTTGTTTTGATGATAATAATTTCTCAAAACATGTTTCTAAATATATTATTTCTCATTAATGAAATAAACTATCTTTGAGATCTAGATATGATATATTATATATATTTTATTCTTCAAAATGATTTTTAATGAAAACATAGATACCAATCCTTTTATCAAGATAATTATTAATGGGGCCATTATTATAATAATAAATTTCAATTAAATTATTTTTATCCTACCCAAATAAAACATGATTGAATTTTTCAAAATATATGGAAAATAATTTTGGAAATAGTATAGTGGGTGGGAATAACTACATTATTTACTTTAAGATAATTTTGTTACAATAATGAATCATTTTGACTCAACATAATTATAATAATTATTTATATAAATTGAATTTTTTTATAATGATTCTAGTGTAACTAGCTAATTTGGTACCTCATGTAAACATGATCTTGACGAATCTATGAAGTAGACTAATTAAAAAATGTTTTGGTATAATATTATAATTTTACGTTACATAAAATCTACTGAAATCAGAAATTTTTACTTTTTACTTATGTGTGACATTTCATTCTACTCTAAAATATTCTAATAATATGTTACTCAAAAAGATATTCTCTTACCATAAATAAAATATTGAAGAAAAACTATTTATTTCATTTATATATCATTTTACACATATGGTTTATTGTAATGTATATTACGGAGGATATAAAATTTATTGGATGTGAACTATTTGAACATTCAAATTCTTTTTTTATTGACACATCTCTTTGAATAGAAATAATTACTATTTTTTCCACATTCAACTACTGAAATATAATATTTAGAATCCGGATGTTGATATACTCAATTGATTTGGATGTAGCACACAATCAAATGTTTTCTATTCAGTTTTATAAAAACTATTATTATTTTTAATAACATTAGTGGTATTTCATTCTATATGTCACTATCACATCATTAATTTTGTAGAGAGAGAAACACACACCCACATATATATAAATATATAAGGCACCACTTCCTCACAATCAACACACCAAAAGGACATATTATTAACGAATTTTTTAAAACCCAATATCAATATGTTTATGTTCCAACTAAATGATTATATTTCAACAATTTTTAATACACTGCCTAGAATATGGGTATGAATATTTCTTTGCAAAATTTTTCCTATTAATTATCATTCTGATGACATTCAAAAACTCCTCAGGATGGGGAGACATTTTTGGTTTATATAAAAGCATACAAAATATTTATGTAGGAAAATTATGATTTTTAGGAGAAAATGGATATAAATTTTCATGATATATTATATAAATATTATATAATTAAACTTTAATGATGTTGTGCATTTTAATTTATATAATAGTAATTTTCTTACAAAAGGGTGATTTTACATCAAGTTTTTTATCTTATATTTACAATCCTGAATACCCCTATCATTTTGATTATTCTTGATGATTTTCCATTTACTCATACATAATATTTATGATCTACTCATATGTTGGAATAGTTATTAATATGTGATTTTTTAATATATTATTAGTCATATTTAGATTTTATGCTTCATATTTTATAAAATCCTTTATGAACAAGTAGTTTAATTTTTTCTACATCTTGTGTTGAAATTATATATTTCTAGAAAGTATTTACAAAGGATAAAAAGGTGAATAAATTTATGTTCTATAAATATATTTATATTAATATGATCGTCAATATATATCAAAATAAAACATTTAGTAGGGTATTTTTACCTTTTAAATAACTTTTCTATTTTCATGTTTTAATTTAAATTTTTTATAATTTGAAGAAAAATAGAAGGATGTGTTTTTTTATCTATTCTATAACATTTATATTTTTTTTAAGGAGAATTAATTTTATATAAATTATATATTTAAAGAAACTCTTTAGGGAATAAATATTTGAATATTAAACAAGAATTTAGTATATATGATAGATGATTTACAATCATTTCATGCATATCTCAAGGGAGTGTATGTTGTAGAAAAGTTGTATTGAGTTGGTATTTTAATTAAAAGATATTTATTATTATTTCTATTTGGTTTTCTTATTTCAAATCAAAAATTTGCTGGAGGAATTTCCTCATTTTTGAAATTTTTTATGACATGTATTTGATTATGATTAGTAATGGTTCAACTAATTTTTGTTTTAGAATAGTAGAGAGTTTTAGTTTTATAGTGGTAATACTCTTGGGGGTTTTCATTACAAGTAAAATAAACACTTTAATTTTATGTTTTAGTAAAAATAAACTTTTTTATTTGTCTAATGATTATAAAAAATTGTCATATTATTTAGTTAAATTAACACTTTCTTACCCTTTTTTTAAATCAAAATATCATTCATTTTGAGGTTAATCTATACTGATGTTTTTATATGTTTGTTTTTTATGTATATATACAATTTATTTTCTATGTTATAGTGAAATTAAGCCGGTTCATGTTGTTCTAGACCATATTGATGTCACAATAAATTATTTCAAGGGATGATAAGAGAATATTAGAATTATAATATAACTAAACTAAGAGAACATAGGATAATTAGTTACACCAACATCTATAAATAAATATGAGTATTTGGGGAATGAGACATAGAAGTTGAAAACAAAATGTAAATTTATAAACTACATATTCCATAGATAATACTTTCTTATATGATTTTCCCAATTTTTTCATTTATCTTATGTTGAGAAGTTATTTGTTTTAATTTTAAAAAATATTTCAGTTAAAATCATTCCCTATGATCCTATTTAATTAAATATATTCTAAGGATAAAAATATCCATATTCAAAACATTAAAGTTAGATTAAAACATGGTGCTAGAAATGATTCCAATAATATTGATAAAAGATGAGATCAAGGATATATATTATTGATAATGATGGGGTTTACAAAGAGGTTCCAACTCTTTAATTTGTATCATATGATATATTTGTTAAAGTAGTTTCTTGTTTGGAAAATTCATTCTATAATCAGAGTGGGATTAATAATGTTCTTTTTTTAAAAATTTTGTACCTTTGATCTGGTTAAAGGTCCTCCTGCAACTTTATCAATAAAGTAAAAAATTTACCTTGATGTGAACTAGTAATATCTTTTAGTTAAATATTCCTATGTATATTAATTTTAGTTATCATAAATACAATTATATTATTTTTATAGTTTTCTTAATTCCAAATTTTAATTCTTAGAATAGTTTTTTAACGTTTATGATTATTATTTCCTCTCAGTACATGAAATTTTTTACTCTGATCTATTATAATTATATAAATTCCCAATAATTTGCATTATAGAGCGGGAAAATTTTTGTTCAAATTTACTATAATTCACCCTCTAATTAATATTTCAAACTCTTCATATATAGGGCTAAGAGATAATAAATCATTTCTAGTGTTTAGAAATTTTATAAACTTTTTGTTAAATAGTCATTGAAATATTACTAGGTACAGTATTATTTCACTACAATATCCTTTACAAATACGTAGAGATTCATTAATTTTCAAATGAATTGAAATGACATTTTTTGAAATTTATTATAACATTATATTACATTATATTTATAATTTTTTTTTTCAATAAATGTAAATGTTTGGGATTTATATTACCTTTTACATCAAATCTAATTTTTATCATTATAGTTGGCATATACATGGGTTGTTATTATGTTTTTCTCTATGTTAAAAATAAAATTTTAATATATTTATTCCTATAATTACTGGTATGTAGTTATGGATATATTATGAAAAAACAATTTCCTCTTGGAATTTATTTAGAAATAATGATTAATAAATATGTTAGTTCATGGTTTTTTGTAAAATATGATTGCTATGAATATTTTTTGAAATATTAAGGCATAATTCAAAAAAATATAAATGTTATTTTAGAGTATTATTTAATAATTTTCTTACTAATTTGATGGTACTATAACATAAAGTATTCGCAAAGGCTGTGATACTCTATTGGGAGGAGGTCCAGAAGTGTGTTATAAGATATTGATGCTTAATTTATAAGTAGTTATATTTTTTTGTGTTTTTATATATTAATGAACAGAAGGGATCATTAATTCAATTTTTTTAATACTTAGTATATATGTTTTTTGAATTTTATGTAAATATTCACTTAGTTTCTTATGTACTATTATATTTCATATTTGTATTCTAGGAATTATATTATGTTAATCATTTCCTTGAAGTCTATTTAAGGAAACACCATAACATTATCCTCATGGAGTGAGTTTTGAAGGTATATTTGTATAAAAAAGTTAACTAACATAATTGATTTTCATTAAAATACATAATTACAGGTTTTAATGAAATGTATTTGTAGTCAAATAATGAGGTAAGATTATAAAATATTACAATATTTTAGTATGAATAGTGACATTAATAATGGAAAATGATCACAAATATTTAGTTTTTACCATTAATTTTTATATGTAATAAAATATTATAGAATTACTTTTTAAAATAAAAAATTGGATGATGAGAATTTTGTTGTTTTTGATGATTTGTAAATTTTATTTTTATAAACTGATGTATAGTTTGAAGAAAAATATTTTTTTTATTCCATATGACTTTGAAACCTTATACATTAGAAACGTAATTATTATTACATGGTTTGTGAAACGTTTTCACTATCCAGGAACCATTTATTTGTAATTTATCAATATTTAAACTCTTATATATAAATGATTTTTCTTTTACCCCGAAATGAGATGAATATAGTAATGAAATATGATCTGAATTTATGAATCCCTAAGGATTATTAATCAATAGTCAATTTGATTATATGTTATTGAATTATATTCATAGTGTTATGGGATTAAAAAATGAAACTATGAATTAAAAATGAGTTTTTGTTATGAAAATTATTTTTTGTTGAAATGTATTAATGATTAAGAAGTAATTATAGTCAAAAAGAAATATACTATGTATGATCACTGAACATAATTAGACTCTACTATTTCTTATTAAAAATGTATGTTTTAACCACATACTGGGTTCAGATAACATATATTTTTTGGATATGTCTAATTTTCCTTTAAATTGAGTTTGATGTATTTTAATTGTATCGATTAAATATATACAGGTTAATAATCATGAATCTGGTGGATTTCCTTGACATGTTAGGAGAATTAGGATACTGAATTTTCAATGATTTTTTAGGAAGAAATGTCATTTTATGGTAATTTACATTTATGAGTTCACAAAATTGTTTACCCTTAATAGCTTAGAAAAATAATTAGTATATTAATAATTCGAATTCATGGAAGAAATTAGGTTTATTTGAGGTGTTTTCCTAAACACTTTAAAAACTCACTAATAATATAAGTATTATCTAAACTATATGATTATTTTTTGTTACTATATATTGAAGTCCACTTGACCTTATCAATTTGTTACTCAATTTGGTCTTAGAGAGTTATTAATAATTTTTCATGGAATGTGATATAGGTAATGAATGATAATCTATAATCATATCATGGATATATATTTCTTTTCATTGATAGGCACCATAATTTTAAATTACAAATATATTTTATTTATATCTAGGGATTCCATTATTTGGTGTAGAAATGGTATAATTGTTTTAGTTGATGAATTGATTCTACATCATAAGAGACCATGATAATCATTAATTGATAAAAATATTCTCATGTGAAGAGTCTCATATATCCCATTGGACATTTATTAAAAGAAATTAAAAATTAATTTTGTCTTTTAGGGTTATTTATTGTTGAAGATGGGTCTTCGATCCTATAATTTTATATGGACATTTTTTAGTAGTAAAACATGTTTTCTAGTGGATAGATATCTTACATAGTTTATCTAATAACCCACATTACGATTTTCATTAAATTTTTATATAAATTTAAAATAAGTTTTTTATAATTTTATTTATTAATAATTCCTATTTAGTATTATTAATATGGTTTATATTAAATATTTTTTTAATGTAATGAATATCTGTACATAGTTCTAGTAATTTTTGGTAATAATATGATATCACATTTCTCATGGGAATAATTTTTGATGTGATAAAATAAAAAATATTAAACTTATAATCATTTTATATCTATAATTATATTTTATATCTTAATTTGGTAGTGTTGAAACCTGAAAATTGTATTCTCACAAGATTAAAATGTGATCACACTAACCCATGGGAGTGCAAATTATTAGAGAAATGTAATAGAATATTTATACTCACAAATAAATATATAAATTATCTATTAAATATAAACATATATATAAGTATTGTATAATCCATTTTAGGTAATATTGATGAATCTGTAAATGGAATAAATAATTCAATGTGTAGTTTAACTTAGTCATGGTGGTGGAGAGGTAAGCATTAGTATTTTTTATATAGGCTATAAAGCTATGTTATTATTTTTAGATATCGTTTATCTAATAGTATATATTATAATTGATATTTAATTTTTCTTTAGATATTTTTAATATATGGTTTATCATTTAATAATACATTATTTTTATTTTTTATATAATTATAATTCAGATTATACATATCAAAATTTTGTTGAATTTCTATTACTTTCAACTTATATTATGAATTTTCCTGGTTATAAAATTTTAATATTTTATTAATAAAAAATATGTGGGTGTATTTATGGTGTAAATATTGAAATAATTTCATATAATATTATTTAAAATCTAGATTAAAGTATCCATTATGTATTTTTTATGGTAACAAACTTGAGTTCCATGGAATTGTTTTCTGTGTAAAATTTCACATAAGAAAGTTGATTATAAATGATATGAAAATAGAATTTTGTAATGTCTTTATGAAACTTATTTGACGTAAAATATCATGTATATAGAGGTAGAGTGTGAGTATGACTATTATACTTATAATTTTTTAAACACAAGTTTCTTTTGTATTTTGAGCGAAGAGTGATATGTGTTCTATGAACCAGTAGAATGATGGATTTAAAATAAGATGTATAGGGGGTTGGGTAATAAAACTATGAGTATTTAATTTTTATATTAGTTAATATGAATCATAATTTATCATCCTTTAGTTAGAGAATACTATTCAGTGTGTCAATTGGTGATGTTATGCCACCTTTGGATGTCCTCCCCGTATACCGAAGGCTACCAACTAGTAGCAAGGGTCGACTGTGTCATTGTGGAGAGATGAATAATTCATATTAGAACAAGAATGAGATGTTGAAACAGCCATTAAACATAAATAATAAATTTTAATATATTGAGGAAAAAAATAAAATAGAACCATGATCCAACTAATCTAATGTTGAAGAATATGGTTATACAAAATAATTTATTTCCCACTGGGCCTGTCACATATAGAAAATAAATAAAATAATAAAATAAAATTATGCTCTATAACAACCCCCAAGGCACACCTCAACCGAATTTCCAAAATAATACCATGTAATTACAATTTAACATGAAAAATTGGCCTCTACACTATATGAAAATGAGAATAGTGAATTCTTCTCAAGTACCCAAGTGTCATTCTAGACTTATTAGTGTTTGAGTATAAATCATTGGGGAACCACCAATGGGGTCCCAAAAATTACATTTAATGTTGTGTATGTACATGTAATGTGATTAAAATATATAAATAAATGACCAAGGAACGTAATTATAATATTAACTATCAATATTTAGGTAAAAAGGTGACACTCAGCATTATTCATATCTATATTGTCTACTATTGGATTTTTCTGGGCATGATACATGTAATTGAGTAGGATACAAGTGCTACAACAATGTTTTTTTATTTTCTCCACAATAGGTGTAAACATCATATCCTATAACTAATCAAAGTATCCTAGATAATATTAATCCTAATTCCATATCTTAGGGAGTATCCTAGGAATCCCATTATATCATGATATGATGTCAGATTATAGAGAGTATCCTTTTATTCATAGGAAACATCAGGAATAAATAACATATCCTATGATGTAATCCAAGGAATCCCATAATATAAATAGTCTCATCACCAGGTCCCACACATCATTCATTGAAAACCATCATATCAAAGATAAACCCATATATTAGGAGTAATAATAATCTCATAAAATTATTCATACAATAAAAATCCAAAGAATAAAAGTAATATCATATCATCAAGATTGAATTCCAAATAAAAAATAATACTAGGAATATCGTAGTTTGATAATGTCCATAAATAGACCCCAGGAATCATATGAATCATGTAAGAGATAAATATAAATCACAGGATCATATAAATTATCATGGGAATCCTAAATATCATCAAGCATAATATAATGATACAAGGGTGTTATCCTATGCATCATAAATATCATCATTTTCATATGCTAGTATCCACTCAGTAATATATCATAATGCTTTCATCATAAGGGATAACCATGGGTCAGTCAAATAACTCACCATATAGGTTATCCACTCATGAGGATAAGTAATCGAATAATCATAAATTATTTAATTTTATTTTTCAACCCAAACTAATGATATATGATCCTACCCTATACCCCTCTCCAGAGTTAACATAATGCAAGGACTTCCATTGGGGACCCCTATGACACATCTCTACCGAAACACCCTACATGGTCACCTTGATTACATTAAAATAGTTCCATCTGATTCATCCATTTAGAGATACTATCATCACTCATCACCTAAATTATCAAATCATTATCTAACAACCCTCATAAGAAAGTATAGATCTCCGTAAAACAAGATATATGGAAAAATTATCATATCAATTCCAAATTCCTATATCAAAAAAGTATACTAAACTATCATAATATAACATGGGTATACACACCTCAATATTGACATGCTAATGGGTAAGTAGAATTAACCCCACTCTCTAATCAGGAATCACATGTCTCTAAGGTATGTTATTTTTTATCAAGGCCTACTCGAACCGTTCATTCCATGCCTTCTAGTATTCCCAATATGAGGGAACAATGGGTACATATCTCTAGATCCCCTATACTCATCTATTTCATTTAATTAAAAACCCTCAATGCTACACATCTATTGTCTTGAATTTTTTTTTGGAATATCTCATATATCAGTGGTGGAGGTGCAAGGCCTATCTCTATGGGTCTATTGTATCCCCCAACAGATTATTCGTTTCATGGAATTAGTTTCAGGACATTAATTAAATATTAAATATATGTTCAATCACTCTTCGGTGGACATACCACATATCTCACGATACATCAATAAATAACAGAAACATAAGGGTAATTTCTTGGGATGTACTACCTCATCTAAATTTATTTCCTTTAATCAATTCTCATCCCATATCCCCCAATCTCATCCAATATTTTATCATCTATTGAACATCTATCTCAATCCCAAATTTTTGAATAAATTAATAATAACATTATAAATTAAAAATATAATGTTATTTAAATAGGCATAATTCCTAGAATCTTGTTTTCTTATCATGTTACACTAAAACAATGATAAAATACAACATAAGTTGATGTTCATATTCCAAAAAACAATCCTTCCAAAAACCCAAATGACGATATCCAATTTAACATAAAATTTAATTTATTATGGGAAAAATATTACAATCTTGTGAAGGGAATCATACAATTGTTTAAACTACATGAAAAGATATGTTGACATCCTTCCAGGACGTCCTCTATCCATGTTGATATAAATCCATGTCATAATGAGACAATTCCATAATGTTACATTTGAATATTAACTTAATTACCTAGATATAATAATTAAATCAAAGAAAAAATATCGAAAAAAGAATGGAGGAAGGGAGATAACTCAACCTATTCTCTAAATGAACCCACAAAACTACCACTAAAACATGAGGATTGAAATAAATAATGGGTAATGTGGAACCACATGCTAGAATATGAAAGGGAGGAGAAAAAGCATATTGTGATTCTATAAAATTAAGTTTGTATTTCATATATATATTTATAATATTTAGGTTTTCACTTAGTTCCCATATTCTATTTCAAAACCATTATCCATAAATTTAATTAGAACTATCTTAACAAACCAATCAATAAGGTTTTATAAACAATACACCAACCTTGTATATCCCTGCTAAAACTAAATATTTTTTTCACAGAGTTTCTCTATAGGATTGACAGACTATTATCCACACCCTAGGGAGAAACTAACATAAAAAATTTACTCTCATGGATTCCCCAATCCATGTTGTAATTAAGTGTAAAGATAAATAAATTCCCCAAATTATGAAAATATCATTAATCTATAAATTCTAACTTGAAAAATAAATATTCCTCATGTTCATTTATATATATCAAAAATCATCTCCTTGACATTATCATACACTTATTATTCTGTTTTGTAACTCAATTTAAAAAAGAACCCCAAATTATATGTTAAATTTTTTAATTATTAATAAATATTACAAACCTCAATGAAAGGATTAATTAAAAAATAACAACCATATTACTTTTAATCCCTTATATTTATATGTGGTGTTTTAAAAATTAATCTTGACCTACCATGGACTTATTTTGACAATAAATTTTCTATATTTTATCATGATGCACTGAATGAACATAAGTTATCAAATGAAAAAAATAAGGCATAAAACTGAGAAAAATGAAATAACACATATCACCATCAGTGTGTCATCGATAGGGAACATAAAAATTCCTATATATCCCAAGTCGTGATGGTATCAAGTGGTATATATTTGGTCTAATGGTGTCCCCCAACATAATTATCTTCTTATGAGGACTGATTCAAATATACGATAGTCTCCACCATCTGAATCACTAAATAAAAGGCATTGTTAGTTTTCCTAATAAATGATCACTTTCATTTCCTACTAAAAATATGTAGTTTCATTCCAAAAAATAGTCCATCAAACTGTAGCCATGAATTCTCAAAAAATCATGTCTACACTTGCCGCCTCAATAGATCATCACCAGTTATTCATATCTTAACACATAAATTCATCATGGGGTCATCCAAAAACCCACAATGAATTCCAAACACAACAATATGTGTATTTTCATAGTTGTTCCCACAAATAACCAAATCCTTTACAAATATCCCTCCCATAGAATAGGGATATCATATATACAATTAACTATCAGATTATGTCTACAACTATACCATCCCTTTTATAAACATATAGGCTCTGTATAATAACAAATCAAAAATCTGAATCTTTTATTTTACATAGAATAAAAAATTATCATATTTATCATAACACTTATTCCCCAAATACATAGGGATTATCCACTGACGGGTCTCATTACATCCATGACCCCACCCACATGGAGGTCATATCTCCACATCCCATGATCCTTCTATAACACCCCAATATTCAATGGTATGTCCTTTTTAAATAATTTTAACTCATTAGATATCAAAAAATTCACATAACACTGAGTCTTTGTAAAACAGACACATATTTATAACCTATCCCTTAATCTTAATTTTTACACTTCTATGATTTGAATTTTGAAAAAATGGACATACACAGTTGTGATCAGTAATATATTTAGATCCTGATTAGGTCTACTTAATTTTTGCTGAATAGTAAAGTACCTTCATGAATAGTTACATGACTATTATGAATAGTAATGTACCCTTATGAAAAGTATCTTTGACTATATGAATATAATGTAACATTATGAATTGTAACCTCACCAATGAAATTATAAATAAAATTTATGCACCTTATAAATGTGGGTGGATATTTTAAAAATTAATAATTATGTGTTAGTATTTTTGTAAGGAATAAATAATTAATTAAAATTGTATAATTAATAGATTAATTTAAAATATAATTTTTTTCATAAAATGTATAAATAAAAAATTATGATGTTTATCTATATTTGTAGGATAATTTAATGAGACCTTAGATAATTTTTCAACGTATTATAAAATCAGTTATAATTTTAGAAAACTATATTTTTAGAGTAAATGGTTTTTATAATTAAATATTAAATTCATATTATTTGGAGAATTATTTTGATAAATTGGAGTTCATTTTTGGATTATGCACTTCAAAAAATTATTAGGGTGAGTTTTTGGATTTCTTTTTTGAAATACCTTAAATTTTGGTAAATAGTAAAATACGATAATTTGAGTATAAATACATTTTGAGATAAATACAATATTCTTTGCTACAAGGATGATGTAAGTAACCTTTAATTCAAACTCAAGTGCACTTATTACTTTTATTAGTCATAATAATAATGAATATTCATTATATTGTGGCAAAATTATAAATCAATGATTAAAATAATATAAAAACCCACCTCTCCTCCACTGTATAAACCACTATTCTCCCCTCTTCATCTCACAACACTCAATATTTGAGTCATTCCTATGTTATGAAAAATAAAAGTCAAAATCCTCCCATGCCCATGTACAAGACCTTCTATTCTCACCAAAATTCCAAAAACAAATCCCTTAAAGAGATTCTCAAGGAGGAGTACTCAAGAGGTAAAGCTCTCTTCTTTTTCCTTTCTACTTTTTTTACATGTTCAATTATTTTGTTTCTCTCTACTCACCTACCCTCATACAAATTATATGATTATTCCATTACCTTTGATATAATAGAATTTTTTTATGCTAATAGAATATTTCATTATCATTCTCTTTCTGCCTCCTCTTAAACTAAAAATGAAAACACTATCTGATATGTGTTAATTTGTCATATTCAAAGACAATGGGTGTCGAATTTCTTTTAGAATTTTCAATTATGTTCATGAAAACTTTTTTTTATTTTAATTAGATCATAATATTTTAAATATATCATATTTAATATTCTGGAACCATTTTTTACACATGGTATTAAATTATAAAACAAAATGAGATTTTGGTGATCGAGAAACCACCAAAATAATCCAAGCGCTTATCATTAAACATTTATATAATGATTCATCCTAACCCAAAATTACCAGCAGATTTATATGACCATTTAACCTAACGTTTGATCATTAATAACATATAACGTCAATTCTAGATTTCAATTTACTTTTTACATGCACTTCCACACACTTATACAAGCGAACTAATCCGTAAAACTAAGTAAACATACACTCCCAAATGATGGAATTGAATTTCTTAACCTATATAAAAGTCCATAATTGAGCATAATAAAGATATAATTTATAAATTAAATGTATATATGTTTATTTAATTTGTAATTAATGAATCTAATTTTATTATTTCAGATATTAAGATCAAATAGAGAATACATTCATACATAAGGTAAGGGGTTTCTCATCTCACATTTTTTTCATGTGATTTCCTTTTCCACCAATTATTTCATGTATGTGGTGTGTGTGTATTTCCATTTGATACATAATTTCCTTATAATAATTATATTCATGGGATTCAATGAATTATTTTATGATTATTAATTTGTTTTCATATGATTCGATTGATTCTAATGTAGTAAGGGACTTCGTATGAATTTCCAATTCATTGAGATTTACTTTGTTATGTGCTATTAATAATTATAATGTGGTGTATATACTTCCACTTTGAGATCATTTGTCATTTTAAATTTTAATTATATTATATATCCATATTCTTGTTCCATAGATATTATTATTGTCTAAGTCATATATCATTTTACATATGGTGGTTATTTTCAATGCTATGATGAATATGTATCCTCTACTCAATATGGATATTGAAAATGCATATTTTTCTTATATTTAATCCTTGTATAAAGAATTATTTGGACTTATAGTAATTTTTGGGGCCCATATAACCCCTCTATGCATCGATGGGTCTCATGAGACAAAACAGTTCACGATAAAACTTTCAAGTTTGTTACCAAAATAGAATAAGATAGGTATCTTCCCATAGACTTAAACCCTTTGAGTTCACTACCGTCACTGACCCCCATGAAAAATGGAGAGCTGCACCATGATGTTTTCTGGTCGGGATGCCAACATTTTCTATTTCAACCTTATGCGCTTTAAACTACCACCTATGGAATTCCATGATTTGAGATACTCATCTGCACACCATGAAACACCTTGAGTTGACATATTCCTCTTGGTTCATTTCCCATGTCATGAGTTGAGATTCTAATCATCAATTACCTAATTACCTTTAGTCAAACCATTCCTCATGAAACTCATCCTAACCCAATCACCTAACTTCTATAATAGGTTGAACAAGATAGGGCCATTCTTGTGTAAGTCCCAACACAAACCATTTCTATTCTTTGAAAGCCTAACAGTCCTATCAATATGACTATAAACTATAGTACACCATATATGAAAAATATAGGATGCCTCTTGCTCTAAACAAGAGATGCCTCATGCACAAGAATAAGATTCCAATATTCAAATCTACATGACTATAAAATGTGGTGAACCCTATACAAAAAATATAGGATGCCTCTTGCTCCAAATAAGAGATTCCTTATGCGCCATGAAGAGGATACCAATAGTTATATCTATATGAATATAAACTGTAGTACTCCATATGTGACAAATATATGCTTTCTCTTGCACTAAACAAGTGATGCCTTATGCTCCCAACATAAGATGCCAATTGTCCTCTCTACATGACTCTAAACTATAGTATAAACTAACATTCAATAATAGGATGCCTCTTGTTCCTAGTAAGATATGACTTATGTGCTAAGAAAAAGATTCCACATACCATGATCATCATGGCATAATTTCATGGGTGTTGGAATCCATTCAATCATTCCATCACTCCACCTCATGCTTTTCATGTCCTTAAGTCAGATCATCATCCTCTTCCATGTTTAAAGGGACCCCCAATAGCCCGGTCCCATGCTGCCTTAGCTCACCTGCCATTCTGGCCAACACCACAGGAGACTTTGGATGAAACTTCAAGTCAGATCCTATGTTTCGAACATGGTCAACAATAAACCCTAATTTTTAGGTCCCCTTTCCAGGATAACACGATATGGATTCTGTGATTTGAACAAGGTCAACAATGATCCTCAATAACACACCACCGTCACTGCATTCCAGATGTCAGGCATGTGATTCACACATTTCATATCCCTTTGTTCGGAATGATTCCAATGCCCTTGGAATTATCTCGCTTGTGCACTAGCGCATGGGCCTTGGACCCAATTATATGCATCAATCCACCAGTGAGTTGTGTTGCCCTCATGTCTGGACATGAGGATGAAATTATGGGATGCTTCCATGCATAAGCCCCATCCATCATTGATGCTCCCCTATGGAACCCAGGAAACATCCATGTGTAAGTCACATTCATCATTTCCACTCCTTAGTGGCACCCATGAACACCAATAGATAATTCTTCTTTATATAGCCATGGTAATGTCGTCCCCTCAATGGATCACTTCACGAAACCCCCTCACCACGACATTGCTGATGTCATCCCTTCCTCAAGGGTGGGTGGGTATTAGTTATGTTTTTCCTAGGGGTACTCAGTTAACCACCATCGTCTGAGCTGCCAGACGTTAAACTTCCAATCATTATCTTCTTCAGCACATGACATTAAATTGTGACCTCGCCTCGTTCATTATATGTGGGGCGCCCCATCTCAGACATTCTCTAGGCCAGCTCATCTCCACGGTAGTGAGACATCCTCACATTTAATGAGATCCTCTTTGTCAGAGCAGAGCCTATCCACAGTGAAGGGAAACCATCTTGGTGTAATCTCATATCTTTTCTTGTAGGAGGTAGTATCCCCACTCCTCCTTTCTTCTTCCATGCCAAAGACAAAGAGGAGAGATGGGCACAATGACCCTTTTTTATCCTGTACCTCTCCCTTTGTGATTTGTCTCCACCAGGCCTCCATGCTGGAGAAAGTCCCAATCTCTAGATCCCTAGGCTGCGAACCACGTGTAAGCTTATGTTTCCTTTTTGGGCTTCTAACCACCTGTAAAACCCACTCCACTTCCCATGGACACACCTTTTACGACGTGATAATAAGGTCTTTACTACCTCATGTTTCTCACTGAGAGCATGACTCACATGGTCTTAGAGTAAACGTCGACCACAAAATCCTCTCTGGGATGCCCAAGGGTGTATACCCCAAACATTTGAACTACGTGGACTCTGATCCATTCCATGGAAAGGTATGTAGGAAGCCTCTAAATGTTTTATTCCCAACAACTATTAGTACTGTCCCATTAATGTCAATTCACCAAACTATCCATAACTACGTGGAATTTGATCATTTCCCAGGCAAGCTACGTAGGAAAACACCTAGAGGATCATGCCCAATACCTATTAGTCCTAACCCCCTTCAGGTTGGTTCACCAAACCATACAAACTACGTGGACTTTGATTCGTTTTTCTTAGGAATGGTACGAAGGAAGCCTTCCCGATGTTAAATCCCAACACCTATCGGTCCAGACCCCATAATGTTGGTTCACCAAACCATCCGGAAATATGTGTACATTTATCAATGCCAAGGGAAGGTACGTAGGAATCCACACAGATGTTCAATCCCAACATTTATTAGTCTCGAACCCCTTCACGTCGATTCACCAAACCTCTTAAACTATGTGGACTTTGATCCTTGCCAAGGAACGGTATGTAAGTCACCTCCCTGCGGTTCCAACCCAATAACCATTATTCCCAACCCCTTAATTTTCTTTCATCTTAGTCATACATGACGTTAAACTGTGTCCCCCTTTTCTTCCCAGAAGACGTTAAACAAAACCCATTCAAACCATGTGGCCTTTAATCCTTATCTCCAAGGCATGGTATGTAGGAATCCTCCCAGAGGTTCAATCCGAACAGATTTTTTTCATCCCGAAATATGTCAATTTATACCCATTCGAACCACATGGGATTTGATCCTTGACTCCTAGGAAAGGTATGCAGGAAGCCTCCATGTGGTCCAACCCCAACCGATGGTAATCCGTTGTGTTCCCCAACAGACAGTCAGTCGGTTTGTTTCCTATTCACCTGTAAATCACTGTAGTACCCTTTGTTGGGACCCACATCTCAAGTCCTCCCCCACGTCGTCAGATCAACCTCGGGTTGCAAACCATGTGTAATCCCTTGTATATAATTGGGTTTCTATCCTCTGTTCACACCCTAATTCTATACCCCCATCCTGAACTACATGGACTTTTATTCCCTTCCACGATGATACGTAGGAAGCCTCGATGAGGTTCATGACCATTGAAGATGTCTCATTCTAGTCTCTCCCCCGAGCCTATGTTTTCAGGAAGGTCATGCCCCAACCCGGAGGTGCCACTTCCTCTAGGTCTCATCCATACGACATGCCTCCTCATGTGTCCCATAACACGGCAAACTACACAGACATTGATTCCCTACCACAATGATACGTTGGATGTCTATTTGGGGCATAAGACTAACACTACCATCACCTTCAGGATATTTCCATCTCATTCCCCCGCCACATCATTCAACCCACCACCATCTATCCTAATTCTTACCCGGGCCACCACATCCTGAAGAAATCATGTCACCCACTTTCTCGTTACTTCTATTAGCAACAGGGTAACTCACCAAGCATTAGTTCCAACATCTATGTTCCCTCCAGGGGTAGCACCAACCTGATCCACTCCCATCAGTGTTCTAATCAGTCTGATCCATCTCTGGTAGATGTTAAACCTGCGTAATACCCTATGTTCAACATGGGAATCTTAAGAATATCTTATAGACATTTCTAGGGAATATAAATGCCCTCATTCTACATGGGATGCCTCGGCCTTCCGCGCCCTCGAGAAGCCCTATAATAAGAGGAAGAAACCCATATACACCAGTGTTCCAGTGTCCAAACATGCTAGTGATCTCCAATATGACTACTCCCCCAATCGATGTTTGATGCCCTGATCGGACCCATTGGAATGTCCTGAATGATGAAATGTAATTAATCGGCATCCATGAATACATGGTACTAGGAAGAGTTTCATAAAAAACGTCTTATGTCTATAAGGGAGACAAGGACTAGTTAATGGGTTTCAAGGAGGAATCCACTAAAGGAGGAACCTACATAACATCATCCCATTTCAATCAAGGAGAAAAATTCCCGGAATAAGCGACAGATGTCGCCCACATTTGAAAAGTGGGAATGCAGGGAAACAAGTTGTGCGTCCTCCGAAAGCGACAGATACGCTCCCGATAAAAGTGTCAAAAAAAGAAATGGTGAACCTAACGTGAAATTATTCTCCTCAATGTGGAGATTAGTATAATTTGAGACATCAGTGGTCTAGCATGTCACCAGATCCATGTATCTAGTGCTAGGACCCGCCAAGATAATAGTGGTCCTAGCGTGAAACTCACCAGAAAATGGGGTAGTAGAACGTTGGACATCCCGATAAGCGACATTTTCAGCATGGATCCTTCTTACCATCCATAGAAGAAGGAATGGAGCTGGGGAATTGGACATCGATTCCCTTTTTTTAGCACTAATGGTTTAATCTCCCTACTTTCTCGAACCCATGCATCCGTATCAGAAAACCGATCACTTCCCACCTACCAACACAGGGGTAGGGGAAACATCATTGTGTAAATCTTGTGTGGCCTCATTTATCCAATGGAAGCATCCACATCCACATATTTTGGGTTACCACGCCCCATCTCTCCGTCTGATTTCGTTAAGAGAAGGGTGATAAAAAACCGAAACTGACAATACGAGGAGGAGGGGATCATCCCAACCAAAGAAATGGCCCGACTGGATAGAGAGTCATCTGTGCCTCGTCACCACCACCACCCCCAAGGGACGCACAATGAGCTACTTCTCTCCACTCCGATTCAAACCCATTTTGGGAGCCTCCCCTTAGAATGCTTTGAGGACTCCCTCCCCTACGCTGATGTGGTGGGGGATTTCCGTGCCAGCCAGGCTAAGATCTCATTCTAGGGGCCCCCATGGAGGGCCCCCACCAAGCCGCATTAGTGCCTCAACCCAGCTCCATGAGCTTTGGAACAAGTAATCTATGCATCTGCACCGCCATCCTCAGTCCGGTTGACCCAAGGCCACTGGCGGGCGCAGGCCGGGGAAGATGCCCACCAAAGGGATTCAACGTCAAACTCTACCATGGATCATGACAAAACGATGTATACCATCATATCCATGTATATTATTAGTAGGGGAATGCAGAAACCTGACACAGATCGAGGCCCCAGCAGCCCCACGGGCAGGCTGGGTCAACTCTCCTGGTGGTCGGTGCAGGTAGTGCCCGCTGCGCATCGACCCGCAGCAACGACACCCAAAACAGAGGTCCTCCTCATATCTCCACCACTGAGAACTCAAGTCCTCCCCACTTCTAGCCTCATCATAGAGGTCTTCCCCAAGCCCCCAACAATCTAAATAAGGGTCCTCCCCAAGGTAGGGACACTTAGTACGGAAGCCTCTTCTGCGATCTTGACATCGGGTATGGAGTCGTTCCTCCAGCTATAGGTTGCCAGCATGGAGGTGTTACACTTCCATTCGATCTCTAGCATGGGAGCCTTCCCCATGACCTTACTACAGCTGATGAAGGTCCTCCTCAAACCAGCAATCAGAGAAGTGAAGGTCAGCCTCCCTTTATTGGAACCTAGCCCGGAGGTCCTACCTGTGCTCAACTTGACCAGTACGAGGGCCCTCCTCACACTGACACTGCTAGAAGAAATAATCATGGAGGTCCTATAAATGCTCATACTAGCATCGGTGGGGGTCCTACATGCTCCAACACTTCCCGTGGTAATTCCCTCAGCACATAAGCTAGTGGACATGGAGGTCCTCCCCGTGTTCCCATTGACATCTGTCGAGGTGCTCCTAGCACCCCAACTTACTCAAGTTGAATCCCTCTCTGTCCCAGCACTAGTTAGGCCGAAGGATCACCTTGAGATAGAAATATACCCTGTCTTAAAGAGCCATCCTAGGACATGAAGGTAGGTCGTCTCCTCCATAAGAAGAATGATGGGAAGGTTCAGACTGAGAATAAACATGTCTGATTCTCAAATTCTAAGGTGTAATATGACTCAACAATGGAACCCTGACCTCTATCCTCTCTATTAAGGGTCAGTAAAGGAATTAGGCGCATCATCCTCATACATTCAGAGGGATTGGTCCACCTAATCCCTTCCTCCCTCCGCAGATACATCCAGGAGGATGAAGATTTGATGTCTCCCTAGGGTCCGGCCATGCAATCACCACCATCATCACTAGGAACATTATCTACCTTTGTGGGTTTTACTTGTCCTTCTTGAGTCAGCTCTCCAGATATACTCTTTGATCATGGTGAGTCTTGAATTTATTTCAGGATACCTACACGACGACAGCTAGCGAGGGTTCCGCAGCAGGATTGTGCTGATGACCCACCCCGTGTAGAGGCTGTGGAGAAGGGCGCAGGTCCTAAGGTTGCACCTCCATGTGGTCTGCCAGTTGAGCCACCACCTGTCGAGCAGCTGGTTGTGCCGACAGTGCAGGACGAGGTTGCGCGCAGGCTGAGTGCACTGCACGAGTTCCAGAGGTAGCGACCTCTGAGGTTCCGGGGTGATCCAGACCCCCAGGCAGCTGATGACTGGCTTGAGGTAGTCACCCGAGTTTTCCGCCTAGTGAGGACACCTCCAGATCAGATGGTGGTCCTAGCGGAGAGCCTTCTGCATGGTTCTGCCGGGCGATGGTGGAGTTTGGTGATGCAGTCCCATGACGAGGAGATGCTCACGTGGGCAGAGTTTGAGCGGCTCTTCAGGGAGGAGTTCTATCCGGTGAAGCTGAGGTCAGTGTGGATCCAGGAGCTTCTGCAGCTTCGACCAGAGAGCATGACTGTGTCAGAGTACTCTACAAGGTTTACAGACCTGTCGCGCTACTCCGTGGATATGGATCGCGATCCGTTCTTTAGGGCTCAGACCTTCGAGTAGGGCTTACTTAGGGACATCCGAGAAGGTGTGGTTTCCTTCTGCCTACCCACCTATGCTGGAGTGCTAGAGCGAGCGTTGGCGGTGGAGAGTTTTCTGGCAGAGCAGATTCCCCCTGTCAATGCTGGGCACTCGAGGGATGAGACTTCATCGGTCGGATCAGCATCTGGTAGCTGACGACAGACTCAGGGGTTTGGACATGGCCGAAGTTTCAGGAGGCGACCCCATGATGGAGGATCTGAGCATCATGGCTCACAGGGCTCGCAGGCCAGTTTTGGTCAGCTGCAGGAGAGGCGGTGTTACGCTTGCGATGGTCGGGGACATCTTTCTAGAGATTGTCCGACCCGACGTGCTTCTAAGAGGGAGCCGGTTGATGGACCGCCTTGGTAGAGGCAGCGTCTCGAGCAAGGAGGTCCGTAGGGTAGCGGACGTGGCGGCGGAGCTGGTGCAGCAGGAGACGATGGTAGGCAGTACCAGTTGCCACCACCCCCACCCCCAGGTGGTCCACGCCAAGCTCAGGGAGCTAGTGGCCGAGGGCGAGGACAGCTGCATTCCCTAGAGGCAGTCGACCCAGAGGCACCGCGAATGGATAGAGATACACCTTGTGTCTTTTCTACTTACTGCAGTAGTATGTCAGACACTATTTTGTGGTACCCTACTTTTTTGTTGCTTGATCTAGTTTTGTTCAAGGCGTTGGTAAGACCCTGTGTGGGTGTTTGTTGGTGAGCTCGCTGGTGTGTGAGACCCAGTTGAGAGTCCAGTCGCTTCCTGTGAGCTTAGGACTTTTCGGGGATGAAAAGTTCTAAGGGGGGAAGGATGTAGCGACTCAGGTTTTTGGCCCTGTCAGACTTTGGAATATTTCTAGGAATAATTCCAGAGCTAGGAGCGATGACGGCGTGCGATTCCGAGGCCCAGTGTGCCCGGAATTAATTTTATAAAAATATTAAGTATTTTTATACTATGCACGTGGTTGGGGTGTGATATATCCTAAAAGTTAGCTCAGAATGGAAATCTGATGGCACGGTTGTGTCCGGAACGTGCCGTTTACCCTAGGTGGGGTGTAAACATTGCGGGCGCGGGCCTGCGGTGAGAAACGGTACCAGGGGAATTTTTGTAATTAAATGGAGAAGTTAGTGTGCGAGCGTTGGCTCAAATAACTTCTGAACTGAGTCTCTGATAGAAAATATGAGTCCTCCGTTGCATTCAGAATGGCGCGTTTACCCTAGGGGTGACCTTACCTTGGTATGCATCAGGAGCCGAGATGGAGGCGAGTTGGTGAGGAGTGAAATGTGTTGTGTTATAAAAAAAACTTTTCATCTCCCCCCCCCTTATCTCCTACGCAGCGGAACGACACCCCCCTCCCGACCTCCATTTCGTCTCTAAATCGAGCCAGAATCGTCCGTTTTCTGCGCCGTTCGTCAGCGGATCTAGCTTCAGGGCGTCGCCGGCGTCGTTCTGCACCCGAAGCTTCGGCGATCTGCCAACAGGTAGGCGGTTTGAGTTTTGAAATCTCGAACCCCGTTTATTTGTTGTTTTTCTTCAAATCGTTATAAGGTTTGTATAGTTTGGGTCCCGAGGTTTCCGAAACATGTTTCGGATCTAATTTTGGAGCACCGGGGTGCTCCCGGGGGTCCCCGGAAGTTTTCCGGCGGCAATCCAGGATTCCGGCGGCGGTCAAGGCGGAATCCGGCGAGGCAGGGCGGCAGTGCGGCGGCGGCACTGCAGTTTCCAGCAACGGTGGCAGCGGCGCGGCGGAATCCGGCGGCGGCGCGGTGGTTTCCGGCGAGACTGGCGGTGGTCCGGTAGGATTTTTCGGGGGTTCTTTAAACCCCCGTAACTCGCTAACCAAAACTCCGATTTGCAAGCCATTCATGGAGACGTGTTCCTTGCGTCGAGACAGACCTTTTGAAATTACTTTGAGGGTTTAAGGGTTTGGAATCGTGGCCCGGGAGTTAGAAACGTCGTAAAAAATAATATTATTTTATTATTTTACGACTTCGGGCCGTTGTAACTTCTACCCGGAGCGTCTGATTGACGTGCCGTCAGTGGAATTGAGACCCTGATGGTACGAAGGACTTTTTGAGATGGTTTCCGGGTGTTGGGACTATGAATGAGGTGCGGGCCCCACGAGGCCGAGTTTTGGCGTTTGCGGAGAAACGCAGATTTTGCACCAGGAGTCCGATTTTGGCGGATGAATAGTCAATCCTATGTGTTTTTCCAAGGGGATCGCAATGGTGTGATCCATTTGATGAGTTTCGGAATCCAGGAGTGGGACCCACCCGAGTTGGCCTTCGGTGAATAATGCCTTTTTCACCGGATGTCTGTTTTGGATGAGCGAGTAGTCGATTCCGCTTGATTTTTCGAGGGGATCGTCATGGTATAGTCCACTCGATGAGTTTTGGGATCGTTGTGTGGCCCTGCATGGGCTAGCTATGGTGAATAATGCCCTTTTCACCGGTGCTCCGTTTCGGGCGAGTAAATAGCCTATCCTCCGTGTTTTTCCATGTGGAACGTGGTGGTGGCCACGGTTTTGGCCTAGGAGGTGCGCAGTGTGGCGTTGTGGCGGGTCGCTCGAGTTAGCGACGTTTGGACCAGCAGTGGTTGAGGGTTCTCCCTTGGTTCATTCTACGAGGGTTCGTGTGGCATCACAACCTTCGAATGGATTTGTGATCCTCTCGATGGGATGTTTTAACTATTAGAGTTGTGGAATCCCTTCGGTGGGCCCGGAGCGGATCCTCTAGCATCATTACATTGGATCGGGTTCTTGGTATCGCTGTGACCGCATATTCAGGGGCAGCGATCCCCTATCTAGCAGGTTAACCCCATAGGGTTTGTGGCATCATCAGGAATATGATCCCCTACGCGGTGGGTCTTGCCCAGTAGGGTTGTGGCATCATCGGATATACGATCCCCTACTCAGCCTGAAGTTTATAGTAGGGTTGTGGTATCGTTGGTTATACGATCCCCTACTCAGCGCTTGGTGTCAGTAGGGTTGTGGTATCATTGGTTATGGGATCCCCTACTCAGCGCGTGGTTTCGGTAGGGTTGCAGCATCGTTGGTTTGGTCCCCTACATCGTGAGTTGTACCAGATAGGGTTCTGGTATCATCGTGGCCATCTTAATATTGACGATGATCCTCTATCTGAGTGTGGAGCTTCTGTCGACTGCCAGATCAGGTTGTGGTATCCCCCAGCGGATCCTGGGTGTGATCCCCTATCTGTGAGAACTACGTATGCCAGATCGCGTCGTGGTATCCCCCAGCGGACTCTGGGAGTGATCCCCTATTTGTGAGCTAAGTATACTAGAGTGGGTCTTGGTATCCCCTAGTGGATCCTAGCAACGATCCCTTATCCGAGGAGTTTGGTGGTTATGTTGTTTCAGCGAGTGTTGTTATCCAACGAGCGTGGTCTCTCGGGTGAGTGTCTGAGATGTTTGTTTGGGACCTGATGGAGTGTATCTCTCGGATGAGTGTCATCTGGTATGACAGTGTTCGTGCGGTTTACTCTCCTGGTTGGGACAGTTGCTGGTGATGAGGTCGGTACCTCTTGTGGATTTTTGGCGTGATCTGAGTATATATGGATTTTTCAAGGAGTATGTATGGGCATACACCTAATATGAGCTGAGTTGACTAGTTGTGTTTAGCCGAGGATGGTCACAAGATGGAGTTTCTCTCTCGTCCGGGTTCCCTCTGGCTGGGTTGAGCAAACTGTTGCCTTTTAGTTGCTCCCTTGGGTTTTTGGGTTTTTGGGGCACCTACTGAGTATGTTTATACTCACCCCTGCAGGGCCTTTGCCCGCACATGTTTGTGTCTTGTGCAGACCACAGGCCTTTCGATGGAGTCCCAGGAGGACCTGGAGCAGGCGGAGCTTAGTGAGCGTGTTGACAGGGGTGTTTACCGGTGTTGTGCCGAGGGAGCTTTCTGGCGGGTGTTTGTGGCAGCGTTCCCTTTCTTCAGAGCAGGTTGGACGCGCTTTTGTAGTTTTCTTTTGGTGGGCCCTGTTTTGCCCTTTAGTTCTTCTGCTGTACTCTTGTTGTGGGATAGTTTATGCATGCATTTTATTTTCAGTTTTACATATCTATGCTTTTTTTCATGGAGGTGTGTGTGGGTGCATGTGTACAGGTACGTTAGGCTAATTCCTCCCATGTGTGAGATAGCCTACTCGGAGCTGGTCGCCAGCCCCTGGCCTATCGGAGGCAGGCTTGGGGAGTCGCGGCTCGAGCCCCGTTGGGTCGGGTCGTGACAACCTTGACTAGATATCACAAAGAGTTATTCTGGAGACCGATGGAGAATGAATCACAGTATAGTCCACTACGAGCATTCAAAGTCCCTGTTCCAGAAACAATGGTCACCAGCTCATGTTATTGTGATTTGGTGGCCAAGTCACTGCACTCTTTAGAGGATAGCTCGAGATAAAGAGTTCTATCAGCCCACTCACCGTATTCTTCACAGGCCAGCAAAACATATCAGCGGTCTACTTGAGTACTAATACTGGTTCCCCTACTGCCTCCGGTTGACTAGCGGGCCAACGAAGGTCCAGAACCTGAGTCTGAGCCGAGGAGCTTGTGGGACATTCATGAAGCAGACCATTTCATGGATATTTTTTGGCCAGTTGCAGCACCAAATTTCAGTGCACCGGAATCACTCACCCAGGAGGAGGTTGGATGATTTTTCTGAACCCTTTGGGGGACTCACTTTTTTCTTCGTTATTGATGAGTGTCCAACCCCATGAGTTAGGAACACTTCTAAAACATTGGTCAATAATTCTGTTTGGTTGATTTCACCTCACTCTCTGTGTCCCAAAGCCTTGAGTCACCAGGTCACCATAAGACTCTCCAGCAACAATGCTTATAGAGATTTAAATTTCTCAGCAGTATTATCAAAGAGGCTCCCCCCACAAGTAGATTTATGGTTCGGGGTAGTACAAAGCCCTCCATTTCAGTTCCATTTGGTGCCATCTCGACATTCCAGGCAATATTGAGGATACGCATGCCTCTAGGAAGAGTCGAGGATAACATGACCCATCTATCAAAGGAAGTGATGGAAACAAAACTAAATGTGGAACACTTACCCCCTGGGGGAGTGCCATAACTTTTGGACCCTCTATAAAGGGTTACTTCCCTATAGAGATATCTACTAGGTCTTCCCATGTCCATTGAGTAATTAGTCCTCAGTCGAAATACCAATATGGGTATGGAAACCCTTGAACCCATCAAACTCTCTGACCCATTTGGCTCAGTACAAAATATGAAGGATGATCCCAAAAAAGTAGTGTTGCATCTATATATCGTAGAGAATAAGAAGATGGTTGGTGACATTCTTACTGAACGTGATGCATAGTGGAGAATATATTACAGTGATCCTCAGTCGGGCCCATAGGGTTTGGAACATCTTCCCCCATGTGAGTTTCCACCAGGTGACCCTGACCATCCATCCCACATAGACAGGGTATAGGTTGGAACTTATGTAAATAGGGTGTTTTTTGTGTCTCCAAGTCCACCAGAGTGACATGAAAACCCCCGAGACCTATCTCAGGATCCCCCAACCGCTCTGCAGGTCATCACATCATCTTCACCACAAGTTGATGGGCCTATGTATCACGTTGAAGAGACAACCAACACAGTGGTGGCTAGGGATCCCTATCAAGACAAGAACCCCCAACTAGATGATCCCATGGCAGCACTCATTACTCACCTCGAGGCATTGGAAAAATGACATGTGGAAATATCACCTGATGGAAAGCCATATCTGGCCTTGGTGGATGATATTCCAGTAACCCCGGGAATCAAAAATCCCACCTTTTCCCAATTTAATTGCAGGTGTGACCCGCTACAACATCTGGCACACTTCATTTCAATGTGAGAACCCATGATACGAACATGGGCACAAAAGGAGGCTACCAAACTCTGATGCTTCTTATAGAAATTGGAAGGACCTATGTTTTTCTAATACATCCAGCTACCCTTCGGGTCAGTAGCTATCTGGGAAGACCTTCATAGAAATTTCTTTACCAGTTCAGTTCCCCCACTAGGAAGACATGTTTTTTGGACCTCTTTATGTGCCAGTAGAGGCCTGACGAGCATGTCACAGTCATTTTCACATGGTGGAAAGGGCCCACATACACATTTTTCATTCCAATGACTTAAGGACAACTATAGAAAATGTGTGTGGGAAATTTCAAGAATGAACTGGTCCCCTCTCTCATATCCCATAATTACCCTAGGGGATTCCAGGATTTCTATGATAAGGCCTAGTGCCTAGAGGAAGCCTTGTAGTAGGCCAGCCAGACACGTCCATTTCCTCCTAAAATTCCCACAAGATGAAATACAAAGGTCAAGCCATCTGAGGTGGACCAAATTGAGGCCTCTAAAAAACTTTTGTTATTACTAGTGGAGCCGCCTCCACAGCCTCGCAAATTCCCACCACCACAGGCGCAACCTTTGACCTAGTAGTGCAAACCTCAGAACCGGTAGTCTCCCCCATGTAATGCGCCTACACCACCCAGGAGAGATAACTAAGCTCCGCCTCTTTGACAGGATCCTCTATCCCCTGTCAAGGTCAGGCTCCCAGAGCCCCCATCACGGATAGAAGAAACGAGACCTAAACATTCAATGAGGCTCTGGTCCCTGGTTATTTCTGTAGTGCCCTGGAAAATGGAATTGTACGGTTGCCCGAATGCAAGAGACCAGAAGAGGATGATCTTACTGATCGCCCCAACTACTACCCCTATCACTGGATCCTGGGGAACACCCTTAAATAGTTATATGTTTTTGAAGACTCACTTCAAGAATAATTTTATAAAACATAGTCAGGTTAGGCCCATCTCCAGCACATGTGGCATGTGTATTGGTGAATCTTGATAGTAATATTGACAACAAAGGCGAGTGGCATCCGGTTTCTAACCGCGGGTCCCACAAGTTCAGTGACTGGATGGCTTGTTAGGCAGTCAGCTATTCCAATGGTAGTATATGCGCACGCCTGAATTGACTTGAACCTTCATAAGATGCCGCATCACCCGCAGCCAGTACCTCTTCATCAATGCCTCAGCTGTCCTCTTCCTAGAACAGAAAGCATCGACGACACAAGGGAAAACAAATTCCCCCACCAATGTCATCATCATCCTGTACCCTCAATGACTTTATGTCCATAAAAATGGTGATTCCCATAGAGACCGTCTAGTTCTAATGGGTTTTTCAAGTGAAATTCAAGGGTATGACTCAGTTAACACCATATTGCTAGTAAACCCCTACACGATTTCTAATGCAAGGAGCGCCAGGCAGATCCTCCCGATGTTCCCAGTCATCGCCAGCATCGACAAAGCCACAAATATATGGGTTTTTGTAGTGACTCGGTCAGCACTTATAGCCTGGTTGTGCATGCCACTGAAACTAGATAGTTGGAAAAACGCAGAGCTCAGCATGCACATCCTTCACATCTGATGTCATCCGGTCGGCCATCGCAACTATTTTCGTCGCTTGCTTAGGAAGAGCCACCTAACCATGTCGTGATCATCTAGGATCTTCTACATATTTATTTTTGCTATCTATCCCCCATATGGTTTCCACTCCATAGGCTTTAGTAAATGAAAATAATGATATTCCCAACACCAGTTAGTCGTCAGTCCCACAAGAAGGGCCCATAATACCTCCTTTTATAGAGCGACCTCCTATAAGAAGAATCTCACACCTGGAACATATGTATGATGTCCTCAAAAATATTTCGATCATTCCATCATGCCTCTCCATCCTTTAGGCCCTTCTCCTATCATCGTATATTCATGAATCCCTCGTTGAGGAATTATGAAGCCCCATCCAGTTCGAGAAAGAGGTAGGAGCTGTAGAAGACATCCATGTTGAGGCAGTCAAGCATGCTAAATTCTAAGTCATCATCTCATTCCATGGAGAAGATGAAGGTTCTCCCATAAAGGTGTAAAACCTACCACTGTACATCACTATCCATTTTAATGGGGTGGGGGTTCGTCACTATCTTATCGACAGATGCTCCGGGATCAACCTAATCCCAACTAAAACATTGCAAAAAATTGGGTTGTCTGAGGATGACCTGAGTCCCTCTGGCCTGAAAATTAAAGGTTATGATAGGAAAAAATAGACACCGATCAATAAGACCCTCTTAAAGACCTATTTAGGTGTCCTAGTTTACTGCACTGAGTTCATGGTTTTATCTCAAGACACTGCCTACAATGTGTTGAAGGGAAGTCCATGGCTCCACCTACATGCGGCGGTCCAATCATCGTATCACCAGTGCCTTATGTTCTCCATTAATGGTCGATTGGGAATACACAAAGAAAACATGTCTCCCTTTTCCTCTTGTGAATCCCGCTACCTAGATTCCACCTATTACAAGTGTAAGGAAAAGAACATTCTGGCTAACGAGGTCGAACACCCGATGACTGTGACTGACCCGTGGACAGATATGGATGATTCCTACATATTTACTATCCATCGATTAGAGGCTATGACCCCATATATGGGAAAATTCTTCATTGTTTATGGAATTAGGGGGAAGATCATTCCCATGTCTAAGAAACACCAGATGATCATCTTGTATTCATATATGAATAAGGACTCAGTGTTCCTGGAGCCCCGTACACCCATAAGGTATTAGGATGTCCGCCCCATGGAAAAAGAAATATGTCATACATGCTTTTTTATCTGGGCTGGGATAATCCAGATCAAGCCAAATAATCACTATTGAATTGATATCATTAAGCAAGTCCCCTTGGTCCGAAGACTATATGAGATCAGATCGACAACTTTTTAATCGATATGGTTGTAGTAGCATGGGGGTCCCCCGATGTAGTGTCCACTGCCACTCAGGTTGGTACATGTATCCCATTAGGATCTTTTGACTTAATTGAAACTCCTTCCACCAAAGATCCATCCTCCATAAGTGAAGAGGGGTATTTAAAGGATGCTCCTCCCACCTTTGAAGAGGGTGTATCCACCACAGTCGATGAATTGGTACAGGTGAACCTCGGTAGCGAGGAAGATTTGAATCCCACATTGATCAGTAATACTATGCTTCTAGAAGAGAAAAAACAGTAAATGGACTTCCTCAAAAAACACTATGATGTATTTTCTTGGAGCTATAATGAAATTTCGATGCTAGATACCTAGGTAGTCGTCCACTGCCTCGATCTCCCAGAAAACTACCTCATGTTTATGCAGCCTCCCAAAAAGATTCACCCTTCTCACAGTGACATAGTTGAGGAAAAAGTTGATAAGCTCATCACAACCAATTTCATCAAGGAGGTCCAGTACCCCAGATGGATAGCCATCATTGTGACCATCAGAAAAAATAACAGACAAATCAAGGTCTGTATCGACATCTAAGATCTCAAGCATCATTATCTGAAGAATGATTTTCCCCTCCCTATGATAGAATAGTTTACTGACGTTATATCAGGGTTCCAAGCACTCTATTTCATGGATGGGTACTCTGAGTATAACCAGATCTGAAGGGCTCCTGCGGATGAGGAGCCTACGGCCTTTAGGGAACCGTAATGTACATTTTGTTACCATGTAATTCCATGCAGTTTAAAAAATTCGAGTACCACATATCATCATTCCATGCATCGTATATTAATGTCTATCACCAAAAAATTAGTGGAATGCTACATGGACGATCTGGTGGTCAAATATAGCCAACGTCAGGACCATCTCAAAGACCTTGAAAATGTGTTTTTCTTCCTCTGTTATCACAACCTAAAGATGAACCCATTGAAGGGTCACCTCAGGAACATTTCTCAGCATTGTTTTCAGAAATAGTGACCTCAAAATCGACCTAGATAACATAAAGGCCATTTTCCAAATTCCTCCCCCATGAATCATTTGGGAGATTCAAGGTTTCCAAGGACACTTAGATTACATATAATGAATCATCCCAAATTTGGCTAGCAAGTGTAAGTCCTTTTATCGGCTCATGAATAAAGGAATTGTTTATTTGTGTGATGAATAACATCAGACTACTTTCGAGGAAATCAAGTAGTATCTGCTCTAGAATTTGGTCTTGATGCCTCCAGTTTTCAGAATACCGCTTTTACTTTATGTGACCTTTCTGAGACTATCTCTCGGCGTACATCTTGCTCAGATGAACTACAAGGGAACATATAATAGTCTATACTATCTCATCCATGAGCTCCTCAATACGGAGACCAGACACTCCTCTATCGAGAAGAGCTTCCTTGCACTAGTATTCATTGTACAGAAATTGCGACATTACTTTCATCACCGTGAGGTACACCTGGCATCCTGAGTGGATCCTAAGAAGTACATACTAAACCGCCCAATGTTGACAGGCCATCTACCTAGGTGGGATGTGATACTAAAAAATTTCAACATCAGGTTCATCCCTTAGAAGGCTATTATGGTACAAACATTTGATGATTTCCTCGACGCCCATCTATCCCCCGCAAAGATGTTTATTGATCTTGAATTTCTAGATGAGGAAATCCTATTGATAGACCATACTACTCCATGATAGAAAATTCACATTGATGGTACTTCTTGGATCCCTACCAAAAAAAGTATCAATGATTCCATACTCAACATAATAGACCTGGGTATCGTCTTCATCACTCCATCAGTAGCTATCTTTATAAAATTCACACCTACTGTCAGAGGGCTGACAGACAATGAAGCAGAGTACCATGTTTTCATCACTATCCCTCGATATTGATGTTCCCCAATTGCATGTGAAAGGGGACTCAAAAACTAGTCATATTGGAAATCTACTGTGACTATGTCATAAAAAATCTAGAACTCGTACCACAGTTGGAACACACACTCCTGTTGATGTCCATGTTCCCATCTTGGACATAATTTACCCATGTGCCTCAATCCCAGAACGTTTGAGCTGACACATTGTCTAGTTGAGCAACATCTCTTGCAAAACCTGAATAGAATTATTTGATTATCTAAGTGGCACATCGGATAGTCATCTCCCTCATCACTCTAGATGATGACAGTATCTCATAGGTAAGCCACCTAACCAATGACACCTCTATGACAGGATACATAGGTTCTACTGATGTACTGATTTAGGTGAATCCCGAATAGAGAACCTCCTTTTTCGAGTACCTCCAAAATGGATATCTCTAAGTGGATTGGGCCAAGCGTGAGTGAATCTGATGTTGCGCATTACAGTTTACCGTCTAGGAAAGTCCTGGTCTTGAGTATATTCTCTACAAGCACAGGATTGAGGGGGATCTCCTCCATTGCATTAATGGAGTTGAGACTTCTCAAGTCATGTAAGAGGTTTTTGCGGGTTCCTATGGGGCTCATCAGACTGGGCCAAAACTATCTCCCCTGATCGAGAGGCTAGGATATTTTTGTCCCTCCATGATCTGTGACTCCATCAAGTTTTCCAAGAGGTTACATGTGTTTTAAATTCAATCCAACTTTGTGAATCGTCCATTAGAGCCTCTCCACACTACTTAGTAATCCTAACCATTTGTAGTCTGGGGACATGATGTCGTCGTACCATATCCACTGCTGACGGCTTGCCAGTTCCGACTCACCCTGACCGCCATAGATTTCTTTTCCAAGTGGGAAGTAGTTCCTCTCAAGGAGGTAAAGAACCATTATATCATTGACTTTGTGAGCTCTAATATCATCTACCAGTTCGATGTCCCTTACACCGTCCTCACCAATAATAGCACCAACTTCCAGGCAGGCGTATTGATGAAATTGTATGAAAAGTATAAACTCCCTTCTAAACATACCTCTCACTATCACACACAAGAAAATTGGAATATCGGGGCATTTAAAAAAACCCTCTATATCATTCTGCAAATTTTTTTGGTCAGAACAAGAATAGTTGGCCAGACCAGATTCTTAATGCCCACTGGGCTTAACAGACGATGACTCATAATTCCACACAGGTTACCCCATACTCCTTGGTGTATAGAACCGAGGTTGTCATCCCCATTGAGAGTCATTTTCCTTCATTAATCATAATTTTATATGATCAGGAAGCACTAGATAATGTAGTTGGAATCTGTCTGGCTGAATTAGAAGCAATTGACGAGAACAGGCTTCGTGACCAGAATAATCTAGAGAGGCATGAGAACAAGATAGCCAGAGCCTTCTAAAATAATGTCCACATCTGCTCTTTCTTGCATGGTAACATGGTGTTGGCCCTGATAACACCAATGACACCTAGACAGAAGCCACCAAAACTGAAACCCAAATAGGAAGGACCTTTCGTTATTCACATGGTTTACCATAATGGCAGAAAATCCTTGGTTACGAGGGATGGTGAAAATATAAGGCCTCCCACCAATGAAAATTTTCACAAGTAATACTTTTCCTGAGCGAAAGGTTCCTACATTACCTTAAACTATTATGTCCTGCATGACATTAAACTATATGTCGTCCCACAGGATGTTAAATTTTATCGGGTCTGACATGACCTTAACCTATTATGTCCTGCCAGGAATTAAACATTATGTCATCATAAAATATGTTAAAATTAATTTCAATAACTACATATGGCTTGATTCCCATGCTCGTGGGATAAATAAGAATGCTCTGATGCCTCGTCTTGAGTCCAGCCCCCAGATTCCTTTTTGACTATCCTCTGGGTATAGTTCTCTTGGAGGATCCTGCATGGTGTCATGTAGACCCCTATGGACCAACTGATGTTAGGATTATGAAGGTCTCACCATGTTCCCCCCACCTCATTATTCTATTGTATCACGTCCCCACCGCATTGCGCTAAACTTCATGGCCATCAAGAACTATGTGGGGCTTGATTCCGATCCTTATGGGATTTGTAGGAATGCCAAAACATTTCATCTGTAGGCCCATCCACAACATCAAGATCTCCCCTTGGGTCGAAAAACATGGTGTAGTGCCAGATTTATCCCTCTTTTACATCAGGTTCATTCTGACTTCACCATATGTCCCCTTCCTTGGAGATCTCAACCTCTTTCATCATCCTTCTTGATGTTAAATTGCACGAGAACATTTATTCTCCACACACTCTTTGTACATTGGACTCCGTCATCTTTCACATCCAATAGGGCCCATGAACTGTATGGATACTTAGCCTAAGTGATCTCATATCATTTTTGGCCAATGACCCCAAGAACCTCGTAAGAAAAGTTGATATAAATATCGTGTTGTGAATATGGTCAACAGTTGATGATCATTTGTTGTTCCCATATCAGGTAACATGATATGGATGTTGTGTTTCAAACCTGGTCAACATCTATCTTTTGATGTTGTCACCATCCCAGTATGTCCCAAATATTGGGTGCAGTGGTTCATTCTCTCCTACTATCTCTTCAAACGTTAGTTAGCCTCAGGAAAGAGTGTGATGTTGAGTCAATAAGGTTTTCCTTATGACTTTTTCATTCCTTCTTGTTTTGAAAATCAAAAACACCTTATCCTTAAGGAAAATTTCATTCTTAAGGAAAATTGCTTTCTTAAAGAAAATTGCTTTCTTAAGGAAAATTACTTTCTTAAGGAAAATTGCTTTTATAAG
Source organism: Viscum album (assembly GCA_963277665.1). Lineage (NCBI taxonomy): Eukaryota > Viridiplantae > Streptophyta > Magnoliopsida > Santalales > Viscaceae > Viscum > Viscum album. Next base: position 2,132,791,311 of record OY728127.1, on the reverse strand, counting down.
GAAAATCGCTTTTATAAGAAAAATTATCCTTATCATATTTTCATCTAAGATTTTTCTTAAGTATGAGATTCGGATTCATTTCTATTTTCTCAGAATTGATTGAAACTTTGATATAAAGCATTCTGTTTTAGGATCCGAATTCTGGATAAGAACTATAAGGAAGTTTCACTCCGAATTCCAGATGAGAACTGCAATAAAGTTTCATTCCGAATTCCGGATACGAACTCTGATTAAGTTCTACTCTAGATTCAGGATAATTTATTCTTATGAAGTTCGATGACGAATTCTCATTACGAATTCTAATGATGAATTCTCATTACGAATTCTGATGAAGAATTCTCATTACGAATTATGATGATGAATTCTAATTCCGAATTCTCATTCTGAATTCTCTTATAAAAAAGAATCTAATTATCTTTGTTTTATACACTCTGAATTTATTCAGACTCCGAAAATTATTTTTTCGTTAGACTCCGAACTTTCTTTTTTTCTTATGCCTTTATTTTTTGACTAATCTGTATTATTCTCCTTACGCTCCGAACATTCACTCTGAAGATTTCATTCCGAACTTTTCAGTTAGATTTTAAACGGTGTCGTACATTTTGTTACACTTGTTTTGTTATAAAACGATGTCGTCTATTTTGTTATAAAATAACTGTTGTCTAAGTGACACATGTACAGGTCCCTCCGATTTTTAAGGAAAATATGACCGTTGGGAAGGAGGCCGACCTTACCTATAAATAGGAGCTCATTTGAAAGAGCTCGTGACTGATGAAAGTGCTGAAAGGCTGACTGATCTTCGACTCATGTGATTACATGCTTGAAGTGATTTCTAGAGAGAGAGAGGCTCTTATTAACTCTCAATGCTTTGTGCGACTACGAATGTTGCTGATTACATTCGAGGACTTCCGGGGATAGGAAGACAGAGGTGCCGACTACCTTAAAGTTCGAGGGCTTCCTTTCTGAGGAAGACAGAGGTTTCCAACTACCTTGATGTTGAGGGCTTGCGGGGATAGCAAGACAGAGACTCTGATCTTCGTATCGAGGGATTACCATGGTGTGGGTAAGACAAACTTGCTTGAAAGTATAAATCAAAGGACCTTTATCCAAGGTTGTTGGATACCCTTCTCTTTGGGTTAAAAGACTTATATCTTGTTACTTGTAGTTATACTACTTGTTTATATTCCGCTGCATATTGTATTATAAGGAAAGTATAATTTTCTTATACTTCCTTGTTTGTACTCTGTTTCTTATAGATTCTATACGCTTTAAGGTAGAATCTCATATTGTAATCTTTTGTTCAGTTTCAATCTCCGGAACCATATTTCCGGAACCTAATTTTGGAATCTCTTTCCAAGTTTTGTTTGGTGTTAGAGGTGTTGTGAATTTTCTTAGTTTAACTTTGTTAAACTTAGCCCTTTACTTTGCTTAAGGAAAACATAGTTATTCAAATCTTACTTTAAAGGTTCCAAAGGAATTTTTAAAGTGTACAATTCACCCCCCTCTTGTAAATTGAGCATCTACATCACTATTTCGATCCTACATGTGAGGCCAACTGATATACCCTGATATGTTGTGGAGAGCTGGATCCTACTCCTTGTTTCCCACACCAATAATTTCTCACATGGGATTCTGACTTATGGTAAGGCAATACTCGCGTAAGGGGAGGCATAAATCTATGGTGCACACCCTATGACCATAAACTAATATCACCATCTTCCTCACTTCTAGAAATTAAATTATGAATTGGTTGTGACTCCCCATCTTTGATCCCTCATCATTGTCGCCCCCTGGCCCAAGTTCTCATCTAGGACTATGCGGTGTGGTATAAGCATATGTCCTCATTCATGTCGGGCTATTTTTTCATGCCACATATATCCCCTTAAGACATCCCTCAACCTATCATCCTTTTTGTGAGAAATAGCCCCGCTATGCTTTGCATGCCCCATCAATTGGGTTTTTATCATCTTTCATACCTAAAAAGTCCATCGAACTGCATGGATTCTAGGCACTAGGGAACTCCTAGAATTTTGGACCAATGTCCCCATGGATTTTGAGAAAAAAGGTGATACAGGTACCGTATTGAGAAAGTGGTAAAAGGTCAACAATCAATTGTTTTCCCATAAACACCAGTTACAAAAATATAACTACTATGTTGCGAACATGGTCAACTGTTATCCTCTATCATTATTTTCATTTTTGGTATTCTATAGGCATGATGATTCTCTCTCTCTACTCATTTGTCCCATGCATATGACAATAAAAAAGTCATCCTACTGTATGATCCTTTTAACCATCAACTAAGAGCACCATCGTCCTCACCGTAAGACGTTAAACTATGAATTGGTAGGGATGTACCATTTCAGGTCCATCAACATTTTCAGACCATTGTCCCAAGTTCTCATTAGGGATTGTATGATGTGGTATGAGATTATGTCCTCATTCACCTAAGGCTATTCACTGTGCCATACACGACCCTCACTGGGATACCATTCCCCTATTTTTGTCCATGCTGCACGACGTAAAACATCGTAACATCCTTCTTCAGAAATATATGTGTCTTGATTCCCATATTTATGGGATTTTTAGGACCACCCAAACATTTAGTCTTCAATTCTAGTCCCGTCTCTTAGAAAACTCTTTATCATCATGGCCCCATGTCCTATGACCTTCTAGGGGAGGGGGTATATGGTGTGGTATGGACATCATGTCCTCATTCACGACGGATGTGAAACAACCATGTCACATACCTCTTTATCCTGGGATCCATTCTATCCAATGCCACACACTCAACTTTTCAAGTTGGTTTCTCTTATGTTTAGCCCATAGACCCTCTTCGACGATTCACCAATATGCTCAAGAGTACTCTAGTTCAGAACCTAGAGTGTCAGATTCTACATGGACATGCTCTCACCCATTTCCAAGATCCATTTCCCCCTTTATTAGGGATTTCATTATCTTTTACATTCGAAGGGACCCCAAAATGGCATGGATTCTCAGCCCAAAGGATTTCCTACTATTACGTGTCATCATCCTTGAGGGTTCTGAACAAAAAATGAAACAAGTCCCTCATTGAGAATATGTTCAGTGGTTGATGCTCTTTTGTGGTTCCCATTTTAGGTCACATGATAGGGATACTGTGTTTCAAACATGGTCAATAGTTATCCTCCATCCTCACTCCAACCCCATTAAGCACTAAATTTTGATTGTTTGATTCACATCCTTTTCGACGTCATCATGTCCAAGTGGAAATTCAACACACCTAATACTATCCCTCATTGTTCATTTTCATGTTAAGAGGAAAAATCTATATTAAGGAATCATTTGGCACTCCACGCCAATTTCCCATTAACATTTTTCCCATGTCTTTCAATGGCCTCTTCTTCCTTTGTTTCCCACACTGATTTTAACACACATGGGCTTAGGGATCAGATCGGGGTCTGAGCTCTCTTGGAAGAGTTTCGTTTCACCATTGTCTGAGATCAAAGACCTTAAACTAAGATCTACATATATTTCCTCTCCTTATAAATATGTATATCTTGATTACCATGCTCACGAGATATGTAGTAATTCCCAGATATCCTGTCTTTGGGTCAAGCTCATGTTCCACTAATTATCTGATATGTTTAGCTTTTTAGGCCCAAACTCTTATATGATTTCATGGTGTGTTGTGTGTGGGATTATTCCCTCATTCACATCAGGTTTGAAATAGCCAGACCACGTACTCCCCTTCTAAGAGAAAGTATCTTTTACCTCTTTTCCCACAAGACGTTAAACTACACTCTCCGATATACGTATGGCTTGATTCCCATCTTCATGGGATACATAAGTACACCTATATATTTCATCTATAGGTCCAACCCCATATTTTCTGACCATTTCTGGACTCTTGGTCCAATGTTTCTTCCCCATAATTTTTCATGGTGTGATATGGACCTCGTCCTCTTTCATATAGGGTATGCTTTATCACATCATGCACATTCCCCATAAAACCTTGTTTCTCTTTTATGTGTCCAAGCCATATGATCTTAAACTACGCCGCCTAGTCCCACATGAAAAATAAATGCTGCGTCATTATTGTAGGATGTTAAAATGTATAGTTGGTACTATCATACAACCCTAAAATATGATATTATCATCCTGGCTGAACAAAGAAAAACGACATTGCATTGTGATTTTCTCAATCGAGGGGACATCAAGTTGGGTATTGGTTATTCACCATACCATTTTTCAATGCCTATAGGTGGAATGATTCTGTTGGTGACACCAGGATTCTCTATCCTCAGTTTATTACTTCAGAAAAAAATAGACACACCATCGAAAATGACAAACAAGATCTATCAAATGCTGCTTATTTTGGTGCGGGGACTAGACATGCACAAACTTATCATCCATGGCATTGGTACTCTTCCAATCCACTTTCAAAACTACGTATGGATTAATCCCCATAATCATGTGGTATGTAGGAATTCCCACACACTTTGCTTTGGGGTCAACATAACTTTCATTTTTGGTCCTTCGACAGAATATCTCCATTGGGAACACATGGTGATTTTGAATCTAGGTCCTCATTCCACATACTCTGGCGCATTAAACCTTACATGGATTCTAAAAATGATAATTCCCCCTAAGGGGCCTCAATATAACCCACCAACATATATATATATATTATGAAATTATACTTAGATGATTTGTATATAGTGTTTCATTTTGAATGATTTTGGTTATATAGAATTCCACCATAAAGATACAATGAAAAACACCTTATAGATTTTTTTGAAAATTTAAATAACAAATCTAATTTTAATTCCACAAGTAGTAACAAGGAAATATGTACCATTGGAGACCCACCAAGTTTCAATACACATACATTAAAAGAGTAGCTATATAGTTTTATTCAAGGTGTATCCCACCATAATATCATTAGGACATTCCATCCATGAAAATATATTATTGTTTAACAGAATATAATTTCAACAATAATTTATATTATAATAAATCATAAATGTTTTTTTAAAATATGTTGACAACTGAACCCATATCGTCGGTCAAATCAATCACACACAAACCCATGATTGTCACGAGAGTTCCCTATTGGATTAATTATTCATGTAAATAGAACTCTATCTAACTAGCCAAGATCGAAATCTACATTAATAATCCCAATACACATATCATATATAATAAATATCCAAACTATTACCTAAAAAACTGAGAAAATAAATCTCACATGCCTGGTAAACAAGGCATCCCAATGAATAAAACTTTAGGACACACCATTATAAATTCTAATTAAATCATTGAAAAAAAATTTGTTATATTTTCACTATATCCCCAAATAATATGAAAATTAAAATTATAACATTAAAACTATTTTAATGTCTTTTAGTGGGAGTCCACTAATCGGTTTCTTGGTTGTTAGTTCCACTTGACCTTAAGGGAAACATCTCAAATGATATATGCTTTGAACTAGTATACAAGGTTTTGAGTTTTAACATGGGGAGACAATACCACCATATCAGAGTGATAAAGTGTAGTGGAAATATCATAGAAATATCAATAATAAATTGTATGAGTATAGGGATGAAATAATATAGATCCACAAAATGACAGGTGTTATATGAAATTATATTGTTATATATGCCAACTGATCTCCAAATAGGCCAATCACATATAAAAAATAAATAATATATAAAATATATAGAGGCTCTTCTACTATAACTTAGTCCCACCTCACAAAAATATCCATAATCAAACCGAGTAATCTTTCTCAATCATGAAATAATGGTTTATTTTCCTACCTGATCATATGAACACTTAAGTATTCCTAAGTAACAATATTCCATGGATTCCTGAGTGGGGTGTGAATTCAACAGAGTAGGAAAAAACAATGGTATCCCTAGAATTATTGTTAATTCAATAAATATACATGTGATATTCTATAGATAGATTAATAAAAATCTATGAAGAAATAATAAAATATTCAATATTGATCCTCATGTTTTAAGATGACACCCAAGATCAACCATATATCCTTTAACAAGTGTCAAATGTGTCTAATCATGGTACCTATCCTAAATGGGATAAAATTTATACCCTAGGATCTAATGAACATTCTTCCATATGGTTTCAACACTAGATCCTAGAAAATATCAAAGGCCATGCATATAATAGCATGATAAAGTGTATATCCTTGGGAGTATTCTATGAATTTAATCCTATAAGGATTATAATCTATATAAAAGTGTATATCCTTGTAATATGATGAAACATTAGTAGTAATATGATGAAAATGGGAGATGACCCTAAGAATATCATAACATCGTCAAGATGATCACCATATTATAGGTATCATATAAGGAATCATGTCGTATTAAGCATACAATCGAGATCATAGGAATATTAGGAATATAATTGTATTATATGTATAATAAAGTTCATAGGGTTAATGGGAATATCTATTTATAAGGAGTATAGTCTATATATTAGGTGTACTATGAACCTCGTTGTTTCATCATACACATCACTAGATCATAGGTGTCTAGATCATCTTATTAGTCAACATGCTCATGCATTGAATCCTTGATAACCTAGGGAGTTATCCTAGGAATCCAAAATATTATCATTTTCAGCAGAAAAAATCAACCTAGTAATATCTTATAATACAATCCTTACAAGGTATGTCCTTGTGTCATTCCCATCACTCATCCCCTTGGTTGTCACCTCATGAAAACAACTTTGACCTTCAACATTATTTCGAGAGTTACATAGTTCCTCCCAAAATTGATGATATAATATCTTTATTAAACCACATATCTAGGGACAATATATGGTTGTGGCACCCACTGAGGTCCCCTAAGATACATCTTTAGCCATAAAACCCGTACGAGCTACACTATTCCATTAATATTTCTCATGCTAGTGACATCGCCTATAATTAATAACATCTCTCATGATCCCCATAATCCCAACATGATGTAAATGGATTCATAGGAAGGTTATAAAGATATCACATTAGTGATATGGAAAAATTTCTATCCCAATTCCCATTTCCTAGGCTAGTTTCCTTACCAAACCAATCATAATATACCTATGGTAGACCCACCTAGGTAATATTATTCTAGAGGGGAAGTAGCAATCACCTCACTCTCTAATAAAAAGGCTCAAGGATCTATGGAATTTCAACATCCATCCAAACCTACTCAGTTCAGTAATTCCACATCCACCACTATTTTGTTAATAATGGATCTAAGGTGACTCATAATCTAGTCCCCAATTTCCTAGTATATTATTAATGTAAAACCTTTCCAAGGTCCACAATCCATATAGATCATATTTATAAGGACACGTTGGAAATAACTTGTTACGGTATAATTTCTTCGACAAAGGGTACATAGTGGAACCTAACACTATATTAATATCATGAGTTTAAATTTAGGTTATTCATTTTATTTTAAACATATTTTTGGTCTCTCTCATGTTTCTAAACATAATATAAAATATTATATCAATAAACATCCAAAATGATATGGAAATGTACAAGGATTACCTACCACATCTAAAGATATTTCCTTTTATAAAATTCCAAAAACCATCTCCCTTGCTCAAATAGGCTCATATCAATTATTAAGAACATATATCATGTAATATTTATGATGTCAAATAATTAAAAAAGGTCAATTTATTGTTAAATTTAGTTTAATTAACAATATTTCCTGAAATCACCTCATTTAATCCATTAAAACCTTATCTATGGACAATATCTCATAAAAAGACTATGATGTACTATCGACAACATCTATAGGGAAATTTCAAATAAATTACACCAATTAAATATCTATTATAATATATCTTTAGTAAAATATCAATAGATTTTATTAAGGTGATGTACCTTTGTAAAAATATTGAGAAATTACATTTTTATTTCCCCATGGGAAATAATCTATTGAATCTGAGTAAAATCCCCATCATAGAGAGACTATAAAAAATTTTATGGAATAATTACTTGAATCCCTACTCATAACAAAAAAATTAATTTAAACATGATGGAGATAATAATAGATTTTGTAATGGATATTAAAAACCTTAATCACTAAATAATCTCTATAGAACCATCCTTAAACCATTATGATTTATGGTGAGATCTATGAATGACATTCCATAGGTCCACTCTCTTGAGTGAGGTGATATTTGAACATACTTTTCTTAAAGCAGTATTTATTAATATGCATAATTCATACTTTTTATATGAAATGTTGTTTGTCACATGGTTTCATTATGGTTTTCAAAAACATTCATTATTAATGTAGTTTGAACTATGTCACTGTCCCTACACACATTTTTTCCTCAAATATTTTCAAAACCATGGATTGACCATAAAAATCCTTCCTAAAATGAAATTATAGGTTTCAATTTTTTTTTTCATCTATGCACCAATGGTGTGGCATAACCTTAGGTAAAACCACCACACACTATTTCCCCAATCCACTAGTTAACTAGGATATAGGTTAAATACATTTCCATATATATGTCCTTAATCTCTATGTTCCTAAACGACAGATAGGGATTGAAACACCTCTCATGACATTTTCAGTACAAAAATGAATCTAATTTAAATTCTCTAACTCTAAAAATGTAGTTTCAAATTATGATTAAAAATTTATTCTCCAATATAAAGGATAGAAAGAAGGTATGGATTTTTGAAATGTTCGAACTTGATCTAAAACAAGATAATAATGAATATTAGATTACATTTTTTATGTGAAATTCAAATTCCATTTAAAGGGTATGGAGGCTTTTGTGAATGGTATATTTCATGTGAGAGAGAAATTTTCAAAATATAGTTAAATAAATTTGATAATGAGTTATAAAGTAAGGGAAGAAGAATACACATATGATATAAAAAATGGGCAGATAATCCTAATGATAATTATATCATGTTATATGAATACATGAATGTGTTGATTTAAGATGCCATTAATGAGGAATAATGTTACTATTTATGATTAATTTTGTCTTGAGATTAAAATTATTTATCAAATATGAATTTTTTATCAGTCAATGTGATTACTTGCCAACTAAGTATATAAAATGATATATTATTGATGATTATGATCACTCAATATTTGATAAAATTATCATTTTGTTTATAAGGAAAAAAAGTTTGTAACTCTAAAAATTCAATATTCAAATAATTTTATATTCAAAGATGTGTTTTCATGGTTCTTTCTTGGACTATTCTAACTAGAAATGGAGAATAATAAATTCATGTATGTAGATTGGTTTCAATGGTTAAATTTTTTAGATCTATAAATTATCAATTCTTATGTATAATGATTATATTACTAGGAAGTGTGAAACATCCAATATTTTACATGGTTCTAGATTGATATCATGATAATTCATTTAAGGATTTATTTGATTACCACTCAAGATAGATTTTGAATTTTTTATTGATATAGGGACTATAATGAATAATATTTATATATTATCATATCATATATAACTTTTATAATTATTATAGTTTTTATAAATTTTACATAAACATGGTTAGAAGAAATCCATTTGACCAAGTATTTATCCCATAGCATCAACTATCGCATCCCATATCTTCAGAGAGGCATGGACTCTTACAATATTGTTCCAAAATTCTCATTGTATTCTAGTAGTGTACCCTAATTTATATGGCATGGTTCAGGATATTCTAGGGATCATTTGGATCATAAAGCTAAAAAATCTGAGAAGGAAGGCTGAGTTGCACAGTCAATGCCCGATTAGGTCTAACCATGACACTCAACCACAAAAGGTGCTTGATGCACTAAGGAGGTCGCAAGATTTGTGTAAAAGGATGTGAGAATGGATACACACCTATGTGATGTTTAATAATTTTCTAACAAATCCATTTAACATTATTAGTGAACAGTTTCAGAAACTATTCCACTAGCTTGTACAGAATGGTTCTTGGGTGGGGGTTATTGTATAGTTGGTTCATGAATTATCTAACTACATGGCCAAATCACATGAACCATTACTAAAGAGGCGAATTACTCATTTTCCCATTAAATTTTTGAATCTATTAATCTCTTATTCATATAATGATTTTCCCCTATAGTCAGCCACCAAAATAACCTCTCCTCTACTAAATCTAAGGATATTTAAAACTCCCTCATTTGATCTCAATTTTCATCACTATTGGTGGTGTTAGATTTCTATTGGTAATCTTTCTGATTTTATTCCTTATATTTGTAGTCTACCTTTCCACATATTATTCTATTCTGGTGTGAGATTATTTTCTATTTTTTAATTTCATTGATTCATTCTTTCATTTTATCTCATTCAAGATCAATTCAAGGGCTAACATTTGAAAAATAGAACACAATGAACCAAGAGTATCTGGTCCAGTTCCTTCGCTAAATTATTTTATCATTAAAATCATGCACCATCATTCAATGCTCTAGGCATTTTGGTGTCACCTCCATAATGTTTATTTAATAAAATAAAAGGTTATTCACATTCATAGTGATACCCGAGATAATTATGAATTAATGTAGTTGGGTGTCGTCCTTGACATGGACCACCCTTATGGGTGTGTCCTTCCTCAAGGTTATAAATGATAATTTATGTAACATTTTAACCATCATCAAGGTATGTATTACCTTGAAATAAATTTTAATGAGGTATGAATTGAATTCAGAGAGAGGATAATCCATATTGCTTGACACATATGCCTAAAAATTTAATTTAGAATGGATTTACCTGAAATAAGTGTTTTTCCGAAATTAATTAATACTATTGAATTGAAATTCTTTGTCAAATGGAAAAAATAGGTTTTCTAAGACAAAATAATTATTCACAATAATGGAGGCACCTATATCCTTTTGGGATACCTTGGATGAGATCATCCTGACTTATGATTAAGTCTTTTTATAGGATGCATGAACATTAAGAGTGGTACACAGGTCCTTATGGGATTCCTTATACGTGCTCACTAGACATGATCCTTGAATTCCCATGAGTGATAATAATTCCCTTGGGGATTCATTGTGGATGGGTTTTGTGTGAATATGGATATAACATGCCCTCATGTATACTTGGTCCCTTATGTGAGATACCTAGGACATGAGTAGAGGGATATGCTTAAACTAGTCTGAGAGTGATTCATGGGTTTCTTTATATGTTCACCATTAAAGGACTCTGTGATTATGGTTATTTATAGGGAAGCGTGAGTGATACATGGTATTCATGTTATGGATCACCTTGGATGAGCTCAAGATCCCACATAAAATTTTGAAGGACTCTTAATATTTTAATTTCATGAGTTCATAATTGATATTCCAAATATGTATCTTCCAATCTAAATCACATTCTTGTGTGTGACACACTACTGATGATTATTTTATGAATACCCTTGTACACTATATCATAATTATAGAGGTTCCCCATGGTTTATTGATATCTTTCTTGGGATGATGTAGTTTGTTTCGGTTAGGTATCCCTAAAAAAACATAGTCTGATGTATTTATTTATATTATCAATTAAATTTATTAAATATTGGAACACATATCATTTTATATGAACCGAGTGAGTTGATATAGACACCATTGGTGGTGCCCAACTATTTATATTTCATACATTTTTCGAGTCACCTTTGGTACCCAAGTGGACTTCATGATTAAAGGTTTAGATAAATTTAAGGGGTTTTCATTCGAATCCTGATTTCCAGTACTAGGTTGGACTATGGGAGAAGAGAACGGACCCTATCTATTCATTGTTATAGAGGTAGTATTTCAATTTATATTTTTTTTACAGAATTTTTTATATGCCTATTTACCCTATATACCACGTCCTTATATTTTTTATAACTAGAAAACATGATCACCATCATTATTTGGTATCTATTTATGATTATGCTTCTACTGTTTAATTATTGGATGTTGTTAATTATTCCACTGTTTATTGTTTATTATTTCTTATTATACTTCAATTTATTACATAACATTGTGTTACATCCTGAATCATGGGGGAATATTCTCCCCATGGACACGCCCTAGGCCCTGGTTGCTAGTCCGAAGCATATGGCATGTTGGAGATGTGCTTGTGGTTATTTGTCCAACCATCTCGTGGAACCGCTATATGGATCTTGGGGTAGGACAATAGAAAGTCGATGTATTGGATTTTTGTAATGAGCTTGCTCTTGGGAGTAGATGACCCACTGATAGGGGAAACCCAAACTTTCTAGAATGGGTTATAAATGTTATTGGTTTGTGCCTATTAGAGTTATACTATTTCCACCATTGGGTGATGCACATACTATATTACATTATTACTATTTAAGTTATAATGATTAAATTTATTTACCTTAGACCGATGAGATGAAAGTGTATCAATTCATGAATAATATTGGAAAATTTAGGATTCACATTTCATGCATTATGAAATACAATATGTATATTAGTACGTTTATTTCATAGTTTTCTTATGATTATTATGTGTGCCTTGATTATTATGTATATTAAGGTGCTAATATTTTAGTTATGTATTACATTATCAGATTAATTAAAGTTCCTATATCAATCTAAATGGTTTTTTTCCACATATACTAACGAAGATATATTAATTAACATATTATTCCATGAATGCACCATGAACCACTTATTTAATGGGATAAAATATGAAGTGATTTTATTGTTTATTTCCAATTATATACTATGAAGTGTGTAATTTTAGAAATTTAAGATTTTTGATATTTAAATAATATCACAATACATAACATATTACATATTTTTACTTCATGTAATGGATAGGTCCCAATTATTTGACATACCAATTGAAATTAATAAGCAGTATGAAACATTATGAGTTGGGAATGGGGATGAATTTAACTTGATTGATAATTATTTATATATAAAAATATTAAGGAATTTAAATAAATTGAAATTCCAAATAAAATGGTTACAACTAAATAGGGATTCAAAATTTACATTATGTTTTCCTCTATACCCTATAATTGAAAATACATATACCGAATCTTTTATTATGTTGTATGAGACCATAATCCTGACCTATCCTTAGAAGTTAAGAGGCGTCTCCCAAGACTGTTATGACACATGTAATATTTCTTATCACCTAGATCTTTCTCTCAGTGAAGAAAGAGGGGTGTGACTTGTTTTTAGAATGTCTTTGTGAATAACCCTTCATGTTATTTCTTTTTATACCTACTATTAAACCTTATCTGATTTTTTCCATTGGAAATTATAGTTATTCAACCCTAATATCTTCAATTCATACATTTGGAATTTGGAGATGACCATTCTCAAGAGTTGGGGGGCCCTGAAATATTAGTATTACTTCCTGTAGTACCACCTGAGGTACCTCATGTTCATCTTCCACTAGGTGTCAATGCTTAGTTATAATATAGATTCTCTAGATTCATGCAGTTTATATAGGAAAATTCAGGAACATCACCTACTATGGTTGAATTGAAGCTTGAATTTCAATAGTAGGCTCCTGCCACCTTTTTATGGGATGGTGTCCCATAGGATATTGAATCATTTCTACATTCCATGTAATCAATATTATGAAATCATGAGATGCCTCTAGAGTGTCAGGTCATTATTTCCACCTATATACTTTGTGAATCCACCAAATATTGGTCGGGTGTAATAACTAAAGATAGTTTTCATTAGGGTATGCTATGGTAGTACTTCTATAAATACTTCTATGGTTAATTCTTTCAATATAAATTGGGTGATGGAAACACTATAGTGATTATACACATAAATAAGGGTTCCATATCGGTGATGGAGTACTTGTCTTGATTCACCAATATTCAATGACTTGAAAAAACAATGATTGGTGATGAGTTTATTAATACTGGATAGTTTGATGATTGTCTTTGTACACCATATAATCATAGGTAATTTTTTTAGATGAAAACCATTTTAGAAATTATGAACCATGCCCACATTAATTAGTTGAACATGAAGGATGTAGGAAATGTGAGCAAGGGTGATTCATCTTTGAAGTAGGTAGGTGGTTTTTCAAGTGAAGGATAAATCAGTTAGAGGTTCTGCATAGGGGAAGCACGAGTGAAATTACATGGTCCCAAATTTATGTGGCATGTCACCACTGTGGAAGGTCATTCCATAAAAAGACCAAGTGTTTGAGGAACCTAATCAAGTGTCGATCTAGTGGTAGTATGGTCTTACATAAATGTTTCTAAAAAACATTTCCTCATATATCTTTTGATAATATATTGTAGTGACACCACATTTAGGAGTAAGATTAAAAGATCCACATTGGGCTGGGAGTTGGTCTACAACCATCTGATCAGGATGAGGAGGTGGTCATGGCCATGGTAGTTAGTTGTCAGAGTATAAGGGAATGTAGATATAACCATCCTAGGGAAGCTTGCTTTCATCTCAATTTCATAGATCAATAAATATCTAGGAATTGTATCCCACACATAAGGAGAATAATTTTTTGAACTTTTATAGTATGAGGAAATATTTTGGTATTCCCTACATTAGTTTCTTCCATATTTTATATTGGTTCATAATACTTTTTTATATATGATAATGTTATAGATATTCTAGGACTATATATAGAGTATTTTTGTAGCATGATGACTCAAAACACACAGTTAAGGGATCATTCAGACATTGTATTCTAGTTTAAGGTCTTTACTTTGGGATAGGTGAGTATTGCTTATTATCAAATTTCATTCCCATGAGTGGACTAGTTTTGACATAATTCATTGAATTTACTAGCTTGTTCTTTACCGTGACAATGTTGATTTTTATCACTAGAGGGGGTATTTTTCATAATACCAAAGGCGTTATTATATTCATAAGGGTGAATGTGATATCTAGGAGAGTCAATCTACACCACGCATCATGGTATGAGAAAAGAGACATCCTGGATGGCAAGTCTCTTTATAAGAAATAAAGGAATTTGACATGTGGAATTCCGTCTTATGGTGGAACATTTCAGTGACATATTTACAAATGACTTCTCTAGTGTTCCTTTGGTGAGAGAGGTGGAGTTAACCATGGATATTGTTCTATTTTTGTAACCATTGTACATTAATCCTTATAGTATTGCTTCTACAGTGATCTTGGTACTCAAGAATATGTTTGAAGACTTGTAATAGAAGGGTTTTATAAGACCCAGTACTTCACCATGGGGTTAACATATCCTTTTCACCAAGAAGGTGTACATTACCCTTCAGTTAATTGTATATTAACGATGATTGAGCTGTATTATGGTAAAATAATTGGTATCCATTTCCATGTACATATTATCTCTTCAACCAGATTCAAGCAGTGCCATTTTTCTATAAGATCAATTTGAGGTTAGGCTACCATCAGTTTCATGCGAGACCACTTGAGAAACCATGTACATGGTTTATTAGTATATATATCTGGTATGATTATCTGGTTATGTTGTTCATCCATATGAATCTGCCTATCATTTTTAAGGATTTGAAGAATCAGGTTTTTCAAATTTATCTATATTTATTTGGGTTAGTCTTCATAGATGACATCATGGTGTATTCTCATACTCAACATGATCATTACAGACATCTTGATATCATTTTCAATGCACTAAGAGTGAATCATTTATTATCTTTGACCATAAAATTTTACATTTAGATTGATAACGTTCTCTTATTAAGTCATATTATCTCAAAGGCTGACATTTTTATTGGAAAAAAAGGTGTGCACAATAGTTTACTAGGATCAGTGAAAGAATGTGTTTGAAATACACAGTTATTTGTGAATGGATAAGTATTATGGGAAATGAATACTTGATTTATCAACCTTAGAAGGTCCCCTTATATGAGTGAGTAAGAATGGTGTGAAATTCGTATAGTCAGAGGCTTGTGAGGTATCTTTCAGGGGTTGAAAGGGATATTAATTTTGCGTCGATCAAATTCTTCTAGAGCTAAGAAGAATCAATACTATTTAATGTTATTCTTTAGGGATCAGTCATAGAGAATTTATGATGTAGGGATATTGGGTTGTGGTGTATGGGTTCGTCCAGCTGATAGCTCATGAGAGAAGCTACCCTACACATTTTCATTAGCTCGTAACCATGGTTTAAGCTCTATGTTTTTGGAGGAATTATCTTTTTAGTGAGTGATTCATTTTTTATATGGATAAAAAACGTTTCCAATACATCCCTTCCCAATGACACTGAAATATGATGCAGTACCGGTGGGTGGAATACCAACATTAATTAAACCTTGAGATTACTTATACAATAGAGAATTGAAATGAATTTGATGATTCCCTTAGCTAGAAGACTCTGACATATACCATCCATGACAATAGTACAGAGTGGAATATGATGGATCATATTTCTAGAACGAACTAGGTGGTTCTAGAATATCATGGATATTCTATTATAGCAACTCATGAATTTAAATCCACCCTTCTAGATTGGGTGGGGATGATATAGTTATGAGATCCATAGGGAATCTTCCTATCGGAGATTGTCTCATGTGAAAACCCATTGCCTTATAGTGTTTTGACAAGAATGAGACCATACACTTATGAGGATGTGTGTGGGTTTGTGTTGACATACAAGAAGAGTTAATGAAGGAATATCTAGATTCTATTTGGGCCTTACAACATAGCATTACCAAGATTCACTTAGATATACATCATCATTAATGGTGGATACGTATGAAGAGGCTTTTTAAGAGATTCATCTTGAGGTGTTCCACCAATCATCATGTGAATTGAAGATCACCAATGAATTTAAAGACATCCACAACCACTTTTTATACCTAAGTGGAAATGTAATCAAATCACTATGTTTTCTTTATGGGATTTACGTGATCCCTTGAGGTAGTTATGTAGTATGGGTGATCATCAAGAGGCTGACCATGGTCGCCCAGTAAATATCAATATGAGAATCCTTAATAGTTGATGATCTTGGGACGATTCATATTTTGGGGGTTGTGATCCTTCATTGTATCCCTTGTTATATCATATTGGATTAATATGGTATGTTTACATCACAGCTTACTCTATAATTATAAAATGAACAATGCTCATAGGTTCTCTTGAGTGTATCATTTCATCCTCTGTCCAACGATTTGTCCGAGCATACAATAAGGGTGTTTAAGAACATACTATATGAATGTATCCTTGATTTTAGAGGATGAAGGGGAAACAATATACCTCTTTTTTAGATTTTATACAATAACATACTACAGTAAGTGATTTATATGGATCCTTATAAGGCCCTTTATTATAGTCCATTCTGTTAACCCCTACACTGGTTAGAGGTATGGGAGGCACCACTACTAGGTCATCATCTCATTTAGGAGTCTTTAGAGAATGTGAATATGATTCATAAATGTATGGATACAAATCATTCCAGTAATAAGTCATCCAAAAATCATCTCTTTGTACCTCAATTGTTTGTGGTGGAACAACAATTCATTATTCGAGTTTCACCTAGATTGGGGAATATATGGACTTAGAGAAATTACAAATTAATGCCTCAATACATCATTCTTTTATAGGTCATAAAGAGGGTGTAGACAATTGTATATAAAATGGCGTTTCTGTAGAGGTATCATTCCATGTATTTCATATTCCACATATCAAATATTATATTCTATCATGCTGACCCATATCATCCATTTGATCTAGAGGATATTGAGCTGGAGCTGGATGCAAGATACGAAGATAATCACATACATATTATTGATCCTAGAAAATAGTCACTTAGTGGAAGGTTATTTTAACTTGTGTGGGTGATATGGAAACATATCCATATACAAGATGATACATGGAATTGATTAGTTGATTTATCTACTCGATGGATAAAGCTTTTCTTCGATAAATCCTCATAGTCATCGAAAGTGAAACTTGTGGATGAGATTTTTTAAGCATGGGAGTTTTGTAACATACTATTTTTTAGATAGGAACGTAGTCTTATATTACCATTCAAAACCATTGGTTTTAAGCATGTAATATACCCGAAAGGATAAGAATTCATCCAGGAGAGTTTGAGGCTTGTCCAGATTATAGTTTTTTGGAATTCGAGGAGGAATAACAAGCTACATGGTTAGTACAATATTAGTGATCACCATGTGACTAAATCATGTGAGGAACCTAGTGAACATAAGAGTTTTCTTGATTGTTCTACAACTATCTGAGAAGTTCCACACACCCATGTGGGGTTTCATTTTTTTAATAGATCTATTTCTCATAGGTGGACCATGGTTAAACAATGTTTTTGCCTATTCCATGAAAGGGGAGTTCTTGGGTAGTAGTTGACACTTGCTTGGTGAATAGTTCTTCCTATAATGGTAAAAAACATTCAAACCACTTATTAAACTGGTAAATTACTTTTTTTCCTATTAAATTATTTAAACCCTTAATAAAATATTCCATATATGATTTTGATTAGTATCTGACTATTAGAATCTATCATAATCTCTTAAAGCATGGGATTAATATAAATACCTCATCTAATAATTGTTTATATTTCCATTAGGTGTATTGGATTCCCCTCATTAGGATCAATGGACCTCTTCCTTATACTCCCAATATGTCTTTACATATATTTATCTATTTTTCAGTGAGATAATTTTCAATATTTTTAGTTCATTAATCAGTTCATCCATTTTCTACAATTTTCTCTTCATTCAATGGAAAATAAATAGTGTGTAGAGTGATATGTTCATAAGATACATATTATAGTTAGATCCCCCATGTATTGTGAAATTTATATCACGCATGATCCTGATATGCACCATACATTACAAAGTCACCTCAATAATTTTAAATTAATTTAATAAATGATTATTCCCATGTATAGTGAGACCCAAGATAGTGGTAAAGAAATGTTGTTTGGTGTTTTACATGTCATGGACCACCCCCATGGTGTGTCCTTCTTTATGGGATTAAAGACCCCATACCATAAAATTGATAACCACCCTCAAGGTGTGAATTACCTGAAATTAAATGATATTTAAGTATGAATTGAATTGAAAGAGATGATAATACATGTTATTAGAACAAAATGCCTCATACAATAATTTAGAATGTCCTTACATGATATTTTTTTGGACAACATGATTAATATGTTTTCAATGTAATTCATTATTAAATCGTACAAAATGTGATAGCTAATCCATACCTTTTAACCAAGCTGGGGTGATACCTGGATATTTATGGGATGCCTTTAATGTGGTCATAGTTATTTATGATTGAATTTTTTTTTGGATTTTATGAACAACGAGATCAATACACAGATCCTTATGGGATTCCTTGTATGATCTCACAAGAAGTTCTACATACCATCCCATGGGTAACACAAGTTCCCTAGAGGAGTCATTATGGATGGTCTTGGTGGAAATATGGTTATTCCATTACAAAAGTGATACTTAGTCCCCTGTTTGAAATACATAGGACATTCTGAGAGGGTTATAATTACACCAGTCCAATAGTGATACATGGATTCCATTATTTGGGCCGGTGTGGATTGAAAATAAAGTGAATGAGTAATTATAGGGAAACCATAGATGTACATGGGATTCCTGTTATGGATATCATTGAATGAGCCAAGTATTCTACATGAAATTTCTAAGGAAGCCTCATATTCAAATTCCATGAATGCATAATTGATACTACCATGATGTTCCCTCCAAGACAAATAACATTCTTTTGTACAGTCCACTATCGATGATTATATTATGGTGACCCTTAACACAACACATCATACTTGTATTTGTTCACCATGGATAAAAGACATATAACTTTTGTAGAAGCAGGTAATGTCAGTAAGGTATCCCATGAGGAACTTGGTCTGATGTATTTATTTATTTACTAGCTTAAATTCTTTATAATTGGAACACTTCTCTTTTTATATGAAATGACTAGGTTGATATAGAAAACATTTCTGGTGGCCTAATGAGTATATCTCAAACCTTTATTGGTCCACCATTGGTGCCCAAGAAATCTTCATGATTGTCAGTGTAGATAAACGGATGAATATAGCATTAGATTCTTGATTTCTATTACTAGGATGATGTACAGAAGTGGAGGACCAAGCTTATTCTGATGATTATAGTAGATAATTATTTTTATATTTTGGTATTTTATATATCATGTCATGTGTGCCTATTTTCCCTATGTCAAGTTGTCTTCCATTATGTATATCTACATAAAATTATCATTGTCTTCATTTTTTTAACTATTTATGATTCATCTTTTGATTTTTATTTTTTGGATATTGTTTTTTTAATTCCACTTCATCTTATTTATTAAGGATTCTATTTTTTTTAGTTTATTATATATTTTTGTGTCACACTCTAGATCATGATGGAATAGTATCCACATGAACACACTCTAGACCCTCGCTGCTAGTTAGAATCCTCTAGTGTATTGGGTGGCATGATTGATTACATGCAGCCAACCATCTTGTGGAATTACTAAGTGACTCCCAATATGGTATTCTACATAAATTATTTAAATTTTAAATAATTTCTATAATATAATATATTAATTTATTGACTATAAGAAATTAAACAAGTTAATAAAACAAAATAAATATCATTTGATTATTTTTCTGACAAAATGTTGGAAGACATATTTTTTTAAATATCTAACAATAATATGGATATCTCCAATTTTTGGAAATAATTTTTTTTAATTTTTTTTATTTTTTTACAACCAATATAACATTTTTGGTAATGATTATTCGATTTAACATAACACTGGTAATGATTAGGGATTTATTTAATTGAAACATATACACGTGCATAGATATCAGTAAGGTTGTATTCATTGATGACATATTTGTATTATCATAAATGGATGTGGATCATGAAAGGACTAAAATATTTCTAAGAACTTCCTCTTGGTAATAAGTTAACATTGATTTTATAGAAAAAAATTATGTGATGTATGAAGCTAATCATTTACGAAAAGTTTTTTCCAAAATGGGTATTTTAATTTATCTTAAAATGTAAAATTTATGATATCTAAGAAGATACCAAATAATTTATTTGAAATATTGTGATTTTTTTGTTTAGATTGATTTTATGAATATTAAATTATAAAATTTTTCTTTTAATTACTTATATGATAGATTTGACCTTAAAAAGAGTGAAATATTATTAAAATTTGATGATCAAAAAGTTATTTTAAGAATTGATGATGTATTAAATATTATATCCGGTTTTGATTAATCATGATTTGAAAAAATTTGTTGCGTATATTGTTAAAAATATATATTAGGATTAGAAAGTTTTTATATTTATCTTGGATGTAGATTCTATATTAAAATAATTTAACAACACATGGAATAGTGTTTCATGAAGTGGTTTCATATTGAAAAGAAAGATATATTACATTTTTATTGTTTCTTATAATGTTTATATGAGTTATTAGTATTTTTATCATAGTTTTATCTTATAATAGAATCATGTTGGTCAATATATTATCATTTTTGTTTTTTCTTTTTCTTTTATATATTTTTGAAAAATGGAAATATTTTGATAAATTATTTAGATAAATTGAATTTTAAAAATTTGTAAAATCAGATTGTTGTAAAAAAAGTTAATGAAATTTTTAGTTTAATTAAACATGGTGATAGATGATGTGGTTGATAATAATATTCTTAATAATATTATTGATATTTCTATGTTTATTCATGAATTGTATAATTAATTACTATAAAAAAATAAATATTATAAGATGCCTGATTATTTAAATACTAGAGAGACCAATAATGGAATGATTTTATCATTTGATTGAAATAATTATTTTAGAAAAGGTATAGTTGTTACTATATAAAAAAATAATGATGTTTTGAAAAACATTTATCATTCAATATATAGTATGCATCACATTGATACCAAGACATTTCAATTAATTTGACAACAGTTATAGTTGTCGGGAAGTAAGGTGTACGTTTGAGAATTTACTATTTTATGTTAGGTTTATCATTGTGTAAATGTTGATCATAATTGACTGGTAATAGTTTTTAATCCATAGAAACTATTAATATAGATTGGAAATATTTTTCCATTGATATTTTTGCTTCTTTTATAGGATCTCTGTGGATCCTTGTTGGCATTTTTTGTTAGATCTTATCATAGTGATATTGTTTTTATTTTAGATAAAATAATAATATTTAAATGATACTCATTATGTGATTCGTAATATGTAAGTTGTTTTACTTCATAAAGATCTAGAGACTATTATTTTAGATATAGTTCTCAATTTAAAACCATGATTCTAATATAGACTCTATAATGATATAGAGATGATATTGAGGATGACTATGAACTACCACCATCAACAAATGTAAAATATTGTAGTTTATTAATAATTATTATTATATTTTCTAACCAAATATGATTAATTTTTAAAATTATTGGTAAGGTAATTTGTTATAAATAGAGTTTTAATATAAAAATATTTATCAATAAATATTTTATATAGTAGTATTTGACACAATATATGTTTTATTATATTGTTCCCAATTATCCTAGATATATAATAGTTTGAACACTCTTGTTGGGACATATTTGAAATTGGAGATGATAGATGGGGTTAATTATATTTATAATCTTAAGGTACCTTCTTAGAGTAGGTTGATTTCTTATTCTAATAATCAATAAATACCCAAGACATTTTAAATTCAGGAAAAATTATATCTGATAATAACCCCTGTATTGATATAGTTAATGTTGGTAAAATATGTATGGTTGAATTCAAGGTATGTGGGAACTTTTTAGGTTATTGAATGATCTTTCAAAGTGTATAATTATATATTATGTCAAAATATTTTAATAAAATTCATAGTATTTTCCACGTTTCATAGTTGAACAATTATCATGTAGGTGAAATATGTATTTTAAAACCTAAAATATTTTAGTTATATAAAAATATATATTCGATGAAAAATTAAATTACAAATTTGGAATGATAAAATATGGTTCTAATTTTATATAGTATATATTTATTGATAGTTTTTTAAATCACATGATGTTTCAAGATGAATCTTGAGAAATAAA
This sequence comes from Viscum album, assembly GCA_963277665.1. Taxonomy (NCBI): domain Eukaryota; kingdom Viridiplantae; phylum Streptophyta; class Magnoliopsida; order Santalales; family Viscaceae; genus Viscum; species Viscum album. The sequence goes on along the minus strand of OY728127.1, from coordinate 2,132,768,264 downwards.
ATATCATATTCATTTACATTTTCATGATATTTTAAACGATGATGTCAAGAACCAACCATCTAAGGAAGAAAATTTATTTGTTGCAATATTTTAACACACGTGTATCGAGTTTATTTAATGAATATGGAGAGTGATGTTAAATCATTTTGGAATGTGTGATATTGTTGGAAAAAATACCTTAAGGTAATATTGTAGTATTTCTGGGTTGATTGTGTTTTTTTATAAAGTAGGGTTCTAATGCTAGTTGTGGTGTTTCAGATATATATTTGACATGATATTTTGACCAATATTCAAGAAAAATGAATGGATACCATGGAAGTGGAATATAATATTTTGTATATAAGGTTATGTCGATCCCCAGTGTTTACCACATTTTTGGGGTCCAAAATCTAGAAGCGGTATATCATCATGAAAATGGATTTCCATGATGGCACTGTAATAATATGTAAAAGGAAGGAGTTTTGTTAAGAATGGATTTGTTTATGTTTTTTTTATTAAGGTGTTGATCATTGTGAATGTAGCATGCAAAAGGATTGACCATAATCTCCATGACTATGAGATGATTAGAGAATGGGAAATTCCCATGGTTCTTCAAAATGATAGAGATCATAAAAAATTACATGGGATAGTATCATTATATTGTGATTATGTGGATGGAACATTATAGAGTTGGTGGAAGCACCAAAAATGGGCCTCTACAACTTTCAAAAAAATATGTTAGACTTAATGAAGATTCTAAGGCTTCAGATTCACCATCGTTTTTCATTAAAGTAGTTCTTTAAAAAAAGTTCACGATGAAAGGAGGTTTGGAAATGATATAAACAACGACTAAAATAGAGATAATCACAAAAGTATTAATGTTCGTGTAGGGTATAATAGACGGATGAAATTTGTGTGATTCATAAAGGATAGTTGAGCTACACTATGGATGTGATCTTCTTTAAAATTGGTTGAATTTTGAATGTTATTTGATGTTTAAAAAAGAGGTGTGCTTCATGAAGGCAGTGGGCATCAAAAAAGTGTTGAAAAAGGATTTCGTAATAAACAAGTGGTGAAGGGATTTTAATCAAGTATATGAATGTGGGACATCAATATAACATCTATTTACAATTTTGGTTTAATTCATTATTAATAATGAAGGTACCTATATGTCCATAAACTAAATTTAAATCATTTAAAAAGTAGTTAAAATATGAAGAGGAATATGGTTATCCTTTCCCCCAGTAGTGATCCGTAGAAATAGAGTTAGGGAGTGACCTTTGCTAAGTAGTGAACTACCCATAATCATTATAAAGGTAGTTAGCCTAGTCGTAGAATTTATCTAGCATGAACATTGTTTTTTGGTCGTGAGACTATGAAAACATGGTAAATCGGCACATCGATGTTGTATAGTCCTTGAACATAGCCCAATGAGGGTGAAGCTACTATAATTGTTGAATACTGTGAATGATTTCATTTATATTCATACATTTCTATAGGATAAGGTGAGAATATTTTTTTTATCAACGAAATGAAATCCAAAGGGGATGTCATTTTAACCTGTCATATCCTTATTCACTTGTAATGGTATTTATCATATTCGGGATAATAGATAATAATTTATAGTGAGATATTATCCATATGTTTTTATTAATTTTTTAATTTTTTATTTTGAAAAGGAAATGAAACAAAATATGTTTATTAATTTAATATGGGGTACTTATTAGAGGTTTTTTAAAATTGAGAGGATGATGTGGAATTTTTTTGTTCGTTATTTATTAGTGGAGGATTTGTGATAGATTTGAATAATTTGATCTACATAGAACTATGATGTAGAAAGGGAGATGATATGACAACTAATTAAAGAGGAATATATTATCTACATAATAAATTGGGTGTTTTAAAAAGATGATTTATAATAGAAATATCGGTAATGTGTTATGATTAGGGGTGAAAAATTATTCCAATCTTAATTTTTAATGAACTACATATTTTTGAGTTGTGGGTGATATTTGTAAAAAAGGATATTAAATGTCCAAAATTAGTGAAACTAATATGGTGTATGAAAATAATTATTCTATATATTTATATGACTTAAAATGAGAATTTAGTTACATATGAGTGCTTCATATACATTAATTTTTAAACTCCCATATTTAACAAACCAAATTATGTTATACTATATTTTGGTGGACTCTTGCCTAGTGGAATGATGAAAATGGAGAATAAATAATAATTATTCTCTATCAATAATCATTATAATCCTTTTAATCGAAATTTTCACATAGGGACTTGCAAAGCAGTTTAGAGTTCAATATAATTATTAGAGGATATTGTAAGAACTCAGATTTTCACATAGGTATGAATCTTTTAAATTTTGGTCTAATTATATATTTCGAACCTAATATGGATGCATAATGTGTTAGAAATGGTTTTGAGGGTGTTTGAGGTTTTTCAGAGTGAGAACCCCGTCTTTTTTAGAATTTTGTGCATGCCACATGGTTAGAGAAAACTGTACAGGTAAGCTATATGTTTAGATCTAACCGTATGTATAGTCTATATTTTCTTGAAAATTCATATTTCATGGTTGGTGCACAGTTTCCCAAACCATGAAGCCTGAATTTTTGGTATTCCCCTTTTCTTAGGTTCTTGGGAGTGGTTTGTGCACGGTTTGAAAAAACATACGGATAAACCATGCATAGGCTAAATTTTGTGTAATTTTACATTTTTTGAATTAATTATCTAATTAATTCTCCTCCTTCCATTCTATTCCATATTCCTACAGGATTAGCCTTCATTGTTCTGATTTTGGAGAATTTTGATTTCCTAATCTAGGGATGAAGAGATATTTTTCATCCATGATCCATTTGATCTTCCATTCATCACATTGGATGCACAACGGAAAGTACTCAAGTCTGTTTAAGCCTTCCTTCTTCTCTCATTCTCTCGACCTAGTTATTGAGCTATGAGTTTTATAACCATTTCTCTAAACTAATCTATTCTAAGATTAATCAATGTCCAATATCGGAGGAGGATATTCATATGACCCTAATGTGGGTATTCTATAACTCATCCCTCATGTTTGTTGACTATAGAAGTTGTCGTGTAGGCCCCACCGATTTCAATTGTTTTCATTTATTGAATTTATATGTCTTCAATATAAAAATTATATTTATAAGATAACTATATTTCCAAATATGGGATTACCTATTAGTGGTTAAGCCCACAAATCCCAAAAAACCCATGTAGAATGATATTCGTAGTTGAGTTTTTAGTGTTTTGACACTTTTGATCTGTCATTCATATGTGCTCAAGCATGAATAATCTAATGGAAGGACTCCATATAATAAAGTCTTATTGTATCATGTAATGGTGGATGTAAATTACAATGTAACTTCTACATAACTCGTATAAGGTATGTGATTTAAATTTGATAATTTAATATGAAAGGAAAATTAGAATGTTTTCAAAGTATATTACTTTAAAAAATAAAATGTGGTTGAAAAATAGTTTGCATGTCTGTATCACCACATACCCTATTGATGGAAGGTAGCAGAGTGAATATTAATTTTTGATAATTCCTTAAATGGATATAATAAATGTTATCTACTACTTGTCCTTGTCACAAAAATGAAGGAAAGGATTAAACCAAATGGACTTATTGAAAAATTATAAATCGATTAGAGGGTTTCATGCTACATAGCCTTATCACACAAATAAAATGAAATGCATGAATAAAATGAAATATTATATGACTTAATTATCAAATAGTAATGGCTTGACTCAAGATCTCCTTGGATTATTATTGGGAAATTCCTTGAGCACTCAGAATCTCCATTCCGATTCAAGGATACTACTTTATTGGGTTGATGTTATCCTAGAGCCCAATAATTGAATATTATTGTATTGTTGGTATGAAACCATAGGATCCATCACATAGTATTAAAGTATTCCTTAAAAATTCTCCTTGGATCCAACATTGAGAAGTGGGTTCCATGGTTAATGACCATATGGCCAAGTCACTACATAGTTCCGTTTTACCTTGGATGATCACCTTGGATTTTGTTGGCATATAATTATGGAATTCATTGGAATATACTCCTTGTATTACACTCTTACACTTATCTAAGACATATTTATAAATCTTTTGGTGACCCTTGAGTTATACGTTGCCTTGGAAATTCATTATTTAATAATATTACAGGATACCTGATAACAACATGGAACCTACACTATTATTAACAATTGAATATTTTATTGACTGATAACAATAAATTAATGAACTTGTTACATGTTCAGACAGAAGCCATGGGATGAAGAAGCTAGTTGTATGTTTAGTTACATTTTACAACTTTACTTTATATATACATGCTTGCACACTGTTACATTTCCATTACACCGCACGAATGTTATCGATACCATTAGTGGTGGACCCCTGATATTTATCTCACACCCTCTCCAGACATCGTTTGGGAACCAATGTAGAATAAATTATTTCACGTTTTTAATAAGGTATTATAGGGATTTGAAAACATGATTTTTATTGTGTAAGTATGGATCATGATAGAAGATGACCTAGAAGAAGATTGGTTTTCTTGGGATTGGATTTTGATTTAATTTTTTATTTTATGTAACATGTTATACATACTGTATTGTATACATGTTTTATAGTTTTCTAGAGGCATGTCATATCATAAACAGTTTTTGTATGCTTGTTTGTTATTATAGTTATTTCTGATACTTCTAATATTTTCAATATTTTCTACAATACCTTCTGTTTAATTACATTTCTTAGGCTATTTTCCTATGTTTTATTATCTGGAATGCTACACTCTGGTAATGAGGGAATAGAATCCTAATGGATACACCCTAGGCCCTTGCTACCAGTCGGTAACATTTGGAATTTGGGGAGATGTTATTGAGGCCACATGTCCCACCGGGTTAGGGGAACCTCTAATATGGAATTTGGGTTTGGGATGTCACAAAGCTGTATCAAAGGAACCTCCCTTCATTCATTACTATTTGGTGAAAATAAAATGGAGATTTGAAACTCTATGGGACTTGTTTATAAAACATTCTTGTGCATCTGAAACACAGGTTTGGGGTAATATCAATGTTACAAAAAAATATTTTTTTTCTATTTTTCATATTAGAGTATACATTATTTCAACATTCGGTAGCACACATGTTGTGTGGTGTTGTTTATTTTTCTTCTAACTGATATTTTATTTTTATCCTTGGCTCGATGATATGAGGGATATGATTACTATTATATGCATAAATATTGGCACCTAGATTTTTAGTTCATGCATATTTCTATGTCATATAGGTGAATTTAACTACTTTTCATTGCTTCATATGGCTGAGATTATTAAGTGATGTTGTGATGGTTATCTTATGAATATATTACACTTGGTTGTGATTGAGTGATTTCCTATATCAATTCATGAGGTGTATGGGCCCCCATGGGTTAGAATGTGTAATTTACTGAGTTGATCCATTATGCTATAAATAAATGAGTATCATTTTCAGTGATTAGGTGTATGTGCACTGATTCACTAGGAATATTTGTCAATTATAATGTGAAACATGAAATCTATGATGAAATTGTTTCACATCATTATCATTCCTTGTCATGTTTTTGAAAGGTAAATGTATAAATCTAGTAATAAAAATTTAAATGAAATTAATTTTATAATTGAGAAAAAACTGATATGTGGTCATCTATGTGGGTAGTTGGGTTAGTATACCTTGGGTAGTCAGCCCTTCCTTGTTTATCATTTTTATGTTATTTATTCATCTACTTAATATTTTTTAGGAATGTTCATGGAGTTTTTATACCAATTCCACCATGAAATACTCATGTCATATTCCATGTAGGTGGAAATGATCATTATCCAGATGTGGTGGGACCTTAGCTATCATTCATACCTCTCGGAGTGCCACATGAGGTGCCAACAAATGTACCTGACTTGGGCACTGATTCTAATGTATGTGATTGTTTCCTACGCTTGATGCAGTCTATGCATGGTGCTCCATGAGTTTCGCCTATGATGGATGATTTGAATTGTGAGTTCCAACAATATCATCCTCTAACCATTTCAGGGTATGGTGGCCCATAGGCTGCTGAGTCTTGGCTAGAGGCCACCCTATCTATCATTGAGCATTTGGAGACACCTCTAGAGTGTAGGGTAAAATTTTCTACTAACATGTTTCTTGATTTGACCATGATCTTGTGGGATTTGATTAACTTGGATGGTCATCATCAGTGGAATGTTGTTGGTTGATTTCCGAACTAGCTTCTATGATTAGTTCATTCCTTAGACATTGATAGGTGAGAGAGCTAGAGTGTTCATGCATCTCAAGTAGCGTTCTATGTTAGTTATGTAATATTTAGCATGTTTCACTGAGTTACATTACTTTTCACCACTTATAGCTGGTGATGAGCTTTCACGTGCTAGAAAATTCCAGGACGGGATTTTGTAAACCATTCTTACATATGTGAATGTCTTTTTCCTACTTAATGGTTCTAAAATATTCAATCAAGATTTTATCAATGTGCATAACCTGCCAGAGGATAACAATACAGGGTGTAGAGGATCAGTATCGTGGAAGGACTGTTGTTCTCCCTATGGTAGGAAACGTTCCCTTGAGGATTCTCATCTAGTTAGTGACAACCAGAGTACCCATATCGATGACACCATGATTTTTCATCAGTGTGGATGATATGGGAATCTAAAACCTCAGTGTGGTAGAGACCCACTATAGTGTCCATCTTATAGCCATATGGGTATATAATGGGATTATTCAGGACCTTTACACTAGCTTCGAGTGGAAAAGGATACGTGTTAGCTCCACCTTCAGTTGTGGGATAATTTTCTTCACATTAGTTAGGGAGATAAAATATCACCAGAAAGACTGTGTGAAGAGTAGGTCACGACCTTTGTATCCAAACACCATATCACCAACAAAACCAACATAGTATTTATGATCTTGTTAGTCCATCAATTTCATATGGCCATGGATGAGGCCCATTTACTTCCCTATAGCTAATACATGAGGATCAATTTGTGGGACCATCTACTATTTTTTTGTATTATTCTTGTGGAATCTAATAGACTATTTAGTTTTTTTTAATAGAAGTTCACTGAAATATTTTATCCTTGTATATATTATGGAAGTTCTCAAATTGGAGATAAAATATTACATTCATGTATTGACTATAGATACACAATTATAAGTGTGTTCAAAGGGAATACACCAATGTAGGGACAGTCGCGTTGAGTTAGGAATTTAGCTTTTCTTATGGAACCTCTTTATTCTTGATATGGAAGGCTTCAATGTCATTCTTGCGATGGATTGGATGCTTCAGTATTATGATTTTATAGATTTCTTTCACCATTGGTTATCTTTACATCACCATAGGGTATCTTTTATATATATAAGGGTTAGTGGGATGTCTAGGCTGATAGAGCGGGACTAGAGAATCATGGGATATGTGGAGTGACAACCCAAATTGTGAATATCTTCATTGAGGATCAGGATTTTTGACTAACTGATTTCCCTCCAACAATGGATCATTTTAAGAACATATTTCTGAATAATTTTTTTTTCGGGATTACCTCCTAATAGATAGGTATATCTTACAATTGATCATGTTCTAGGAGTATCTTGAATTTCTATTCCTCCAAATATGATTTCACCTAGAGAGCTTCCGAATATCAAATGATAGTTTGAGGATTTAGATTCCAAGGTTTTTATGTGTCCTAGTACATGATTTTGGGATTCTCATAGGATTTTCCCTAAAAAGAATATAGAACCTTACGTGTAAGTGTGGATTATTGATTTCTTAACCAAATTATGGTCAAGAACTAATATCCACTACATGGAATAGATGATATCATTGAACATCTCTGATGAGAAAGTGTTTTCATTAAGATTGACCTAAAATCATGATATCACCATCTATGAGTATGTCCATCAAACATACCTCATACAACCCATCAAAGAAGTTATGGTCAGTATGAATATCATGTGTTGTCGTTTGGCCATAAAAACACTCTCCATTTTCTGGATCCAATGAAGAGGGTTCTCCATCCATATTCTGATTCTTTTGTCATTGTCTTTGTGGAAAACATATTTGTTTATTCTGACACTCATAACGACCATACCAATCATATTAAGATAATTCTGAGTACACTAAGAGAGCATCAGCTTTATTCTAATCATCATAAGTTCCACTTTTGGATCTAACTAATTCTCTTCTTGGGTAATATTATCTCAAAATATGGTTCATCTATTCAGTGTAGAAAGGATAGTTCTATTGTTTCATGGGATAATCCCAAAAACTTGTTTGATATATGGAGTTTTTTGGGGATGGGTGGATATTAATAATGTTCCATACATGACTTCCCAATAATTTTTTCACCTCATACTAGCATTAAAATGAAAGGTGTTAATTACACATGGTCAAAATCTTGCGATAAATTCTTTAAGAGCTAGAGGGGAGGCTTGTATCAGCACCTATTATAACTCGACCAAATCATGGAAGAGGTTGTACCATATTCTGTGATGCATTAAGAATCAGAAAAGGAGAAGTGATGATGCAAGATAAAAAGTTACTTGCATATAGAACTCGATATTTGAGGACTCATGAGATAAATTACCCAATGCATGTCCTTGAGATATCAGTATTTGTTCATGACATGTGTTGCTTGAGACCCTATCTGTTGGGTGACCACTCTATGGTGTACACGGACCACAAGAGACTCAAAAATATATTTTTTCGGTATGAATTGAACCTCAGACCATGGATATGAGTCAAATATCTATAATCCATTGATTTTATGTATTACTATATTCCTAGGAAGGGAAAAGTGGTTGAAGATGATCTAAGATAGAAAATTCAAAAACTTGTCGTATGGGAAGCCAGTATTCAATGGATGTTAATGACCCTCTTTTATGAGATGCATCTGGAGTTTAATGATAATCATGAGCAATATTACCTCCCATCATGGACAGTTATCTCTTCTCTCCTTGAAAAGGTGAAGGGTATACAATTTTCAGATCCCATGTTCTAGGTTCTCTAGGATAGTAACATAGTAGACAACCCCTCTCTTGAATGGTCTGCAGACATAGTTGACATCCTATAAATTCATGGAAATGTCTTGGTCTCTATATATATTAAAGATGAGTTGATGAAAGAGTCTCATGCCTATTCCAACATAGATCACCCAAGAATCTCAAATACGTATCAAGACACGTGATTCTAGTATTGGTGGACTGGGATGAAACATCAGATAGATGAATTCATCAGAAGGTGTTAAACCTATCAGTAGGTGATGCTGGGGCACTCGAGACCTGTGCGATTGTTAAATAATCATACAATCCCAGAATGAAAATTAGAAAATATTTCCATGGATTTCGTAGTTAGCTTACGAAGGTCACCGAGTGGTAGAAATTCTTCATGGGTAGTTATTGATTGACTAATGAAAGTAGCTCACTTGTTTCATATTTAGGAAACTTTCTCTGTCGATGTGCTATAGAGACTGTATGTCCTTGAGATCGCAAGACTACACAGGGTTCCTTGTACTATCATTTTTGATAGGGTTTCTCATTTCACATCACTGTTCCTGAAAGGATTATAGAATAATATGGGAACAATGATTTTTCGAAGAACAACTTGTTACCCTTAGACTGATTGATAGTCAGAAAAAATAATACAGGTTCTAGAGTATATGCCTTGAGCTTGTTTCCTTGATTTCGACAGTTCTTGAGAGAAATGTATCCATGTCATTTAGTTTTCTGATAATAACATATTTCAAGCCACAATTCAGATGGATCATTTTTAATCCTTGTACTGTAGGCCACGTTGTTCACCACTATTCAAGCTATAGCCAGGAGAGGCAGCCATACTAGGTCCGCATATCATTCAGGAGACATTAAAATAGATTTAGCTGATTAGAGAGCATATTACTACTGCACAATATAGATAAAAATCATATGTTGATAACTGTTTATGACTTCTTTAGTTCGAGTTTTGGCATCATGTTTTCCAACAATTATCTCCTTGGACAGGGAATAAATGGTTATAGAATCAAGGGATGTTGTCCCCTCATTATGGTGGGCCATTAGAAATTCTTGAGTGAGTCGTGCTGATAGCCTATTTGTTGCTATTTCATTAGAGGTACCGTTCCATGCATGATGTATTCCATAATTCACAGCTTCTCCAATATCATGATGACCCTTCTCATAATGATGATCTCAAGGAAGTTGAGTTAGATACTGAAATTAACTTTGAATATTATCTAGTACTCATCGTTGACCGGAGCATGATGGTTTTATGTGTTGATTATTTTCCTCTAGAAAGGGTTTTATAGGAATATGGAATGTGTAGGGAGAGTCTTGAAAGTGGGAGGCCAACATACATGCCCATTAGAAATTCATTAAGGGGGGAAGACTGTATGAACCTAGTTTTTCACTCAGGTATGGACCCCTAAAATTTTTATCTAATTATTTATATTGGGCTTAATATGGATGTGTAAATATTTAGTGATGGTTATGAGGGTTTTACGAGCTTATTTGGAGCCTAAACCCCATATTTTGGATAAAATTGGGCATGTCATACAGTTAGAGAAAACCATGTAGGTATGCTGCATTGTTAGATCTAACCATGTGGGTGGTCTAAATTTTTATGCAAAGACATCTTGCACAGTTGAAGCATGGGTTCACTAAAAATGAGGCCCAACCATGTGGTATGGTCTTTTTCCCATGTACTCATGCTGGGTTTGCACACCGTTTTGAAAACCATGCAGCCAAATTATGTATAAGCTAATTGTTGGGAAAAATTACCTTTTTCCCTCAATAATATATTTATGAATCATCCTTCATCCCTAATTGGGATTACAGTATGATTATCATCCATTTCCCGCATATTGTATCGTTTTTATGGCCTATTCTAGGAATCAAGAGATGTCCTTTATTCGGTATATGTTCAAGCTTCTGTTAATTACATTTCATGTGCAAAAGTAACTACTCGAGTCTGTTTAAGACTTTATTCTTCTCTCTTGCTCTCAACCTAATTATAAAGGTGTGCATGTTTTTATCCTTTTCTCATATATAATAAATTCTATGCCGAATCAAAGGCTAATATCAGAGGAGCGTCATATGACCCTATGATGGGTGGTCAATAACTCATCCACCATGTTTGTTGATTTTGAAAATTTTCCAGTGGGGCCCGTCGATTTCATCAGGGGCCGTTTATTGAATTTACATGTCATTATTATAATCATTATCAATATATGGTTATTGAATCTCTAAATATTTGATTACCTATTATTGTTTATTCCCAAAACACCCAGCATCCAATGTTGGATGGTATTCTATTGTTGATTTTTTTTATTTTTTTGACACCTTTGATTCATCATTCTGAAGTGCTCGAGCTTGAAAAATCAAATTGTAGGCCTCTGTATAATATTTACTTGTTGGATCATATAATAATTATTGAAAAGTTCCATGTCTCTTTGACTTGACCTGCCAAAGGTATGTCATTTAAATTTGATAATTAAATTTCAATGGGAAATTGGAAGGTATAATAAGTATATGACATGGCCAGATTAAATGAAAATAAATAATAGGATGAATGTTTATAGAACCCCATACCATGTTAATAAATGTTAAATTAGTGAACCAAAATTATTTAATATTCATCAAATGGATTTAATAAATGTTCCAAGCTATTGGCCTAGTCAATCTAATGAAAGGCAAGGATTGAACCAAATGGACTTATTGATAAATTATGAATTGTTTAAAGGGATTCATGATACATGGCATTATAAATCTAATGAAAGGAATGGTTTGAACCAAATTTAATATTATATTAATTAATTATCATATTGTAATGTCTTGACTCGACCTTGCATTAGATTTTTATTAGGGAATTACTTGTTCACTCTGGAACCCCATTAAGATAAAATGTTATGGATTTATTGGTATGATTCCCACCTAGAGCCTGATCTTTTTGTATTCATGGATGTCTGGTATGACACCATAGGATCCCTCCCATAGTATTAAAGGATTCCTTAGATACACTTCTTTGATCTAGAATTAATAAATAGGTGTCATGGTTAAATCATATAAGGTTCAGTCACTGCTTAACCCCAATTAATCTTTTATGATGTTTTGATTTGGTAGGACTATTATTGTGGAATTCCTTGGAATATGCTCCTTGGATTACATGATTACCATTATCAAGGATACAATTACTACCAAGTTAAGGACCCTTGAGGTCTTTTTTTCCTTGTATATTTCCATGGAATTTCATTATTAAATTTCATTAATGTTTTCCTTATTTTTCCATTGAACCTTCACTATTGTTAACATGTCACTAGTTGATAAATGAGTAATAAAAATTTATTTAAATGGGTACATTTTTAGAAACCATATATAATTACTCCCATTGAGTTGCGATAATTGAATATGAAACACTATGAAATCCTTCATAATGGATTCATTCACCCATGTGTGTCACTGTGGGGTGTATTAGTTCATTTTGTGAAAAAGAAAGGTGGATCAATGGACCTCTTCATTTATAATTTGATGTTGAACAAGATCACAATAAATTACAAGTATACTCTTCCCTATATTAATGACTTGTTTGATCAAATATACGGAGAAAAATATCTTTCCAATATTGAATATGGAATCCCAATTTTTTTACATAAATTTTCATTACATTTTACAAAACAATTATTATTAAATTGTAGTGTCTTGGGAAAAAGGTATATAATACATGAAAACATAAAAAAAATATTTTAATCCTATTGAAATTATTTTTGAAATTTTTATCCTATGTACAATTATTGCATCCCTTAACTTTAGGAAATACATCAAAGGAAAGGGTGGGAAGAAGTCCTAGTGAGAGTAAATAAGTGAATCAGTTTACTTGTGATATCAAAAATAACTTGATGAAATACATGAAGACATGGGAAATGTGAAGATAGGAATATAATAATAAAAATAGAATGAATCATAACATGAAAATGTGGCTACAAAATTTTATTTATACATTCATAATCATAAAACCATGGTCCATATCCTTGGTGTCATTAAAATTACAAAGGTTATTCGCCACAATATCGTAAAACATGTCATCTCCAAAGATTAATTTATTTACCCAATGCATTGGAGAGATATTAGGGAACACCCTTAATATGGATTTATTATCATGTTATCCACATATATCATAGTCAAACATTTCATAAATTTCCCAAATAGAATTGAATAAATGGGTTTAATATTAAAATCACGACGTTTTAAAAAATTCTTAAAAACATGATCATTATATCAATTATAAACCACATAAATGGAATGAGGGTTTTATGTATGTCAATTATAGAATAAAATATATCCTATTTATATATTTATGAGTACCCCTAAAATGAAATAGTTGTGTGTATTAAAATAACTATAATAAGATAATTTCTTGAGAAAAAGAGGGAGATTTTGTGATGAAAATTCAGTAGCATAATGACTATGCAACATGGTTATAGAAAACATTAAAAAGAGAGGGTACATGGGTAAACTATTCATAAAAGACACCTAATAAATTATATGAATAGAATAAAATGAAATTTAGAACATTTTATAGAAACTATAAAGACATACCACATAGAAGTGAACTTGAATCGAAAAAAGAGATGTTGGTAATTCCCTTACGAAGATTCAGAAGCCAGGAAACGTCACATAAAACATCAAAAAAATGATTTGAGGAGAGAAAAAATGGTATCTCTACATTTAGAAATAAAATTTTAGTCAATATGTATATATAATAACATACCATAACATATGAAAATGTAAACTAAAATACAAAACATAAAAGAAGTCATTGACTAAAAGATGGGGTGTAGGGTTCTCTTACCTTGAAGAGTAACTTCTAAAACACTATGATCAGGAACTTGAAGGCTTTCAGAAACCTTGGGAGGGCTCCATGTGAGGTAAAACTACCACATATTCTTTGAGGGAGAATTTTGAATGAAATTAATTATGTAATGGGTATGTATTTATAGCAAAAGTGAGGGGGTGTTTTATTAATTTCCAAGAAACACCACATTAGGGGTATTTGAAAAACCTTGGGCTTGACCATGATATTTACCCATGGTTTTGGCCACTTGGGACACCTCATATAATATTTTAATCCAAAATAGTCTACCAAAATTTTAAATTAAATATTACATCATTATGATGTCATAAAACACACAAAAACTCAAAGACATTATTTTTACTATTCACCGAAAAGCAAAAAAATTTATAAAAATTTCATAAATTATCCCAAACCTAATATCAATGTTCAAAATTAAAAAATGAATCCATTTAATGAAAAATATTTTCTAAATATGAGATATTTAATGTTTATGAAAAATCACTATTTACTAGAAATATTCAAATACTTAACTAATCATTTCTAAAATAGTTATTTACTTTTCCTAATATATCATATAATCATTTAAGATGCGTAAATTATATTTATACATAATTAAGTGAGGTTACTATTCCATTAGTTTTATTACTATTCCTAATTTACTATTCACAAAAAATTAAATTGATCTTATTAGAATCTAAATTTCTTACTGATCACTAATGTATATTTCCGTTTTTGGAAAATCATTTCATATTATTAATTATTTAAAGTAGAAAAAATATTTCAAAATACTCTTTTTTTCAATATTCATCAATAATATGAATCTTCTAAAAATTTATCCAATATTTATTTTTACATTTAGAATTCCAAAATTTTACCATAATAAGAAATAACAATTTTATTTATACAAAAGGATTACACAAAGTAACTAAGGCCTCCCTACATAGACCCTTATAACAACTACATAGCATATAATAGTAAGTTGTGAAATGGTGATATAATCTTGGGGTGGCTTAGTTCACAATTCCTAAGTGGTCATTTCTATCATCTTGACCATCTCCTGTAGGTGAGTCCATTAAATCTTTTCATGTTGAATATCTTCTTGTAATTGGTCCAAAGCAAAGCCCATGGATGCTACATTATTTCCATGATCCGATAGAAGGGTTTCGTATGACCTGATTCTACTATATGAGACCATAGAATTTTCTTTCTACAATAATTATCCATTATTAGTTCAATTTAAAAAAAATTATAACATTAAAAATTATTATTTTTTCTAATAGTCATATTGACCAATGGTCATATAACTTTCAAAATACAGTGGTCATAATTCAATTATACTTATATATTTTTTGTATTATGAAATAGTAAGACATAAATTTTCAGGAAATGAATGATTATTCAAATGTTCAAGTTGTCACATTCCCCCCCCCCTTATGAAATTTCATCCCTTAAATTTCAACTCGTACCCTTAGAAAAGAAATGGTACTGGTAATTATGCTTTATAGACTCCACTAGTTCCCACATGGATTCTTCATATTTGTGGTTCCTCCACAACTCATTATCAAGGATTATAGTATTGTTGTGTAAAACATTATCACTCTGATACATGATATCCACTATATTCTTCTCTTAATAGAGGTCATGTTCCATTTGTACCACCTCAGGATTTAGTAAATGTGATGTATTAGGTATGTACTTCGTCAAAAAGGATATGTGAAAGACATCAGGAACATGTGAAAGATTTGGAGGAAGTAAAAGCCAATAGGCCGCTGCTCTTACATGATCAAGGATTTCGTAGGCACCAATGTACCTAGGGCTGAGCTTCCCTTTCTTCCCAAACTTCAGGAATCTTTAGCAAGTTGAAATTCAATGGATGAATTTGTCACCAAAATCAATCTCTAAGTCCCTTAGATGGTTGTTGGAATTCCTCTTATACCAACTCCGAGCATCCTTAATGTGTTGTTGGATGGCATGGACATTTTCTTCTATCACATGCACAAGATCGGGCCCAGGAAGCTTTCTCACACCTGTTTTATCCCAACAAGTAAGAGTTCGACCACGCTTCCCATATAGAGCTTCATAGGGTGCCATTTGAATGATCAAGTGGATACTATTATTTTATGAAGACACAAATAATGGGATATGTTCATCACATCTACCCTTAAATTCCATTGAGCATGTTTTCAGAATATCATTGAGTGTTTTAATACTCCTTTCAGATTGTCCATTAGTTTGGGGGTGATAGGCGATACTAGAATTCAATTATCTAAAAATCGGACGTTTAAGACTTCCCCAGAATTTTGATGTGAACCTTGAATCACAATCAAATACGATAGAATGTTGTACTCCATATAGCATTACCACATCATTCATGTAAATAATGGTAAGTTGATCAAGAGTGAAATCATCCAAAATAAAGATGAAATTGGTATTCATGGTGAGATGGTCCACTATAACCCATATCACATTGTTTCCTTTTTAAGTTCTCGAGAGACCAGTGACAACGTCCATAGTGATATAGTCACACTTCCATGCTGGCATGAGTAGCAGTTGTAATACCCCTTTAGGAATTTGTCACTCTCCATTCACTTGCGGACATACCAGCCACCCTTTAGTATAGTCAGCAATCTCCCTTTTCATATTATCCTAACAATAATGATCAAAATGTTCCATATACATTTTTGTGCATCCAGGAAGTATAGAGAATTTATATCTATGAGATTCTTCGACCTTCTCCTTCTTTATTTCTAGAATAGATGAAACACATATTCTTGTATGAAAATTCAGTACACCTTCTTGATCAACATTGAACTCATGAAACATCACATCCTTCACAGCCTCAAACTTCTTATGTAACAAAGGATCATCTTTCTGAGCTTTCTTGATCATCTCTAATCATTATGGATGATAAATAATTTGGGATATGTTTGTTGATGTCCCTTCCAATACAATTACCATGTCCATTTTCACTAGGCATTGGATCAAGGTATCACTTTGAATCCTCATCATGGATAGAACAACAAGGTCTTTCATACTTAATGCATTACTAAAATTGTTTTCTCTTCATAGATGATAATGAATTGAACAATTTTATTCCTTAATAAGTTCCATCCATATCCTCTATATCATGTTCAATTACTTTTTCATGAAAATATACATCAATCTTTGATTGGCTGTGTATATATCACTCTTCTCTCGATAATGATAGTGCCTCCATATCATCAGTGAAAAAACAAATGCTGCCATCTCTAGATCATCCATATGATAGTTCAGCTCATGAGTCTTAAACAATCGAGATTCATAATAAATCAACATGTCATTTTTAATAAGAAATCACCCAATCCATTTTAATGATGCATCGCAAAAAATAAATAATACTACTATGCATGAGGGAAAAGTTAACACAGGTGCATTAACCGGTCTCTTATTCAGCACGATGATACATTCCTCACACTCCTTTGATTAGATGAACATATCCCATTTTCGAGTTAACATGGTTAGTGGATTAGAAAGTAATTAATTTTTTCACAAAACACATATAATTTCCCGCTAATCCAAGGAAACTATGAATCTACGTTATTGTTGTACGATGAGGTCAATCCGCTACAACCATTGGCTTTATAGGGTAAATTGTTATTCATTCATTGGTTATAATTTTTCCACAAAAAAAATTTATTGTAACCAAAATCCATGTTTTCTAAACATTCAAAATATCCTCTCATTATGTACAGTATGAAAAATAACCCTTAGATGATCTTCATGCTCCTTGTGAATTTTGGAATATATCTATATATAATCAATAAAAGCTACCACAATGTAATCACGGTAGTATTTAATGACTATATTCATCAAATCCATAAAATAGGAGAATTATTAGTCATGAAGAAGGGAATAACATCAAACTCATAATGTTTATATCTTGATGGAAAGGCAGTTCTTGGAATATATTATTTCCTCACCCAATATTGAGAATAACCAGATCGAAGGTCAGTCTTAGGAATGAATTGGGCCCCACAAAGTTGGTCAAATAAGTAATCAATTCTTGGACGAACATATTTTTTCATCACTGTGATCTTTTTTAGTTCTCTGTAATCAATTCACAACCTCATTGATCTATCCTTAATCATCACAAAGAGAAACAATGCTCCATAATGGGACAGAATCAGTTGGATAAACCCAATGTCCAAGAGATCTTGGAGTTGTTTCCTTAATTCCTCTAGCTCCACATTTTCCTTCCTATAAGGGGTCTTTGATATATGATTAGATCCAGGTATGATTTTATTGGATAACTATACCTCTCTTTCCGGGGGAGGTCTAAGTAAATCCATTTGAAATAAGTCTATGTATTCCTAGATGATGGGGAATCTTTATATCCTTATACTCTTTTATTATTATTATTCATCACTAATAAACTCCATATAAAAGGGTACATGACATGATTATAGATAAATATCAGGATGAGATGTCTCTCCTTTGAAGATAACCGTTGGTTTTCCATTCAAGACTAAAATATTTCCATGCTTCTGAATTTGATCATGGAATTATACTATCCAAGCCAGTCCATCCATAATATAATGTCAAATTCCAAAATGGGAATGACAAATATAATTGTGATATGATTTTTCTCGCTCATGTAAATAATAGTGTTTTTAAATACTGATGATGCTTAGATAATCCCACAAGGGTCATGACTTAAAACTCTACCTTTTGAAATTTAGGGATTTATTCTAAATTCATTTCAAACTTGGAAGAAATAAAGGATTTCATAGAACAGAAATAAAAAAAAGTACTTGTATGATTTTAGAGAATAAAAATAGTACCTTTGACAACATAATTTGAAGGTTCAACATAATTTTCATGATAGAAAAATCTTTATGATGCTCCCATGTCCATTTATGGGGCATGTGGTGATTCTCCTCCATAGCCCTCAGATTTGGACAATTATTGGAATAGTGGACAAGCTGTACACACGTAAAGAATTGGAATTTATGTAGGGAATGCACAATCTTCCCTTTTTCGTTGGTGGTGGGAAGTTAAGGCTTCACCTCACTACAACAATTCCTCATGATGTGGCCATATCATAGACACTTATAACACTTCCCTCATCTAAGCAGTCAATTCCCCAAATTCTTCTTCCAACATTTATAACGCGTGGGATGATGAACTTTATTTCATCTTATTCCTAGAGAAAATATCCTTCCCAAGATTAGATCCATTGAAATCTTATTTTAATTAGATTAATGTGACCACTACATCTCCCCAAACTTCAGTTTTACATTCATAGCACTTTGCATTATCTCCACATATCTATCGTAGTCTCGATTTTCTAGATTCATCTGTAGATGAGGTTTCATTCCACCAAAGAATCTATCAAACATCCCATTAGGATCTATGAAAAAACATGGGGTGTAATTGGAAAGTCCTTTCACGTTTATCTAGTATCTTCCAATAGATTGATTTTTCATCTGATTCATCTCGAGAAACACCTTCTCCATTTTAGTTATCATCGAACGAGGGAAATATTTTTTGAGGAAGATCCATCTGAAGTCTTCCAAATCAATAGATTTAACCTCAACTCTTCGACTCATGTGATTAATCAGTTCCCACCATTGATCAGATTATACCTCTACGAAGTAAACATCCAGGGTGATCTTCTCTTGTTCTGAATAGTAGAGCAGAGATACGATATTCTCAATAGAGCTGATCCACTATTCAGCAATCACTGGGATAGTAGATCTACTGAATGTTTGTGTTGTTTGACACATAATGGACTCAACATACCCTCACAATGAAATTGATCTCTCATATTGATTCAAGTTATTTCACATAACTTGAGTCAATTGGTTTATCATTCTCATGAATGTTTCAATTTATGCTTCCATCAGAGGGTTGTCATCACTTGGAGCATTTCGGTCCCCATTTTCATGGTTCCTCCTATTTCCCGACATTTTATAAAAGAATAAAACATTAGTTACATGATTATTTAATTTATGAATCCTTTTACTATAAAGGATTTTTATGTTTTAAAACATAATGATTAAACATATTATTCATTAACAATAAATACATTTCTCAAAAAGACTTTCATAATGATTCATAAAAATCATGTGATTAACAAAAAATATCCCCCAAGTGTGTCAAACTAGGTGTGCTGCAAGGCCCATTTTATTCCACTAGTTCTTTTTCAAGTCTATTTCAAAGAAGCCTTTTTGGGTTTTACCCCTAGATATATATGTTCAAGAGCCACATCCACTTTTTTGTATCGAGAGAGGGATCTATTTATCCATAAACCAGTTACTTATGATTTCACCCAAATACCATTATTTTATCTTATATTTAAACTTTTCTATAGGGTTTTCCCATATTTTTTCTTTACCTAATTTCCCAAAATAACTAATCTATCCTTTTATACAAAATATGGAATCCCACCTTTTTATTACATAACGTCTCATTAGATTTTACAAACGGATGATCCTTAAACACTAGTGTCTTGGAAAAAAGGTACATAATACATGAAAATTGAAAAACGTATTTTAATAATAATGAAAGGATAATTGAAATGTTCTTCCTAATAAAAATTAATTCATCTCATAAACCTGAGGACATACATCAAATGAAAGGGTGAACCAAATGCCGAGAAAGGATAAACAAGGGAATAAGTTTACTTGTGATATCAAAAAGAACATGATGAAATACACAATGACATATGAAATGAAAATATAGGAATATCATAATAAAAACAACATGAATCATAAAATAAAAATGTGGCTACAAAATTTAATTTATACATTCATAATCATATCACCATGGTACATCCCTTAGGTGTAATAAGAATTTCCAAGGTCACCAAGGTACCGTAAAACTTATCATCTCAATAGTTTAGTTCCATTACCCAATGTATTGGATAACTATATGGGTGAACCATTAATATTTCATTATTTTCATGTTATTAACATATATCATAATCAAACATTTCATAAATAAACCAAATAGAATAAAATAAATGGGTTTCATATCAAAATCATGATGTTTTAAAACGTACTTTACAACATGATCAATATATCATTTTTAACCCACGGAAAGGAAATGTGGGGTTTATGTTTTTAAATTATAGAATAAAATATATAAATTTTATGTCTTAATTAATACAAAGAGAATTGAAATAGTTTTTGGTATTCACATAAATAAAATAAGATAATTTCTTGAGAAAAAGAGAGATATTTTGAGACAAAAATTATGTAGCATAACAGCTATGTAATATGGTTTTTGAAAACATTAAAAAAAGAGGTGATAGGGGTCAACCAGTAATAAAAGACACATATTATAGAAGATATAGATAATAAAATATAAATAAGATCATGGTATGAAAACTAAAAATACATAACATAAAGAAGAGAACTTGAATCGAAAAAGAGACGTTGAGAATTACAAAAATTCTGCAGTCTAATGGTACCACCTAAATCTTCATAAAATGAGTTGATGAGAGGGAAAAGGGTCTCTAATAATTTTTAAATAAAAGTTACAACAATAAGGATATAGAATAACATATCCAAAAATAATAAAATTGAATCTAATAGACATAACACAAAATAATTCTTTGACTAAAAGTGGAGGTTGAAAGGTTCCCTTATCTTAAAGCGTATCTTCAAAAAAACATGGATCAGAAACATGATGGATTTAGGGAACCTTGGGTGGACTACTTGTGATGTAAAATACCATATATTCTTTGAGGGAGAATAATTAATGAATGTAATGAAGTAATTGGGTGGTATTTATAGAAAAAGTGAGGGTGTATTTTATTAATTTCCAAGGAAGACCTCATTAGTGGTATTTGAAAAACCATGGGATTACCTATGGTAATTGACCATGGTATTGGCCCCTTGGTAAATTTCATATAATATTTTAATCCAAAATAGTCTACCAGCAATTTAAATTACATATTATATCATTATGATGTCATAAAACACACCAAAAACTGAAAAACTGTGTTTTTACAATTCACCGAAAAACAAAACATTTTATAAAAATCCCATTAATTCTACCTAATCTATTATCTATGTTATGAATTGTAAAATTAACTCCATTCTATGATCATAATTTTCTAAATATAAGATATTTAATTTTTTTATAAAATCAATATTTACCAGAAAAATACTACTACTAAACTAATCATTTCTGAAATAGTTATTTACTTATGAAATTATATCATATTATCTTTTTAGATTCCAAAATTATATTTATACTTAATTACACGAGGTTAATATTCCATTAGTCATAATACTTTTCATAAGGGTAATTTTACTATTCATAATTTACTATTCACTAAAAAATATGATGATCTTATCGGACTCTAAATTTATTAATAATCACAACTATATATGTTATTTTTTTTAAAAACATTTCACGTTATTAATTATTTATATTATAAAAAATAATTTAAAATACACTTTTTTCAAAATTCATCATTAATTTGAAACTTCTAAAAATTCATCTGATACTTATTTTGACATTTGAAATTCCAAAATATTACAACAATATGAAATAACAATTTTTTTTTATAAAAAAGTATTACACAAAGTAACTAATTACTCATTACATAACCACTTATAACATCTACATTGGACCTAAGTGTAAGGTGTAAAATTTTGATAGAATCCTGGGGCTGCTCGGACAACATTTCCCAAGTGGTGATTTTTATCAGCTTGAACATCTCTTAGAGGATTTTCTATTCATGCAATACATGTTAATGCTCATCTTGGGCACGGTCTAGAGAAAAGACCAGGGGTGATACCTTATTTCCAATCTCTGATACATGGTATTCATATGGTTTGAGTCTACTCTATGAGGCCATATACTTTTCTTTTACCATTAATTATCCATTATTATTTATATTTTAAACAAAGTTTATAACTTTAAAAATTATTATTATTTCCAATGGTAATATTGACCAATGGTCATATAACTATCAGAACATGATGGTCACATTTCATTTATACTGAAATGTATTTTATTTATTATGACATAGTAAGACATAAATTTTTTGGAAACTAAATATTAATAAAAATTTTGGGTCGTTACATTGAGCTTCATTCGGGAGATCATCAATTGAGGGAAAATAAAGAGAACATACCCATAGGGAATTCCATTCATGTTCTAGAAACTATGAATATATAGTGATTCGTTATAGTATTACTAATTCCCATGTAATATTCGTGTTTTAATGGAATTTTTTTTATATATTACTTTGATTTGTTTGAGGTTTTATTTATAGATGATATTATTATTTATTCAAAGATAATGGAATAGAATTAATATCACTTTAGTATTGTACTAAGGACACTATGGACGGATAATATATATGAAAATATTTAAAAATGTGAATTTTGGATTCAAAATGTTTCATTTTTTGTTCATATAATCTCAATAGATGATACAGTAGTAGATCCATCTAACATAGAGGCTATTTAATATTGGCCTAGACCAACCATGGTTTCTGAGATCTATAGATTTCTTGGTTTATCATGATATTATCAATGTTCTGTGGATAATTTATCATGAAAATATAATCCTCAAACTATGTGAACCCATAAGGGGGTCATGTGCCTTAGTAAATATGAATGTGAGGAAAATTTCAAGGAACAGAAGAGAAAGGTGGTCAATGTATCTGTGCTTACATTACCCTGTAGTACAGAAGGATTATTAATCTATAGAGATGCATCCAAGAATGTATTGGTTTGTGTTCTTATATAGAATAACAAATTTATAGAATATTCCACAAGATAGTTGAAGATTCATAATAAACATGAACTTACTCATGATTTGCAGTTAGTTGTAGTATTTTTTTCATTAAAGATATAGAGGAATTATCTTTATAGAGAAAAGTGTGATAAATATACTATTCATAAACGTCTAAAATTTATATTAAAATAGAATGAGATGAATATGTTCTAGAGAATATGGGTAGAGTTGGTAAAATATTATAACTGCTCAATACATTACCACTTTGGGAAAGTGAATAAGGTGTCCAATGCTTTGAGATGAAAGGATCATACTAGCTTATCCATGATGTGGATCACAAAGGATCCAATATTTCTATATTTGAAAATAATGGATCTAGAAATATTAATATAAGGGGATATATAATAAAATTATAAAATTAATGTTCAATTATCTATCCAACTAATTATTAAGGAGGAGTAGAAGGAAGCTGAATAGTTTTAAAATAAAGTCATAAAAGTCACAGGGTTTAACATTGTTCAGGATGGAATGGTAAGGTTCAAGAACATTGTATGCATTCCTTCCATTCTTTATTTTAATAAGGAACTACTAGAGGAATATCATAGTTATTAATTATATATTCTTCCTATAATTATAGATATGTATAGTGACTTGAAATAATACTTGTCGTGGGGTGGAATGAAGTGAGATATCACAGATTCTAAATCATGGTTTTTGTTATTCCAACAGGTTTAGGCTAAAATGAAAAATTATAATATATTGTTGCATCCATTACCCATACTAGAATGGAAATGGGATATAATCACTTTGTATAATATCATTGGACTACCAAAAAAATCTAAATTGTTAAACACTATTCATGTGTTAGTCGATCCCCTTACTATGTCAGCACACTTCATTTCTACTAGAGAATATTTTTCATGGCATCATCCTACCAGAATATACATTAATGAAGTGGTAAAGTTTCATGGAGTACCCCATTATATTGTATAAGGTAAAGATATGAGTTTTACCTCAATGTTATGGTGAAGTATTTTGTAGGAACATGATACAGAATTGTGTTTCAGCACTTTATATCATCCTCAAATAGATTTTATATATAAATGAACAATTCAATCTATATAGGATATATTGATATCTTGTTACTTGGATGTTGAAGGTGGTTGGGATCAATGGATTCCCCTATAGTAGTTCACTTAAAATGATATCATTAACTCAATATTTTAGATGGGATGTTATGAATACCATTATAGGATGAAATATAGATATCCACTGTTTTTTAATGTTGTTGGGGAAAGAAATATATTGGGACCTGATATTTCTGAATAAATTTTCCAAAAGGTTAGAACCATCCCGTACAATATCCATGAAACTCAATGTTGACAAAAACAATTATGCCGATAACCACCTATGTGATTTGGAATTTAATTTTTTTGAAAAAGTGTTTCTATGAATCTCACCCTAGAAAAATGTTATGATATTTTAGGAAAAAAGGGAATCTAACCACTAGGTATGTCAGTGCCATTGTGATTCATAATAATATTGAGATATTATCATTTCTCATGAAACTTCATCCAAATATTTCATTACTCCATAAATTTTTTCAATGTATCCCTCCTAAGGAATTTAATACCTGACCCTTCACATGACTAAGAACAGAGGTCATACAACTTGAGCAGGATCATTCTTACAAGGAACAACCTGTGGAAATTATGGACCGATCAAAGAAATTTTTTCCCAAAAAAACAACTCACATGGTAAATGTTTTATAGAGAAATAAAATGTTAGAGGAAGTTATGTCAGAACCATAAGATATGATGATGGATAATTATACTCATTTTTAAATCCAAGTGACATATTCAGAAGGTTAAATTCATTTTAAGGTGGGGAATAATGTAGCACCACAAGTTTTTATGGACCAATTTTTTTCATATAAATTAAATTATAATCTGTATATTATAATACACTAAGTAAAAAATTCTTATCACATGGCACCAAATTAGAATACAATAATTCCAACACCGACTTGGTGTATGTTACACGCAACAATAACCTTACATTCATTACATGGAACACTGATGTTTCAATGAAACAACATATTTTTATTATAATTTTTTAATTGATAAAATTATAACCTAGACATTAAACATATTTATATGAATAGTAATTAATTTTTTAAAATATAGTTTATATATCTTTTATTTAAATAAAATATATTTATAATAAAACATATAATTTTTGGTAAAGTCCTTCTATGTATAAAAAGTACGTTTTATCGAATGATGTGCTTTTAATGTCCTTCTGTGAAAAATAAAAAAAATTAATTTTTTGAAAAATTTATAAATTGTATTTGATAAAATATACTTAAATTTTTGATTTTTAATATAGAATTTATCTTAAATGAAATTTTAAAGATTCTCTTTAGAAACATAATATTTGGATTAATAGTGAAAAATACTGGATTTTAATTCAAAACTGCTTTCTAATGTAATTAATTTGTAAGAATAAATTATATTAAAAATTGGATTGAACGTTTTATTAGATAATATTTTTCATAAATTAATACTATTTTTTACATTAGAACCAATTTCACAATGAAATTGGATATATAAAATTTAGCAATATATTGATCAATTTTTTACTTTGAAACCCCGCATTGTCGACCCGACCACAAGATTAATATTAAAATAATTTTCACCAATTATATGATTATAATTCAGAAACATGGATTCCAAATTTTTAATATGAATAATTTATAATGTCTAATATGGTCAACATTTTTTGATCAAAAATATTTTTGAAGCTAATTAAAAATAATTACATTGGTTAAAAGAAAAAATTGTTTAATAAAGTACTAAACCAGAAATATATGAACTATAAAGACCTAAAAAGCTATCCAAAACCTAATTTATGGACATTATTAATCCATTATCCTTCAATTAATGTTTTTTTGTTTGGTTTGGTATCAATTTTCTAGTTAAAATTTCGGTAAACCTATATTTTTTTCAAAAATTCCATGTGTGTCCTTTCCCTTCCCTATAAAAGGCCACCACCTCTACCTAATTACTCACACAAATCAGGACAATTGGTTTACCAAAATTCTTCTCAAATAATCTATCAAATTCCATCCCTAAATTTTATTGGCCTTCCCTTGGACATAAAGAATCTCATGGATGCCTTTTACCACAACTGCAATGGAGTTACCCGGTTAAGAGGTAAAATATTCTCTCATGATGCTTTGATTTATTTTCCTTATACACCCCTACAATAACATTACTCAATTATTGTATAGAAAACATAGAATTTAAAATATTCTATTATGTTTTTATGATAAGTCTTTTACCTACACTTACACATTCCTTCTTCTAATGGATATCGTACATACTGTTAACATGTACGATGAACTATTGCATCAAAAAATAATGATTGTTCATTTAACAATTAATTCATCTCATGGTGGAAATTATGATGGAAAATATATTTATATATTTAATATATTATATTTATTATTTATTAAATCTTCACAATTTCTTTTATAACACATGTCATTTTACTTTCCATTTGGTGTAATTATGATAATTTTATTTGAGGATGTGTGGACAACCGTTCCCTCAAATCGAGGTGATTCATTCATACACTCTATGGAATGTATTAAGAATAGGTTTATAGAAATTATATGATATTTGTAACATTATAATTATAATGTATTTATATTATATAAATATTAAATTTTATTTCATTTTCATTTTTTTCAATATGATAATTAAAACAGAAACAATGTTCTTGCGTACATACAGCTTACTATCTCCTGGAACTGTGTATTCAATTTCATTATTCTTTATGAAATAGATTATTATAATTTAAATATACTTGATATGAATTAAATTTAAATAATATTAACCTATTTTAATCATGATATAACTACAAGGACCAACGATATATCAAATTAATACACATGCAAAGAACAAAGAGAATATTACACAAAGTGAAACCTTAACATAAGACTATTACCTAACAGGTAATAGAATGATATAATAAAACCATATATGATATTATTTATATGAATATTATTCGATATTATATTTTTAATAAATATATATTTATTATATCTTTTTTTGTATGAGTACGAAGATATTCAAGACTCAAGGTAAGAGGATTTCATCTCACTTTTTATTCCCATAAGATAAATGCAATGTTCACCACTCATTCCTCTTGTGTGGTGTATATTATAGATATGATTGTATTATATTCATACCATAACTAAATTTTATCAACATACACATTTAATTATCTATAATTTAATGATATAATGTATTAAAATTTACCAAATCGGTAAAAATGTTTTGTCTTAATTTTTCTTCTTTGAGACTAATTTTCTATTATGAACCTGAACAATCTTTTGATGTGTATATATTGAAATGTTACATTCTATATCATAAGTATCCTTATTTTCAGGATTTTTTAAGATTCATGTAATTTCATTTTCTTAAATGGAGAGTATTATATCACGTTACCATGTTACAAGTGTTAATTTAGAAAATCTCACCACTTTTTGGGATTGTTTACATTTATACATGTTTTAATGTAATAAGTTGATCCATATATAATGAATATTAATAAGTTTCCTTTTACTATATTTAT
Source organism: Viscum album (assembly GCA_963277665.1). Classification (NCBI taxonomy): domain Eukaryota; kingdom Viridiplantae; phylum Streptophyta; class Magnoliopsida; order Santalales; family Viscaceae; genus Viscum; species Viscum album. The sequence continues at coordinate 2,132,739,985 of OY728127.1, read as the reverse complement.
TCTATATATCTTAATATGTTAGTACCTTTCACTCTTGGGTAATTAAAATAATGTATTTAAGTAAAACCGGACCGTCTCTATACCTTTAGTCATAATTCTATTGTAATAGAAAACCTATGTTTTAAAAAATGGTTTCTAAAGATCCATGATTATCATTTTCAGTGAATAATTATTTTAAAAATGTTTTATTGTTTTAAAATCTTCCATTATATGTTTTTAAAGTTATTTTCAATTAGATTTTCTTTTAGAATATTTTATGTTATAAAAATAATTTTCAAAGAAGAAATGATATTTACCTCAAGAAGTATTTTTAATAATCCAGTAAAATTATTTCCCATATAAGACAAAATATGGTGGATTTAATCATGATTTTATGGAAAAATTATTCAAGGTTTCCATTCATATTCTATCTCTTAATGGATTATTTTTTGATAAAATTATTTTTATGAAACTGGTTTCTCTTTCATGCGTTATAGGATTTTGAAACACACTTCTTTTGATGGGTTATGTTTATGATGAAGTGATTATGAAACCTATATCTTTCTATAGGTTATGGTATGGTTACATGTTTATAATTCCAATTTCATTTCATGAAATATGAATTGACTTTTTATAATCTTGTGGAATATATAATAATGATTTCACTATGATATTAGTGGGACCTATATCTCCCTCAAATGAATTGGGTAAATACTTATATCTCATGAGATAGACTAAAATTGTCTTGGGAATAAACCTCTTCCACTAAGATGGACATTAGAGTGAACCATGACACCCAAGATGGTAAAGGAGTAATATCATGCTACTAAGATGATAATGGGAGTAAAACATGTCAACTAAGATGGAATGGTGGGTGAACTGATATAACTATGATGGTATTTCCGACGACGCCTTGGCTATTATGGAAATCATATTATATGATTATATGTCTTCAAAAATTCCATGTTTTATTCATATGATACGATTTTATGGGTTACGCTCTTTATATAATTATGATTCATGTCTTATGAACAACCAATATTTATTACATGAGTCATGTTATGATCATTGATATGAAAGGTATGATATTATATTTTCATAATCATGTTCTCGTAACTTTATGTTGATGTTTATACTTACATGTATCCCTTGTTTAACCTCACTAATAATTTGATTTCACCCCGTTTTATGTTTCCTTTCCCCCAAGTTATGATGATTTTTATTATGATTGAGGTTTTTATGAAGGGTTCTAGTCACAAAAAACCTATAAAGAGATTTTTTAAATCATTTATGTACCAGTTTTTATCTTTCCATGTTTCCAAAGGAATGTGAAAAATTATGGTCTTTGTGTGTCGGTTTGTATAATTTTTTAGTACTCTGCAAAAGTAATGAAACTTTTATGATTGAAAATATCGGTTCTATATAATATACTTCATTATTTTGAATTATATGTAATGAATATTTATAGGTATCTCTAGGATATCCTTATTATATATCTCCAATTTTAAGGGGAACTTAATCCATGACATCATTTTATTATTTGGTGAATCTAAGGTCACTTCCATGGCTTTATGAAAAAAAACATGGTCTAAGGTCACTTCCAAACCTTTTTTATGTTATTTAATATCAAGAGGAATGTAATGGAACATGATTTTGTATGTTTCACATATAGAAATAAGGTCCATTAGAAGAGTAACTTCACTATGATCAAGAATAAAGGGGAAGCTTCGCGTTCATTCATTATTGAGTGAAATATATTTCTTTCCCAAATATGGTAAATAAAATACAAATTTTGGGGCTCACATATATACATATTTTTGTTGGAATAGTATATATTTATATGATTTTTACAATATAAGGTGGATATTTGAGTTGATATGAGGACCAATATCATTATAGTTTCTATTAGATATTAACACCTATGATTTACAAAATAACTCATTATTTTTAAATAATTATTACTATGTGTCATCAATTTCAAAAGGAACAATATATCTATTTCTAGTTTTTATGTGAATTTATTTAGTCTTATTATTTGTGAAAATTATTCATCAATTAAAAATAATGAAAACTTTATGTTACTAAAAATTTATATAATTTTATTTCCATATAATATTACCCAAACCATGTAATGGAAATTAAAAACAAATCATGTTTGAAGGAAATATTTCACACCCAAAAGTGGCTTCACCACATAGGTCGGGTAAATGAAATTTTCGTCGATAAATTAATCCATGATGGAAATTTTGATTAATTTATACAAAAAAAAATTGAAATACGTAATTACAAAATGAAATAAAAATTTTCCCAATCACTATTTAGTTGAAAATTGGAAAGGGAGAAAGGGATTCTTTAATGAGTTTTTTACCTTGTATGTAGAATATTTCTAGATGATTCAAGGGGTGAATATAAATACATAACCAATTATTTTGATGACTTTAGCACTGAAGGATAAGTATACTTATTGAGGTATAAGTCATATTACAGTGGAGAATTTATGTAAAATAAAAATGAATTTGATAATCCTCTTGGTATAATGATATTGAATCATATGTAAGACCATATCAAAGAATATCTTGAAAAATAATTAATTCATTATCTATATAATATTTGTAGATTATAATAACTCACAAATTCGTTTACAACACAATGTAATGGGGTATATGAATACAGGGGCCACACCTTACCAAACATGGTATGATCAATGATTATTCATGAATGTCTTTAATTATTCGTTTGGGGATATTCATTATTAACAGTTAAAAATATTCTAAACATAGATTCATAAGAAGTGGTCATGGATATTTCACATGAAAATTGGTATGTGAATGAAATATTAATTTCAAGGATATGAGTTTGGGTCAGCGAAGCATTTTTTAAGGACTAATATGGAATCTAACTTTTAACCCAAGGAAAAATGTGTATCCTTAAACATTATCATATTGTTTAAAGATGATATCACATATATGATTCCTCAAAAAAGAAAATTGTGGTTAATATATGTCTAAATCTTCTTGAAATAGATCATATATATGAAAGTTATATTATAAGTGAAATAGACATTAATATAGTTCAGGATATTGAAATACATTACTTTCCAAATTAAAACTATAGACAATGTATTTCAAATGAGGAAATTCCAGATACACAAGAATTATTTAGGAAGATAATAGTGGTTATAAAACATAAAAGATATATTTCTCAAATCAATGAGAATGGGGAATCATTATTAGATGATAATAATGAATATATAAATGAAAAAGAAGTGGTAAGTGTAACAAAGTCCACTATGATGCAAGAGACCATGAATTCAAAGTTAAGTTTATTGTGTCTATTTTTTTTATTAATTTTTGTAAATCCTCTCGTCAAAGGAAATCCCATTGGTTTTAAATGGATTTTCAAGAGGAAACTACACATGTATTGATAGGCCAGTACCTTTAATGCTATAACGGATTGAAAATGCATAAAATTTTTCCATGAATATAATATCATGACAACTTTTTGCAAAATTATACTTTGAAATAAAACATAATACTTATTTCCGTAGACGATTAATATGAATAGGGGTTTTAAAAAATTGATTTCAAAATATATTTTCATTATAGGAACCATCAATAATAATTCTACATGAAACTCCTCAAAGAGTTTATAATTCTTAAAAATGACATCAAGGTATTAATGTTAAGCCGATGAATTTATGGATTATATGATGCACCCAATTCCTGGAGAAGCCACCTTGATGAGGCCATAATGGAATTTAGCTTCATAAAGATTTAATGTGAAACTTGTATCTACAAATATATTAGTGGTTCTTCAATTATTTTCATTATAGTATACTTTGGTGATTTGATACTTATTAGAGATGAAAAGATAAAATTATATTCTATTAATATGTGTTGAAGAACATTATTATACATGATATACATATATAATGATGGTTGTATTCTAGGTAGAAAAACCCATCATGATAGTTCTATAAGTATTCTTGGACATTGTTAACATATGAACATTTATATGATATTGAATATATTTATTATAGAACAATCAATGATTTGATTATTTAGAATGTCACATAAAATTCACATTTCAAAGAAAATGTTTCCTAAATCCAATTGGGAGACACCTAAAATAGAAAGGTTCCCATATATATTACTGATTGGTTAAATCATGCTCCAAATGATATATACTAATATAGATGTCACATATTCCAAATTTTTTCCAAAGAAGATATCTAGAAGATCCACGATTCCACTAATGATTGTAATTCAATATGCTCTTTTATTATTAGTATAATATAGTTGATATGTTTTACCTATATAAAATATGTGGAACCAGTCATTAGGGTTTATACATATATTATTTTTCAAATAGATATATATAATATAATTTCACTATCACAATGATTTTTTTATAATACTATGAGAGTTCAATGAAAGTCATAGTCACTGATTCAACTCTAGAAATAGATTATATTTTAAAAAATAAGAACATGGATGAAATTTTGATAAAATACACAAACAAAGTGAGTATTATAGAACATTAAAGTAATTACCCAATCCCACTCTATTTAGATAAAATTACAATGAGGTCACTTGCATGAATTTTAAGGTCTCAGTAAGAGATGAATCACATACTCAATAAATTTCATATCATGAAGGAATATTCAGAAAAATTTAATGTTATAGTAAGTAATGTTTTTCAAAAATAAAACATTGGGTAATGATTGAATAATTTGATTATCTATAGAGACATTAACATCATATGATATCTAGAAGAGTAAAAGTGGAAAATAGGAGGATCTAGTCTGTGTTGGATTATTTTGAAGTTGGTGTCATAGTGCTACCAAACATTGTTCATTAGAATAATTTTTTATTCACAAAAATGGATACTAATCACTATACTATCAAATAATGATTTATATTCTGGTTGATTTAAATGAGATAAAATACTAATGTATTTTTTATAATGACAAGGTCATAGTGGATCCCTTTTTTCCTATATCCTTGAGATTATATAGTAATATTAATTAATTATATGACATGTGGTCATATGGAATAATATGATGTGATATTTGAGATTCAAACTATCATTTTTTGGATAATCTTAAGGACATAAACTGAAAAAGATACCCTCGTACCCTAATATTTGAGCTAGCACTAACATAGCATGTAGGGTGTTCTCAATTTCCATGAGATGGTTGCTAAAACCTGGCATAAAATAAGATATATGAAGGGATGAATTTTTCACAAAATATTCAACCATAAAATATTACAATTCAGTATAATAAACACTAAAAAAAAGAAAGTACCTAAACATAAGCACATATATTACAACTAAAAATAGAACATCATCTAAGTACTCAGAAGAAAGACAAACATCCCAAAGGAAATATCACTCAATGGACAATAGATCAAGGACACCCACCACATATAATTAGAAAATTAACTTGGTAAGAACTCATAAATAAATATATAAATACCCAATGGAAAAGGAATGGTGTAATCTATGATTCCCAGTGGGGTCTCAACAAGTGTTCCAGGTCATATGCCACGATAAAAATCCAAATAATGATTTATATTTAAATATAATAAGGCATGTTAATACATTTTAATATTTAGATCAAAAAATACATTCATGTAAAAATAATGGAAAACATTTGAAACGTGGCTTAAGTACACATTTTATGTAAAACTATTTAAAAAAATCAACTATAGATAATAAAAGAGTTATATAATCAATGGAATATATTTATATATATCAAAACAATCAGAACAAGCACCATGGTCGTCTACTGTATGGTACGATAGTTTTGGTTATAGGATCCCTATAATATCATATAATATATTTAGTATAATATGTGTACACACATTACTCAGGATCATGTTGAGTAGGACACATCAACATCAAATTGGGGATACGATCTAATGAACATTGTTTGTGTTAGAGTTTCCACATAAATCCATTTTCATAGAATCATCATCATAATATGATTATTCAGAATAACCCACTAACTACCCCAACTCGCCTGTGCTCAATAAATCAATAAATAATGGGAAAATACTCTCATATTAAATAATATAATCATTTCAATTAAATTTCCCAATTTAAAGTTTCAATATTCCAAATCAATTTTAAAAATAAAACATGTGTTTTTATAAATTCATACATTTTCTATAAAAACAAATCCTAGGTTTTTATTATTTCAATTTGATATATTTTCAAAATCATTTTTCGAATCATTTCATTAATTCCATCAATTTCAAAATACACCCCAAATTATAATTCCATTGGAATTTGGGGGTTTCCCCCAAAATCTATGCCATTCCAACTTCCAATAAAAATTCATATGAAATTGGGATTTCATATATAATTTAAATTATATTTGAAATAATAATTAAAAAATAGTTTTAATTATATATAAAATCTCAAACCTAACAAACTATATTTATTCATGTAATCAAAAATCAACACCTACAACGAGATTCTCCAAGAAATAAAAAGGTCATCAGAGATCATGAAATTAAACCTAGAATCGGGATCCCAAAAAACAGGGTTTAAATCCCTATAAAATCATCTATTATATTATAGGGAGGATAGAATGAGATATTGGGTGAAAAATCATGAGGGGATATTTATTTACCTAGAAGCGAACAAATGAGATATTTTACACATCGATTAGCCAAATAAAGGGGTTTGGGGAGTCAAAACCACATCTTGGGAGCCTTCACATCCTATAATATTTATTCTGGGTTAAAGGGGGTCATTTGGGGGTTAGACTATGGGGTTCGGGTATTTAATTTTATTTTTCATAATAAAATTGTTATGTGCGCATGATTACCTATTCGCTGATTCATAGTTCAATAAATTGTGCACCCTAATCATTCACCCCTAAAATGGGGTTCATGGTTTTTTATATGAGGGGGAAGTGTTTTTTAAATCACGAACAAACTGTGAAATCCCCAATGACTGTGGATTCATATTTTTCAATTATGGGAACACAGTTTTGGAAAACCATGTGCATAACATGGATATCCCATAAAACCTGAAAATACATCAAAATTTAACCCAAAAGAGACCGAGAAAATAAAAAAAATGATCCAAATAAGGGTGAAGTTGTATATAAAAACAAGTTACAAGATGTTACTACCACACCACCATAGAACTTTTTGGTCACAATAAAGAAATCTAGACATTTTCATAACAAAGAGATAATGTCCCTACCCTATCATTAGTTCCTCACACTATTAATTCTCATGATAATCATAACCTTGATACCATAGCATAGAGACCAAAGGTATCATCCTCCCATGAAGTACCGTTTTCTAGAAATCAACAATCCTGACTTGATTTTCAGTCATTAATAAATCAGGCTTAATATCCATATAACTCCATCTCAAAACATGATATGGATTATAAATATACCTATGAATATATGATACATTTATCACATTACATATTGACATTAGTTGTGGTGGAGGTGATAAATGGTAATACATATTCCCAACATTCAAAAAAAACCTAAAATGGTCCCAAAAAACAATGAGAAAACTTCTCTTACCTCCAAAACCCTTGTGGATCTAACTAATATAAAAATCACAGGAACACCTGGTCACTAACTATGAACACCCATGCATTATGAAGAATATCATAAAAAGATTTATATTTTAATTGTACTATCAAAATTATTTAATGAATGAAATGAATCTTCAACATCATCTATTGAACCTAACTTGGTCCAAGGAAGGTTGGTTCCCCAATCACTGACCAACACAACGAAGGTTCACAATGTCAGCCATAAAAGGCCTCAAATGGACTCATTCTAATCATGGAATCATAACTATTGTTATAATAAAACTCATCCAATCCTAAATAGTCATCCCATGATCCAAAATATTCAAGGATGCATGAACGATGACTATTTAAATAATCTGTATGGACCACTCTATTTGGATATTAGTATGTGGGTGGTATGTTGTACTCAAATTAACTTTAGATCCCATAACCCCATGAATCCATCATCAGACATGAGAGGTAAAATATTGATTTATATCAGTGAAAATAATATATGGAACACTATGGACTTAAAAAATCTCTTTCATATAGCTATCTTCAAACTCCTCAACTTTCACTACTATAAATACTCCCTTTATCAGTGCTAAAAATGACCTTTAACAGCGCTAGAAGAAGTACTGTTAAATACTGCGAAGATAAAGGGGGTCCCCTTAATCAGCGCTCAAAAAAGCGCTGATAAAGACCCCTTTTATCAGCACTAAAAAAAGCACTGATAAAGGGGTCCAATATCAGCGCTTCCTTTATCAGCGCTTTTGTTTTAGCACTGATAAAGGACACGTATATCAGCGCTTTTAAAAAAGCGCTGATATAAGTTAAAAAAATTTAAAAAAAAAATTAAACATTTTAAAAACAAATTACAAAAAATTAAAAAAAATTAAAAAAATCATGCCAATATGTGTGGATTTATAGCGCTTGATCACCACTTTTAATAGCACTTTCCACCCCCTCCAGCACCCCTCACGCACCCCCTCCACCGTTTATCAATGCTAGCCCCCCACATCCACCCCCATGCGCACGCCTCTGCCTCCAGCAAGTTTTGAACTCGAGACCTCCCCCCTATGCGCCTAAGCCCTTACCACTACTCTATTTTGATTTGTTTGCTATTTCATGATATATATATATATATATGTAGTTATATTTATTCGTATAGTAATATATATTTATATTGATATATATATATAGTTATATTAATATATATATATAGTTATATATATTTATATAGTTATATTAATATATATATAGTTATATTAATATATATATAATTATATTAATATATTTACATATAGTTATATTAATATATGTATAGTTATATTAATATATATATATATAGTTATATTAATATGTAGATAATTATATTAATATAGATAGTTATATTAATATATATAGTTATATTAATATATATATATATCTATATTAATATATATCTCTATTTATATATATATAGTTATATTTATTCGTATAGTAATATATATTAATATTAATATATATATAGTTATATCAATATATCTATATATAGTTATATTAATATATATCTCTATTTATATATATATATATATTTAGTTATATTTATTCGTATTGTAATATATATTTATATTAATATATATATTGTTACATGAATAAATATATTTATAGTGATATTAATATATATATTTATAGTGATATTAATATAGATATATATATATAGTAATATTAATATATATGTAGTTATATTAATATATATATTTATAGATTAATATATAGTTATATATAGTTATATTAATATATAGTAGTTATATAAATATTCATATATTGGTATTTTAAATAAAATGGATATTAGTTATTATTTAGATAAAGCTAGTATATTTTCGATGCAAATATGTTTAATTATTTATTTTTAAAATTAAATATTTAGTTGTGAATATATAAAAAATATGTACATATAGTTATATATTTGATTATAAATAGTAGTGCATTATAAAAAATGATAAAATTTCAAATAAATAATATCAATATGAATGTAATACCTTGGAATAAATTTAGTCCCCACCAAAAAAGCCAATAATACCCCCTTAAACGAGGCTAAAAATCCACAAAATGTTAAAACATTGGAGTACCCCGACTAAAAACTCAGTTTTGGAGTCCTTCTGGGCCTCTTTTGGCCTCGAAAATCCCTTGACCAGGGTCCTTCCCAATAGTTCATAGCGACGTTCAGCTCGTCGCAGGCTTCGATTTGATATGTGGTAGAGCTCAACGGGACACTTGGATCAAAAGTTATGGCCATTTGAAGTTTGAGTTGCGTTTTCAACATATTTTGGATCTTTTTTTATTTTTTAAATTTTTTAGTCATTAAATTGTTATTAAATGACTATTACTCCATAATAATTAACAAATTATTAGTTAAAAATATTTTCTTAATATTTTATGAAGCCATTTTCACTAATTATCTTATATATTAAGTATATTAAGTGTAAATGTACATTTATACTTATCTAAAATATATTTAAAAATTATATATATTATTTATATCAATATAAATATATTTTTATATTAATATATTAATATATATTTTTTTTATTTTTTTTAAATTCGACCCTTTATCAGCGCTAAAAAAAGAGCTGATAAAGGGGTACTTTTATCTGCGCTTTTTTGAGCGCTGATAAAGGCACCCCCCTTTATCATCGCTTTTTCGTTAGCACCGATAAAGGGGGGGCGCTAGGAAAAAATGTTTTTGTGGTAGTGTTTGGATTCATTATAAATGGGTATAAAGTGAGCTAATTTGATTATCCTATAAATAACAACCCAAATTTCATTCAACTATATTTGGGTATGTGTAAACCCAACCAAACATTCCCTAGAAATGTTGTCCCACCTCCAAGTCAGAATTATAAGTGGATAAATCCAATCCAATGGTCTTGGGTTCTTATCCACAAGCTATTAGGATGTATAAAATTTCAAAAAAAAGTTACTAATGCCCCATCAGATACCAGTCCACCAGAATCATCATCGCATACCATAACACACATTTTCGATATTCATGGTGTATATCCCATTGGTAATTATAGACATACCCATTATACATTTCCCCACTATAAAATGTAAAACAATCCATTTCAAGAAACCAAATACACCTCTACATTTAACTACTACCCTGCAACAGTCTCCCCACCATAAATAGATTTACTAATTTTATAAAATCCATCATTAATATAATGTTCTTGAATAGAAATATTTCCAAGAGAAAAGGTCAAATGGAAACATTAAAGTTAACCTCATTCTTTTTTTCTTGAACCCCTAATTTTTACTGTGAAAAAATAGTAATCACGTTCTACTCTTCAGATGATTACATCATTTTCAGGATAAGAAGATTCATGCGCAATGCATCAGTATTGACATTCCCTTTCCCTGAGGTATTGGTAATATATAAATTGAAATAATTCTGGTACTTCAACAAATCTCTTCTAGTGGAGATACAAATATTTTTGGGAGAAGATGTAAATATAGATATGGTTGTAATAATACATGGAAAACCATTCACCAAAATGTTAATGCTACCTACTCTGAAGAGAATGCATCTGAGATATGAGTTTAGGGTAATGGGTTGGATAATTCGTCTCATGTGGCATATTCTACTATGATCTATGGGAAATGATGTGGTCACCTTGAAAATGGACACATCCCAAAAAAACCTAATGTGTTATAGAAGACCACATAGCCCAAATCATAATCTAGAAGATTCAACACCAACAAAAAATTGAAAGATGTTTCAACTCAAAAAAACTCTTCCATTAATCGTCCAAAAAAACATCCCTCCATTTTGAGTGAGAGAATAAATCATAGAAGAAATATTTTAGAATTCTATAATTATTTAGTGGTAATATATTACTGACCTAATAATTATTTGAATCCCAAAAACAATTGTACGATTATCCCATGCCATAAAAACTTATTCATTTATAAGGTCAATTGAGATACCATGTTCTGATACCATGTTCCTATTGAACCTTACTTCTTGAATCACGAAATTTCATTTCTATGGAATGTATTAATCTTAGTGATTTCTCAAAAATAATAGAAACTCTACTAGATGACACAAATGATCCATTCCAGATTGAGAGAAAACTAGGATTTCATAAATAAACAACACCATGAATATATCAAAAACTCATTAAATAATTTCCTCATCAAATCCATGAGGACTATAGGAGAATTCATTAAACCTAATGACATGAACCACATCAACAATTAAAACTAGTAAAAAAGATCATAAATTAGTGGAATGAGATACTTGTTCTCTACTATAACTTTTCTTAGTTTCCAGTAATCAACACATATGAAAAGTATTCAATTCACTTTTTTTCATGTAGAATAGGTGCCACCCAAGGTGACATATGTGGGAAGATGAATCTTTTATATAATTGATTATTCAACTATTTTTTTATATGGGTCTATGTGGTATGATGGAATAGAAACTGGTTGAGTACCAATTACTAAATCAAAAAAAAATCCCCCCCTCTTAACAATGGTAAACTAGAAAAAAAAAAGAATGAAAAATTTCTGGAAACTCAATGACAACTGGAGGTAGGTCATCACTTAATTAATCCCACTCTACATATAAAACCACTTATATTAATTTCACCAACATTGTTTAAGAAGGTATGGCTCTACTCGACCAGGTATCCCATTTTCTTGGAGGATATGACACAACACATCAGGGATGGTGAATTAGACACATAAAAGAAAACAATGAATTATGTCCTATTTAGAAATAAAACAATCCTTCCATAAAATGACATTAATAGGTTCCATATTGTGGTCCTAAAATTTCATGGTATGCTCGATTAATGACAAAAAAAAGAATAAGAAGGAAAATAGAGACCCTACTATATTTTTATGGGATCAGTAATACCCATCACATAAGATATTTGATTTATTTGAAGATTTCACTGGTTCAAAATACATGTCGATAAATATGAATGATATGAATCAACATAAAAAATCAGTAACTAGAGATAAAGGTATAATGATGGTACCTATCATGGTCACTAGACATGTATCTGCTCCATCTGGATACTCTTCTACTATTTGTAGAAGCTTAATTTTGGATTCCTATATCCAGAACCCATTTGTTCATTAAACATCTGATTACTCCATAGTACAATTTTATGCTTCTCAACTCAGTCCAAAATGTGTGAAAGAAAATATATAAATTAATTTTTAAATGTTACCTAAGAATCCATATGAAGTCAAAGATCTTGGTTGCCTCAGTAAAAACCCATTTTGAGTGCCCATGATTTCTAGACTAGAAGAAATTAAATGGGACTCTTCCAAGAAAAATAGGAGGTCAAGAGAAACCATATTATCTAGATCCACCACAAGACTCAACCCATTTTCTATTTCCATTAAAATAACTCATATAACTACCACTATGAGAAAAAGTAACCCCTATCAAGAATGACATTCTAGCTAGGTCATGCTCAACAATATATCACATATCCATCAAATTAGTATTAGAAGATAAACTCAGCAAAGAAATCCTAAGAATGAATATTGTTATGAAGACCCACATTGAACTATTGATTCATGATCATCTCATTCGATACAATCTTAGATTCATGCTCCACAAGTACAGAAAAGAATTTTTTGTACTCTCTCACATTCCATTCATCCTATTTGAGTTTGAGAAACAATATATCCTTAGACAACACCATAATCTCTAGAGAGAATTAGTCAAATAAAATAACTCTAAATTCATTTCACTCTAATATTTCATGCCTTTTCTACATTTCCTTTGTATCTCACCATCCACGTCTAGGTCCCTCTAGCATGATGTTGAATCATTCTTCCTTGAATGAATTCATTGATTCAATGAAATCAAAAAGGATCTCACTCTTTCTCATCCAAAACTCAGACTCTCACTACAAAAAATGACTTATATCAATAGAAATTTATTATCAGATAACATATCTGTTAGTAAAAATGAGTAATTCCAACAGATATTATTTTTTATTAGTATTAATTTGAATCACCAACAATTTCTTTTTCCAACAGATATATCTATTGATATTTATGGCATAATACCAAAAAATCTTTTACTAATAGTAAAATATATTTCTATATATACTAATTCCAACATTTTTATTACTAACACATAAATTTGTTATTAATAATAACCATTACCAAAAATTTCATTTCCATCAATATAAATTGTTATAATAAACCAATCAATAACATGTAACCAATAAAGGAAAACCAAATAATATATATATATATATATTATTTTTACACTAAGTCAATATCCATTTTTTGCAACCTTTTCGAGGCCTAGGTCTCGTGGTGAAACCCTCACCCAGTCAGCATCTGAGCTCAGAGAAGAACCCCTAAATGGTGTCTCCACTGATTTTCGTTCACTTTCTTTCAGTTCAAGGGTTTTCCAGTGGTGTATTTCATGGATGTCGAGGTGTTGGAGTTTTTGTCTACATTCAGTTTCTCTCTGGTGGTGGTATTCCCTCGGGGCCTCCCATCCATGGATACAATGATGAAATCCATAGACGCCATCTATTTCACCGGGTCGACGATGGGATTTATCAATGACTCACGGGTGCTCATCCGCTGCAAAAATAAGTGTGATTTCTACCAATTCTGTTTGAAGGGTTCGTAGAATATCTTGGGTAATCTTATACACATTCATAAATGGACTCTATTCAATCAAGGTGAGTCCGATTCTTCCGTTACCCTGATCTATAATGGTCTTGTGGGGTTTGTGATTCATTTTTTGCAGTTCGAGGATTTGTATTCCATTGCATGCGTAATCGGGGCACCTTTCAAAATTAAAGTCTCTGTGTTATATCTATAACAACTATTGTTATATTGAGTTTATATAGAGCTCAATCTATCTAAGCCATTTTTTCTAAAAATTTGGATCCTTAATGGGTTAGTTGGATTCTTTCAAATGGTCTTCTATGAGGACCTTGAACTGTATTTTTCTCCCTACAAGCTTCTTGGTCACAACTGCTGGTCTACTTCTTCCTACGTGTACTTATTATGGGTTCCGTCCATCTTACCAGCCTGGTCCTGCTAAGTGGGACCCAAATTCTTACTTTCATCATCAAAAGGATGGTCATGGTCCTAGGAATTCTTCACTCCTGGATTCCCTTGTCCAGACCATTCATGATGAAGGTCATCCCCACAAGGGCAAGAAAAATGATATAGGGGTCCTTCTTCCCATGTCCATGCATTAGTGGATTTCCAAGATGATGTTCCTAGAGGATGGGGCTAATGCCTATATGTTGGAGTAGGGAATAACCAGCTTAATAATTTGATCTCATAGGTGAATCAGGAAAACAAAAGTCCAGTAGAGTTTGAACATCGTTCATCGGGTGCATACAAGATCTTCTCAGATTGCCCAGCTTCCAGGTGTGGTTGGATGATTTAGCAGCCATGGGAAGGTTAAATCTTTGATTTAATGTGGATAATATACTATGAAGCCACCAATATAGAAAAAGGAGTTGCAGATTGGAGGAAAGCAGGGAAATTCAAAGGAAAATATAGGGAATCATCCCATAAGGAAACATGGTTTGGGCACTGCACGATGATCTGGTCAGCATGTTTATTTCTCCATCGATTGAGTACCATAACTATTTTTAACAGCTTGAGGGTTATCTTGATAAGGAAAACTATTGTCAAGATGAAAAAAGGGAATAATCCATTATTACATGGTTCTTGTAAATCACCTACCACTAGTCCCATTAGGGGATGAAAAAAGAAGATATTGTCTATTAGACCAAAGGTTTGTGAGTTTGGGATAAAATATGAGGACCTAAAACTCTGTATATTTTCAAGATAGAGAAAATCATAAGAAGTATCAGGAATACCACTCTGAGTCTTGGAATCAAGAATAATATTTTTGTGTATCGTAGCAGGGAGTGGGTGGATCAGACTGATGAAGCTTCTGATTTTGTTCAATAGTATAAGTATGTTACTGAATATGGAATGTTTCATCTATTTATGATCTGGATAGTTGAATGGTTTTATTTCCTTTAGAATTTTAGAGGGTTTCATTGCTTTTAATCCATTTAGTACCCCTAGATTTGTGGATGTGGTTCAGAATGTTCAGTCCATCAATGAAGACAATGCGAATACTTACAAGCCTGAGCCATCTATGGTTGAAGTCACGAGTATTGCATAACTATCACAAGAGGAGGATAAAAATGTTAACTATGACTCCAGTGAATCCATTATAAGATAATTATGAGCAAGATTGCCAAAGTGACGATGATTTTTTGAATTTGAGTATGAGAAATGGTAAGAAAACAATGGTTGTTTCATATGGGTTCATTTCTCTAAAGACCAATAAGACTCAGAAACCTATATATTTCTCTAACAACGAAAGAATGATTATCACTAGATCCTTAGAGTACTCTAGGATAGAAAATTATAGACATTCCCCCACAAATTGTTCCTGAATAGTTTCTAGTTGATATTAAGGGTATCAATTGTGATAATGAAGTTGATCCCGCTATGAAGGATTCATATCAAATCGAGGAGGAATTCGGGGAAGAAATGGAATCATGGATGGATGAACAAGATACAATTGTTCATTTCTATCTGCTGTTGCTGGATAGTTGCTTGTTTGGTTTGGTATAATCTATATACCCGTACGGTTTATGGTGGTTTGTCTTGTGGGTTCCTGAATTTTTTACATTCTGTTTTGTTCCTAATGGCTTAGTTTTTTCAAAATAAGGTGTTGGGATCTTGATTTTGGGGTTGTTTGATTGCAATGATTGGAATTTTCTTAGAGCACTTGTTCAGTTTCTTTCCGGTTTCAGATTACAATTTAGCTTGTGGTGGTGTTGGAAATATTGAGGTTTCATCCATCCATGCTGTTGGTTGCATCTGTTATAAGTAGTGGACTCTTCAACATTTTTTTCCTAATAAATATCTATTGGACATCGTGGCAGCATCCTCCTCCTTTTGAATATTTTGTACTTTTTGTGCTAAACAAAGCCACATCCAGAACCATGTCACCACTAGACTCAATGGAGTTATCAGATGCCACCAGCCCAGTGTACTCAGAATGGAAATACAGTATTGAAGCATTTTAACTGTACTTCTCTGTTGAAAATTCGTAGCCCAAATCAGAATGGTAATTTTCTCGAGACATTTGGACAGTAGATATCAATTTTCCTTCTAGATATGGAATTCATAGATTTAAGATATTTTAAATATGTAGACCATAAATTGATGAGGGTTGGACATTCCTGAAGATGTGGGCAGGATTGTGCTTATTCACCTGATTGTCAGGTTGGTCCAGAGGAATGAAGGCTTTTATTGATGAGGAGATTGGAAAACATGGTGTTTTCTTCAGGATTTTATGATTGAATTGTTTTTATGATTATGGGCTCAAATAGTTACTCCATTCCCTCTTTATTTGATGTTTTATTTTATGTCATGTTTGTATCCTCATTTGATTTCTTCAGGGTGCAAGCTCACTGCACCTCATGTCCTTATTATAATTTGAACCTTTAATAAATTTTTTAGGGGGATGGGTTGGGAAAACAACTCATGTGTCAATCTCCCAGGTAAATTTTTTTTTGGCCCACCCGCCTGGGTCCTTCTGAATCTCCCACCAAGAAAAGCATCTGCTTTCCCCCATCCAAGGGTAACCCTAGTTCCTCAACTGTTTCCCACCAAAAACCCCCATCGGCCATCATCTAAGTCTTGTCGTGCACCAAAATACCGTTACACCTCCTACACACCCACACTCATTATGCACAACCTCCCACCATTGTGAATTATTCATCCATCACAAATAGTGCCTACTGTTTCCCTCCTATACCCTAGCAGTACCCTATGGAAAACATATCCACCCCAACAATTAGCTTGGGTATTTACATCATCATCCAAAAATATAGAATGAATAACCTTCAATTTTCATAGCATCGATCAACAAAATGTTACACAGTGGAGATATTTCCATCATCAAGAGCGCTTAAGGTGAGTAGGTTTTGAGGAATTGCATTTCCCTATTTGAGATGAACAATCAAATGCGATATAGTTGGGTGATGAGTTTGAAATTTCAGGATCTATTACCTTTATCCTCACAGTTTTATTCTTCTATTTTCCTTGTATTTTTATTACTGTAATTTTTTTTTTTTATGTTCATGATATTTGGATGATGAATTCCATAATGACTTGATTGTCTTTCAAGGATCCAAACAACATTATCACTCACTATTTTTATCATTTTTTAAAATGTGGTACTAGATTGTCTGTATTCATATAGTAATCTATATACAAGTCAATAAAATACATATATTTCATGTTTTAATTATTTTTATGTTTATTGTTTTGTCAATCCTATTGACATTATGGATTAAAAATATGGTGTTATTGTTTGATTCTTATGTGAAACATAGTAGGAATTCTAGTATTATATTTTTATTTAATTTAAAACTTTACATTATCACATGTTTTTTTGGTAATATCTGAGAATTAAAATGATATTTGGGGTTGATGTAGGGATGACATTCATGGTTTTTTGTACCTTACCACATCTAATTTTTTCTAGCATCTCTTTGGTTTATTCTAAATTTTTAGAGGATGGGACTTTCATTCATTCACATTGTTCATTTTTCACTTGTAGAAATATATAAATTTAATATTTTTTTGATAGGGACATGTTATTTTCTACTAAATCAACAGGACTTGAGAAATTCCATCAATCTCACTATTCTTTACATTGATTTTTGGTTTTTGCAGATATTAATGAGAACGTGAATATCAAAGATGTTTCAATTTCTATAGAATTATTATGTTATTTTGATTTTTACGAATTATTTTCAAATAATTATAGTGGGTAATTAATAATGTATTTTGACATGGAATTATCAAAGGATTGAGGGTAGTGCAGATTGATACATAATTTAGGTTTTCATGTTGTTATTAGTAATGTTGGTTCAATTTTGGTTTTTCTTCCTACAAAAAGGTCCAGTTTCGGTTATTTTCATGCTCTTGTGGATAGCATGAGGAATTGATGATTAGAATGTAATCATGAACATTCATATGTGGATTAATTGATGTCCATATAGATTTATTGTTCTTTAATTTAGTAATACTATTTTTTCACTATTTTTAATCATACTTTGGTATGTTCTTGCATCATAAATGAGATTTTAATTCAGGTTCAGTTTTGTTATTTCAATTTTCATTATTAATGATGGTTTATTTTTGATTAAATTTTGTTCATATTACATTATTATAGTCATCATTAGTAATGTGGTTTCAATTTTGGTTGTTATCATACCTTCTTGCAGTTAGTACTAGTAATGTAGTTTAGTTTTTGTTTTGTTTTGATTATTATCATACTTTCTTATAGATAACATTAGTAATGTGGGTCCATTTTTAGTTGTTTCATATTATTTATGATAACATGAGGTAGTTCAGATTGGTATTTAATCTCAGACTTTCATGATCAGATTAATTGATGTTCTTGTAATATTTAATAAAATTTATTTCCTTATTATTTTCATATGTCCGCAAGTGCTGTCAAAACTCATTTCTCTATTGGAAATTTTTAATAATAAATATTTAATTACCATGTGACTTTTAATATGCATTATAATGTTTCATTTCTTATCTTATTGATTTTTTGTGTCAACCTGTGTTCATGAGAGATTTTATAAATTTTTAGCTTGTGTATTGGATAACACTTTGTCATGGAAAGTTAAACTCTATGCAGGATGTCTATTCTGAGTCTATGGAAAGGGTTGTTTTAATATTTCATACATGGAAATAATATTGATATTTTTTTGAAATAAATCTAGATTATTTCTTATCAAAGGCCATTTCATTAATGTGTAGGATATTCTGTGGTCCATGGTGGGGGCTTGTAAAGGATTAAACATGTTGGCATGTCTACAGACAAGAGCATTGAAAACTTATACAAGGTGGAAAGTATTTAGTCAGGTGCTATGTGAAAATGCCTACCTCAAAATGCATAAATTGAGGGATTTTGCAACAATGTTTAAGCTAGGTGTATTGAATATAGCTTCAACATATCTTGTTTTATATATAAAACTATATCGAAATCCAAGGATTTCAAAGGCATGTTTGATTTAGGGAGATGCATGGATGACCTGACAAATGTGGTGAAGCTTCACCACAGTAGATGGGCTGAAGAGACTCAACGCTAGTGAATATTGGTTCATAGATTTAGTATAAGGAGTATTGTGGAGGGTTCCTAATTAGGGAATCCTCAAAACTATTCTTGGTTTCTGATCTTGATCTATGTCATGGTGGTTAGTTCACTACAAATGTAATGTGAGGCCTTGAAATCCAGTGGTTGGACATCTATCATGGTCATCTCTGCCATTTACTCAGTGTACTAATGTTTTTTTATTTTTATACGTACTTTTGTTTTATATACATATCCTTGTTTCATTAAATATTTGTTTCACTCAATGTACAAATGTATGAATCACAAGTGTTTTCATTTTTCTTTATCTTATAGTTGTTGTATCCACTTGGTAGATAGTCTCCTTATTGTGGTCATTGGGTGGTATATTAGACTGTGGCCTTATTGGCATCTACCATGACTGGTAAGAATTTTCACTACATTTATGGCTCAACAGTTTGGGAACAAAAAATTATTTCAAGTTACTAGTTTATTTTATTTCTTAGTTCATGTTTAATTGACTATGTATTTTTCACTCTACTAATAAATGATGTTTTTTTGGTAATTGGATGCTTATAGGTATGAATCATTCACAACATATTTATGAATTTGTAATTTTATACATGTTTCCGACATTTATTCTCTCATTAAAGATCCAATTTCTATTAATAGAAGGTATGCCCATTTCCATTGCCCAGGTATGCCCATTTCCCATTGCCCATTGCTAAGGTTATTCCCATTTTCCATTGCTCATTTCCCAGTTCAATGTGTTTCTTTATTAAACATTTTCCAAAATCAAACACATCCTTATTTCTACACATTTGGAGGGGTGGATTGATTGTGATTTTTTTGGTGCAGGTTTAGCCTTGTGGACCAGATGTCGGAGATAGACATAATGTTTCGGTGGGAGGGGGCTGTGGACAATGGGCATATATGCGCTTACTAGATTCTTGATATTTCATCTAGGGTGATGAAAAATTCTCACAATGTAAATCATTTGTATACCTCCATTTATTTATATATCTGTTTCAATTCAAGTCGATAATTTTCACTAATTTGATCCGAGCTAGATCACTGGCATGGATGGGGTGATGCTGACTCACTATTCTTGGGTTGATGGTGCTTATTGGTCCCTGGTGTTCCATGGATGATTTGCTTCTAGCATGGATGAGTTGATTCTAACTCATTGACATGGATGGAATTATGCCAGACCTTGGTGTGGCATGGATGGGTTGCTACTAGCTCGCAGGCATGGATAGAATATTTCTGGATCATTGGTTCTGTGTTTCTGGTGCTTGCTGGTCCCTGGTGTGGTATAGATGGGTTGCTATAGGCATGTGGGGTTGTGGGTTGGATAGGTGTGTTGTGATGGATCCTATTTGGGGATGAATTTTGTATTGATTCAATTTCATTATTAATATAATTAAATTTTTTATAATTTTGAACATGTGTGAAAATTGTCTTATTTTTAATAATTAAAACAAATGTAATATATATGATAAATTAATAAATATAATATAAAATTTTACTAGAAATAAAATTTTATAATTTAATAGATATAATATGTTGGTAATATTTTTACCGACAGAAAATTATTTCATTAGAACCTGTTGCTAAATATTTTAACCAACATATATATTATCTCTTGGTATTAATATAATTGTAACAGATTGATTTTATCTGTCACAAAAACATTTAGCAATAATGTTTTTACCGATAGTTTTGTGATATAGACATATATGTCGGTAAAATGTATTACCAACAAAAAATTTACTTTTACAAACAGATATTCCCCTGTAGGAAAAAGTGAAATATTTTGTAGTTTCTTGAGGATTATTAGATCTAGGAAAATTGGTGTCTTCTAGTGAACGAAATGAAAATCAAGATTATGGAATTTACTCTTCTAAGGATCCAAAATTCAAACATAATTGGGAATGGGTGTAGGAACTGACCTATATCTTGTATAGAATGCACAATACTCCCAATAATATTGTTTTATATAGAAGTATTTTCTTTTTATTTTCCACGAAAATAACAAAATAAGATCCTATAATATATCTTCTTAGAGGCTTTATGCATCACAACATCAAAAAAAACACTGAATACATCAAAACATTTCTCAGATAAATAACTCAATGAAGAAAAATGAGAAAATTAATCCCATAAAATAAGATAATATTATTTGTATTTCAACTTATCCAAATCAAAAGAAGTAAAAATACTAAAATTAGATTACATTATTCCATAAGATTCCTTTCCCAAAACACCCACGGTTCCTTAAGGCACATTATGATGAGATATGGACATGCACTCACTTGTAACTACCTCATAAGTCCTAATATGATATCCAAAAATAAGAACTGACATAGGTAAATGAAGTTTAACATAAACATATGAGGCGAAATTATTTTGAACTAGCCTAGATACCTTAATACCCTGATACCCGATCTGGAACTAACATATCAAAAAAGGTAATTCCTGACCCCAACAGATTGGTGACTAGAACCTAACATCATATAATATAAAATTGGGAATAAATTATACACCAAATCTAGCAAGCTAAAAATATTATAATTTAGTTTTCTCACCAATATATAAAGAGAAATTTTGATAAACCAAATAGGTTTATCAAAAAACAAACTAGTACATCATCAATGTACTCATAACAAATAAATACATCCTAGTGGAAACATCATTCTAATCCCAATGTATAAAGAACATCTACCACCAACAAGTGGTGATTTTCTTTCTCTAAGACCAGGTATAAGTAAATCTACAAATTCAAAAATCCAAAGGCAGGGTGTGAGATATATAGACCAGTAGGGTCCCACAATGTGTTTTATATAGATGTTATGATAATAAAACAAATCATTCTATCAATTTAAATAATGTATAGTTTGTAAAATCATTTTAACATTTAAAATAATCATGAAATCATTTCGAAATGATATAAAACATTTCAAATTTGGATCAAATAAAACTTTTATATAAGATAAGTTATATAAATAAACTACCATGTATAAAATAGTTGTATTATCAATAGAATATATATATATATATGTGTCAAAAAAAACAGAACAAGCACCATGGTCATCTTCCCTATGGTATGGTAGATTCCATTTGTTGGATCATCATACTAATCATTTTAGTAATTGAAACTAATATGATTACACAAGTCCCTTATATTCAACCTGAATTGGACTGATAAAAATCCCATAGGGGATAAGATATTCCAAACTATTTTTTGTTTATAGATTTCATTCACTTTAAATTAACATGGAATCACCATCCTTGAATTATTTTCCTAAATAACACACAAACTACCCAGTGTAACGCCCCGACCCCAGTTACCCAGTGTTGGTGCATTATTACATAACATTGGCATGATCACAAGAAAGATCAAATCTCTAAAGACTGATTGGTTTAGTAGCCTTGGAAACACTAGATATATTCTTAACGTTTTACATTACATCATGAAGTGAAAAACTACTACAACAACATATTCTCTCTATAGTCTACACTATTATCCTCTCATAATATCCCTGCAGGTCATTCATAATTTACTTCTTCACATCCTGGGAAAAATAAAACATAGAAAAGGGGTGAGCTCAAATGTCCAGTAAGGATAACAATATAGTAGAAACTTTCATAAATAAGTATAAACATTTAAGGTAGTGTATAACTAAAAAAAATCCTTCTAAACATGAACTTCAACATAGTATGGAAAAATAAAATGAAATAATTCCATTTACTTATTCACATTGATATTCTACTTATCGAATAATCACATGAAATATCAATAACCACTTTCAAAATGATGGAATGCATAATGCCAGACTATCATAACCACATAACCAAGGCCTCGTGCCAAGACTACAAATAATATTTTGTCAAGCCCTTGTTCCAAGACACTAGTTTGTCTCTTGAGACCTACCGATGCGTCGAGGAGCTATAGCAGGCTCCCCCCATCACATATTAAGCCCAATGCATTCCCATATGAAAAGGTTTAAACAATACATAAACATTCGTATTAAAACTATCGTACGAAATGTAAATACTTCATACACAAACCATGAATGGTATAAAAATAACACATCCACTGTCAACCATATCACAAAACCTTCAATACAATATAGAAGTTTTGTTTCATAATAAATCAATTTCTAATAAGCGTAAAATCCATCAAAGGATGTTGACATAGATGAAATCAAAACTCTTTTTATTGAAATATCTCTCTTTAATTTGAAATCATTTAAGAGTCATATATTTCTAAAATAAAACATTTTCTTTGAAAATATTTTTATAAGATTGTAAGGGAAGATTCTATGATTTTATAATGGCGGAAAATAGCTGCACCCGCCATATAAGTTAAAAAAACATTCTTACCTTAATTCTGTCGAAAAGGTTAAAAAGAACCTTGTTTGGAAAAAGATGGAAATATTCCTTTATAAACCTCTTATAAAAAGTAAAAAAAGGGTATAAATGACTTTAACCCGTATTCTTGTAAATAGTAAAAATGTTTTGAAATACATTTTTAAGAAACATGGATGTGGATGATAAAGAGATCCCAGTAGATTATTACATATAAACAACCTCGGATAATGAAGAGATTGCGAAATAAACCCTTACCTTTTACTTGTCCTTTGTTGAGGGTAGCTTAACCTCCTTTATAATGGAGAAATAATTGTTTTTAAATAATAAAATAGTCATCTATATTATTATGATATCATATATGATCTTTTAACATTGCTTTTTTATAATATTTTAGAATTATCGTCGTTTCAGGTGTTAACTTACTCATTTTCTTTTATATGTTATGTTATGTAAGCCATGTTTGTCACAGATAGGTTGTATCTTAATCATATCCAGAATTATATCAAGTCCTTAGATACTAATATTAATCATCAAATGAGAATTATACTTTAATGGATACGATGAAGAATGAATCTATTCACGTTCGTGGAGACGGTAGTCCGTACGTACGCACGAGCGACAATATCATTATTTTGATATTAAAATAATATATAATTGGATGGTATATAATATATAATGAATCATTATCATGTTATATTTATTATTTACATGAGTTACACATCATTATTATACCCATCCAAATAATAATTTATTGAATAACAATTACACCACGACGTGGAGACGGTAAGCCGTACGTACGCACGTATGGTGATATGTTATTCAAAAGGATGGATAGAATACATAATATGGTTGTACCATATTTATAACAACATCACAGTTTATTTATGATACTGGAGTTATTATGTTATAATGGTAATAACAAAGAAGGAAGAATTGCAAGAAGAAAGGAACATGGAAAAGGGTGGTGAAATCATTACCTCTTCTTCGGGTTCTTCCTTTTGATTTGATCAAAAGGGCTCTTAGGTTGGCTTTCTGACTAAAGTAAGGCCTCTAGGATAAATTGAGGGAAGATGAGAGAGTATTTTGGCAGAGTTTGTCCGATCCAAAAGGCTTTTACGGTGTGAGTTAATGATAAGGGAGAGTTCCCTTTTATAAAAGGGGTGAGGGGCACATTTGGAAAAGTTATAAATATTATTTTATAATAAATTCATATTCGGTTTCTAATGTCTTAAAAGTGGATTATTTAATGTTTAAGGCGGGGATAGGTCTAAAACCACTCAACCAATAGAATTTAGACAGGTTTGGGTTACTATATTAACCTTATCATTAAGTATTAACTCTTAGTTAATTAGTTTCACTTTTACAATGTCTCTTTGTATTTTTATATTATATGGTTAATAAACATACTATTTACATCCAAGAGATGCCCAAGTGGTCCATTAATGATACACCTATCATGATATAAGTCTATTTACCAAACCATATATTTTTATGAATTTAATATAAATTAATAATATAATATTTGTTTAAAAAAACTCTTTTATGTCAATTCTGACACTATTCAATAATTTATTTTTGTAAAATTCATAACATAATGATTAATTCGAAACAATTCAGTAAAATAATTACTAATATGTCATATTAACCTAGAAAAATAGTTTAATTCATTAAAAGTCTCAAATTATATTAATTTTGGGTATTTATAATATCAATTATTTTAATTTTTCACTGTTATGGTAATTACTGCATCATCATTGTGTCATAAATAAATTAAAATATTTGTAATATAAAAATTATAAATATAATATAATCATTTAGGAAAGATTTTTAGATTTCTAATGAATATTTACAATCAAATTTATCTTTTGTATAACCCTATATTAAATTTTTTTTAGTAAATAAACATTGATTTTGACTCTTTTAACTCTTCGTTGAATTAAATAATAATAAATGTCCTAATCTAATCCATGTGGACCTAAATGATAATATTTTATTTATAAGGTTCTTTTTGGTCGAGATAAACTTGTCCAATAGAATTAGGGCATTTGTTAGGGTAATATTAATATCATTTTTACCCTTAATTACCCTATTTACTTTTAACGGTGATAAATAAAAGTAAAAAGTTACTATTCACCAAAAATTATTTTCATCTCATTGAACAACATTTTACTCCTTGATATTAAATGTGTCTCTCGGATTTTCGAAATTCCAATCACAGAAGTGGTAAAATTAAGTTTTATGAAAAATTCAGTTTTTTAACTACCACTTAGTAGTTTCACTATTCATCAAAAATTGATGTTTTTCAGAACAATGCCAAAATTTCACCCTAAGATATAATTGATATTCCGAATTAAAAAATTAAGTCTATTTTACAATATTCCAAAAATAAAAGTTTCATTAATTAATTTTATAATTAATTCCTGCTGTCACAATAAATAGCGTGTTTTTAAGAAACAATATATATCAAAAGATTGACAATTGTTTATGTCCAATTTCAAAGTGAAATTAATTATAATGAACACAATTGGATAAAATAGTAAAAATATATTCTAATTATACTTGAAAACCACTAAATAATATAATTTATAACTATAAATTATTTTCATTAAAAAAGTTGTTTTTAATTATTTTTCACTATTCATAAAAATTTGAAGTTCTCAGAAAAATAACAACAATTCAACTAAGGATAATTTAGATATTATTAATCCAAAAATGAAGTCCATTTTAAAATATAAAATATATATAATTTCAAAAATTAGGTATTAATATTCATAATGGCTAGTTTGATTGGTTGTGGTGTGTTAGAACTCGATGTTGCGTATAACACATGCTATCACATTTTTCCAATAGAAGTGTACCGTAGAAGCTTGGGGTGTTACATTCTCCCCTCCTTCAAATAATTTCGTATTCGAAATTTCTAGAATACTACTGCCTGAAAAGACTCCAGTGGTTCTTCATCATATGTTCCTCGGGTTCCCACGTTGCCTCTTATATCTTATGGTTTCTCCACAAAACTTTTACAAAACGCGTCGTCCGATTTCTCAGCACTTGTTCTCTCGTATCAAGAATCTTGATCAGCTCTTCGCAATAAGACATATCGGGTTCCAGTTCTAATTCCTCATAGGTGGGTACATGCATTGGGTCAGGCATGTATTTCTTCAATAGAGACACGTTGAATACATCGTGAACTTTGGAGAGACTTGGCAGCATTGCCAATCGGTAAGCTACATCCCCAATTCATTCTAGAATTTCGAAAGGTCCGATGTACCTGGGACTCAGTTTACCGTTCTTACTAAAACGTATGACTCCCTTCCATGGAGATACCTTCAGGAAAACATGATCACCGACTTGATATTCCAAATCTTTCCTTAGATTATCGGTGTAGCTCTTCTGCCTACATTGAGCTTCTTTGATGTGATTTGGGATTACCCTCACCTTTTCCATCGTTTCCTCCACTAGTTCTGGGCCTGCAAGTTTTCTTTCACCAATGTCATCCCAACAGGTTGGTGTACGACATCTCTTTCCATATAACGCTTCATATGGTGCCATATGAATACTCGAATGGAAGTAATTGTTATAGGAAAATTCTACCGGAGGTGAATATTGATCCCACATACCCTGAAAGTCAAGTGAGCAGGATCAAAACATGTCTTCTAAGGTTTGAATAGTTCGTTCTGATTGTCCATCTATTTGATGGTGGTAGGCAGTGCTCAAATGATGTTCAGTATCCAAGTATTTCTGAAGATTTTCCAGAATCTTGAAGTAAAATGGAGATCACAATCAGAAACAATCGATAGGTGTACTCCATGAAGTCTCACAACTTCATTAATATATAGTCTTTATAGACGTTCCTGTGGTAGATCTTCTCTTATAGAAAGAAAAATGTGCTGACTTGGTAAGACGATCAAAAATGACCCATATTTCATCATTACTTCTAGGAGTCTTTGGTAACCCCATGACAAAGTCCATCGTAATATTGTCCCATTTCCACTCTGGTATGGGAAGAGGTTGCATGACTCCTCCAGGCTGTTGCCTTCCAGCTTTCTATTGTTGACAAACCATACATCTCGACAAAAAATCAGAAATCACTCTCTTCATGTTGTCCCACCAAAAATGTTCCTTCAAATCTCTATACATTTTGGTTCTCCTAGGGTGTATTGAGAAATTGGAACTATGCGCATCATCCAGAAATTCCCTTTTTATATCAGGTATATCGGGAACATAAAGTCTCTTCCCGAATTTCAAAATTCCATCTTCATACACAATGTCTCTCAATCTCCAATCATTAACAGCTTTAATATTCTTTTGAAATTCTTCATCATCAGTCTGAGTACTCTTAATCCTTTCTAGTAAAATTCTTTTGGCAACCATTCGAAAAAGAATTGATGTTTCACCTTCCCTGGTTATTCCCATGTCCATCTTCACTAGATCCATGAAAATTGGATCCCTTTTAATTCTCATATTTTTCAAAACTCCATGATATTTTCTGCTCAAAGCATCTTCCACCTTTTTTGCTTTCCCCGGGTGGTAGTGTATCGTACAATCATAATCCTTGAGTAATTCAAGCCATATCCTTTGCCTCATGTTGAGTTCTTTTTGTGAGAAAATATACCTCAAACTCTTGTGATCAGTATAAATCTCACATTTTTCACCATAGAGGTAGTGCCTCCATATCTTTAAAGTAAAGATCACAGTTGCTAACTCAAGATCATGAGTATGATAGTTTTGTTCATGAATTTTCAACTGTCATGATGCATAGGCAATAACCCTATCATTCTGCATAAGGACACAACCAAGTTGTTTCTTCGATGCATCACTATAAATAACGAACCCATCATTCCCCGATGGTAGAGTCAATATAGGATCATTGAATAATCTTCTCTTCAGTTCTTCAAAAAATTCTTCACACTCTTTTTTCCAAACAAATTTATCCCCTTTACGTGTGAGCTTCGTTAATGGGTTTTCCAATCGGGAAATTTTTTGAATGAAACGTCGATAATAACCTGCCAAACCAATAAAACTGTGTACCTCAGTTATACTCGTAGGTGCTAGCCATTCTTGGATTGCCTTGGTCTTAGAAGGAACAACAAAGATTATATCTTTAGAGACAATATGGCCAAGAAAAGAAATCTCATGAATCCATAATTCACACTTGCTAAACTTCCCATATAATTCATGTCTTCTCAGAGTCTTCAGGATAACGTGCAAGTTACTTTCATAATCTTCGTAGCTTTTAGAGTGTACCAAGATATCATCAATAAATACCACCACAAATTCAATGAGATATTCCTTGAAAACTCTATTCCTCGGATCCATGAATATAGAGGGTGCATTAGTCAATCCAAAAGGCATTACTGTAACCTCGTAATGCCCGTACCTGGTTCGAAATGCTGTTTTCGGAATGTCTTCCCTCTTCACACACAAATGATGGTATCCTGATCGATGGTCAATCTTTGAAAAGTATTGAGCTCCTTTAGTTGGTCAAATAAATCATCAATGTGAGGTAGGGGATACTTGTTATTTATTGTTATAGCATTGATCTCCCTGTAGTCGATACATAACCTCATTGATCCATCATTATTTTTAACAAAAAAGAGCAGGGGCTCCCCATAGAGAAACACTAGAGAGAATAAAACCCTTATTAATCAATTCCTCTAGTTGTTTATTTAGTTAAACTAATTCTACAGTGGCCATTCTATAATGGGTCTTCGATATAGGCCTTGATCTAGGAATTAAATCAATGGAAAACTAAACTTTTCATTCTGGAGGATGTCCAGGTAAATCTTTCGGAAACACATCTACATATTATTTCACAATAGGAACATCCTCTATTGGAAAATTCCTTTCCTCACCCACAATCATTTCATTCTCTTCCTCCCCAATAATTGAATTTAGTTGAGCTACTGGGGGTGGATTTAGATAAGAAATAGGTGGTGACGATTCTGCTCTAAATATAAGGTGTTCCTTATCGTCATCATCAAAAATCGTAACCTCTTCTTCTTACAATAAATATTCACATCATTATTCGAATTCCAATCCATACTGTGGATTATATCAAACTCAATCATAGGTATGACGATGAGATCAGTGGATAATGAACATTTATGTGCTCTAATGGGGACTGGTTCACAAAACATTGTTGCAATGATAGTTCCCTTAGGAGTTTTAAGTGACAAATTCCTTGTGAAATCAAATTGGAAATATCTAATTTTCTTAGCAAACTGGGAAGATATGAAACAATGTGATGATCCAGAATCAAATATTGCATTTTCTAAACTTGAGGAAACCATTAAATTACCTTCCACCACATCTTTCGGAGATCCTACCTCAACAGTAGTGATAGCATAATCTTGGCCTTGATCCCTTGGCCTTTTTTGAGGTAAGTTCCCCTGATTCATAGGAAATTCATTTGCATAATGTCCCATCTCGCGGAAATTGTAGCACTGAAAATTGGTATCTTACTTCTTCCCTTTGCATTCACGAGCTTGGTGGCCATTTTCACCACACTTGTAACAGACACCCATTCCCTTCAAGCAAGTATCGGGGTGTTTCTTCCCACATTTACCACAGGATGGATATTCAACCTTTCACTTCTTCCCCTTATTTCCATTCCCAGATCGATCAGCGGATCTCTTCTTTTCTTTCTTTTCTTTAAAGTCATATGACTTAGAGAATTATTTATCTGTCTTGATAGCACACGAGACAATGTCTTTGTACGACGAGAAGGATTGTGAGAGTAATGCTCGACGGAGAAATGGTTTTAACCCATCAAAGAAATTATCAATCTTACTTCTTGGGTTACATATATAATCTCTAGCATAGCTTTCTAACCTTGTAATGTTAGCCTCATACTTTGCAACATTCTCATCCTCCTTTGGTCTCAGACTCAAAAATTTCCTTTCCATATCTGCTCAATGGTCATGAGGAAAGTATTTTTCTAAAAACACATCTTTTAACTCCCTCCATTCCATATTTGATACTTCATCATCTTCCTTCATGTTTTGAATCAATGAACACCATTGATCAGCATCTCTAGCGAGGCGGTAAACTGCCATGATAACTTTTTCCCTTTCACTACTTCCCAAAGCCTGAAATATTTCTATAGGGAATTTATCCATTGCTTAGCTAATAAGGGATTTGTACTCCCATTGAACGTTGGTGGTTGTTGCCTCATGAATCGATCTAACATTGATCCACCACACTGCAGATCAGGGTGCTCCATATGGGTAAGGTTATTATTCATAACCTGAGTGAGTTATCCCAGTATGGTGATTAGCTCATCGACACCAGTTGCATCACCATCTCCACTATAATTATCATGAGAAGGAGGGAAATCCCTACATGGAGTGCATGCATTGATACGGTTTTTGTTTCTTCCACTAGGAGCTATTTCTAAAAAATGGCATAAACTAGATCAGTTTATGAATCAAAATACATAATCCCATACATATAAAAAACTTATCATAAATTGAACTATTTATGGATATAATCGATAATCATAAAAAATGTTTTCTTTGAGGAAGTATATACTCATAAACCCGTCATAATTATTTGTAAAGAAAATGAGAGTTATCCTAAGAATATCTCCCGGGAGTGTCGTAACCAAGAGTGCAGCAATGCCCGTTATCATGAAAAAGTTACCGTTCGAGTCTAGCTCAAAGCGGTGTTCTTGGGTTTTACCCCTTGGTACATCTGTGCCAGAGCCGCCTCAACCTGATCGTATCCAGACAGGGATGTATTGCTCGGAAAACACACAAAATCTCTACAATTCCAAAATTCTATGAAGTTCTTCTATAATAATCCTCAAAGTTCATCATAGTTCTACGTTCTCTAATAAGAGTTTATCTAAATATAGCTTCCAAGGTTTGTACTAAACTTCCTATGATACCAACTGTAATGCCCCGACCCCAGTTACCCAGAGTTGGTGCATTATTACATAACATTGGAATGACCACAAGAAAGATCAAATCTCAAAAGACTGATTGGTTTAGTTGCCTTGAAAACACTACATATATTCATAAAGTTTTACATTACATCATGAAGTGAAAAACTACTACAACAACATATTGTCTCCATAGTCCACACTATTATCCCCACATAATATCCCTGAAGGTCATTCATAATTTACTTCTTCACATCCTGGGAAAAATAAAACATAGAAAAGCGGTGAGCTCAAATGCCCAGTAAGGATAACAATATAGCTGAAACTTTCATAAATATGAATAAACATTTAAGGCAGTGTATAACTAAAACAAAAGCCTTTTAAACTTTAACATCTACATAGTACGGAAAAATAAAATTAAATAATTCCATTTACTTATTTACATGGATATTCTACTAATTGAATAATCACATGCAATATCAATAACCACTTTCATAATGATGGAATGCATAATGCCAGACTATCATAACCACATAGCCAAGGCCTCGTGCCAAGACTACAAATAAGAGTTTTTCAAGGCCTTGTGCCAAGACACTAGTTTTTCTCATGAGACCTACCTATTTATAGAGGATCTATAGTGGGCTCCACCATCACATATTAAGTCCAATGCATTCCCATATGAAAAGGTTTAATCATAACATAAACATTCGTATTAAAACTAGCATACGAAATGTAAATACTTCATCCATAAACGATGAATTGTATAAAAATAAAACATCCACAGTCAAACATATCAAAAAACATTAAATACAATATAGAAGTTTTGTTTCATAATAAATCAACTTCTAATAAGCGTAAAATCCATCAAAGGATGTTGACATAGATGAAATCAAAACTCTTTTTAGAGAAATATCTCTTTTTATTTTGAAATCATTTAAGAGTAATATATTTCAAAAATAAAACATTTTCATTGAAAATATTCATATAAGATTGTAAGGGAATCTTTGACGATTTATAACGGCAGAAAATAGCCACACCCGCCGTATAAGTTAAAAAAACATTCTTACCTTAATTCTGTCGAAAAGGTTAAAAAACACCTAGTTTGGAAAACGACAGAAATATTCCTTTATAAACCTCTTATAAAAAGTCAAAAAAGTGTATAAATGACTTTAAACCATATTATTGTAAATAGTAAAAATGTTTTTAAATACATTTTTAAGAAAGATGTATGTGTATCATAAATAGATCCCATTAGATTATTACGTATAAACAACCTCGGATAAAGAAGAGATTGCGAAATAAACCCTTTCCTTGTACTTTTCCTTGGTTGAGGGTAGGATAAACTCCTGTATAATGGTGAAATAATTTTTATTAAATTATACAAGAATCATATATATTAATATGATATCATATATGATCTTTTAACATTTCTTTGTTAATAGTATTTTAGAATTATCGTCGTTTCGGGTGTTAACTTACTCATTTTCTTTTTTATGTTTTGTTATGTAAAACATGTTTTTCATGGATATGTTGTATCTTAATCATATCCATAATGATATCAAGTCCTTATATACTAATATTAATCATAAAATGAGAATTATACTTGAATGGATACGATGTAAAATGAATCTCATCACGTTCGTGGAGACGGTAGTCCGTACGTACGAACGAGCGACAATATCATTCTTTTGATATTAAAATAATATATAATTGGATGGTATATCATATATACAGAAACATTATCATGTTATATTTATTATTTACAGGAGTTAAACATCCTTATTATACCCATCCAAATAATAATTTATTGAATAACAATTACACCACGACGTGGAGACGGTAAGCCGTACGTACGCACGTTTGGTGATATGTTATTAAAAGGATGGATAGAATACTGAATATGGTTGTACCATATTTATAATATCATCACAGTATATATAAGATATTGGAGTTATTATTTTAGAATGGTAATAACAAATAAAGAAGAAGTGGAGGAAGAAAGGAACTTGGAAAAGGGTGGTGAAATCATTACCTCTTCTTCGGGTTCTTCCTTTTGATTTGATCAAAAGGGATCTTAGGTTGGCTTTCTGACTAAAGTAAGGCCTCTAGGATGAATTGAGGGAAGTAGAGAGAGTATTTGGGAAGATTTTGGCCGAGCCAAAATGCTTTGAAGGTGTGAGTTAATGACAAGGGAGAGTTCCCTTTTATAAGAGCGGTGAGGGGCACCTTTGGAAAAGCTAGAAATTTTATTTTATAATAAATTCACATTCGGTTTCTAATGGCTAAAAAGTGGATTATTTAAAAGTTAAGGTGTCTATAGTCTAAAACCACTCAACCAATAAAATTTATGGAGGTTTGGGTTACTATATTAACCTTATCATTAAGTATTAACTCTTAGTTAATTAGTTTCAATTTTACAATCTCTTTTTATTTTTCTTTCATATGGTTAAAAAAACTTACTATATTCATACAAGAGACCCCCAAGTGGTCCATTAATGATACACCTATCATGATATAAGTCTTTTGACTGATCCTTAGATTTTTAGGAATTTAATATCAATAAATAATATAATATTTGTTTTAAAAAAACACTTTTATGTCAATTTTGACACTATTCAATAATTGATTTTTGTAAAAATCATAACAGAATGATTACTTCCAACAAAGTCAATTAAATCAATACTAATATGTCATATTATCCTAGAAAATTAGTTTAATTAATTAAAAATCTAAAATTATATTTATTTGGGTTTTTATAATATCAATTATTTTAATTTTTCACTATTATGGTAATTATTGTATCATTATTGTGTCATAAATAAATTAAATTATTTAATATCTGAAAATTATAAAAAAAAATCATTATGTAGGAAATCTTTTTATCTTTCTAATTAATATTTACAATCTAATTTATCTTATGTATAACCCTATATTAAAAATGTTTTAGTAAATAAATGTTGATTTTAACTCTTTTAACTCTTCTTTGAATTAAATAATAATAAATGTTCTAATCTAATTCAAGTGTACCTAAATGATAATATTTTATTCCCAAGGTTGTTTTTAGTCTAGATACACTTTTTAAATAGAATTAGGACATGTGTTAAGGTAATATTAATATCATTTTTACCCTTAATTACCCTATTTACTTTTAACCGTGGTAAATAAAAGGAAAAAGTTACTATTCACCAAAAATTATTTTCAACTCATTGAACCACATTTTACTCCTTGATATTAACCGTGTCTCTAGGATTTTCAAAATTCCAATCACTAAAGTGGTAAAATTATGTTTTATGAAAAATTCAATTTTTTAACAACCACTTAGTAGTTTCACTATTAATCAAAAATCGATGTTTTTCAGAACAATGCCAAAATTTCACGCTAAGCTATAATTGATATTCTGAATTCAGAAATGATATCTATTTTACAAAATTCGAAACATAAAGGTTGAATTAATTAATTTTATATTTAATTCCCGCTGTCAAAATAAATAGTGTGTTTTTAAGAAACAATATATATCAAAAGATTGACAATTGTTTATGTCCAATTTCAAAGTGAAATTAATTATAATGAACAACATTGGATAAAATACTAAAAATATATTCTAATTATTCCTTAAAACCACTGAATAATATAATTTGTCACTATAAACTATTTTTATTAAAAAAGTTGTTTTTTAGTATTTTTCACTATTCATAAAAATTGGATGTTCTCAGAAAAATACCAGAAATTCAACTTAGGATAATTTCGATATTCTGAATCCAAAAAAGAAGTCCATTTTGAAATATAAAATATATATAATTTCAAAAAGTAGGTATTACTATTCATAATTGTTAGTTTGATTGGTTGTGGTGTGTTAGAACTCGATGTTGCGTACAATACACGCTATCACATAATCCCAAGAGAAGTGTACTGTAGAAGCTTGGGGTGTTACACCCAGGATCACATGTTCTCATTAAATCAATCTATAATGGTAAAATCAACTCAATTTAACTTAATTTCTCAATTTTTGGTGTCAATATATAAATTCAATTTCAAATAAAAAACATGGTTTGTTTATAAATTCATTATTTTTAAATATAAAACCAATCATTAGAATTTATTATTTCAATTTTATATATTTTACAAAAAATAATTCTCAAATCATCTCAACAATTCAATCAATTTCAAATTATACTAAAATTCCAATTCCATTGGAATTTTGGGGTGTTCAACACAATCTATTCAATTTCAAATTCCAATTAAGAATCACAATTAATTGATTATTCATAAATCAATTGAAGTATATTTCAAATAATCATGAAAATCCAGGTTTTAATTATTTGGAAAACCACAAGAGAAGCCACCTATAATTAATAATGGAATAAAAAAATCCAAACCTCTAGAAAGAGTCGATAATGAAGAAGAAATTCATCAA
This sequence comes from Viscum album, assembly GCA_963277665.1. Lineage (NCBI taxonomy): Eukaryota > Viridiplantae > Streptophyta > Magnoliopsida > Santalales > Viscaceae > Viscum > Viscum album. Next base: position 2,132,703,613 of record OY728127.1, on the reverse strand, counting down.
AGATCATGAAATAAAACTTATTAATAACATCCCATCAAAGATATTTTAGATCCACAAAAAACAAGATGATATAATACCATATATGGAGGGAAGAATAAGAGGTTTGGAGAAAACACATGATATGAGAATCACCTATAAGGAGAAGATCAAATTTGATCCTACACGCTTTGATCTGCCAAAAAAATGGTTTAAATTTGTAAAAATCACTTCTTTAGAGCCTAAAACCCTATAAAATATTGTAAAATCAATAGGGGGTACATTTTGGTTAAAATGGGGTGTTCAATAATTTTAACAAAAATTATGACATTAAATTATCCATCATGCATTGTTAGCTAGGTAGTGTTGAACAGTTACACAAACCATATTCACTTACCATGTGCCTCTATAGTGGGTGTGTGGTTCCGACTAGGTGGGCCTATGGTTTTTTAAGCATTGTTATAACCTTGTAAACCTACAATGGCCAGAGATGTATGTTTTTCACTAGGGGAACAAGGTTTTGTAAAACCATGCCCCAAACATGCACGTACTATAAAATGAATATATTTTCAAAATTAAACAAAAAACAATCTGTTTCAAGAGAAGACCAAAATATATTCAAATTGAGGGTCAAAGATAACATTAAAATAAATAATATAATGTTACATGTAGAACAATAAGACTTCATCTGATGAATTACATACTTGATAACCTATAAGCCACGTGCTTACAATGATATATCTGCTAGTTGTATGAACAAGTAATTGTGTGTCATTGGATATTCCTATTAGAGATCTTATTTAATTATGCCTATGCAGTAATTTAAATATTATTTCGTATCATGAGTCACATAAATGGATTCATTATTGTAAAATTTGATGATATATGTTCACAATAATGATGATTATGTTGGGTGGCTCCTGAATTTAATGTTTAGTTGAGGAGGGATTAATCACTCCATATATATGAAATATAGTGTCTAAACCCTTTACATTCAATGGTATATTATAACTCAGTTCCACAGGAAAGGATTATTAAGGGCTTCATTTGATATAATCGAATATATGTGATTCGATAATATAGGTTGATGAAAATGTATGTGACCTACTTGATGTGATATCATAATAAGTGGAATATATTACATAGTGATAATTCATATGTTTTTTTTATATTATGGCATTCCCATCTTACTCTTGGGTTCCATTACATGGTACTAGATAAAGATATTATAATTTAGGTGTCCCTAATAGATGCCACTTAACAACAAGTCTAGAGGTTTAAACAATAACTATTTTTATTGATAAAAACTATATTAATTGATAACATAATAATTATAATAAATATTATTATATAGTCTAAGGAATAAAATTTATTTAGTATTTATTGAAAAAAATATTCAATATGTAAATTATATGATTAAAATGTCAGATAAATAAATATTCACAATACTATTAATAATAAGAATAATTATAATTTTATTGGATCAATATTTTTTTCGTAGAGGGTTTAGTAAATATTGAGGAGGAAATGTGGGTCAAGTTATCAGGTGTAAAAGGAATGATATATTAAATAACATATTAAATATTAATTAATTTATTTATATAATTATATTATATTAATTTTATCCATGAGTGTGGATCATGTTTGGTAAAAACAATATTATTATTAGTATTATTTTAAATTGGGGTTTACTCGAGATTATAAGAAAAATTGAGGTCTTATGAATAATTATTTATTCTTAAACCTTACACTAAAATTTCCTTTCTATATAATTTCCTAGGGTAATACCTTATTGTGAAAAACACATCCCTAATATATATTATCTGAACCATATATAGAAAAATTATCTATAGCTATTTAGATTTTTGAGAGCTTCTACATTCGTTCTCCTATCAATAATGAGATAATAAGAACCAATTCATCAAAAGACTGTGTGGTAATACAATGGTGTGATGAAATATGATCATTAACATCCTAATAGAACCTATATCACCATAAATGAGGCTTATATATCATATAATTATTTTTAAAACCCCACTATATGGATTCAGGTTTGGATCCTCAGCATGAAATGATGTAATAATCAATCAATGGTTTGAGAGATTGAAAAATCATTGAAGAAATATCCCCCATGACCATGGTAGTCATTTTAAATGAAAAAAGAAATTTATCATGAAACATCCTCTCCCATGGTTATATAATTTTGTGTCAATTTCACGAAATGAAATCATTGATCATGATATATAATATTATATAAATTGAATTTTATCAGCTGAATTTAAAAAAATTGGTTTTTGGAAAGGGAAAAATAAGCACTTCAACAATTCTTAGATCCTTCAATGGTGGGATACTAGGTTTTGATTCTAATACTATAATGATGTTACTCACATTTTCAATATAATATTTATCATCAATCGTGCTAGTTTTATTATTTTAGAAAATTGATCATTGAGTGAAAATTTTAAATTTTTCGATATACAATAATAAATTACAAATATATAAATTTTTTATTTGGAAAATTATTTCCATATAAAAACAATTACTACAAAATAGAGGGTGTTTTCTAAGAAAGATCATTATTCATATGAGTATCTAATAATGGTATTTCTATAAAATCACATTTGGTGAAAAAAATCAGAGAACATATTTTTTTAGAAAGCGCCTTCTCTGATTTTTTTTAGTAATTTGTTTTATGTTAAATAGTCTTCTTCAGTAATATAATATCCAAGGAATTTGAAGATAAATTTTATAAAATATAAGATAATAAACACTAGTATTGAATGAAAAATGAAATATTATTATTTAAATGTGACAGTTACATCATATCAATTAAAATGATAGGTATTAAAATGTGACAGTTACTTCCTATTTATTATGTTGTCCATCAAAACTGGAATTATTTATGATTGGAGAATTACTATGAAATTGAATTGAAGTCTCTAAAGAAAATAACCATGGATTATCCTTGAAATATCAAACCTCATTGGGTCCATTTCATGAACAAGAAGAGACATCTCAATCTGATTGTTTAACATTTATACAGAGAAGCTAATCATGCAGTGGATGCCTTGTCAATGAAACTTACTGCAGACATGGGCATCTTGTGGACATTCATAAAACATGATTATTATACTTGACTGGTAGAAGAAGATATGAGTGGAGTAGTTTAATTTATCATTTTTAATACCATTATAACACATGAATGTTTTTTTAAATTCTGTGACGATATAATTTGGTTGGATCTTATTCTTTTTGGGCATTTAATGAAAGGTTTAACATGTCAACCGCTAGTTTTTAATAAAAAAATATTTTCACTAATAGTTTAATAAGATTAAATTTTTGATTATAAATATTTTATTCAAATATTGATGACTTATGTTAATGATGGTAATTTTTTTAAAATATTTATTGAATAAATTTTTACATTAAATTCTTATACAACGCTGATGTAGTAAATATTCAATAAATGAAACAAGAAAAATATATGAAAATAATTTTTTTAATAAATATAATTTGAGATAAATAATGTGATTAATGAATTATATATACTATCATGACATGTTAGGGATATAAAAAAATATTTTTTCATATATTTATATTTTTTTCTTGATATTATTAAATTCAGTTTAATTAAATGTTCTAAAATTTATATTATATATATTTTCTGGTAAGTGATATTTTATTAAATGATATAAAATTCCTAAAAATATTAAATTATGAAAAATAATTATGATAATGTATAAAATATCAACCATTTTCTATTCATGTATGTTATTAGTTTTTTATCAAAATTATATTCACCCACAAAGAGTAAAAAATAATGTTTTGATGGTAAGAGTTAAAGGGGTTATATATGGGTTATAATTAGAAGAAAGGGTATAAATGTTGAAAAAATATGTATAAATTTTATTGTATGAGATTAATTTAAATCAGATTAACCCTCAATTTAAGATAAATATATTTTCATCCATTCTAAATAAAATATTAATTTATATGTATTTTATATTTTTTAGAAATTCCATGAGTGGCTCTCACCTTTTTCTGAAAACCCACTTATTCTTTTCATTAAATCTCACATAATAAAACAATTTTTTCAAATAAATTCTTGATTACATTAAAATAATAAAACCCCCAATTCTAGAAAATTCAATCTAGGCATTACACAAACCTTAGAATACATATGGTGTTAATTTGAAGATATTTTCCAAAGAAGATGTATAATTTTAATCTGCGTGTTTTAATTTTTTTTCTTTATCCACCTATATAAAATATTATTCCACCATAATTAAATAATAAAAACTATATAGTATATATATATAGACGTTATTATGTTAAAATAATAACCTATATCCATCTCCACTCAATCAAATGGTAAAAAATCCACCATCTCTGTGTAAAGTGGACTACCGCCTCCCGAACTAATATAATTTGTTTTCTAAAATTTTATCTTTTGACTGGTTTTAATGACTGAATTAATGTTTATATATTATAATCATGAAATATTTATCTTTATAAAAGGATAATATATCATTTTCCATGTTATAATTACATGAAATGAAAATTGATAATGACATTCATGCGTACGTGTCCACCACAACCTCTACGAAGCGATGTGATCTGTTTTTCATCACCACATCACATGAATTAAATAAACATATTTAAGTATATTTAAATAATTAATATTATATATATGATATATATATCATTAAATTAAGATAAAATAATTCTTACCTTCCTTCCATAAGGATCCTTGAAAAATGGAATCGTTACTCTTATGTATGTATGACCTACGGCCTTCATGATTGTAACATTGTTCATTTTTCATAATAATATTAAATGGTTGGATTAAAAATTATTATTTATGTGTAAATAATGAAAATTAATTTATTATTTTTATTTCAGATATTATGGATTAGTTAACTCTTTTATAATTATTAACATACAGAAGTTACTATGGACTTATGAACTGAAAATCGTCAAAAAATTAAAGTGAACTTAAATGACAATATAATTTTATATAATAGTAAAATAAGTGATATAAAACCAATTTTAAAAATTTAAATGATTCTTATAAAATTTTAAACTAACCAATGGTTATTATTCCGTATGATAAATAATCAACGTGGTGAATCAAACTCAATATAATGTATTTTTTGTCTCTATTTTATTTTTGTGGGGAACTAGCCTTATACACTGCATGTTACTTTTGTGTGATATATATACTTACCATGAATTCATTTTATCATTAAAATCATAAAACATATGTGATATATGTATTAATATGAATTTATTTATTTTGAGGGGATTATGATTCAAAAGATACCAAACCGGTAAGGGTGTATTTACAAATCTACTCATTATTTGATATAGTTTATATTAAAGTCTCTATTGTGGAATATTTCTCTTTCATTTTAATGTTTTCTAAAATGGTTTCAAAACCATTTTTACTAATATCCTAATATTTTTAAAAATGATTTTTACCAATGTTTTACTGTTTAAAAAATAGTTTAAAATGACTTTTTAATCATTTTACAAAAGATGTAATTTGTAATTTTTTTCAAAAATGTATTGGTTGAATGTTTTTCAAAAAGATACGGAATTATTAAATTTTCCCATCACCATTACTTCTAAAATATTTTAATCATCCATTAAAATTTTATAATTTTATTTTAAAATAATATTTTATTTATGAGTTTGCTGCTTTAAATCCAATATGTGAACTCAAAAATGAAAAGTTATTTTCATCAAAAATTATTCCAAGCGATCGTTCAAAATAATTTTCCAAATATGATGAAATTATTTTATATTATATAATCCTTATTTGGGATATGACCTAAGGATGGGATCATAATTCTTTTTTTGATTGTTTATGTCTATAATAAAATATTTTTTTTGAAAACCTATAAATCGTTAATTTTAAAATAATTATAATTTATTTTATTTTAATATTTTACTACATATTAATAAAAAAAAAACTAAATAAAAATATAAATTAATAACAATAATTTGTAAATAATGAATTAAATAAGTAAATAAATAAATTTTAAGGAAACTATTAAATAAAAATTAAATAAATAATATACTTATAGCACGTAAATTATTATAAATTATTATTATTTAATTTTTGTAGTTAGTTATAATATGATTTAGTATTTTGAACCATTTTTTAAAATTTAAAAAAATCATTAATCACAATAAAGTAATATTTATTAGTTAACATATCAAAAAATAAATTATTTTTATTGAATTATTTCTCATTGACTAATACATTTTTAAATAAAATACATTAATTTTAGGAATATATAATCAAGAACTATAGAAATTGATTTTCAAAATTAAACAACTTGAAACAATATATATATATACTAATTTATAATCAAAATTCAATTTATTGTTATTTAATAAAAATTATAGCTAAAATATATAAATTATGTTTACTTGGATATATATATATATATATGTATATAATAAAATTATAGTTTCAATGATATGTGTATTAAGTAATTAATTGGAAAATAATGGTTTTGTTAAAAAATGATAACAATGGTAATAAAAAATAAATAATACTTATTAAAGGTGAGTCGTATTCTTATTTTAGAAAAAGATATTATTATAAAATATTTGAAAAGAAATAAATTTCAATACTCAAGAAAATGTATCTTTATATGAATATATATATAGACAAATTTTGATTTCTAAAATATGAGTACTATTAAATTATTATCTAAATTTAGAAAATTAAATGAAATAAATTTATCACTTCTCATATACTATTTATCAATTGGATATAGCATGAATCATCCTAGAGTATCTTTAATCAATCTAAATGAACATAAATAAATGAAACAACCATATTTTAAAGTTCATATTAATATTCTCTCTAGAGATATTTAAGCAAATAACTATTTTTCAATCTGGGAAAGTCATATATATATATACATATATTTAATACCATGTTAAATACTATATAGTAATTATATATTCTCAATGCCATAAAGGATATCTATTGAACATGGATGTAAAATCGAAAATTGTAGTGTATGGTGAGAAATTATTTTCCATATAAGGACAGTTATATATAAATACCTCACTTCATCCAACAAAATTTCCTAGGTCACATACCTCTCTATTATTTCATCTTTTATGTGTGTCCAAGTGCCTTCAGTAGGATTCATAGGATCGTCTAGTATTTAGTGAGTTCAAGATTCAAGTCTTAGTATACATTAGTTCATTTTTTAGGAACAATATTTTTATTCTAAAATTTATATCAATTATATTAAAAAGAATTGTTTAATTTTTTTTTAATTCTTTAAAGAAGATTTCTCTATATAATTTCTCTAGTCTTTTTATTTCAATTATAAAAAATTTCTATTTTAAAAAATACTATTATATTGGTTTCTTTTTCAAAATACATATTTTTGGCTTCCCTAATGTTCAAAATATTAATTACTTTTGAAAAATCATCAGTTATTTGAGAATTTATTTAAATTCCCATATTGAAATTTATCATGTAATATTCATAATGGTATGTTTGATAAATTATATCATTTTATTTGTTTAATGATATTTTTTTTATTAAATTTCATTTTTAGTAGTAAATATTTCCATATATTTTGATCATAATTAAAATTTCACATATATTAATACAAGGATTTGTTCAAATTTCAATGTGTTTAGATATATTTTCAATACATTTATGAATGTATTCTAGAATTATGAATTTCTCCTAATACTTATGTAATTTTTTAAAATAGTTATTTTTACAGGAATAGAAGTTTTAAAATTATATTTCTATATAAAAATAATTTCTGTATAATTTTTAAATGTTTTTAATGTGTTATGAATGAGAAAATTGGATCTTCAAAAAAATTATTAATATTCGGAACATTTATTTCAAATGATATGATGAGGAATGAAGAGTGGACCCAAAATCTCAATGGGATATTTTCAAGTATGTGATAATACTAAGTGGACACATGGACTTCATAAGATATTCCTAGTATAATATTAATCTGAAAAAGAAACATTATTCTCAAAGGGTCCTTAAGGATAAATCCCAACAATTTTTCGAAGGCTATTTTTAGTGGATTTCAAAATTATAAGATTTTTAAAATTATTTCTAAGAGTATTATATATAAAATATACTTATTTTATAAAAAATATAGGGAAAATTTTTAAAATAAGTATTTTTAAAAGTTTCATTCAGTAGTTTTAAATCCCCTTAGTGATAAATTGTATTTTCATCCTTTGTTTTAATGTATTTTCATAGTTATCATAGATTTTATAATATAAGTTTCTTCATTTATGGTTTTAGTTCACACAAAATACAAAATTTACCTAATATTTTTTTAAACACTAATTTTATATATGGTTTTGTATAATTATCCAAAAACTAGATCATAAAAGGTCATTGGTTATGTAATTTAATTTATATTTCACATTTTAATATTATAAAAAATACCCAAGATGTTTTCATACCAAACCTCGATGTGTGGGTTTAGGCTATTGTAGTTGGCATTAGAGGAGCGGTATAAACAACATTGGAGAAGTGGCATTGTAGATTGAAAAAAATATAAGTGGTGGATCATTCTTTTTTTACATATGGGTTGATTAGTACCAATAATTAAATATAGAAGTTTAACCAAACTAGTTTTCCCTGATTTTGATGATGGATGTTCAAATTTTTCATAAGTCTAATGAACAAATTGTGAGGAATAAATTCATTTAGTGGGAGAATGTAACATCACATGTTTTAAAATAAGACATATTTTTTTCAAGAATTAACTCAATATTAATATTATTATTATTAATTAAAACATGTAATGAATATTAATAATTTAGAAATAACGAAGTAAATAAATAAATAAATAAATAGAAATAAAACTCAAAAATGAAAATTTATTAAATAAAATATTTATAAAAGAAAAATAATAATTGTGTTTTATTAGTTAATTTTATAATTTAATTATAATATGATTCAATATTATGAATCATTTTTTAAAATAAAATAATTTTCATTAATCAATGTTAAGTGGCAATGTTATGTGGTCATTATAAGTTTAAATATAATAAAAAATTTTAATTGAATTATATCTCAGAAATAATATATTTTTTGAATATAATTAAAATATTGGAATATATAATCTAACACTCAAGATATTTATCTTTGAAAGTCAATAGTTTGAAACAATATGTATACTAATTTATAATTAAAATAATATCATTTAATGTTTAATAAAAATGATATTTCTAAGTCATAAATTATATTAATATGGTGTATATATATACTAAACTACTATTTCTAATGATATGCATCATAAGTAATTAATTTGACATAAAATTATATGTTAATAATAATAATTATAATAGTAATAAAATAAAACAAATGGTTATTAAAAAACATAGTTAATATTATTATTTCAAAAAAAGATAATAGTATAAAATAATTGAAATCAATAAAATGTTAATATTCAATGAAATATATTATAATAGATACATATATATAAATTATAATTTAGAAAATATAAAAATTATTAAAATATTTTATGAATTAAGAAAATTAAAAGAAATATATTTATGGTTAGAGGGTAAGGGGGAATCAAAATAAAAGGGTTTCTTTTTATTTATAGGAGGCTGAGTAGATGGGTCATACAACAAAGGAATGGTTTGACCATGAAATAAGACTGTTAATATTTTAATGGTCTCAAATTCATATGGGGGTTTTTATGTTGGGAAGATAAGCATGAAACTAAGGTTTTTTGCGGGTGTCGACTACTAGAGAGGGAGACTTGAACATAGGTGAGAATTGAACGAAAAATGGGATATCAAATATGGGGATAGAATCAAACATGGAAGGTGAGTTCTTATTCCTTGTTTTCCTCTGGTAATCTTGATTTATAGGTATGTGTTATCTAATTGTTGATAATCTTCATTAAGGTCATATTTCAAGGATCAGTTTCTGCATGAAATTGATTTTTTATCTTTTTCTTCAAATTCACTTCCATGATGTCATTGGTTTCCTCTATTCATTATTATTATAGATTTTTTTCTTCATCACACTTTATAAAATTCCATCAGGAATATGTGCATATATAATTATATGTTTCACTCTAAATGTGGATCATTCAATGCGTATACAAATTTTCTGTTTGATTATAAAATTATATCATCACATATATTATTTTATGATTATATTTATTATTAAGCTTAATAAAAAAATTGAATCAACGTGAATTAAAATACAGAAATTCATCAACCATATTAAAAAAACTCTACCTAACAGCCACTGTTGGGTGAATTAAAAAATTCATTATTTTTCAATCTCATCTAGTTATATTTATATATATATTCAATCCATTTAACACAAAATTCACTTTATGATGGGCTCACCATTGACTCATGTTCGTCAAGGATATCCGTCGATCCTAGAAAGGAAATGATCATATCATAGTGTGCGGTGAGCATCTATTGTCTTTACTAAGGATAATGTATATAAATACCTTATTTTATCCATCAAAATATCCTCACTCACATATAAATCTTTTTTAGATCCATTCCATGTGTCCATGAATCAAAATAGTCCTCCCTAGTTTCATATTTTATTTAGTCAGTTCAATCTTCTGGTAGATGTATTCCTTAGTTATTTTTTGTGGTAATGGATTTGAATTCTTAAGTTTATATAATTTTTTTTCAAAACAACAATTTTACAAGAATAAAAATTTGATCCTATAAGGAATCTTGATATTTCTAAATTATTATTCCATATTAATTCTATCTTCAAAAATTATATATTTTCTAAAATTATATTATATATTATTTTTTTGAAAAAATAATCATATATATTTATTATAGGTTCAATGTTCAAAATAAATTTATATATTTTTATAAACCCTCTCTATATTATAAATTTATATGAATCTCTATGCTTATTATAAGAATGTTATTTTATGTAAAGTTTTATAGATAATGTATATCATTTTATTTTGGAATTTAATTTTATTTATTAAATATAATTTTTATTAATAAATATGGCCTTATATTATGATTATAAAAGATATATTATGTATATAAATACATGAAGTTGTATTAATTTTAAGGTGTTTTGATATATTTATTTTAAATTTATGTTAGTCTTATAGAATTATTTATTTCTCCTACTTAATTAATTTCTAAAAAATCAAATTTTTATATGAATATAAGTTAAAGATTATTTTCTTCTATGAAAATAATTTGTGAATGATTTGTAAATTTTTTTAGTTATTTATGAAATAGAAAAGAGGATCTTCAATAAAACATTCTTCAAAATTTTCCCCTTTATATCAAATAATATGATGAGGAATGTGGAGTGAACCCATGACCTCAAAGGGACATTATACTCTAAGGAAACTGCCTAGTTCCCATAGAGTTTTCATATGATCTCTCAAGTATCATTTTAATCGAAAAAATAAATATTTCATTCAAAAAAATTAAGGATAAATCACTAAAAAATTTCAATGGATATTTTTGAATTTATTTGAAAATTATATGTATTTTAATTGGTTTTTAAGGGTATTTTATAGATAAAATATATTTATATAATTTAAAATTCCATAAAAGAGTTTTCAAAAGATTTTTTATAAAAGTATTATTCACTAGTTTGGAATCCACATACTATGAAATTTTATGCACATCAAATGTTTTTAATGTATTTTCATATAAGATAGATGGAATATTTTAAGGATTTATTTTTTGTTATTATAATTAGCTATTTTATAGTAATTATTTTTTTTAAACTATTATTTTCTATATGGTTTGGTATAAATCCAAAAAACCTATATTAGAAAATTTCATAGTATGAATAATGTACTAGGTATTTTTAAAATATGTTTGTAATAAAAAATATATAACTAGTTTTTCATACCAAACCTAGAAGTTCATGTTTCGTTTTTCTCAAAATAGTTACCCTTTCCATCGGTATTATTTTGAGGAAATGTTTTTGAAATACATTTCATTTCATGAGTTCTCATATGGTGAATGATTTATGATATTAGGGAACACATATGTCTTATTTTCATTATCTGATCCAATGAATTGGGTAATGATTTAATTCTCATGGGATAAATATAACTGTAATGGGAAGTGAAACCAGTTTAGTAAGGCACTTTGTTCAATATGATATCCTATGAAGTGAACCATGAATACTATGATGGTTTGTTGAGTGTAACTATTCCACCATGATAGTCTTGTAAATGATCCTTGAATACTAATGAAATGATTTTATATTAATATTTGTATTCCACAATTCAATTTCGTATTCCATTGGTATGCTCTCATGGATCATGATCATTAATTCATTTCTGATTCAAATATTACAAAATACTAATCATTATTTAATTATGCAAGATTATGGTCAATGATATGTAGTTTATGGTTTTCAGATTATGTGATCATTTTATCATACCATTTTTATGTTTTCTTCTTATATAATCATTTATATCTCCCATATTTACACATACTAAGCAATTGATCTCTCCCATTCTTATTCATCCATTATCCAGGTTGTCAAGAATAATGAAAAATGGATTTTGTTTGGAATGGTTTCATATGAGAGAAATTTTAGGGAAGATATATATGATATGACATGGAATATAAAAACATGGGTATAGTGGGACATGATGTTGACCATTATGATCTAGTTTTTTATAAACCCAGACCACTATGTGTTTTTCCAAATTATATAAAACAAAAAATAGAAAATGTAATTTTGTATGTAAGTGATCCAATATTTCATTTTGTCATTGTATGATTTAATGACTAAAATTGGTCCAAATTTATTGTTTTCAATTCAAATATCGTAAAGTTCATGTTTTTAGTAATGTATCCATGAGTGTGGGTTTCCAGATGCTACAAAAAGTATCAGAGAAAATGAGTTATTTTTATCCATAAGAACTATTACATTTGAAAGTTTGGTGAAGAAATGATATTCACCATAACAATTCATGAGGAAATGGTTTCCCCTAGTTGTGGTGGTTAGATTTTCTCCTATGAGGTATATCCACCCATGGATTTATCCTGTAGGTATGAATTTTATCCCACTAGTAATAAGCCCATGTCATTACAGTATCTATTATAGTAGTTTTTATACAAATTTAGCGATTTTTATTTTTTTCAAGAGAAGTTAGATTAGGAGTTATGGATACCATCATGTATATATAAGTTTGAGTTTTACCATCTATTAAAAGTCTTATACACCCATTTTTTGTTTTTAACTGATGTAGGAAAATTTATTTTTTGGGACAGGTATATATTACCCTTAGGTTTATCATGAATAATTACTTGAAAATTAAGGCGTTTACATTTCATGGCATTATTCTGAATATATTTATACACTATAGTGTTAATATGTTTTTTATTTTGAGATAATAATAAATTATTAAATTTTTTGAATGAAAAATGGTATTTATCAAATAGCCATTTATTTGAAAACATTTTTTTTAACATTTCATTATTATTATTTATGATTTTTTTCATATTTATAGGAATGTTTCAAGTATTAAATTGATATAGTTTTAGGAAAAGGAAAACATGTAAGTTGTGTGAGAAATCATCCTACCTGACAAGGCTATTTGGCATGAACCCACAACAGAAGGGTTATAAGGGTGCATTACAAACAACTAGACAACTTTATTCCCTAGATAGTATAGAACTATTTTTTAATTGAAATTTTTTTAATATAATTATTTTGTAGAATTTGGGAATATATTTTTAATCATATATATACCCATGGAATTTATAATCTATTTAGTTATTAATTAATTAACATTAGTTAGGAAGGCAATCAATATGTTTTGGTCAGCATTATAATATTAGGTTAAATCAAATATTATGGAATATTAATTTACGAATAACAGTTAAATTATCTCTTGGATGTATATATAATTTTATTAGATATTTTTAATGATTCAAGTTACAGAAATAACTAACATATCTTTTAGATTATCTGTTTAGGGTGTGAACATTATCGTATATGACTTCAAGAGTAATTTATGTGATTTGGAGATAAATAAAAAATTTATCATGGATGATTATTTGATCAAATCCTTCATATTTTTTGTTTTTAATATTTTTCTAGAATATTTTAAGTATTTTTAAGATTAGTTATTTATTAAATGATCCATGTTTAACATTTTGTATTACTTTTTAATTTTGGAGATTAGATTAGTTATTTTTGAAATGTTATATCTTTAAATTTTGGGTTTAAATTTTGATTTTGGAGATTAAGTTAGTTTTTTAATATGAATGTTTACCCATTTTAGTAATCATCTAATCATGTTCTACCAATTTAGGTTTTTTTAATTCTTAAATATAGAAGAAATAAATTGTTATTATTTTTTGGATTATGAGGACCATTAAAAGTTGATTTCAGTATTATAGGAACGATTTTTTTTTTAAATCCTAATCATCTAGAAAAAAATATCATATTTTATTAAAAAACGATTATTGGATGAATCTGTACATTTATATAAGTTTATTTCCTCACGATCATATACATTGATGTAAATTAATTCCCCAAATATTGGATATGGATCATGAAATAAAAACATTTTCTATTAATGTTTCGTTTCGAGAAATCAATGGAATTTTAACCCATCACAAATCAAAAGTTTTTTTGATGGTTAAAATTCTGATGATCATTTTTAATATCACTCTCTACAAGTCATTGGGATTTATTTTTATATTTATTATTTGTGCTTTCACTTTCTGCCAATGATTCATACATGGAAACATAGTATGTGTTATTCTGTATGACCACCATACATCCCTTTCTCTCTTTTTCAATTGGATGTTTCATTAACCATTTTTTTTATGTCAGTGTCAACAATGTTAATTTCAAAAATCAGTCCCCTATTTACTACGATAGATTTACAATTTTGCGGATTCAATTTATTAAAGGGAGTCTAATGTAAAATTTATAGAATTTAAAAAGAAAGTATATATGGTACAATATACAAAACAAAAAGTTGGAATAAACAAAACAATATTATTATTTAAATGTGATTTTTATAACCTAGCCATTAAACTGGTGGGTAATAATAAGAATACCTAATTTATGAAATAAATATATAAATTTATTGAATAGTCAATTGGAAATAGTCACTATTTTTTTAATATATGTTTTATAGAAAAATTGATCTCATATTTCTTTTTTTGAGGAAATATTATTAATATTTTATATATGTTCTTGAAAATTTATATAAAATAATTAATTTTATTACTGAATTTAACATTTCAATATTATCATAAAATTAATTTTATAAAAAAATGTTTGATATTATTATTTCAACAATTAATAGAAAAATTTAATGGGAAACAATATTTTTATTTTAATATAAATTTATATTTTGGATTAATATTATAATTTTAGTAGTTAATTTTAATTTAATATAATTCAATTTAGAATTTTTCATTGGATTTTATAGTTGAATTTATTAAAGAACATTTCATAATTAAAATGTCTAATTTTCTTGAAAAATTATTATTTTCCATTATGGTGTTCCTATTAAATATTAAATTAAATTATTCATATTTTGTGAATTGATTTTTGAATAGAAGATCCCATATCCAGAATTAGTGATTCAAAATTTATTAAATATTTTTATTTTATTTTTGGTTAATAAGAATAGTATAAAAATTATAACTTTTCTACCATGAAAAAGAGTAAATTAATAAATTAATGGTTAAAAATTAATTGTTAAGGGCTATAAAATTACATTAACGCTTCCCAAATCTTATTTTATAAATATTATTCGTTCATAATCATAAAAAGGTCAACTTTATGACCTTTTAGGGTTAAGTGTATGATATTATAACCTTTAATATATTTTAATTTAAGAAACATCAAACACCACTCCCTCACATTCCTAATAAATACGATTATTTTATTATATGTTTTCCTAGAGTAAATTCTAGAATATAAATATTATTTTGAATATTTAGGGATTTATCTTCATCATATTAATTTATTTTTAATTTTTAGTGAATAAATAATTTCATTAAATTCATACACATCAATGATTTTTTATTTTTTTGATTAATGAATAAAATCATATACTTGATTTAAAAATATTTTAATAAATATAATTTTAGAAACATAAGGTGATCAATACATTTTATAGACTACCAATAAACATTAGTGATATCATAAAATATTTGGTTCCAATTTAAAATGTTTTATTACTATTTTTAATCTCATTGTAATGATTAGTTATAAAAATTGACGTTATGGATATTTTACATTAATTAATACTTTATTATGTGATATAAAATTTGTCAAAATATTACATTACTATATGCGATTAGGGTAAAGTTTTAAATAGCAACCATGGTACATTTATTAGACATTTTTAATTTTAGAGTCACTATATTGAACATCAAAGGGTAAAAATATATATTTTCATTGTAACAGTTAAAGAGGTCAAATATAGGATGTAAAAAAAGAAAAAGGAAGGAATATAGTATAAAAATTAAAACTTTTTTTATATGATATTATTTTTTACCATAAACATCTTATATTTTAAATAACCAACTTTGTATGTAACATCCCAGGTAAATATTGAATATTAGATTTTCATATTTATTAATATTTTTGAATTAAATACTAATTTTAAGATGATTTGTATGCTATTTCTGATAGAATACTGAACTCACTACAATGAGTATATTTGAAATCTTATTTTGCACACAATGTTGAGATATACTGAAAAATAATTCAATAATATCATTATTTTAAATGGTAGTTCACACCTAAGTGTTGTATTGGCAGAAATGAACAGATCTAACTAAAATATGATTATACATATTTTTTAAATGACATTACAATTATCTAATAACTTTTAGAGGCCTAAAATAAGAATGAATCATATTTTAAGCATGAAATAGTCAAATATTCTTTAAAAGGTCATTTAAGAGCCTTTTGATGGTGAACCATTTTTAAATATAGTTTTGTCACTTTTATATGTTATATTTGAAAAAATAATGTTATTTTTTTGAATTAGGACATCAAAATTAACTTTTGATGAAATTTTGGTATCTTTCTGATAAAGTTCATTTTTTATAAATAGTGAAAAATACATTATTTTAATTGAAAACTGCCTTTAAATCTATTTTATTTATATGGATATATTATCTTTTTAATTAGTTATAAAGTGTAATTAAATTATATTTTTACTATTAAATCCAATTTTGGTTATTATAAGTTTTTTCAATCTGAAATTTGACATAGACAATTGTCAATATTTTGATAGTTATTATTTCTTAAAAGCACGGTTTTTGTTTTCACATCAGGTATAAATTTTAAATTAATATCCACCACTTAGGAGTTTTGAATTTGAAAAAATGGATTACCTATTTTGAATCAAGAAGTCCAAATTGTGTAAATACTTGACTTTTATTTATCGACATTATGAATATATCCATCGGTAAATATTTTATTTACCGTGGTTAAAAAGTAAATATGGTAAATAAGGGTAATCAATAATATTATAAAAATATTAAATTACCATAACATGTGTCGAAATCCTATTTGTTGATAAATTTTAGAAAATGGTCCTCCTTGGGTATATTTTGGGACCCCATGGAGCCACTTAAGAGTGATAATGACACTTTATATTAATTAATTTATAGTAAAGGAAAAGATGAAATAAAAAATATCTTTTAGTAAAACAATTTTTACATGTGGTAATGTAAGTTATTTATTAGTCTATAAATATTAATTAAGAATCAAAAAATATTTCCCACATCTTGGTATTTTATTTTTAATTTTTAGACATCAGATAAATAAAATTATTTATAACACAAAGATGATGCAGTGTTTACCCCATTAATGAATGATTTAAATAAATATGATAATTAAAATTAAAACAGTATCCAAAACCAACCTAATTTTTATTAGATGATTTAATTTCAAACATGATTCATTTTTTATTCGACTTTAATGAGTTTTTTAACTTTTTAAACAGAAGATAAGATTATAATAAAATAATATTTTCAAACATCCCTAAAGAGTCACTCCCCCCTTATAAAAATCCATCACCTCTAACACATTACTCACATGTATCATGCCACTTGGATTATCCAAACTCTAACTAATTAATCTCTTTAAATACCTATCCTCTTCCTAGGAGATTTACTATAGGTATAAGGCACTTCATTTAAACTTTTTGGTTCAAACCAATGAGAGTTACCGTATTTAAAGGTAACATCTTATCTTAAGTTATTTTATTTTATTTTATTTCTCCAACCCCAAAAACTCTTTTTATTTATTTATATTATAAAAAAACTTGTATCCTCAAAATAATATGTTTTATATTTTATAACAATTCGATCTACACTTACACACACCTCTATCTAATGGGTAAAGAACATACTGTTTCTGTGGATGGTGAACTACTACCTCACAAAACGATGATTGTTCAATTGCCTCCTACCGCCTATCATGGTGTAAATAATGATGGAACTGTATATATATGTGATATATATTATATTTATATTTATCATATGCTTCTGTATTTTCCATTTAGATCATTCATTTATGGTTTCCATAATGGGTAAATACGTAAATTTCATTTTAGGAAGTGCAGACCACCACCTCCTCAAAGTGATACGTCTCATTAATTATATATGTGGAATGAATGAAGGATTTAGTTAATTAAATTATATAGGATTTTATACTATAATTATAATATATCTATTTAAAATTACATTTTCATTCCATTAAATATAAATTGAAAATGAAAGTATCGTTCAGGCATACGTACGGCTTACCGTCTGCATGAACGGTTCATTTCATTTCTTATCTTCAAATTTTATGTACTATTATAAATAAATATATACTAGATATATATTATATCTAAATCATGAATATTATTCTGGAGGTAAAGGAATTTTTACCACATGGACAATTTGTAATTATAACATGTTCATTTTTTACTCAAGTTACGAACATCGACAAAATACCCAATATGATCTCAAATAATGGACTAATTGTTATAAAAAGGTAATAAGTGATATAAAAGGAATAATATACTTTAAAAAATGTTCTAAATCATGTATAAATTAAATATTTGTTTTATTCTGGAATAATAATGAATAAACGAGTCAAATCAAACACGAGGTAAGGTGTTTCTTATCTCACTTTTATTTCTGTGAGATTTCTATTGATCACCACTTATTTATTGCATGTGGGGTATTGTGTACTGAAATTTTATATATATTATCATGATTCTATTTATATTCATGATATTATATCATTAATTTTGTGCTTACTATCTTTTGGTCATACAACTCGATTGAACACAATGTGGTAAGGGGTTTTCATCTCACTTTTTATTCCCGTGAGATTCATGCTATATTTGCCAGTATTTCCTTTTTTGTGGTGTATGTACTGACCATGATTGTATTAATTGTATAATATAATATAATTTATTGGTTTTTATATCTTTATTTTATGATCCTTCTTTCATGGGGTGAATTTTTCGTATGTTACCAAATCGGCGAGGGAATCCTTCACCCGCCACTTTTTAAAAGACTTCATTTATGTTATGAATTTTAATTTCCACTTTATTATGTGAGGATATATTATTATATATACTTATTTCTATAAATTTTGTGTCCAACTGATGATAGAAACTTTTCCCTCTCATCAATGAATTTTCATAATTTTTAAGTGACGTCGTTAGGCTATCGAATTTTTGTAAGAAACCTTCTTAACCCAATTACAATTCTTTGGGATAAACATCAACTTCATGATTACATCATGCTATGAATATGTGAAAATGTACTCTGATTGTTTTACACGTAATATACACTTATATTGGGTGTTTTAATATTTTTCACACATAGTTATGTCATAGATTTATCCTTAATCAAATGATACAATCAATGTATGGGTCTTTGTCTTAATTTACATTCCCTTGAGACTTATTTATTGTTATACACCTATTCACTACTATATGGTGTACATACTACCCTTTGAAGTATTATATCATTAATATCCTTATTATCATTATATTATAATTTTTTTCTTAAATTTTATTCCTCAATTATTTGTATATAAGAATATATCATTGGGTTAGGAACTCCTAATCTTATATATTATTTTAAATATTTATTCTTCTAACTATTTCTCATTAATTTCCATGTTTTTGAAATAGTTTTAAGGATTTATTTATATGGACATTAATGTTTTAAAATGTTAATTCCTTTGAAATATTCAATGTGGTATGGGACACTTTAATTCAAAAATATCATTATTAAATGTTTTAAGTGTTTTTGAAAATGGTTTTGACAAAGTATTGATTATGTCAATATCTTGAAATGATATATTGTGATTGGAATGTGGAAAGGTTATCTTTATTTTATGATTGTGTTCTATGTTATGATTATGTTATGGTTCATGGGAATTGTTACATATACGGGTGGTTCCATGATAAACTTAGGGTGGGTGAGCCCAAGATAGGTCTCCAATGCATTGGGCAACATGGCGAAGGTAAACGTTAATGCTTACTCTAAGAGATTTTTAGAATATACTGTTATGGGTATTACAACGTAACTCCCTATGTAGTTGTGATAGTTAAAATCTAAGTATGTTACATATTCCACATGTTAATATTATGGTTTATGATTTCTGTTTGTTATTTATAAATCTTATGATTTCATGAGGTATGTTATGATTGGAAAGTATGGTTTAATTGATTTGTATTTATTGATGGGATAATGTTTTATTTCCTTATTTTATAACCCTTAATGATATTTTTATTCACATCCCATGTTTTTTAATTATTTTCCATGGGACATAAGGATGAATATGGTCAAGGATGGGATTAAGGAAAAGTCATGATGTCAAAAACTTGGAACTAGAAATGTCTATTTTTAAGAGAATTTATTTTTTGAAAAAATGGATACTGAGTAGTTGTATCTACATGTAATTTTCAGGTTGATATATAATATTTATAGCTTAATCCTCTAAAACCATAAACCTAAAAAGATCCTCAAAATGAATTATTCATTGAATTCAAGATTATGTATTGTTTTATGGTTGTGTCCTTATAGTTGGTATCAGAGATCAGTTTAGATAACTTTAGAGGTTATAGTGTTATTAAAGTATAAGTGACATAACAGAAATGGATAGAATCTTGCAAAGGGTCATAGTTTTTATAGATAAATCGAATGAGTTTAAGATATCAAGAACAAGTATGTTTTAGTGTTCACCCACCTCATTAGATAATATGTGATGATTTTATTGATATACTCACACTGATATTTTTGGTTTTAGTAATAGGGTGGATCTAGCTGGAACCAAAGTAACAGAGGATGTGAAAAAAATGTGAAGGTTTTCTGATATGAGAAACTGAAAGAAATAGAAGCTGGAATGAAAACTCTTTTGGTTATTCTCAACCAACTATCTAGAGTCATGATCAACTAACTGAACCTTGGAGATTTTTATAAGGAATTTTATATGAAAGAAACAAATCCCAATGGAAGTTTAGTTAATAATCATAAAGGTAAGTATTTTAAAAAACTCATTTGTCAAGGATGTGGAAAGAAACACTTAGTAAAAATATTCAAAGGTAATGGTAGATGTTTCATATGTGGTAATGAAGGTAATATAGCAAGAACTAGCCATGGAAAAAGGATACATCTAGTTGACTAGAGTAAAGGGAAAGAATTTATTTCCAAGGGGTCAAATGAATGTTATAAATTTGTTGTGCATGGTCACAACGCAAATAGATGTCATATGATAAATTTTTTGGAAATGGATCAGTATGATCATACAAATATATATTTCCAATTCGTAATTCCATTCAAATTAAATATGAGGAAATAGAAAATGACCTATGAAAGGTATGGATTATTTATTAGCTCATGTTTTGAAATTACTTAAATCATAGGACATTATGCATGATTTTTTTGTAGGAAAGAAGTTTAGAAGAATAATATATAAAAACAAGGATAAAAGATCAATAAGGATGTTTGATGATTAATTTGTCTACATTTTTGGAATTTAAGAGTTATGCATGATGATATGTTTGAATGTATTAATGATTGGATTACATTGGAAACTTTTTCTAGTATGTGTAACCCTGAAGTTTGATATGGGAAACTTTTATTCATAGAATAATTATCTATTCTTTTGTGGATATAGTTATAATAAACAATTTGGGTTACATGATCCTTAAATTTGAGGAAATTATAGGTTAGTACATTTTGGGATGCAAAATGTAAGTTATTAGATAACCTTTGTGGTTAAAATATATTATGGTTAGTCTTAATGAATTTATCTAATTTTTTGGATTGTCATAAAATTATATAGTTTCTGAAAAAGGAGAACATGTAGACCGTGTGACTACCCGTTGCATCAGAAAAGGCTGTAGGAATAAAACCCACAACCAAAGTGTGATTGGGATTTATCACCTACCTCTGGACTACATGAAGTCCTTGGTTAGTATGAATAATTATTTTTAGTTAAATGATATTATGAATCACGAATATGTTTATTTTGGGTCATCTATGGAAATGATAAACCTATCATGAAGAATATGTGATTAGGTTTATCAATTTTAAGTATGATATTTATGATTAACCGATGTTATTTTGTGATGAATGTTAAGATTTTCTTGGAAGATTATGTGATTAAAACCTTATGAGATTTGGGTTTCAATATTTGTTTGGATTACATTGATGAATTTTATGGACAATTGTTTTTGAATGGTCTTTGTTGAACTTTTGGAATTGTTTGAAGATTTTTTTTAAATAAGAGTAATTTTTATTTTTGTAAAAGATTAATCTTTTGTGGATAATCTGATCTTGTACTAACCATTTTGGTTTTGGATAATTTCTAAAGACATAAGAAATATATAGATCATATTTTTTGGAATATGTGATTCACTAGAAGCCTATTATAGCACTTTCAATGTGAACAAGTCATGTTGAATACTCATATTTTGTAGGAAATTTGATATTGTGGTAGAAATATAGTAAAGGATAAAAGTTTACATAAAAATTAAGTATGTTTCCTTATATTTTTATTCAATATCTTAAATAAATTCCTCAAATTTAGGAAAAGGAACTTAAAAAATCATTTTTCATTTACATTTATTACTGGGGAATCAAAGACCATTTAACCCATCATATGTTTTTGATTTTCGGGTGGATAAAATTATCCTAATCATATTTTCTATCACCCTCCATCTGAACATGATGGTTTTTTTCTCCTCCATATCCATGTTTTATTTAAATATTAGTATATGTTGTCTCGGGTGACCTTTTTTCCTATTTTGTCTTTATTTTAAATTTAATAGTTTTATTGACCCTTTTTCAATGTGGGACTTCTAATGATGTTTCCAAGCCCAATTTTAATATTGCGAGGATGCAATTCCCAAAAGGGGGGAAGGATGTAACATCCCAGGTAAATAAAGAACATGAAATTTTCATATTTATTAATATTTGTGAATTAAATATTAATTTTAATTTAATGAGGGTTATATTTATGATAGAGTACTCCACTTGTAATAATTATTTTCTTTTTAATCTTTTGTTCTACAAAACGTTGAGGCATACCAAAAATAATATAATTATATAATTATTTTAAATGTTTGTTAAAGGGTTGTCATTGTATTTCTAGGAATGAATAGAAATAACTAAAATATGATTATACATGTTTGTTAAATGACTTTACAATTATCCAATAAATTTTAGAGGCTTAAAATAATAATGAATCGTATTTTAAGAATGAAATACTCTAATATTATTTAAAAGGTCATTTTACTACCTTTTGAGGGAGAACCCTATCAAATATATTTTTTGTCACTTTTATAAATTATATTTGAAAAAAATATTATTTTACTTTAGAATTTAGACATGAAAATATACTTTCGATGAAATTTTGGTTTTTTTTGACAATGTTCATTTTATTTGAATAGTGGAAAATACTGTATTTTAATTCAAATCCTCCTTTTAATCTAATTTTTTATATGAATAGATTATATTTTTAATTTGTATTAAAGTTTAATTATAATATTTTTTTACCATTTAATCAATTGTTGGTCATTTATGTAATTTCACATTGAAATTTGATGTAAAGAAGTATCAATCTTTTGACAGATATTATTTCATAAAAATGAGTTTTTTGGTTTGACAGCTGAAATTAATTTTAAATTAATTTCTGCAAAAGTTGTATTTTGAATTTTGAAAATTTTACTCCATATATAGAATTAGGTTGTCCAAATAGTGTAAATAAGTAACTTTTATTTTTATACATTATTAATATTTACTTTGGTAAATATTTTATTTACCATGGCTAAAGGGTAAATCTAGTAAATAAGGGAAACAAATAATTGTATAATAATATTAAATTACCCTAACATGTGTCCTAATGCAATTTTATGATACATTTCTGACCATGGTAATACATGGGTCATTTTTGGGACCCCATGGATCCACATTGGTGTGATAATAACACATTATATTAATTAATTTAATGTAAATTAAAAAATGACATAAACAAATATCATTTAGTAAAAAAAATTACATGGTGTTATATAAGTTATTTCTTAGATTATAAATATTAATTAGAAATATAAAATTCATTCCTAAATCATTGTATTTTATTTATAATTTTTAGAAATAAAATAAATTATATTATTTATGAAACAATGATGATACATTTTTTACGTCGTTAGTGAATGATTTCAATAAATAAGATTATAAAAAATAAAAAAATATCCAAAACATGTCCAATTCTTATTGGATGATTTTATTTAGAACATTGGTCATCTTATATTAATCTTTATTTAGTTTTTTAACTTTTTATACTGAAGATAAATTTATAAAAAAATAATATTTCAATCATTCATAAAGAGCCCCTCCTCCCCCTTATAAAAATCCATCACCTATA
The DNA here is from genome assembly GCA_963277665.1 of Viscum album. Lineage (NCBI taxonomy): Eukaryota > Viridiplantae > Streptophyta > Magnoliopsida > Santalales > Viscaceae > Viscum > Viscum album. Next base: position 2,132,678,706 of record OY728127.1, on the reverse strand, counting down.
ACCCATTACATGCACCTCTAAAGACCATTTTCTAGTCCCAATTCTGCCCAATTAACCTCCCTAAACCCCTCTACTCCTTTAAGAAGCCTCAATGTATGCATAATGCACCGCAAGTAAACAATTTGGTTCAAACCAAAGGGAGATAACTGATTTAAAAGTAACATCTTCTCTTAAGTTCTTTTATTTTATTTTACTTCTCCAACCCCCTAAACAATTATTATTCTTTTATTTTATAACAACACCAGTATTATAATTATTCTTGGTTGTTTTTATGAGAATTATTCTAACTACACTAACACACACCTCCATTTAATGGGTAAGGAACATAATATTTTTGTGGATTGCGAACTACTGCCTCACGAAACGATGACTGTTCAATTATCTCTACCACCTCTCATGGTGGAAATTATAATGGAACTGCATTTATATGTGATATATATTATATTTTTATTGTTTCCGTGATTCTGTATTTTCCATTTATATCATACTGTTATGGTTTCCATAATGTTTAAACACGATAATATCATTTTCGGAAGTGCGGACTGCCGCCCCCTCAAAGTGATATGACTCCTTCATGCCATACGTGAGAAATATAAAGGATGGAGATAATTAAATTATATATGATTTTATACTGGAAATATAATATTCATTTTAATCATTATGTTTTTATTCCATTAAATATGAAATAGAAATGAACGGAGTGTTCATGCGTACGTATGCCTTACCATCTCAAGGAACGATGCATTTCATTTTTTACTCAAAATATTATTTACAATCTTAAATACATTTATACAAGATTTATATTATATATATGATATAAAAATCATTAATATTACTCTATAGATAATTTAGTTTTTACCACATGGAGAATTTATAATTATAAGAAGTTCATTTTTTACTCAAGTTCCGAACATCGACGAAATGTCCAATATGAACTCAAATAATTGACTAATTGTTATGACAACGTAATAGTAGATATAAAAGGAATAATAAAATTGGAAAATGTTCTTATGAAATTATAAATTAACTGGTTTTTATTATTCAAGAATAACAAGGAACAAATGAGTCAAGTCAAACATGAGGTAATGGGTTTCTTATCTCACTTTTAATTCCATGAGATTTCCATTGTTCGCCACATATTTATTGAATATGGTATATTGTGTACTACAATTTAATATATATTATCATGATTATATTTATATTCATGATATTATATGATTCATTTTGTTATTATTAACTTTTGGTAATATGACTTGATTGATTAAAACATGGTAAGGGGTTTTCATCTGACTTTTTATTCCCATGAGATTCATGCTATATTTTCCACTATATTCATTTGTGTGTTGTATATACTACCCATGATTGTATTCATTGTGTAATATAATATAATTTATTTTTATTTTCATCTTCATTTTATGATCCTTATTTCATGGGGTGTATGATTCATAAGTTACCAAATTGGTGAGGGAATCTTTCACCCTCCTGTTTTTAAAAGACTTAATTTATGTAATGTTTTTTAATTTCCACTCTATTATGTTGGTATATGTTATTAAATATCCTCATATATATACATTTTGTGTCCATGTGATGATAGATCAATTTCTATCTCATCAACTCATTTTCGTTATTTTTAAGTTACATCGTTAGGCTGTCGAATTATGGTAAGAAAACATCATAACCCAATTTCAATTCTTTGGCATAGACTTCTATTTCCTGTTTATGTCTTAAAATGAATATATGTGAATGAAATCTGATTTTTTACATATAATATCCACCTAAATAGTCTGTATTAGTATTTTTCACACATAATGATGTCACTGATTTATCCTTAATCTAAGGATATCTTCTTTGTAAGGGTCATTGTCTCAATTTACATACCATTGAGACTTATTTGTTGTTATAAACCAATTCACTTTTATATGGTGTATATACTTCCCTTTATCATATTATATCATGAATAACCTTATTATCATGATATTATAATGTTTTGATTAAATTTTATTCCTTAATTATTTGTATTCAAGAATATCTAATTTGGTTATGAACTCTTTAACTAAAAGATTGTTATAAATATTTATTTTTCTAAATATTTATCATTAATGTCCATGTATTCAAAGTAGTTTTATGGATTTATTTATATAGAAATTAATATTTTAAAATTTTAATTATTATAAAATCTTTAAATTTTTATGGGACGCTTAGATTAAAAAATATTCTAATTAAATACATTAAATGGGTTTGAAAATGATTTTGATAAAGCATTGATAAAGTCAATATATTGAAATGATATATTGTGATTTGAATGTGAAAAGGTTATCTTTTATTTATGCTTGTGTAATGTGTTATGATTATGAAATGGTTCTTGGGAATTTTTACGTATATTGGTGGTTCCATGATAAAACTAGGGTGGGAGAGCCCGAGATAGCTATATGATGGATTGGGTAACGTGAAAGTGGTAAATGTTAAAGTTTCTCCTAAGAGATTTAGGGAATATTCTATGATGGGTATTTCAATATAAATCCTTATGTAGATGTGATCGCTACAATGTAAGAATTTTATGTAATTCACAAGTTACCTTTATGATTTTTTATTTATTTGTGTCATTCCTAAATCATATGAGTTCATGAGGTATGTTATGATTGAAAAGTATGGTTTTATTGTTTTTTATTTATTGGTGGAGTAAAGTTTTCTTTCCTTATTTTATAAACCTTAGTGAGATTTTTATAATCATACCATGTTTTGGAAATGTTTTCTACAAGATATAAAGAAGAATAGAGTCAAAGATGGGATCAAGGAAAAATTCATGTTGTCTAAAACATGGAACTAGAAATGTTTCTTTATAATATTTTTTATTTTATGAAAAAATGGATACTAAGTAATATTTTCTACATGTATTTTTCAAGTTGAAATGTAATAGTTATGGTATAATTCTCTAAAACTCTAAACGTGAAAAGATCCTCAATGTGAATTATTCTTTTAATTAAATATTATATAATTTTTTAATGATAGGTCCTTATATTGTAGCCTTATTTAGTTGAATATTAATATATATTAATTTAATATATTGAGAAATACTGAAAGTTCCCTCCCCTCTCTTATAAAAGTGAAACTATTCATTACATTACATCACACAAAAAACACATTTGTATCAGCGAAGACCTACCAAAGTCTTTTACTAGAATTCATTAAATAATTCTATAGTCATTTTTTATGCATAAAACCTCCCTTATAAAGCTTAAGGTGTAAATTAAGGGATATTTTCCAATGAAGATGAATAATTTTTATCTGATTTTCTAGTTTTGTTTCTTCTTCCACCAAATTCAAATATTATTTAGCCACGAAAAAATAATAGAAATGTAATAATGCATATATATATGTTATTATTTTAATAATATAACCTATATACATATCATCTTGTATTAATTCGAAAATGAAACCACCATTCGTCTGTATGGAGGACCACCTACTCACAAAAAAATGTTATTTGGCTCTTATAATAATACCTCATTATGGGAAAATATGATGTAATTAATGTTTATTTATGATATTCATTACATATTTATCATTATAATAAAATAATATATCATTTACAATATTACCATTCCATGCAATGGAAAATGCTAACATCATTCATGTGTACGTAATGACTATCACATCAATAAAGTGATGTGATTCATCTTTCATCACCATATTTCTTGGATGGTATATATATATTTATATTTAAATATGTAATATTATTTATATGGTATCATTATAATTTTTGAATGATAAAACAATACATACCTTATTTCCACTATTTTCGTCGAAAAATTGAAATACTACTCATGTGTACGTATAACCAACCGTCTCTATGATTGTAATGTCGTTCAATTTTAATAAACATATTTAATATTTATATTTGAAATTGTTATTTATTTATAAAAAAAGAATATTATTTAATGTTTTTTGTTCTATGAATGATAGAATAGTGAAACATTTTACCAAAGGAACCCAAAAAAAGTCATTTTTGACTTATGAACTGAATATCACCAAAAGACACAACATGAACATATATAAATATTTAATTTAATAGAAATTTGATTTATGTGATATAAAATGAATAATAAAAATGAATAATGTACATAAAAAATTATAAAATAACCTAGGATTATTATTTTGGAATATAAAGATCACATGTGACGAATTATATTCAATGTAAGGGATTTTCATCTAACTTTTAATTCTATGGGGCACAAGGATTATACACTGAATTTTCCTTTTGAGTTGTTTATAAACATCTCAATAATTTTTTTATTATTATTATCATGAAAATTATGAGACATAAATATTTATTTATTTTTATTTCATTCCTTAGGATTATGAATCAAATGTTACAAAAAAGTAGGGGTTTATTTCACAATCTCATTAGAATTTAGTATTGTTTATATTTATGAATACACTATGGAATATTTCTATTCCAAATCAATGTATAATAATTAAGGCATAAGAGGACACCCGAGAGGATGAGGAGGACGTGGACGTGGTGGTATAAATAAGGGATAAGATGCTTTTTCCTATATGATTTGTGTGATGATTTATGTCCCTTGTACCCTGAACTCTCCTTGTTCCCCTATTATTTTATTTTATAATAATTTTTTTGGGCCATGGGGAAACATATGGTCTGGAAGTTTCTAGTAATAATGGTTTAATTTTTATTACTGTTTTCCAAAAATATTTTAAAATCATTTGTATCAAAATTTTACATTTTGAAAACAGTTTTTTTAAATGAAGTACTCTGTGACTTTTGGGACAAAAATAAGGTAGAAATTTTTTTAAATTATAAATAATGAGAGTATTTTCCAAACATAATATACAAATTTTATTTTTTTCATTATTATTTTGAAATAAAATGTATTAATTTATAATTTCACATCTTTTTATAATGAAAAGGTGACTTCAACATCAAAAAGTTATTTTCCTCAAGAATTATTTCCATTGATATTTCAAAATCACATTCCATATAGTATGAAATACTTTTATGTTACATAATATTTATGGGGGTAAAACCCATGTATTATATATTTAGTCTTTATCTAGATGGTTTATGTTGATGTTAACAATATTTTGACCAAAATTGTTTCCTTTTATACCTTTTAAACATTGATAAAATGTTTTTAAAATATATGTCTTTCAATATGTTTTAATATGCTGAATGTTTTATTATGTTTTGGACCATTTATGTATTATTTTTATTATATTATGTGTGAAGCCACTATCTACCTTTAATTTATTGGGTAAATATTGATATCACATGAGATAAATAGGACAAGATTGGGTTATGAACCTAATTCTGTAAGGGATATTTCCCACTATAATAATGTTAGGAGTTAACCTTGACTATTATGACGATTTGGGTAGTGAAAACATTAGACTATGATATTCATGGAAATTATCCTTGACTAATAATGAAATTATTTTATATGTTATGTTAATTCCACAATTACATGTCTTATGCGTATGTTATGATCTCGTGGATCATGTTATTGAATTCCTTTAGGATTAATGTATTATGATCAATAATTATTTATGCAGTGAATCAATATTATGATGTATGAAATTTAAGGCATGCTTTTAAAATGTCAATATTTAGTTATTATACCCTTTTTCTCATGTTATTTTTATATGATCATTAATATATCCCATATTTACCCTTATTGAGTATCTATGTTCACCCTTTCATACATTTCCTTCTTCTAGGTTATAATGAATTATTTTAAATACTCTTTATAATGGTTTCATATGTGATAAATGTTATTGGTGATATAGAAGAAATACAATAGAATTTGAAAAGGTGGGTGTAGTGGAAGATGATGTTAATCATTATGAAACAATTGTTTACAACCCAATTTTGTTAATATTTATTCATAATTATCTAATACTATAACATATTAGGCCCTTAGGTACATAATTTCTTCAATATTACCTAATGATGTCATATGTTTTTATGGAATTTTATTCCATATTTATCGATATAAAAACCAGAAATGTGAAGTTTATGTTTGTAGAACCAGATTTGGGAGTGTGGGTTTTGGGATGCTATAGATACTTGCAAGTATATTTTTTTGTATTGAATAATTAATTCCTCTCAAAACTATATAAAAAATCCCTTCACCCATCAAACATCCAATTTCCCCTTCTGATCATCTCTTGGTGGACATCCTCCATCTCTTATGAATCATGTATCTCTTATTCTACAATGTAGTGTTTCGATTTCAAGAATTCATTTTCCATTAGGATCCCTGAGGCCCAATACCATTTTTAATCCATACCCATTCCATGAGACACTTGTATTCATTATTTATTCCCTAATTCTAGCCTTTAGTAATCCATTCACAACTATTGTGAAGCACTGTCCATTCATGAATACCCCCCTTCAAGAAGCCCTCCCAACTGAATTATCATTACCGTTGGAAAAAACCTCCTCCCTCTAAAAGCTCTATTTTCATAAAATTTATATTTTTTATTTAAATTTATGTTTTTTAATTTATATTGTTAATATTAATTATAATTATGAATTATTTTATATATTTTATTATTTTATTATTTATATTTTTAGTTATTATTATTTTTTATTACAATGATTTTCTATGAAAATTAGATGTTTCCTTTTGTTAACATTTTGTAAAAAAAATTGAAATTTTATTATTAAAATAATTAGTATATTTAAATTTATTTGTTTTCATATTTTTAGTTATTAACTTTTTTAAAATTTCATTTGATAGTTTATTTTATATTTTATTGTATTTTTGAAATTGTTTATCAATTCATTCTTGGAATTTTATTATTTTTTGATTGTAATTTATTTTTTTCATGAATATTTATTAAATAATTTTTAAAATATTCTTAGAAAAACTATTGTTTTTATTTAGTTTTAATTTTTGAAATGAGAAATAATTTGGAATCATGTTTCAATTTGTTGTACTTTTTTTAATAATTTATTTGAATTGTATTTTACTAATAATTTAAATATTTTTTTATAGAAAGAACTTATTTAATAAAAAACGTTAAAGTATGACATCGAGTAGCCTCATAGATTTGTCACATACATTGTTCATGTAATACACCAGTATAGAAAAAATATTTGAATAACTAATTATCTCTTAATAATATACATAATTATATTTTATAATATGAGCCACCATATTCCCCATATTCTTGGTGTGAAGAATCTCTGCATCCAAATTAACCATTATTCTATATTCCCTAATGATATATTCAATCCTTTAGTGGGTTTATAAGTACCAAGATAAGGACTAGATCACTATATGTGAATCTAATTTCACTAAAGAGAGCCTCGATTACATTGAATAATTCCACTATTGCCTATGATACTATGAACTCATGATCCATTCATGTTTAAATTGATTCCTTATATTGGAACCATCTACGAAATCCCAATTTATAGGGAATATTTGATTGTCATATCCCTTTAGCATATGATATGGTTTCGAATGAAATTAAGTATCCCTACCACCTTTCACACTAAACTGAGGGACTCGACAAGAAGATTGATTTTCAATTTTAAGTTATCCACATTTTCCCTCATCCATTGGTGTCTCACATCATTGTAAATCCTCAAAATTCCCTATGATAAAACTAAAAAGAGGATGTTCTATGACATGGATTCCATATTCGACCAAGAAATTCCAGGGAAACCTAAAGGAATGTAGAGATCCTACATCTTATAAAAAACATCATCCCTAGAGAGCCTTTTTATTAATAAACTATTATAAATAAATTATTTATACTCAAATAATAAAACATCACTAATTCTATATTATTTTTCTGAAAAAAACACATTTGGATTCTAGGATGAATCCTTTCATTTAAACCACATCATTAATTAGGAAAATATTTAAAATATTGAAAAATATATACTCAATTATCCAATGAAAAATAACATTCCAATTATATATTCTAATTGTGAACTATTAACATGTTATGATTAAAATTATTTAATTTAACAATAATTTTATATTAAATAATAAAATTTTATATTTGATGATAACATAGTTTTTTTAGAAAAAAAATATGTTATAATTAAATTTAAATTTAAATAATAATTATTAATTTTTGAAACTAACAATGTAATATAATTTTTTTAAATATTTCATTGTATAAAAATATATATATATGAATGAAATATAATTAATTTAAATACTAAATCAGAATAATTTTAATTTATAAGTGAAAATGAATATTAAATTTTGAATTTTTTACTAAATAATTGTGTTTAATTTTAACATTATTTGGATTAAAAGATTATTTTTGATAACTTCCCTATGCTACAACATCATTTTTAATTCCAATACTTAGGAACATGGGTAATATTTATTATATTATCAATATATTTTTTTCATTTTCAATTTATTTAATTTTATTTATTATATTTTTGTAGTCTTTTTGTAGTACTTTTTTGTTATAGATTTTTAGATTAATAATATTTTTTATTAGGTAATAATGATATTGTATGAAAAAATATTATATTTTTATAATTTTTCATTATTTTATATATATATATACACATATCTATTTAATTAAACAATAATAACAACTAATTTAATATTAAAATAAATAAAAACTAATGATTTGATATAAAATTTCATATATAGGTTGTAAATAAAGGTGTACCACAATGATAAAATATATATATGTTTTTTAAATATAATGAAATAAATGAAATGTATATATAAAAATTTCTTTATTGTACCCGAGTTGTGTTATCAAAAAACATATTAGTATACAACATTATATCCATGTCAACATTTTTTGTACATATATTATTTATAGTTAAAAATATTTACAACAAAAACATGTTATTTCTACATAAAATTCAAAGAATGGAAACTATATGAAAAATATAATATGTCATATAACCAAAGTAATATAAAAAAAATAAATTAAAAACATACAAATAAATATTTATTGACAACATTATTCTCAACTTTAATCTTAGTTACCTAGAAAATTTATTGCAATTGGATAGTATTAATAACATATCTATGTTTAATGAAATTGGGAATGATGAAAAAAAATTATTATATGGGATATAAAATAAGTAAATAAACGATAAGATGTGAAAAAAATATTATCAAATATACATATTTTATGTTAAACATGTGATTTAATTATAATAATTTGTTTCATAAAATTGGTCAAACAATTGAATGTGTATGTATATCCTGGAGGTGATATAGATGAATATGACCATAGGATATCATATCTTGGTAGTTATGTATTATTCATAAATCATGCGTGATGTGATATAATTAATATAGTTAACAATGAGAATAACGATCGATTAAATATTTATTAGAATTATTTTGAAATATCTATCATTTATATATTAACATATAAATATGATAATATATATTTTGTACATCTTCATTTGATCAATAATGAGTATTTTATGATTGATTAATATGCATATAAAAAGTATTTATGGTTTCATATGATGTAATTTTATGTGAGTTTAGTACAAGTGAAGATACTACCCAAATCGAACAAAACCTAATAGATGATAGTGGAATTGATGACGTTTGAATATTCAAATTAGGTTTCTTTATCTTATGTGGAAGAGGTGAATATGATACATATAGTTTTGGGAAAGGTTTTCATAAAATAATACTTGTATACATTTCTACATCACATATTATAGTAGTTAATTCACCTATGGTTAAATTCGTGATGCCTATAATGATGATTTTTAGGATATAGATAAACCTAATATAAAACATTAGATTTATTTGATTTATGATCTATAAAAACAACTCAAAAAAATTTGGGAAAACATCACATTATATTATAGAAGATGTGTATGAGTTTTTTTTAGATGGGGTGGAACCAACAATGAGATTTCCAATATTTTATAAATAAAAAATGTTAGAGGTATTGATGACTAATTGTGTAGTGGAATACCATTTGATTTCAATGAGGCCTTACAAATATTTAAATAAAATTACCATGCGAAGATACATTAAAAGTTTCTTATAGATAACTCTATGATATTAATATTTTATATAATATCTCAATAGTTGATTAAGACGTACAAGATGCAATTCTGAGGTACCCATCATAGAAATTTAACATGATGGAAAATTTAAAACAAATTTATCGCCACACCTCGGTTTGAATCCAATAAAAATGAAATATCATAAAAATTTTGATTCTACATTTAAATGCTCAATTATAATTATTATTAGATTAATTATAGTTAATCAGGATATTCATGTCTAGATAATATAGGAACTGATTTATTATAATGACCCCAACTATAATATCATAGTTTTAGAGATTACATTATTACATTGGAACTAGATACATGGAATCACATCCCAAAGGACCAAATAATATAGTGGTCTTGAAAAACTATATACAGATTTTAATCTCAAATTACAATTAAAAACAATAAATAAAACATAGTATTTTACATGAGTATACCATTATTACTTTTATTATATTCTAACACATCAGTCAAAATATATTTCTGGGAAATCTAGGTAAATGAATCATAATAATTGGATGTGCTCAAATAGTCATCAAGTACACGCATACAACCGATTCTATATAGAATAAAAATATTTTATATTTAATTTGGAAATCTAAATAATAAAAAATACATAAAATTAAATCAATAACATTATCTTGAATAGTATCATGGTAGGAATAATTGATGATTAAACAATGCTATATAAATAATCACCATATAATGAAACATATAAATGGATATCATAACTATTTAAATAATCATAGGGGTATAAATAAATAATCACATAATTATAAAACTAATAATATTTGACATTATAAGCATACCATCAAGGCCTTGTGCCAAGACATCATATTTAAATGTGTTAAGCCTAATCCAAAAAGCCTAGATAGTTTCTATAGTCGGACCTATCGATGCATCGATGGGATATAGGGGCCCCACCCAATACATGATATTTGTAATTAATTTATTATATGAAATGGGTGAAAAGATAAATGTAAATATTAATACATAAAAATTAGGGAAGAAATGTTAACAATATTCCTAATCAATAAATATAATCCTAAAATATCTAGAGTAATATAGATAATGGTATCAGAATAGTACATAAAAAGTCTAAATAATCTTAAACCATATATAAAATTTTAAATGATAGTATCATTTCAACATATCCATATTATACCATGTATAATATAATGTTTTATAGTGGTTATGAATAGAAATACCAAGAAAATTTCAATACAAACATTCTTGTTGAAATTTCCCTTGTCAATGTGAAAATATCATTAAGTAAATAAGAATATCCAAACTATTTGGAAACAATTTCATAGAAAATATTAATGGAATATTTAAAAAAAATATTCAAATAAATTATGGGTTATGGATATAATAATATTCCATACATTTTGAGTATGCTAAAATAATTATTTGATTCATATTTTTAATAAAAATCAATACGTACCATTCTTGAAAATTGAAAAGTAGATTCCTTTTGACACATTATTAAATGTAAAATATGTGTAAAATTTTATTTAAAAAATCATTAATGAATATTAAAAATCTTTTTTAAAATATTTTATTGTAACTATAAATATGGAAGAAAATTTATTTCATTCAAAAAGAGAAATAAAGTGGCATTTATTTAAAATCATTTTCTAATCATATTAAGTTTCAAAGAGAGTAAAATGGTAATATTACATTTAAATTTCATGAATAACCCTAATATATGATAATTTAATGATTTTATTTTTCACTGATAAAATAATTTCATTCAATTGATATTCAAGTAAACACATTCCCTATTAAAATTAGATTGATGTATAAACCCTTTCCACTTTTGTAGATTTTTAATCACAACCCCCATAAAATAAATTACACATAAATAATATGTAAATAATATTAATATAAAGTGATTATTGATATGAAATATATATATTAAATAATATTAAAAACAATAAATAAATACTTGCTTAATATGGAATATGTACCCCAAAAGTAAACTGAGATGAGAAAACATTATGTCATGTCTGATTACCTTCATACATGTTAATACCTCATATATTATAATAATATATTTATTAAAAATATATAAATGAAAAATAAACTTATATATCACACCAAATGTGGTTTTCTTATAAATATTCCTCATCATTTTATTAAAAAATCATTATTAGACACATTTTTTTGTGTCATAACTACTTCATTTTTCAGCTATGTTTTTTTTCAAATAATCTAGTACTTGTACATTATTCATTGTTCCATAAGAACCATAATATTATTAATTATATAAATATAATATATATTAATTATATAAGGTTTTATAATAGTCCATAAAAGTAATATATATATATGACTTAAACTTTTCTCCGAGACGATGGGTTGTAAGTACGTGTTGGAGTTGCTTTCATTTTCGGACTGATGAAACAAAATAAAGGTAAATAATAATTATCCTTTAAATATTTACTGTTATATGATATAAATTATATATTATATTAAAATCTATATTTATTTTTTTCCATGGGAAATTAAAATTAAAAATTAATTGCATCACTTTTTAGAGACGGTAGTCCACACGTACACACAAAAGATGTTATGATTTTCTAATAGATTGGAAGGTAATTAGGTAGATGTGATATTATATATATCGAGGTGTAATTATGTTAAATATATCATATATATTTATATTTATATTAATTATATTATTATATATAAACCTGATATGCAGTTAGGGGAAATGATTTACATCGGTTCGTGTGGAAATTTTCCATCGTACACAAGATCAACAGTTTTATTCCCAATTTGATGGAAGAGGAGAAGGATTAAGGACTTTTCATTAATGTAATAAAATCTAATAATATTGTAGATAAATTTTTTATTAGTTTACCATAGTCGGATATTATTTTTTGGGGTTAGAGAAAGAAATAAAATGAAGTTGTATAGTTAATAACAATACCTCTATTTCAAAGTTCCTATCTAGGTTTATACCTGAAGCCTTGGATGGTTTTCTGATCAAACCAAGGACTCTAAGATTTTTTGATGGATGTAATAAAAGTATTTAGTTAATTTTGGAATATTTAAAAGGTATTTTATGGGTTGAAAAGATAGGATATTATGCGTGCTTTTGTATGTGTGGGATATGACCCTCTTTGAAATTATATGGAAATTTTCAAAAATAATACAAAATTCTAAAGTCATTCTCAAACAAATGAATTAAAATATTCTTATATTAAATGGTGGGATAGGATAGCTTCTAAATATTGAAATAATATATGATATTTATGTTTTTAGTTGGATATAATATCCTTATCGTATTGTTTAACACCCCCAGTAACCCGGTTTTAACTGTAACCAAGGTAAATAATTTTTATATTTTTAATATTACTTTGGAAAAATATTATTATTCCTTAATTATATAATATTATATAATATTATTTCAAATATGGAATCCATTATACCTAATTCAATTCAATAAATAGGAAGTATTTATTTTAAAATAAGACCCTCAAATAGGTCGAAAAATGATCTTCCATATGAAATGTTTTCCTTTGTATGAAACAACTTTAGATCTAACCCAATATAAAATGGATTAAAATGACATAAAATGGATTAATTATAATATAATTTTCTTAAATTTACAATTTTTTTTTAAAAAAATAGATCATTTTAAATTCTTTAAAATAAAAGGTTTTTTTCTATAAAAATCCATATTTTCATTTTATATATATAAAAAATCATTTCATAAAATTATAAAAAGATAAATATAGTATAATTTATAAATTATTTTTTTCAAAATTATATTCATTTAAAAAAAAATCCAATTGTGGAAAAATTTATTTTAAATAACCCTGAAAAATGTAATGTCACTCTTTTTAATAGAACTTTTAAGTATAGAAATGTAATTATTAATATTACATGGTTAAAAAATATTTTATTAATAATACAACATTATATTGATTATATAATATATTTATTTCAATAAAATTATCCACTAATAGAGATTGATTTAATTTTTTAAGATAAAAACACAATGCAGTCATAAAAACAATTTTTTATAAAAAAATTTCATTTACTCCAAAATGTTTTTTATCGTCATCTGTAATAAATTGATCACCAAGGAATTCATTTTATAAATGTGTACACCATAAAAGTTTAATAATTTATTTATTTATATTCATTCCTACCAATTTTAAAGCTAGGGTATAATAGTATATTATATTATATTATATTTTGAATCAGGGTTGTATGTATCAAATGCAATCAGAGAGATTGAATTTTTAAAAAAAATAAAAAAATTATAATATATAGATGTTACATATATATTTAGAATCGATATAGAATCTCATTCATGATGGTATGGCATAAAAAATAAAATGTATTTGAGGTGATTTATTTTTAGTAGGAAATGTTTTTTTTATGTGTGACCCAATTATGTAGATGGCTTGGTTATAAGTAGTAAAGTTGATTATAAATTATAAATAACTGATCATGTTATGAATAATCGTTTCAATAAAGATGAGGTGTAATTTCATTAATTAATATATTACAACATTATAGAAATCAAAGAATTCCATCAAAACAAACTTTTCACACTAGTTTATAGAACTTTCTTATATGTAATTTATAATGTAGTTATTATGATTTCCGTAACATAGGAGGGAAATTGATAACCTTTTTCATAAGAACATGGAATAATATGGAAGATGAATAAGATATCGGGGAGTTATATTCAATATTTAATGTATGTTCATATCACCTATAGGAAAGGGATATGATTTATTTAAAATCATCATTGGGATATCGAAGGAGTAGATAACATTGAGGGTGGTGGTTGCATACCCCCCATTCCTACATTTATTACTATTTTAGATGTATTTTAGAAATTAATGAAAAATATTTCATGATTACAATGTGAAAAAAATTATAATATTAGATATTGGGAACTTATATTTCACATATATTTCTTATAAATTTTATTATCATTATCTAGTTATTTAAAATTTTCATTCATTCATTTATAACATATGGACCAAGCCCCCATTTATTCCTTACAATATTTGAAGAAATAAGTGGAATGGAAATGTTTGTACTTAATATTATTAAGTTCATTCAATGAAGAAACATCAATTATCATTTGATAAATTTTGGAGTCAAAAACCATGACATTTTATTATATATTTCATCATTAATAAATTTTTATTAAATTTTTATTTTCAAACCCAAACCCAAACCAAAGACAACATCATCAAATTTAATAAAAATAATATAATTTTTTTAATGCTGTATTTGTATTTGTGGGTATAAATAGAGGTAGCATCCTTATTCAATAGAGGTAAAAATAATAAATAATGATATTTTAAATAATAATTCATTGATAAAAATCAATTAGTGTATCAAATTAATTAGTAAAATGAATTTAAACACATAAATAATTATAGTTAAAATATTATTTTTTGGGATATGAATTTTATTTTATTGTTATTAGGTAATGATTTAAATAAAACGTATAAATCTTATATTAAAAATAACGAAATATATATAAAATATATATTATTATATATCTAATAAATCTTTACTCTTGATAGATATATTTTTTCCTAAAATTTATTTTATGTATTATACGTGGTTAAATTAATGTTAATTTTGATCACATTGGAAAATATAATCAGATAAATTTATTTAAATGTCTATAATAAGATTTTTGAAAATTGGTAATTAGGGGAATTCTATTTTGATTTATAAAAACTTGTCTTCATCATTAACCTTAATAATAAAAATAACTGTAAAAGGGGTTTTTTAAATAATTGTTTTCATTGAAATTTAAATTTTTTTACCTAAATAAATTGAATTAATTTATGTATAATGAAAATAATTTTATGTTCTAAAATTTTTAAAAAATTATTTTCAATCATTTAATTAGAAACTGATAAAAAATATGAAGAATAATAGTTAATGATCAAAAAATTTAATTTCTTCTCAAAATATTATCATTATATTTTAAAATTACATTTTAAAGTTAAATTCTTACATATTATAAAATTAATATGAAAAAATGAACCTCTTTATTTATTTAACCTAAAACTAATATATTAGAACAATTTTTAGGATTTTTTAAAAAATATTGAATTTTAATTAAATAATTACGATTTATATATTTACAAATACCTTTATCTTAATGAAATAATTAGGTTAAAAGCATTAGATTAAATTGAATGAAATTTTTTTCATGTAATATTTTTACTATTATATGTAAAATTATTCATTATTAATTTAAAATCCAACATTTTAAATTTTAGAACAGATGTTATATTTTCCAGAATAATTTTTTTAATGTCTAATACATTTATTATTTTATAATCAATTTTAACACATATAGAAATTCCATATTACAAAATTGATTTCATAGTCGAAATCACAAGATCAAAAATATGTAATACGGTTCATTTTTTTTATTTATAATAAAAAATTTACATGGGTAAAAATTAGTTAAAAAGGTAAAAGTAATAAATGATAAAAGAGATAAATAAATGTTCAAAAATAGATAAAAAATCATAAAAATATATCCGAAAATATGTTTTTAGAAATTTATAAAACATACCTTAACACCTATGCAATAATATTCTGTGTTTTTGACAGTTTTCTTTGATGGTGTCTCTAATTTGAAATTATTACTATTTTCTAAAGTGTAACTACTCTCACATATAAATAGTTCCCATCACCATCCCATTTCTCTAAATGAAAAAATATTTTCAATAGAAAAAACTATTCCTAAACTCTTTCCCCAAACATTATCTTATTTTATAAAGGTTTTTTTCATATCTAATGACCATTCTATTAGTTCTAAAGGATTTCTCACATGGATTAAGGTGAAATACTATTAATAACTCATTTTTCATTACTATTTAATTATTATTTCTTGTAATTACCCCAAATATATTTAATCCATGAAAAAATAATTAAATCAGTATCATGTTTATACAACATTTTTAATATGTTAATTTAATAATCATTTTCTTCCTTCCATGAAATCATCTGAAAAATGTAAATGGAATTCATGTGTACGTGTAGACCACCACGTCTATAATGTTTTTTTTATTTCATCACTCCTCTATATGAGAGGTTATTATAATATATTTAATGAATAAATATTATATTTATGATAAATTTATGATTTTTTCAAGATAGGTAATGATCTAACTCCCAGACCTAAGATACACTAGATATAATGGGAGTTTCACACATGTATATGTGAAGACAATCACCTCCATGGAAAAAATGTTTATTTTTTCGTCACCTCCTTACATAGAATGATTTAATAATGTAGTTATTAAATAAATATTATATTTATGAAATTATTTTGTTTATTTAATGATAAATTATTATATACCATTGCATATTTTTATCTTTCGAATAAATTATAATGTTGCCCCAGCATATATACAATCTACCTACTTAATTGAAGACTTGATTAATTTTCATAATATCATTAGATGGATGGATATATAAATATATGAAACAATTTTATATGATTTTAAGTTCTAATATATGGAATCATTATAGTTTTAAAAAGTTGAAATAAAAAATTAATGATCAATAAAAATATATCTGTTGATATGAGTAAATTTTCCAAAATAAGCTTATCCCTGATGTCATATTAATTGGTTAAAACTAAAACTCTCCTAGAAGGATAATTGAACCATATAAATAATTGGAGAAATTTAATTCCATTACATTCAATAGTCTTGTAAGGGTGACCTATTTTTCAATGAATGAGGTTAGATGTTTCCATTGAAAAACACCTTTGAATAATATATATTAGTAACATCTGATGATGAAAATAAAGAAATACTATTAGTTGAATGTATAGTGAAAATTTATTATTTAAAAATTTTAATGTTATTAAATTTTAATATGATTATTATATCTATTAACATAATATTTATGTTTATTATATTGGATTTTAATGTTATTTTATGGAAGTGTATAGTTAAGGTAAGGGTTTCTAATCTCAATTTTTTTTCATTGAGACATATGTCATATAAACTAATTTTTTTTGTTGTATATAAAATCCAATCCATAATTTTATAATAATATCATGAAATTAAATGGATTTATAAAAATAATTAAACTTCTATCTTTAATGGAATTTTTATTCAAGGAACACCAATGTTGTAAATGATTTTTTAACTCAATCCGGCATTCATAAATTTATAATGCATCGAGTTTAACTTCATTCATCTATATTTATATATTCCACCATAAAATTCTATAATATGATACTTTCTATTTATCCATATAGAAATTTATATTTTTATTTCCAATATTCATTTTTGAAGAATTTATTTCTCATAAGAGTGTACTTTTATTAAGAATAATTACCATCCATTTCATGATAAATTTTCCCCCATTTAATTTTTTTATTCACGTAAATCTTCCCCTAAACAATTTTCAAATATATATAGGTTTGTACTTGTGTGTTTTTATTATTTATAATGATCATCATATAAAACATTACCACCTTTCATGATGTTTTATTAACCCTTTTAACAATATGGTTTTCAATAAATGTATTTTCAACTATTAAAATGATATTTATTTCCCTGATCATTATTTTTTTTCCACTCCATATTTTCTTTCGATAATCATTATGATTTTTTAATATAATTTTTTTAATTTTTTCAGTACATAATTTTTTAAAACATCATATTTCTAATTTTTTAAAAATTATATTTTTCATGTGACTTATAACTTATTCTCTTTTAAATGATGAAAATAATTTTATTGAATATTATTTTATGTTTCTATTTTATATTCACCCATAAATCCAAATGATCTATCTCTTATCTGGGTATATTTTGTTATAATTTATAAAAATTATCTAATTAGGTTACACCCTTTGGGTAATTGTTTTTTTAACCACTCTAATTTTAATTTCATTTTATATAACACCAATTAGAAAGGATATTCGACATATTTTATTTCTTTGGGTTTTCATGATATATTATACATTTCAATTCATATGGAATAATTTTTATTAATGAGATGGTTGTGGTCTTTTATGACACTCTAATGAATTAGTAAATTTTATATCTCGTTAAATAAAAAGTGTAAATGGAAGGTTATCTCAATCCTAAGGTCACCCGAAGGGTAATCCCAAGCACAGGGCTTAAAGGGTGTAATCCCAAGACCATGGGTAAATGTGTTCCATTTATATATTCAATAATTTATATGGGTCATTATCACATGCATACTAATGTTATACATTGGTTAGTTATCATTTTATTAAGCACGTAATGTTATGATTACCTAAATTTATATTTACTAAACATTCTTATTTTATATTCCTCTGTTATGGTCCTTCTGCCATTATTATTATCACATGTTTCCAAACTCTTAGTTCATGGAATATGACATATCATTTAAATTATATGTACATGCATTATTTGAAAAAATCTTATGTCTTATTATTTCTTTATCAAGATATTTCATCCATTATGAAGTTTCTTTAATGTTTGTGATCAAACCCTTTCGGTAAATAGTTGATAAATTTTCCTATTACAGTGAATTTGAACTCAACCCATTCTTATGTTTTCCATTCACTTGGTTAAGATGATTATTATAATCTGGGAAATGTATAAAATAATATCTAGTATGTAGTTATTATATATAAATTTTAAAAAATATTGTAAAATAAGTTTCCTATGTAGTTAATTTCCAAATTCACTGAACCTAATGGTTCATAGAAATGTGTTAGATTATAGTGAGACAAAATAATACTTTTATATATATAAATTTATATTGGGTTATCTCACTCGGTATCAAAATTAGTTTATAAATAATTTTTTAGAACTACTGTAGATTGTGTGGGTATGGGTGTATTAGTTAGTATAAAAGTGTGTTCTACTTATTTTGGGGAATTAGGTAGGTTATTTTTTGTGATTCATAAGAGAGAAAATTATTTAAAACCACAGGTATATAAGATTATATAAAATATAAAATCCAAAAATTTTAGCAAGGTGGTAATTTTGTGGTTCTTAGAAATGATGACTATTATTTTCTAAAAATTGGTTCTAAGATCTGGTATATATACACTGAGGCGTAAAATCCCTAAAAAAGCTGGTTGGGTATTTTTTTATCTTCACCCAATGCACATAGAGGGGGAATAACAACACACTTTTTATGAAAATATCCAGGGATAGGGATTGGTGATTTATAATGATAAATAACCTATTTGGAATTTGACTATGTAAAAACTATTTTAAACTGGTGGAGTTATAGATTGTTCCAATAATACCACATTTTAACATAATGTATCATATTTTTAATGGAATCTTACACTTTATAAGACATTTTATGATTGATTTTAAATATACCTATGAGAATTTAATTTACTTTTATTGGAAATTATCATGGTATTTTTTTGTATTTAGTAAGGAACATGATCAAAAATTGAATTTTTAAAGTTATGTCTATGTAAACACATAATAAATATAGTTAGATAATAATTTATACATGAAAAAATGGTTATTAATATCAATACAGTCTTATTACAAAGGAAACAATTATATTTATTATGTTACCTATTATAATGAGTTTTAAATTTTGTATTATGTATTTTATATAATATAGATACCCATATCTATTTTTACCATTGAATGATAATTAAACATATGAGGATCTCATTTATTTATGGGGACAAAAAATATTTCCATAAAATGTTTTAGAATATATTTCATCTTAAATAATTATTATTTAAATATATATATTCACACACAATACACAAACCAATAGAAACATTAATCAATTTATTATGAAAAATAAAAATATTGAAAATTAGCTATTTAATTAAAAATTAAAAAGGGAGGCACATTAATTATTAAATTTATGATGAAAGAAAAATAAAGTTCATTTTTAATACTAATGAATTTTGAAAATTTAATTAGCATGGATAAATTATTAATAAAATCATTTAATGAAAAAAAATTACTAAATATTTTCTTTTTAATAGAGTATGAATGTTATTATTTTATGTATAACATGTGTTTATAATGAAAAATAATGAATATATATGATAAATAATAATTCATCCATCATCCAATAACTAATATATTTGAGTAATAAATTTATTTTTTTATTTAATATAAATTTTTTCAAAAAAAAATCATGCCTTAGGTCTCTTATATTAAATATAATTTTTATCACTTATTAAAAATTAATTATAGAAATTGATTTTCTTATTTTACCATAAAATTTTTAAATGATTCAATTACTGGAATTTAATTTATAATCATAAAAATATGTTTCCAAGAATAATGTTAATTTCCATGATAATGATAAAAGGTTTGTTTTCAAACGATTGTCTTTATAATTTATGTGAATTGTTTATCTAAGTAAATTAACATAATCAGTTTTAAATAATTACACTAATATGATGGTTTATAAAATAAGAAATATATTATAAATAATAAAAAATACAAAAAAGACTTTATTTTATATCACTTTTATGATATAAAAATTACATATCATTAAATGATCTCACAATCCCAATAATGGATGGTTTAGTTTATTTGAGGAATAGTTATATATTTGAAATTTATTCTTCTACCAATGGGAAAATACCTCCATTCTTGATATATACTACACTAAATTGTAGAATTTTCATAATCTATAATAATCTTCACACCCTAGGGAATGAAACATAAGGCTTGGTCGAGATCAAATTATCAATAAGGGATAACTCTTCATAACATCATCATGGTTTTAATCATAATCATAAAAAAATCATAAGGATTGAAATTTATTATGAAAATATTATGGAATCTATGTTAGTTTTCTGTGATTTACATACAATAATATATAATAGTAGTCATATATTGTTGAAATATATTTTCTAAAAATGAGATAATTATAAGAACCTGAATCGTTATTTCAAGTATGGATCTTGATTTTAGGTGTTTTTTAGGTAAAGGATAGATTTTGGAAATTTTATATGTACATGTTGTGTACTTAGGTGTACACGTTGTGTACCTGGTTACCACGTACAAGCATGTCTTGGGAGTGTAACAGCTAAGACATGGCCATGTGGGATGACATGGAAGACCGCTAATGTCAGGGGATTGCTAAGGAAAATAAACGGTGTGTTTATTAATAGTACACGATTTGTACCTTTTCTTTTATTTCACTAATCAGACTAGGGTCACATCTAATCTCCAGATTCATATTCTTATGTCTATGGTTCATCCAGGAGTGACCGAGAGAGTTGAATCTTCTCTGAGCCACTGTTTGTACATTCAAGGTCCAATTCTAACTCCGTGGGGGTGATTTAGAATTCCACCGATGAGTTTTTACTTCTTCTAGAGCCTCTCCTTTTGAGTCCTCTTCTTTGGTGGATTATTCAAGGTTGAGCATTTTTAATAATTTTTTTTGATCAATGACATTCTAGGCTAGTTCAAGGGATTTGGTTCGATATTTTCCTTCATACAATATTGAGGAAGTTGTTTTGCTGTCTTTTATTGGTTGTATTTGAGTTTTATATGCCAAAAATATGATTACCCATGTTTCAGGTATTTTGTGCTAAAGAAGTTGAACTCTATTTTATCTTCATTAGATTTATGGTTTGATTAAGGGTTTTTTGATGTGATATTATGTAAATTTTCATGTTTAAAGAACACCCCATGTGTGTGTTTTCATGTTTTAATGTTTAGGGACGTTTGGTCCTGGTTTTCTATGAGGCAGAATATGTTTCCAGACCTTGCTATATAGGATGGAACTGATTTCCTTTTTCGTCATGTTACATACTTGTGATATGAATTGTAATTGTTATTCCATATAGTATTTATGATGTCTTTGGGCTTCTTGGTATCATATATGCATGATTTAATTATACATGGCTGTGAAAACCTGATATAGTTAGACCATAGGTGGAATTGATGTTGAGTGCTTCCTTAGAGTGTATGTTATATTTCATGCTACGATACCAAAATGGGGATTGATTGTGAGTTCTCCCTCAGAGTGTTTATAGATTACGTTAAGAGACCACATTGTAATTAACATTGAGTACTTCCCTATAGAGTCTGTAGTTATTCTGGGAAGACCATAGGGGGAATTGAAGGCGAGTTCTTCTTGAGAGTGTCTTTTCCTTTTTATAGCATTTTGGCTAGATGGGTTAGACAGTGTGAGCTATGCAGAGGGATAATGTAAATTTTTAATGTTGTGATGCATCTGTCAAGACAAATCAAAAGCGTGAATTTAGTTCTGTTAGGTAGTATTCTATGATATATGTTTTTGATAATTGATTAGATGATAAATAATTAATCCTAATGAATGTAAATGGAAAAATTAGGATTTAGATACTTTTGTGCACTCCAAGTTTCTTTTCTTCATTTTCATTATTATCTACTATATATACTCTCTGGACGTTAGGCATAGATCTTGTGTTGGTTGCCTACTGAGATTTCTCTCACACACTATTTGGGTCATGCTTTTGGACCCAAACTGATTATATGGATTCAAGTATAGATAAGGTAAAGTTCCCATTCTCATCAGGTACTTAATTTCTCTATATTTGGGTAGCATGGGACCAAGCTATGGCTTGTGATGCTACTGGAGATTATTTGTTTTAATTTTTGTTTTATTTTATACTATATTTCCATCACTGTGAGTTGTTTAGATGTTTTACTAGACATATGTGTCATTTATCGTTCATATACGTGCTCCAGTTTTTTATTCTCTTTCGCTGTTATTCTTTTTACTTGTTGTATGGTATTATTGAATACAATAATATTTATTATTTGTTATTCTAGATTTTATACTATCCCAATGAGGGCTTATTTTTCCCACTATCACACCCAAACCCCTTTCTACTTGTAAGCAGCCTTTGGTGTTTGGGGAAATGTTCTTGAGGCCATGTGACCAACAGAGTACAGGGTACCTTTGGGTGGCACTCAGAACCGACACATTACAATAATAAAAATTATCCATAGATAATAGTCATTGGATTAGGTCATGTAAATATAATATTCCATAGAGACATAGATTAAAAAAAAATTAAACAAACATAAGAATGATGTATCATATTATTAAGATCATATTCATGAATTAACCAGATTTAGTTATTCAGAATATCAAATAAGGTTGGTGATTTTGATTGTGTACATATCCAGTAATCCTCGTCCTTTAGTATGTGATCATATCAAAGAATGACCACATGTTAGTTTGTTAACATATCATATTAGTCTTACTATACATAAAATCATGAGATATAAAACATTGTGTAATGAATTTTAGAGTAATATAATACACCACAATTTAATTATGAACACATATTAGAACACATAAAATTCATTTTGATATGGAAATGGATGATTAAACCGGTGATTTTGGAACCCATATAGGTGATCGAGATCTGGTCTCAAAGGAGATTGTGTTGACCTTACCAGAATTAGATCCCTTAAGTCCATATTCTCGCAATGGCACTCTATCTCTCCCTAAAGTGTTGGTGAACCGTGTCATTGAGGGATCATAGGCCTTTCATGAAAAACATATGATGAAATAAGGACATAGTTGTGATGAAATTCATAATTCGGAAAAGGGATTAAAATTGGGATAGATCATTCTATATCCGATGTTCCTTGATCTATCATCCTCAAATCCTTTCCTTTACGTGCCATTATCCATCCCAGATGCACCGTAGGAGGTTCTAGTTGGTGATGGCAAGACATGTTCTTAATTTTTGAATCCATTGAATATGTTTTTTTTTCTTTTTTGAAGTAATTGTATCATCAAATGAATACAGTTCCCATGAGTCGTGGGAATATTAAAATTTTAAATCCCATGATGGAAAATTCACCATAATTTCCCATTTTATTGCACTAATGGAATGAATTGAGGCCTGAATAATCTCTCTTATTGTTAGTTTAATACTCTTTGAGGGTGACAAGCCATTGGACATCGAGGAGTTGAAGTTAACGGTATCTCGAATCAGGGGTTTTTAGACTGGAGGATAGCCCTAATTGGTTGAGGATACTTCCACCTTCTTTTTTCATCTGCAAATGACATATCAAGGGATTGGAGAAATAGATTATAACCTTTTAATTCATGGTTATTTCAAGTGTCTACATTTGATTTTTATTTTAACCCATATATACAAAAGCATTCCAATGCTCAGATTGGGGTTTGAATCTTGTTCTTCGTCTAGGTGTTTTGGTACCCATTAATTTTTAGTGACTTAGTTTCCAACATTGGGGAAAACATAAATATGAAATATAATTTTATTGATGGGAAATTTGGTAATTTTTCCAGATTTTTGGTCAATTTGTATTTGTAGAAAAATTTACGGGATTGTGTAACTTTGGTCGTCAATGGTGGAAAATTTGAGTTTGATATTGAATAGGTGCCTTTCTTTGCATTCTATGACTTTTTTTGGTTAGTGGGGAATGATGTTTCAGAATGTAGAAATGTGAGAATAAACAGAAGAAACAGGGGCCTTATACACAAGCAAAAAAGTTTATTTGATCCTCAAGAAGATAAAACAAGGTTGTAAGATGACATAGGTTGTTGTGTCGAAGGAGGAAATAATTAAGTATCATAATCGCTAGGAATCTGTAAAATAGGTATATGGGCATAAAACATTAGTTATTATTATTCAAATGGGGTGTGTAGTATGGGATAATTCATAAGTCTACAATAGTTACACCAATAGACCTTATTTCAATGGGGAGGAGTAGTTCTCCATCTAGGTCTCTACATAAAGAGTGTTGTGACCATGGTACGAAAAATGTAATCATTTCAAATGATTCTTTTCATGATGTTTTTGAAGTAGGGATTCATGAAAATGTTGAGATCAATGAGAAGAGTTTGATTTAGAGGATGAAGTAAAAATACAATCCAATTCTTTGTTTTTTGAGGAGTGAAATTATTCTAAAAATAATAAAGGTAAATAGGTTGACTCTCCCCTCCCACATAAGGTTATCACAGCTGGCGCTTTTGCCTTTAGGGATGAAGAGGTAACTCCATTTTAGACCTTTTAGGATATTGTAGTCCCTATAGAGGAACAAGGGGTGACTAGTCCTATGAATGATGTGCTAGTTTCTGGAAAAAATGTCTTTAGTCTACTTTAAATTCTTAATAGATCCATTAGTAAGACATGCATTCCTGATGAATTTGGTAGCTCTCAAGGCTATGAAATGATCATTGGAAGGATATCTATTTTTATGGTCCCACCAGAGAGCTCTGAACCGATTAGAGATTTTGATCCAGTCAACGGATCCCCCCCATAGGAGGAAAATAATAGATCTCAGGTGGATTTGTTGCCTTATACCAAGACATGGAGTATAGGATGACATCTACAATGTAGTGGTTATGGTCGTCTCTCCCACTGATGATGTTTTCCTATTTTTGGAATTTTTATGAAAATTGATGTAGTTTCTTTTCATGTATGTTGTTTCAATATTGTAGGTTGTTTTATTTTATTTTAATAAATTCTGGGATTATGGGCTTATAACTCATGGTTAGAACCATTTTCTTTAAAATTCATTTGCGTATCAAATTATAAAGAAACCATGGATAAAATTGGAATTCCTAAAATAATAAAATGAAATTAATTCATTTATAACATAAAAACCCCATTTAAAAAATATTGTATTCATAAATCATTGAAATTAAAATCATTCACTATTTATAATATAAGTAACCTAAGGAAATAAAAATGGTAATCATGATATTTCCATATGGTAACACCAAAGTTCAACTCAAGTCCTTTTAGGATAATGAGTAAAATGGTTACAAATCAATAAAACAATTTTTAGAATATATTCTTAATACTATCATAAAAAGAAGATGTATCAGATCTCATTAAAAAGTTATTTTCAAATAGATGAAGTGACAAAATTAGGATGATAAATTATTTAGAATTATTATTTAATGAGTGTTTTTTAAATGATATTATGTTTAACAAAAAATAATTTATAATCAGTGATTGAAAATTTTATTATGAAATAATTGAAAATTATTATGAAATTCATTGTTGAAACCCAATATACTAAAAATTGTATCAAAATACTTTTTAAAATTGGGGAAGATAAATATGAAGGAAAAAAATAACACAAAATTTTATTTCCACATAAAATTTATAAATTTTGAGGGAAATGTCAATATGGTCAAGGTGGGAAACCCGTCACTAAAAGAGATGAGAATTATTATCAACAATAATATAATATTGGGAAATAAATCCATCAAGGTAATGATATGAATTTCAAATGTCCCATTAACAAGTAATAGGAGGAATTATGACATCACGGAAGATTATAAAATACCCCTATGGTAATAACATTGTAATAAAAGGAATCATTATGACTCAAGAAAATATGTTTACTATAGTAACCCCCATTACTTCTATTTTTTGGTTAATAAAACACCCTCTAACATCATATATAGTAAATAAAAATATATTAATAACATAATTTAAAACCTTATTCATTTATATTTTCTTTTTTGAGACCTCATTTATAATTATTCTATACATGAAAATTAATTTTTTTTATATATTTTGAATATCGATTGGGAGTAATATTGAGCGTTTTGACCTAATTCCATAATAGTTTTATCACTATTATTTATTATCAGAATTTTCATCATTATTAGATAATTTTATGTAATGGAATTGATTTTTTATGAAGGATTGAAATGTTATATTTTCACTCTATGATATTTTTAGTTATAGATAATTTAGGATAAATTGGAGACAACCATGTTTGGCTGATTTTTAATAAATTAATGGTGATAAAATAATTATTGTGTTCAGTATTAGTATTACCTATATATAATAACAATAAAATCATAATATACATATTTATGTAATATATCATCATTAATTATGTTATAATATTAATCTATGATAATATTTTATAGCATTTTTCAAGTAAGTAGTTAGACCAACCAACACATTATCATACCATAATTAATGGATAAATATAATTATTAAAGTAGTTTATTTTGTATAATATGATTATTCTAAAATAATACTATTATAATAAATTTAATTTTATGTTTATGAGTTATATTTTAATTGCATATAATAAATTACTAAAAAACTTGAATAAAAATGAGATATGTTATTTAATAGAGGAGGTAGTACTTATAAAACTTTTTTTACATTTTTATTTATTGAATAATAAAAGGGAAGTATTTTGGATTATAATTTTTTGTTAAAAGTTATAATTATATATTTCATATTTCATGTTTATTCTTTATTTTCACTGTTATAATTAGTGATTATTGTAGAGAGCCGAAGCTTATCGTACATGGACATTACATTACTTTTGTGGAATACTTAGTACATAACAAAACACACACACACAAGGATCGTAATAGTTTAGTGTCTTTGGAAACTCAGAACGTAATCTTCTAATCGTGGTGAAAGATCTTCAATATCTCCCATAAAGATCTTCCCTTTTTTTACCTAAAACCTTTCTTTATATCACGAGGAAAAGAAAACATAAAAGGGTGAGCTCAAATGCTCAGTAAGGGTAAACAAAAGAAAAATCAATCACATCATATTCATAAGAACATAACTTTTGGAAATCTTAACCTACAAAAGTGAGCATAATTTCATAACATGGGATAAATCATAGTAGTGAAATGAAATCTCAATAAGCATAACATAAAACATGAAACTTTGTGTCATACACACATATTCATAGAGAATCATTTCTTGTTAGTCATGACTCATTGCCAAGACTATCTTAGTGGACAAAGTCCCTTTCTGAATCGAGTCACCCTCGTTCCAGTCCTGTTTCACTGAACTGGTATAACCTACCATTCCAGCCATGTCTATCTCATGATATATAAAATCTTTACCCAATGAATTGGAGGGATATACAGGTCCCACCCATCTTATAATGAATCCTTTCTTATGTGTGCCACATAATCATAAACCATACATCATAGCGAAACCCATGTAATAAAAATGGGATTCTTAAACAGCATGACATCACAAAACAATTCATATAAGATAAAGGAATTCATAAAAATATTTCCATCACAACATAATCAAACCAATGTAATAATAGGGATAAAAACAGAACCCTTTATTATCTTATATGGAATATAATTTTCATAAAACACTTGAACTCCATTCTTGAGGAAAATATCCTTTCTTCTTCAAAAACACTTTTCCTTTCATAACATGTCATACAATTCTAAACTAAAAGAAGTTGATTAAAAATAAACATGAAAAAATGTAAAGGATGCTTCTTGGAAATAATTTTTTAAAAATCCATTCATGCCGTATAAGTTAAAAAAAACATTCTTCTCGTACTTTTGTCGGAAAAGTCAAAAAAGTACCTCGTACGAAAAACGACAAAAGATTCCTTTCATACATATTACTAAAAACTCACCGAAGGGTAAAAATGGATTTAAACAATTTTTGGCGGATGGAAATAATATTACATATTGATGAAACATGGATGTGGATGATAAAATACACCCCAGTAAATACTTACGAATAAACAATCTCGGATAAAAATGAGATTGTGATATTTCCCTTACCTTAGGTCCAACTTGCTTTGTATGTGTCCGAACCTCCTATATAATGATTTAAATCATGTTATTGACTTATTCCAGAATCATATTCATTTTCATTATATCATATATGGTCCACTTATTACTTTATATTACCCGTTCTTTTGTAAATTCATGTTAAAGCAGCGTTATGGGTAAAATCGTCTCATTTGTCGTTCGTTTTTTTAACTTGTAATTATTCATATGATTACATAGATCATGATTACTTAATTCCAGAATATAATACATTATTTATATATATATTCATAATACACATATATAATAAATCAGTAAATGGAATGAAATACACCGTTCATGGAGACGGTAGTCCGTACGTACGCATGAACGCTATTTTCGTTTCCTTATTGAATTGAATAGAATTAAGTAGATGACATACATATAAATATAAATAATTCCAGTATCATTATTAGGTCATATATTTCATTAGTACTTATAATATACTCTTTATAATCATTCATGAATGGTTAATCATTGAGAATGAATCTCATCGCGTCGTGGAGACGGTAGTCCGTACGTACGCACGAGCGATGATATCGTTCCCATGGTCGTGGAATTGTTTTGAAGTGTATGTATACTATTTCAGTATCAATATCAATTTATAATAATCATATATAGTTACTCATTACACCTTTATACCCATCCAATTAAGGTGGTGGTGGAAAATAGATTACACCACGGCGTGGAGACGGTATTCCGTACGTACGCACGCGCGGTGATTTCCTTTTTCCGTAGGATGGATAGAAGGTTAATTAGAGTTGTTTCATATTTATAATAACATATCAGAATATAAGAAATACTTATGTTATTACTTTATCACGAAACAACTAATGAAGAAGAAGTTGAAGAAGAAAGAAATTGAAAAAGATCGGTAATGGATATTACCTCTTTTTGACGCGCCTTTTCTTAACCTCCACTTAATGAACTAAGGATGATCATTGAAGAGGACCAGGACCTCTATGATGATACTAGGGAAGTGGAGAAGGGATTTTGGCAGGGGTTGTCCGAGCTTGAAGGCTCAAAGTTGTGTGAGGAAGAGAGGGAGGAGGTGCCCTTTTATAAGGGAGGAGAGGGGCACCTTAGGAATATCTCAAAATATTATTTTATATTAAAGTCAAAATCAGTTTATAATGGTTCCAAAGGGTCTTATTTCGAAGCTAAAGTGGGGATGGGTCTAAATCCTATGAACCAATTGGATTTAGACATGTTTAGGTTATTATTTTAACCTTATCAATTAGATTTAACTATAAGTTAAATAATTTAACTTTTACCGTGTCTTTTTGTTTTCTTACACTATATGGTTAATACAGTTACTATAACATGACAAAAGAACCCCAAATTGTTTAGTATTAATATATATATCCTTATCTAAGTCATTTGGCCGAACATTAGATTTTTGGGAATAAAATAACAATTAATAATATAATATTTTATTTAAAAACTATTTTGTGTCAATTTTGACACTATTTGATATATGATTTTTGAGAAAGTCATAACAGAATTATATGTTCGAAACAAGTTGATTAAATCAATACTAATATATCATAGTAACCTAGAAAATTATTGGAATTCATAAAAATTCTTAAATTACATTTATTTTGGTATTTATAATATCAATTATGTCAATATTTCATTAATAAGATAATTACTGCATCATCTTTGTGTCATAAATAAATTAACTTATTTGATGTCTAAAAATTACAAATAAAATACTATTATGTAGGAAATCTTTTTATATTTCTAATTAATATTTATAGTTGAATTTATCTTATGTATAACCCTATATTAAAAATATTTTAGTAAATAAACTTTGATTTTAACTCTTTTAACTCTTCTTTGAATTAAATAATAATAAATGTCCTAATCTAATACAAGTGGGCCTAAATGGTAATATTTTACACTTAAGGTTGTTTTTGGTCGAGATACACTTATCCAATAGGATCAGGACATGTGTTATGGTAATAATAATATCATTTTTACCCTTAATTATCCTATTTACTATTAACCGCGGTAAAAAAGTAAAAAGTTACTATTCACCAAAAAATTATTTTTATCTCATTGAACCACATTTTACTTACTGATATCAACCGTGTCTGTCGAATTTTCGAAATTCCATTCACAGAAGCGGTAAAATTATGTTTTATGCAAAATTCAGTCTTTAACCTACCACTTAGTGGTTTCACTATTCATCCAAAATTGAAGTTTTTCAGAAAAATGCCAAACTTTCACCCTAAGCTATAATTGATATTCTGAATTCAAAAATGATTTCTATTTTACAAAATTCCCAACATATAAGTTGCATTAATTAATTTTATAATTAATTTCCACTGTCACAACAAATAGCGTGATTTTAAGAGATAATAACTATCAAAAGATTGACACTTGTTTATAACTAGTTTAAATGTGAAATTACATCCAATGACCAACATTATATTAAATTGTAAAAATATATTCTAAATATACTTTAAAACCACTCAAATTAATAATTTATCAATATTAATTATTTCGATTAAAAAAGTTGTTTTTAATTAAAATTTAGTATTTTTCACTATTCATCAGAATATGAAAGTTATCCGAAAAGTACCAAAATTTCACCTTAGGTTAAATTCGATACTCTGAATCCATAAATGAAGTCCATTTTGAAAAATAAAATTTAAAAAATTTCAAAAAGTGGTTATTACTATTCATAACGGCTAGTTTTAATAATATCTTAATAGCATATCGTTGTTTAGCGAAACATGGTGTTGCGTACAACACACGCTATCGTGGAAGGTCGCGATTGCGTGTAATTCAAGCCAGGTCAGAGATGTGTGTTGTGAAATCTCCTTTTGGTGTAGCGTATAACACAAGACATTAATGAAATTAAAAAGAATATTTTTCATAAAATCTCGGGGTGTTACATTCTACCCCCCTTAAAATGAATTTCGCCCTCGAAATTCGTCGGGGTTATAAATGGTTTGCTATTCCAAAGATTCTTTAATCAAAACCCACATCGTAAAAAGGAATACCAAAATCAATCTTTAAAAACAAAAGTATGAAACTTAACGGTTACCCAAATAAACTAATCAATGGGTTTCCACATAGGTGAAAATCTGGATATGGAAGAGAAATCTAACCATCATGTTCTGATGGAGAGTGGTAGAGAACATGGCTATGGAAAAGCTAGCAATAAAAAATCCATAAATTTGTGACGATCTAAGGTACCATCTGATTAATCAGATATAAGAGCACTAGGACAACATTTTTGGTTTTCAAGATCATTTCCCTAAATTTGATGAAATTGGAATTAGAAGAAATACTTTCATGATTTTAGTATAGTCTCACTGTATTTCGTTGTTTGGAAAACTTCTACTTTATCTCTTAAAGAAATGAAGTTGAATTTTTCATTAGTGATGTGTTAGCAGATCATGTGATAGAATGATGGGTCATTCCATCTGTCTCAAAAGGTTAGAAAAGTTATCAAAAAATAAATAAGTCCATCTATAGTGAGATTAATGATATATGGTTCCTAAAATGAACTTATACTTCATATATCATACTGCATAATATAATAAAACTAGTTTCTACTAAACATGGACTTCTTGTAGGCCAGTGGTAGGCAATAAAGGCCAGTCGCACTTCGGTTGTGGGTTCGATTCCCACATCCTTGTCTGACGAGATGGGTTGTCGCCCGTCCTGCAGGTTGTCCTTTTTCTAAAACTACATTACTATAACATCCCGTCAATAATATCGAAAATCTTTTATCCTTAAACAATACTAACTTATGTCCAACATAATCCATTCTAAATTTTAGGCTTATCCATAATACTGCAAACCACTCTCATAATATAGTGAAAACGATTACCAGAGATTTAATACTGTCGTTGATCCCCATATATCATAAGATATGTCTTGTTGGTCACATTCCAAACATTCAAAGGCCTTAATCACGTATTCTCTTGAATACCCATTGAACCTTAGTGAAAACATGAATGCAGTTAAAAGTTAACTCTTTCCACATACCAAAATCCAAAATTTCTATATACTCAAACCTTGATATAACCTTCTCCTTATATCAGTCATGAGCTCATGAATAAAATCAAATAATTCATTATCTTATTATTCCTTCATTATGCGCATATCATCTACATTCCAAATAATATCTGAATAACATTTCATGGTTACTAGTACCATTAATCATACACATTAAAAACTTAGGAAATACAATAGTGTAACAATCCTTAGATGTCTCTTTATTCCATAGTACCATGAGATTACTTATACAACATTACACTTGATAAACATGTAATCATTCCACTACCTTCTTAAACCATTCACCGAGCTTCAACAATTCTTTCATCTCACATATCATTTGTAGTCTCTTCATCATCATCAACATAAATACTTCCCATACGACCATACTGATTCTCTTCATGAGACTTTCCCTTAGGGAATTGGTTTGCATAATGCCAGTACATTCCACATTTAAAACATTTAACCATTGTTGATGTCGTAGCAATACCATTATCCTCATCCATGGTGTTAACTGATCCTTTTCCTTTGCACTTACTTGCTTTGTGTCCTTCTTTTCCACACCCAAAGCATCTTCCCGTTCCTTTGAAACATTATCCTTGATGCCTCTTCCCACATGATTTAAATAGGGGAAATTGAACTTTATTTCCTCTATGATCATCATGAAACTCCATCTTTCTCTTATTAGCCTAGTCAGGAAACTTACCAAATTTTACTTTATTGATCATATTATGAGATTGCTGATTTGGAATAATAATGATGTTCGGACTTCCAAATCCCATTTCATTATGAAGAATATCATTCCATTGTCCATCATATTCTCCATTATCGTGAATCATCTTGTTTCCAGCCATTTTCTAAAACCCAAAAAGAATAGTGTGAGAGGCCAAAATCATGATAGGGGAAAACAACATAATAAAGGGGGAGTACCTTCAATATCTATCATCTTAGGATTAATTCTATGATCGTCAGCATAATTCTAGTACTATAACCTATACGTATACTTAACCTTAGGGACATCCCTTGACATACCTTAGAAATATCTCTAGGGATCTCACTAACGTTTTCGCATCCTAGTTTCCAACGGTTGACTAAACCTTTCCTCTGATACCAACTATAGAGACCCGAAGCTTATCGTACATGGACATTACATTACTTTTGCAGAATACTTAGTACATAACAAAACACACACACACAAGGATCGTAATAGTTTAGTGTCTTTGGAAACTCGGAACGTAATCTTCTAATCGTGGTGAAAGATCTTCAATATCTCCCATAAAGATCTTCCCTTTTTTTTTACCTAAAACCTTTCTTTATATCCTGGGGAAAAGAAAACATAAAAGGGTGAGCTCAAATTCTCAGTAAGGGTAAACAAAAGAAAAATCAATCACATCATATTCATAAGAACATAACTTTTGGAAATCTTAACCTGCAAATGAGAGCATAATTTCATAACATGGGATAAATCATAGTATTGAAATGAAATCCCAATAAGCATAACCTAAAACATGAAACTTTGTGGCATACACACATATTCATAGAGAATCATTTCTTATTAGTCATTACTCATTGCCAAGACTATCTTAGTGGACAAAGTCCCTTTCTGAATCGAGTCACCCTCGTTCCAGTCCTGTTTCACTGATCCGGTATAACCTACCGTTCCAGCCATGTCTATCACATGAGATATAAAATCTTTACCCAATGCATTGGAGGGAGATATAGGTCCCACCCATATTATAATGAATCCTTTCTTATGTGTTCCACATAATCATAAACCATACATCATAGTGTAACCCATGTAATAAAAATGGGATTCTTAAACAACATGACATCATAAAACAATTCATATAAGATAAAGGAATTCATAAAAATATTTCCATCACAACATAATCAAACCAATGTAATAATAGGGATAAAAACAGGACCCTTTATTATCTTAGATGGAAAATAATTTTCATAAAACACTTGAACTCCATTCTTGAGGAAAATATCCTTTCTTCTTCAAAAACACTTTTCCTTTCACATCATGTCATACAATTCTAAACTAAAAGAAGTTGATTAAAAATAAACATCAAAACTTGTAAAGGAAGATTCTTGGAAATAATGTTTTAAAAATCCATTCATGCCGTATATGTTAAAAAACATTCTTCTCGTACTTTTGTCGGAAAAGTCAAAAAAGTACCTCGTACGAAAAACGACAAAAGATTCCTTTCATACATATTACTAAAAACTCACCGAAGGGTAAAAATGGATTTAAACAATTGTAGGTGGATGGAAATAATATTACATATTGATTAAACATGGATTTGGATGATAAAATACACCCCAGTAAATACTTACGAATAAACAATCTCGGATCAAAATGAGATTGTGATATTTCCCTTACATTAGGTCCGACTTGCTTTGTAAGTGTCCGAACCTCCTGTATAATGATTTAAATCATGTTATTGACTTATTCCAGAATAATATTCCTTTTTATTATATCATATATGGTCCACTTATGACTTTATATTACCCTTTCTTTTGTAAATTCATGTTAAAGTAGCGTTTTGGGTAAAATCGTCTCATTTGTTGTTCGTGTTTTTAACTTGTAATTATTCATATGATTACATAGATCATGATTACTTAATTCAAGAATATAAAACATGATTTATATATATATATATATATTTTCATAATACACATATATAATAAATCAATAAATGGAATGAAATACACCGTTCATGGAGACGGTAGTTCGTACGTACGCATGAATGCTGTTTTCGTTTCCTTATTGAATTGAATGGAATTAAGTAGTTGACATACATATAAATATAAATAATTCCAGTATCATTATTAGGTCATATATTTCATTATTACTTATTATATATACTTTATAATCATTCATGAATGGTTAATCATTGAAAATGAATCTCATCGCGTCGTGGAGATGGTAGTCCGTACGTACGCACGAGCGATGATATCGTTCCCATGGTCGTGGAATTGTGTTGAAGTGTATGTATACTATTTCAGTATCAATATCACTTTATAATAATCATATATAGTTACTCATTACACCTTTATACCCATGCAATTAAGGTGGTGTTGGAAAATAGATTACACCACGGCGTGGAGACGGTATTCCGTACGTACGCACGCGCGGTGATTTCCTTTTTCCGTAGGATGGATAAAAGGTTAATTAAAGTTCTTTAATATTTATAATAACATATCAGTATATAAGAAATACTTATGTTATTACTTTATCATGAAACAACTAAAGAAGAAGAAGTTGAAGAAGAAAGAAATTGAAAAAGATCGGTAATGGATATTACCTCTTTTTGACGCGCCTTTTCTTAGCCTCCACTTAAAGAACTAAGGATGATCTTTGAAAAGACCAGGACCTCTAGGATGATACTAGGGAAGTGGAGAAGGGATTTTTTCAGGGGTTGGCAGAGCTTTAAGGCTCAAAGTTGTGTGAGGAAGAGAGGGAGGAGGTTCCCTTTTATAAGGGAGGAGAGGGGCACCTTAGGAATATCTCAAAATATTATTTTATATTAAAGTCAAAATCGGTTTATAATGGTTCCAAAGGGCCTTATTTCGAATCTAAAGTGGGGATGGGTCGAAATCCTATCAACTAATAGGATTTAGACAAGTTTAGGTTATTATTTTAACCTTATCAATTAGATTTAACTATAAGTTAAATAATTTAACTTTTACCGTGTCTTTTTGTTTTCTTACACTATATGGTTAATACACTTACTATAACATGCCAAAAGAACCCCAAATTGTTTATTATTAATATATATATCCTTATATAAGTCATTTTGCCGAACCTTAGATTTTTAGGAATAAAATAACAATTAATAATATAATATTTGATTTAACAACTATTTTGTGTCAATTTTGACACTATTTGATATATGATTTTTGAGAAAGTCATAACAGAATTATATGTTCGAACCAAGTTGATTAAATAAATACTAATATATCATAGTAACCTAGAAAATTATTGGAATTCATAAAAAGTCTTAAATTACATTTATTTTGGTATTTATAATATCAATTATGTCAATATTTCATTAATAAGATAATTACTGCATCATCTTTGTGTCATAAATAAATTAACTTATTTGATGTCTAAAAATTACAAATAAAATACTATTATGTAGGAAATATTTTTAGCTTTCTAATTAATATTTATAGTTGAATTTATCTTATGTATAACCCTATATTAAAAATATTTTAGTAAATACACTTTGATTTTAACTCTTTTAACTCTTCTTTGAATTAAATAATAATAAATGTCCTAATCTAATCCAAGTGGGCCTAAATGGTAATATTTTACACTTAAGGTTGTTTTTGGTCGAGATAAACTTCTCCAATAGGATCAGGATATGTGTTAGGGTAATAATAATATCATTTTTACCCTTAATTACCCTATTTACTATTAACCGCGGTAAAAAAAGTAAAAAGTTACTATTCACCAAAAAATTATTTTTATCTCATTGAACCACATTTTACTTACTGATATCAACCGTGTCTATCGGATTTTCGAAATTCCATTCACAGAAGCGGTAAAATTATGTTTTATGCAAAATTCAGTTTTTAACCTACCACTTAGTGGTTTCACTATTCATCCAAAATTGAAGTTTTTCAGAAAAATGCCAAAATTTCACCCTAAGATATAATTGATATTCTGAATTCAAAAATGATTTCTATTTTACAAAATTACCAACATATAAGTTGCATTAATTAATTTTATAATTAATTTCCGCTGTCACAACAAATAGCGTGTTTTTAAGAGATAATAACTATCAAAAGATTGACACTTGTTTATAACTAGTTTAAATGTGAAATTACATCCAATGACCAACACTGTATTAAATTGTAAAAATGTATTCTAAATATACTTTAAAACCACTCAAATTAATAATTTATCACTATTAATTATTTCGATTAAAAAAGTTGTTTTTAATTAAAATTTAGTAATTTTCACTATTCATCAGAATTTGAAAGTTATCCGAAAAGTACCAAAATTTTACCTTAGGTTAAATTAGATACTCCGAATCTATAAATGAAGTCCATTTTGAAAAATAAAATTTAAAAAATTTCAAAAAGTGGTTATTACTATTCATAATGGCTAGTTTTAATAATATCTTAATAACATATCGTTGTTTAGCGAAACATGGTGTTGCGTACAACACACGCTATCGTGGAAGGTCGCGATTGCGTGTAATTCAAGCCAGGTCAGAGATGTTTGTTGTGAAAGCTCCTTTTGGTGTAGCGTATAACACAAGACATTAATGAAATTAAAAAGAATATTTTTCATAAAATCTCGGGGTGTTACATTCTACCCCCCTTAAAATGAATTTAGCCCTCGAAATTCTTCGGGGTTATAAATGGTTTGCTATTCGAAAGTTTCTTTAATAAAAACCCACATCGTAAAAAGGAATACCAAAAGCAATCTTTAAAGACAAAAGTATGAAACGTAACAGTTACCCAAATAAACTAATCACTGGGTTTCCACATAGGTGAAAATATGGATATGGAAGAGAAATCTAACCATCATGTTCTGATGGAGAGTGGTAGAGAACATGGCTATAGAAAAGCTAGCAATCAAAAATCCATAAATTTGTGACGATCTAAGGTACCATCTGATTAATCAGATATAAGATCACTAGGACAACATTTTTGGTTTTCAAGATCATTTCCCTAAATTTGATGAAATTGGAATTAGAAGAAATACTTTCGTGATTTTGGTATAGTCTCACTGTTTTTCGTTCTTTGGACAATTTCTACTTTATCTCTTAAAGAAATGAAGTTGAATTTGTCATTAGTGATGTGTTAGCAGATCATGTGATAGAATGATGGTTCATTCCATCTGTCTCAAAAGGATAGAAAAGTTATCAAAAAATACATAAGTCCATCTATAGTGAGATTAATGATATATGGTTCATAAAATTAACTTATACTTCATATATCATACTGCTTAATATAATAAAACTAGTTTCTACTAAACAGGGACTTCTTGTAGGCCAGTGGTAGGCGATAAAGGCCAGTCGCACTTCGGTTGTGGGTTTGATTCCAACATCCTTGTCCGACGCGATGGGTTGTTTCCCGTCCTGCAGGTTGTCCTTTTTCTAAAACTACGTTACTATAACATCCCATCAATAATATCGAAAATCTTCAATCCTTAAAAAATACTAACTTATGTCCCACATAATCCATTCTAATTTTTAGGCTTATCCATAATACTGCAGTCCACTCTCATAATATAGTGAAAACGATTACCAGAGATTTAATACTGTCGTTGATCCCCATATATCATAAGATATGTCTTGTTGGTCACATTCCAAACATTCAAAGGCCTTAATCATGTATTCTCTTGAATTCCCATTGAACCTTAGGGAAAACATGAATGCAGTTAAAAGTTAACTCTTTCCACATACCAAAATCCAAAATTTCTATGTACTCAAACCATGATATAACCTTCTCCTTATATCAGTCATAAGCTCATGAATAAAATCAAATACCTCATTATCTTATTATTCCTTCATTATTCGCATATCATCTACTTTCCAAAAAATATCTGAATAACATTTCATGGTTACTAGTACCATTAATCATACACTTTAAAAACTTAGGAAAGACAATAGTGTAACAATCCTTAGATGTCTCTTTACTCCACAGTACCATGAGATTACTTATACAACATTACAATTGATAAACATGTAATCATTCCACTACCTTCTTAAACCATTCACCGAGCTTCAACAATTCTTTCATCTCACATATCATTTGTAGTCTCTTTATCATCATCAACATAAATACTTCCCATACGACCATACTGATTCTCTTAATGAGACTTTCCCTTAGGGAATTGGTTTGCATAATGCCCGTACATTCCACATTTAAAACATTTAACCATTGTTGATGTCGTAGAAATACCATTATCCTCATCCATGGTGTTAACTGAACCTTTTCTTTTGCACTTACTTGCTTTGTGTCCTTCTTTTCCACACCCAAAGCATCTTCCAGTTCCTTTGAAACATTCTCCTTTATGCCTCTTCCCACATGATTTAAATAGGGGAAATTGAACTTTCTTTCCTCTATGATCATCATGAAACTCCATCATTCTCTTATTAGCCAAGTCAGGAAAATTACCAAATTTTACGTTATTGATCATATTATGAGATTGCTGATTCGGCATAATAATGATGTTTGGACTTCCAAATCCCATTTCATTATGAAGAATATCATTCCATTGTCCATCATATTCTCCATTATCGTGAATCATCTTGTTTCCAGCCATTTTCTAAAACCGAAAAAGAATAGTGTGAGAGGCCCAAATCATGCTAGGGGAAAACAACATAATAAAGGGGGAGTACCTTCAATATCTAACATCTTAGGTTTAATTCTATGATCGTCAGCGTAATTCTAGTACTATAACCTATACGTATACTTAACCTTAGGGACATCCCTTGACATACCTTAGAAATATCTCTAGGGATCTCACTAACGTTTTTGCATCCTAGTTTCCAACGGTTGACTAAACCTTTCCTCTGATACCAACTATAGAGACCCGAAGCTTATCGTACATGGACATTACATTACATTTGTAGAATACTTAGTACATAACAAAACACACACACACAAGGATCGTAATAGTTTAGTGTCTTTGGAAACTCGGAACGTAATCTTCTAATCGTGGTGAAAGATCTTCAATATCTCCCATAAAGATATTCCCTTTTTTTACCTACAACCTTTCTTTATATCCTGGGGAAAAGAAAACATAAAAGGGTGAGCTCAAATGCTCAGTAAGGGTAAACAAAAGAAAAATTAATCACATCATATTCATAAGAACATAACTTTTGGAAATCTTAACCTGCAAATGAGAGCATAATTTCATAAATGGGATAAATCATAGTAGTGAAATGAAATCCCAATAAGCATAACTTAAAACATGAAACTTTGTGGAATACACACATATTCATAGAGAATCATTTCTTGTTAGTCATGACTCATTGCCAAGACTATCTTAGTGGACAATGTCCCTTTCTGAATCGAGTCACCCTCGTTCCAGTCCTGTTTCACTGAACCGGTATAACCTACCGTTCCAGCCATATCTATCTCATGAGATATAAAATATTTACCCAATGCATTGGAGGGAGATATAGGTCCCAACCATATTATAATGAATCCTTTCTTATGTGTGCTACATAATCATAAACCATACATCATAGCGTAACCCATGTAATAAAAATGG
This sequence comes from Viscum album, assembly GCA_963277665.1. Lineage (NCBI taxonomy): Eukaryota > Viridiplantae > Streptophyta > Magnoliopsida > Santalales > Viscaceae > Viscum > Viscum album. Next base: position 2,132,636,854 of record OY728127.1, on the reverse strand, counting down.
GATTCTTAAACAACATGACATCATAAAACAATTCATATAAGATAAAGGAATTCATAAAAATATTTCCATCACAACATAATCAAACCAATGTAATAATAGGGATAAATACAGAACCCTATATTATCTTAGATGGAAAATAATTTTCATAAATCACTTGAACTCCATTCTTGAGGAAAATATACTTTCTTCTTCAAAAACACTTTTCCTTTCACAACATGTCATACAATTCTAAACTAAAAGAAGTTGATTAAAAATAAACTTCAAAACGTGTAAAGGAAGCTTCTTGGAAATAATGTTTTAAAAATCCATTCATGCCGTATAAGTTAAAAAAACATTCTTCTCGTACTTTTGTCTGAAAAGTCAAAAAAGTACCTCGTATGAAAAATGACAAAAGATTCCTTTCATACATATTACTAAAAACTAACCGAAGGGTAAAAATGGATTTAAAGAATTGTAGGTGGATGGAAACAATATTACATATTAATGAAACATGGATGTGGATGATAAAATACACCCCAGTAAATACTTACGAATAAACAATCTCGGATAAAAATGAGATTGTGATATTTCCCTACATTAGGTCCGACTTGCTTTTTAAGTGTCCGAACCTCCTGTATAATGATTTAAATCATGTTATTGACTTATTCCAGAATCATATTCATTTTTATTATATCATATATGGTCCACTTATGACTTTATATTACCCGTTCTTTTGTAAATTCATGTTAAAGTAGCGTTTTGGGTAAAATCTTCTCATTTGTTGTTCGTGTTTTTAACTTGTAATTATTCATATGATTACTTAGATCATGATTACTTAATTAAAGAATATAAAACATGATTTATATATATATATTCATAATACACATATATAATAAATCAGTAAATGGAAAGAAATACACCGTTCATGGAGACGGTAGTCCGTACGTACGCATGAACGCTGTTTTCGTTTCCTTATTGAATTGAATGGAATTAAGTAGATGACATACATATAAATATAAATAATTACAGTATCATTATTAGGTCATATATTTAATTAGTACTTATTATATATACTTTATAATCATTCATGAATGGTTAATCATTGAGAATGAATCTTATCGCGTCGTGGAGATGGTAGTCCGTACGTACGCACGAGCGGTGATATCGTTCCCATGGTAGTGGAATTGTGTTGAAGTGTATGTATACTATTTCAGTATCAATATCACGTTATAACAATCATATATAGTTACTCATTACACCTTTATACCCATCCAATTAAGGTGGTGGCGGAAAATAGATTACACCACGGCGTGGAGACGGTATTCCGTACATACGCACGCGCGGTGATTTTCTTTTTCCGTAGGATGGATAGAAGGTTAATTATAGTTGTTTAATATTTATAATAACATATCAGTATATAAGAAATACTGATGTTATTAATTTATCATGAAACAGCTAAATAAGAAGAAGTTGAAGAAGAAAGAAATTGAAAAAGATCGGTAATGGATATTACCTCTTTTTGACGCGCCTTTTCTTAGCCTCCACTTAAAGAACTAAGGATGATCTTTGAAGAATACCAGGACCTCTAGGATGATACTAGGGAAGTGGAGAAGGGATTTTGGAAGGGTTTGGCCGAGCTTGAAGGCTCAAAGTTGTGTGAGGAAGAGAGGGAGGAGGTTCCCTTTTATAAGGGAGGAGAGGGGCACCTTAGGAATATCTCAAAATATTATTTTATATTAAAGTCAAGATCGGTTTATAATGGTTCCAAAGGGTCTTATTTCGAAGCTAAAGTGGGGATGGGTCGAAATCCTATCAGCCAATAGGATTTAGACAAGTTTAGGTTATTATTTTAACATTATCAATTATATTTAACATTAAGTTAAATAATTTAACTTTTACCGTTTCTTTTTGTTTTCTTACACTATATGGTTAATACACTTAATATAACATTTCAAAAGAACCCCAAATTGTTTATTATTAATATATATATCCTTATCTAAGTCATTTAGTCGAACCTTATATTTTTAGGAATAAAATAACAATTAATTATATAATATTTGATTTAAAAAGTATTTTGTGTCAATTTTGACACTATTTGATATATGATTTTTGTGAAAGTCATAACAGAATTATATGTTCAAACCAAGTTTATTAAATCAATACTAATATATCATAGTAACCTAGAAAATTAGTGGAATTTATAAAAAGTCTTAAATTACATTTATTTTGGTATTTATAATATCAATTATGTCAATATTTCATTAATAAGATAATTACTGCATCATCGTTGTGTCATAAATAAATTAACTTATTTGATGTCTAAAAATTACAAATAAAATACCATTATGTAGGAAAGCCTTTTATCTTTCTAATGAATATTTATAGTTGAATTTATCTTACGTATATCTCTATATTAAAAATGTTTTAGTAAATAAACATTGATTTTAACTCTTTTAACTCTTCTTTGAATTAAATAATAATAAATGTCCTAATCTAATCCAAGTGGGCCTAAATGGTAATATTTTACACTTAAGGTTGTTTTTGGTCGAGATAAACTTGTCCAATAGGATTAGGGCATGTGTTAGGGTAATAATAATATCATTTTTAACCTTAATTACCCTATTTACTATTAACCGCGGTAAAAAAAGTAAAAAGTTACTATTCACCAAAAAATTATTTTTATCTCATTGAACCACATTTTACTTACTGATATCAGACATGTCTGTCGTATTTTCGAAATTCCATTCACAGAAGCGGTAAAATTAAGTTTTATGCAAAATTCAGTTTTTAACCTACCACTTAGTGGTTTCACTATTCATCAAAAATTGATGTTTTTCAGAAAAATGCCAAAATTTCACCCTATGCTATAATTGATATTCCGAATTCAAAAATTATTTCTATTTTAAAAAATTCCCAACATATAAGTTGAATTAATTAATATTATAATTAATTTCCGATGTCACAACAAATAGCGTGTTTTTAAGAGATAATAACTATCAAAAGATTGACACTTGTTTATAACTGGTTTAAATGTGAAATTACATCCAATGACCAACATTGTATTAAATTTTAAAAATATATTATAAATATACTTTAAAACCACTCAAATTAATAATTTATCACTATTAATTATTTCGATTAAAAAAGTTGTTTTTAATTAAAATTTAGTAATTTTCACTATTCATCAGAATATGAATGTTATCCGAAAAGTACAAAAATTTCACCTTAGGTTAATTTCGATACTCCGAATCCATAAATGAAGTCCATTTTGAAAAATAAAATTTAAAAAATTTCAAAAAGTGGTTATTAGTATTCATAACGGCTATTTTTAATAATATCTTAATAGCATATCGTTGTTTAGCGAAACTTGGTGTTGCGTACAACACACGCAATCGTGGAAGGTCGCGATTGCGTGTAATTCAAGCCAGGTCAGAGAAGTGTGTTGTGAAAGCTCCTTTTGGTGTAGCGTATAACACAATACATTAATGAAATTAAAAAGAATATTTTTCATAAAATCTCGGGGTGTTACAATGATAGGTGGGGATGAATAATGGAAGTCGTTACGTTGTGGAGTGGTAGTCAGTATAACACAATAATTTCATTTTTTTCTAAGATAGAAAGGGTAATGGTGGTTAATATATATTCCTATACAGTAACACGATTAAATATAATAAAATTAATTATTTCATTTTTTATTATTAAATTATATTTTTTGGGTAAAAAGGAGAAGAAATTATGTTTTTGATAATAATGTCCTCATCTTGAGAAATTAGCCCTTCTCTTAGAATAATCCTTGAAATTGGTGATCTTAATACTATATCATGTGACTAGATACTCCATGAATTTTAATAGGGTTATAAATTATGAATAATTAGTATAGTTTTAGTTGTAAAACAAATTCATTATGTGGTATTTAATGTTTGGGGAGATGGCCCTTTTATTAGATGTGAGACTGGTATTTTTGTAATTTTTTCATCATAGTATAAAGAAACCACATGTTTCATATGAAAAGAGGGCTCAAAATGGAAAATAATGGAGTGAAGGGTTTTATTAGATCGATTTTCTCATATTCACTCAATTAAAATCAATTTTTGACATCTTTCAAGATCTTTTGTCCTTGATTTAAGAATTTTTCTATTTTAGATTTCATCATAGAAATTAGTTTTTACATACGTAATTGACTATTAAAACCTAAAAATAAAATGTCCCTCATTCCATAATTTGTACCTAATTACTCCATATAAGAGATATTTTTATTATATAAAATATATTTTTCTATGAAAATTTATTTTTTACATTATCCCATGAAACTCATGACAAATAAATTATAAAAATTATATTTTTAAGCCAAAAAATATTATGTATACGACAAAAATATTATTTTAATTTTTTATAATGATATAAATTTTTTATGCTAAAAGTATAAATATTATGTATCTTCCAAATAAATGAAAATATAAATTTTTTTAAATAATATTTAGTAAAATTTAAATACAAAAAATAATTTTTTTTATCAAATAATATTATAGTTATTCATAAAATGTTAAATATAGATCTTATAAATTCATAATACTATTTTATAAGTATATTATTTTACTCCTCAAATATATTTTTGATCTGTTAAAAGGTTTTGTAAACATCTGTGAATCAAGAATATAATGATTTGGTTATAGAATTTATAGTTTTAGTAAAATACCTATTTTTTAGTATTAACCTAAAAATCTGTTGTTTCATAAAAATCCAAACCATTAATCCTATGATTATATTTTTTTTTATGATTATAATATTTCTCAAATTTATATTAATTGAAACTCTAAAATTTAAAATTTATCTTTTAATCAAAATAATAAATATATATATATGTGTGTGTGTGGAAACATTTTATTCTGATAATAAACATTTAAAACATTAAGTATACATAATTCTATGTTGCATGAATTATTAAATTATTATAATATTTTTATTTACTAATGATTTGTACTATTGTTACATTTTATTAGAAATTATAATCAATTTTTAATGTATCTATTTAGTATGGTATTTATAGTGAAAGAAACTATTTAAAATTGTTTTTATTTAAAAGAAACACATATGTAAGGTAATCTAAAGGTGTTACATTAAGTCTCATTTTATTAAAAGTTGATTATAATTAAGAATAAAAATAGTCAAAATTAATAAATTAATAATATTCTTTTAAAAAAATTATTATATTTTCTTATTACATTTAAAAGAAAAAATATTTAAATTTTAGAAATTATATTTTAATAAATAAACTCCTTTTTTTGGAATCAACATAAAAAATATTAGCTTTAAATGAATATTTGGTATATCTATAAAAAGAATGATTTTTATATGAACTATAAAATAATATTTTTTTTAAAAATATCATAAATATTATGACCTCAATAGGATATATTCATGAAATAATGATATATGAAACCCTTTTACTGCAGAATAAAATGTAATATCCCTTAAAATAGATTCTTTGGTTAGGAGTAAAAGGCATAATCATTACATTTCTACATTTGATGTTGATAAACCTGACCAACTTTTAGACATTGAAAACATGAAACATCAAATGGAAATAGTGGACCACTAACTAACATAAGGGCCTTTTATTTATACAATTTTATAAAATTAATAAAAACTCTTGCATAACAAAACCCATGTCTTTAGGTGAGAAATTTTACCATTAAACATGTTATTTAAGGAAAATTATTTATTCAATCACAATAACTCTAATATCATTAATTAGTCCTTTATTAACCCTTATACACAATTTTTGACCATTTTAATATCATTTAAAAATTTTGGATGAGAAAAACATAGCTAAGGAAGATACATATACTATATAGAAATGAAACTAGTTTATACATTTCTAAACAATGAGATCATGTATGATTTTATCCTTTTAAAAAATAATATTTCTGATCAAATAAAAATTTAGATATGCAAGATATAATTATTTTTACCCACTTTTTTCCAAAAAAAATTTTAATCAAACATAATTAAAAAATCATATTCATGTGGGTTTATTTTAAAACATAACATTCCATGAAAAAAATATAAAAACATATATTTTACCATAAATGGAAATAATCATCCATTTAAACAGAATATAAATACATTATATAACATAATAAGAATATTTCAGTGAAAAGTAATGTTGGTTCATTTATACACTATCTTTATCAAACCATTACACGGACTCTTACATATATAATATCATGCTCAATTAATTCCTACATATTTCTTTAGTGAATAGAATTAATACCTAATGCATGATATATCTTTATCGGGATAACTCTTCTTCATAGAAAAATTATATTGACTTTAAAATTCATAAAACATATAGAATATTTCATTTCAATCATCAACCATATAAAAATGTACTTTTGAACGCAAAATTAAATCATTTTCCAATATTGTTATATAATTTTCCATCAAAACCTCATTTTAAAATATCAAATCCCATAAAAATGATAAGTGTCTTTCATATAATAGAATATGAGAAATTATAAATGAATCCAAATATAAAATAATCTGCGAGGCATTAATAAAATATGTTGATGTAATATATGATAAAAATAAATCCATTTATAAATATAAATGAATATCTAAATTCTTTATGAAGAATTAAAAAATAATTCATTCAAATACCTTTAATTGAAAGGAAAATGAAATTTTAAATTAATTATCTAATTAATTTATTTATATATTTACAAATCTATAAACTAATAAGGAAATAGTGGGAAAATATTATATTGAAATATCATAACATTCTAAAACTATGTTTTATTATTGAATACACCATACATCATGTCCCAAAATTCAATTAACATTGATTAACTGGTGCATAATGGAATTATTTTAGTTATATAGTTTTTAGGAAACTTTTAAATTTTTATTCCCTTATCATAATCTATTTTGTTTCATTTATTCCCATTTCATATATCGTTACTGAATAGAATAATCTCATCCCAGAGGTTTTATGGACATTTATTTCATAATCTCATAAACAACTTCTGTAGGTCAAACATGGATAAATGGGTCTATATTCCATCATATACATAAGAAGAATAATGATATAATTATATTTTTTTTACAAAAAATACAATCTAATATTTATCCATGAAAAGATGAGATAAAAAAACTCACCAACTCACAAGAGGGTAGTCTACACGTACACATGAGTGTTGTTTTTATGTCTCATTAGATGGATAATAAGGAATAAAAATTAAATATTATCATTTCGTAATAAATATCAAGTTATAATAATAATAATGAATCGTTGAAGACAACCCCATGACTAACTGTGGGTGAATTTTTTGAAAAATGATGTTCATCGCTATGTGGAGACGGTTGTCTATATACACACACATTTGATGATTTTGTTTTTAATAATTTGAAATTTATAAATGTATATGATATATAATAGTCCTTGAATTATTATTGGGTCATTAATATCATTTATCTACATTTAATACATCATAATAACTAGGCATTAATGATGGTGATGTGAAAAATAATACGTATGTTTGTGAGACGGTAGTTCATATATACATAGAATAGATGGTTTCTTTCCAATTTGATGTAAAATGAGATAAATAATGTCATGATATTACAACAATAACAAATTTTTATATGGTTACTAGAATTATTATTTCATTGTATGGGTTATGATAGAATTGAAGGAGTTATAATATGTATTATTAAAAATATTTGAAAGACAATTAACTTCTCCTTACATAACATCTCAACGATATCTCCATACGTACCATATGGATTATATTTTAGGATGAAAGAACACTATAATATATCTATGGAATTAAATATGTGTTTTTTAATCTCTATTTGGTATATGTGGATCATAGTGATGGGAATATAGAAGATGTGTTGTCCTCATATTTGAGGGAAGAGGGGTACCCTTGAATTTTATTTAAGTGTTAAATTAAAATTAATTATTCTTAATGTTCTTGTGGAACAAAATTGATATATTTAAAATATATTATGTATATAAATATATATCCTACCATAAAATAAATTTACCCAAATATAACAAATTTACCAAAATACCCTCTCAAACTCTTACCTAAACTGATCTTCCATATACCCGAAGGGCATTCCTGATCCCCCCCAAGCGGGCTACTTGCACCATTTAATCGAAAAATAAATAGAGGGGATGATTTCAAAAAACCTAGAGAAACAATTTGAAATATATATACAAAAAATAAAGTGGAACAATATATGATATAAATATATTCCATAAAAGATAAGGATGAGAGAAAATGATACAACTGAAATGGTCTCAACAACAAATTCTATGAAAAAATTCCAACTACAAAGGAGTAAAATCTAAAATAGACACTATAATATTTCTATGTTATAAAGTGTTAAAACTCCCACCATCCCACTACCACTTAAAAAAAACCAATTTGAAAAAAAAGCGCTTCATCATTGTGGAGCCTTAAATTTCTCTATATTGAATGACATAACCAGGTCTACAAACAACTAAATGGATATGTTGGGTGTGAGGCAACAGCATTAGTAGGATCCCACCAAGGTGTTCCATATCAAGTCACTAAAAAATAATCAATGAATTCTCAACTTCAATGAAAAAAAGGAATGATAATTGAAGAAAATTCATTATATCAAAATAATGGCAAAATAATTTAATTTATCCATTTATAAATTTCAAGATATTATAGGTAAATCAATTTCAATGAATATTATATACAAATTTAAAAACATATATATATAATGAAACCAAATCATGCATCACAAATTATATCAAATCCATAGTAGTACAATAAAATATTTCAAACCCAATAGTCCAAATCGTCCATGATTCACAAGTAACATCATGCCAATGATAACACTACATCAAGATATCTAGGACCATCATACCTACCATAGAAATTTTGTATGAATAAAGCCACTTGACATATGCATTGAGTAAAGAGAGTATAGGAACAATAATTAAATTTAACCCCCAATAGGTCTAACAAGTCCCTAGTACAATAGTCCTTGAGATTAAAAGAAAACCCCATGAGGAAAACAACTGACTGTGGATGATACCTATTACTAAACCTCCCACCAAAGATCCCAAGTTATCCCATGTTCTCTATTTTCCAAATCGATTCATCAAACCAATTCATCATTTCATGATTTGAAACATATATCATAAAAATATTCACACTTCTTTGAAAATAATTCCTATTTATCATTACATGGGAAAACCATCTATTATAAAATCCTAATTGCAAACACACACAAAAATTAGTCAACTTAATCCACATCATTTCAAAATAATAATTTATCAAAAATAAGAGTAATGAGGTTAATCAATACATGATAGAGACATAACCACCTACCTCTATATATGTGTCTCATACACCCACAATGGAATCTAAAATATATGAAAATAATTACTAAAAATGGAGACCATTTAACCAATACTCACATTTTAAAATTGAATAAATTTATCAATTTTTTTCGAAGAGATGATCAAACAACACATTCCTTTTTAACACACAATTTTCATAGATCATATATAAATAAATGGCCTTGGAAAAAGATTACACAATATATCCAGAGAGAAACAAGAAGAATAATTACCATGGTCAACAGATTCAATTAAGAAATGAAATAGGATTACCGTGATGAAACTAATCTTGATGACAAAAATTTACTCAAATGGAGTGACACAACCCATCCAAAACTATGATCAATTATATAAAAATGAATTCGAGTAAAATAGTTCCTCCAAAGAATATATGTAGGAGATCTCTATGTTGAGAGGGGAGAGGGATGTAGAATAATTAGATACAAATCTACCAAGAAAACACTATAATTCATTATTCATGTGACCTATACGGTGATTAATCCCTTTACACATCATGTAATCCACATGAACCACATATGAGAAAAAACCCATCACCTTTTAATTAAAAAACATACCTTTAACACTAAAGAACATGTAACCATAACATGGTGTGTTCCCACCTTAACATTGCATACTAGGTTCTTGGAATCTGCACTGTAGGACATACACCTTGTTTAACCCCACTATACAGTTTTTTTTATCTCTGACAGATTGAAAAAAAAGTTGGAATCTTTATAAAAATTCCCAATTCATGTTATGAATTCACTGAATTCTGGGAGAACCCTGAAAATAAATTACACATTTATACCTAGTATCCATTAATTTAAACAATCAAATATCCCCAAATGTTTGGTCTTTTTATCAAAAAATTTCTCCATCCTCAGGACTCCCAAGACACACTCAATTAAAGTGGAATAAAATAAGTGAGAATATAATTTATTGAATGTGGGTAAAGGGATATCAAAAATTACCAACAATAAGAAATTCTTTCCTAGGGAAGTGATGTGGATGAATGTATTCTAGAAAAGTGGTGAGCCTATTTCTCCCCCATCAATAACTCACACTCCCTAGTCTCATGAGGATTTGATATATCTTGTTATAATAGTTTGAATAACGTAAATGATTTAGCATGAATGAACATTACAAGGTATTTCATTATCTCTACCAGCTACTCAAGAACAAGAACATATTAATCTAACTCAACCTTCTCTGAAATCAGAATGTGAGGGGTAAAGATGGTATTTCTTGAGCCATGATATTTCAGAAACATCATTAATTCCTATCAACTGAACTTTAAATTCAAACTATTGATAAATCTTCTGAATCCTCATAGTCATCTCAAATGGTCCAATGTATCATAAATCTAACTTTTCTTTATTTTCCAGGATGATGGTGACCCAACCAAGGATAAATTTTCATGAAAACTCAATCAATTATATAAAACTATGAAGGATTAAACCATTGATCAACATAATATTTTTTTCTAATCTATGTTATTACCAGATATTGATGTATATTTTGAATCCTCGTATATGTCTCTTAAACTAAATTTGGTAGCATTAGTGTTGCTCTACCCAACTCTACCCAACAATTATCTGATTTGCGTGGGAGACCATACAAATTCTTGAAAGGATCAATTTTTTTGATAATTGATATCTTTGTTAATAAAACAATAAAAAATCCCTATATGGATATCCCAATATCCTCCATGTTTCAAAACAATTGAACATATAATATCATATAGAATTTGAATAACATTCTCTATCTAATCATCTATATTTGGATGATTAGATATGATAACCAAACATGAGTCTCATTAGGATCAAGGGGAGCCTCTCAAACCAAATAATATGCCTATGGTCCCTATCTGAAACAACAGTGAAATGAAACCATTGTAACCTTAAAATTTTCCAACACATATTTCTTTCCCATATCTAAAAATTTTATATATTCATTGATTAGGATTAAATGAGACAATTGATTTACCTTATTAGTCACCACCCAATTTGTATTCTATATTCATGGATTATGTGGAAATCCAAAAATGAAATCCAAAGATACCTTATCCCATTTTTAAAATGGTTCTAAAAGAGGATAATGTAACCCAGAAGGCTTCACCATTATCTTCATTTTTCTTCTGTTAGGTGTAGTAATAGGATACATAATCAGAGATTTCAGGATTCATACCCAACCACCATAATCAAAAAATATTTTCATAATACTTCTACATAGTTCTCCAATGAATGAACCATGAATAACTATGAAAATAAATCAAAACTATTCTCCCCATAGTTTATGGGAAGAAAAAATGATTCCTAAAAAGGAGAATTCCATCTGAAGAGAGATATAGACCGAAAATGGTCTCCCCACCATATAGGGTTTCTATAATTCCTTTGAACTCAACATCCTGCTACTGAATCTAGAGATCATACTAAAGGACTATTGATGATAACTGAACACTGCACAAAACCATACCTGAAACAACTTCCTAATAATTGAGATAAAATCAATAAAAAATAACTATAAGATTCCACTTTTCCTTTGATTCCAAAATAGATTTTGATGTAAATTTCCTAGAAATAAAATCTATAATTACATTACACATTCATAGGGATTAGTTGATATTTAAATAAAATGTTTTAAGGTATTCCACCCATCATCTCTTTCTAATATTCATTGATATATGATAAAGTTATAGATCAAACATTTAAGATCATAAAATACTATATAACTTTCCCAAAAAGATAGTTTTACCAACATATAAATAATTGTATAGATATAGAAAGATCCAAATCATGAGTGGTGTAATTATTCTCACATTGTCAAAGATGACGAGATCCAAATGATACAACAAGATTATCCTTCATTATGATAAAAAATAAACCAATTCTAGAAACATAACAAATAACCACATACCACTTATTGGGATCCGGTAAAATCAAAACAGGAACTGATGTCAGATGTTTTTTAAACTCTCCAAATCATAAATGACACCTTTCAGTCCATTTCAATTTCATCCCCTTCTGGTAAAAGCTGTCACTAGTGACACAAAATTTATGAAATACTGGATGAACCATTGATAGTATCTATAATGATCAAGGATACCCCTAATATCAAATGGATTATGTGTTTTGTTCCCAGAAAAAAAACCTTTACTATATCAGGATCATATTAAAACTCATTCTAAAAAGTCAAAAGAACTGACATATTCACATCCCAAATTCAGAAAGTGTATTTTGAAATCATTCCACACAAATGATGACTCATCATAATTTCCAAAACCAAACTCATATGGTTCTCATGCTCATACTCATATCATGAGTAATCAAAAAATATAATCCATGGACACTAACAAAAATGTGTCATGATTCTGATGGAATATCCTACTAATCAAAGGAAAGAAAACAATATGAGTTTTTTAGACCAAAAAATATAAAATTCTATTTGTAATCGCCAAACCTACTCTTAAAATCCATCTTCAGTATATCATACTATCGAACCCTAAACTAATGGGATATTGAACAAGGATAAATCTTTTAAACCCACTTTTACACCTTTAACTAATCATACAAATAATCAATAAAATTAAAAACACACTTTTTTAACTATTAGCTAGTTATACATCTAATAATCTATGAATTAACAAAGTGAACCATCTGAAATCATAGCAAAGAGCACAGGGGATACTAAAGGAAAACAATATAGAAAAAAAAAATTGATCATTAGGTCATCTAACTTAATTTTGATATCTTTTAGGTCTTCTTATTCAATTGGATAAGAAGGTATCGAATCAAAGTCCATCCCTAGAATAAGATAATTGATAAAATATACCTCCATATATGGAGGAATCATTTATATCTAATCTAGGAAAACATCAAGAATATCTCAAAAAATAATTGTATGATTAGTAATAGAAGAAACCTCTTCTTGTTAAACTACAACAGAGGATAGAAAACTTATATTTTCTAGGGAGGAAGGTCTTACATGACTAGACCTCAGATCCCACTCCCCTAAAACACCAGTGACCTCCTAGTAGCTACAATAAATGATACTCTACAATGACTAACATCAACCTCAACATGATGAGAAACAAGACAATCCATCCTGATAATGACATCAAACAAATCCATATTGAGATCATGAAAATATCAGACTAACTTTATGTTACCTACTGATAATGTACATGAATGAAACTGAATCCCAGTCTCATCCCTTCACCAAATAGTCTCCACAAACTCCATGAAAATGAAATGATCTCATTTAGAAGGTTTATCATAACAAAAAAAATTCTATATATAAATGACCGAGATGAACCAATATAAAATGAAGTAATGACTACTGATGTTAAAATAAATCTGGAACCTCTCACAATCGTTAGGCCTAAAATATACCTCCAACAAAAAATCATTTATTATACAAAGGTTCTTCACTTATGAGGCCTATAAATGGATCCTTATAGTCTCAGAAGAATTTGACGTTAACGTAGAATCCTTTGGATATCAAAATACCTGACTATATCGAGGTGTATACATTTATGGACCAAAATGGTGTAGATGACCATAATCTCCACAACTATTACACATATGTGCAAGTGAAGGAAAAACGGTATCTATATGACCATTCCAAAATTATATAATGTTAGAGACACACAACTAGCTATTACTAGAGGTGTCGATGAGGCCTAATACTGAGATCCATTTCGACCACTCATGTGTTGATCCTCAAACATCATCTTTTTTCCATGACATACCACTAAAGCTACCACTAGGTTGAATAGTTTGGGAATAATATCAAAACATTCAATCTATATTCATTTCTACCATCATATCTATGTCCACTATCTCTGTATAGTCTAAAGATTAATCAAGAAAACCTATGATTCAATATCTAGTGACAAAACCTATATATACTTCTGTTATTTCAAAAGTCCATTCATTAAAACATATTATACAAAGAAATAGCTCTGAAAACTGATTAGTGATTGTAGAAAATAAAATTCTCTTCCATCTATAAATAACAGAACTCTAGACACTTCACCTCCATCAATAAATTTTGAAAAAAACTACTGGAAAAAGAGGTCCTTGAAAATATTCTAGTCTAAATTCACTTGTTTATCTTCTAGTATCATGGAATCCTTCAAATGATTTATAGAAAAATAATTTTTGAATTTCACACACTTCACCTTGATTACCTCACATGTATCCAATAATCCTATTATTGGATCTGTATTGTCCATCTAATCATACACCTCTTTATTTTTACTCATAACATTATAGGATGGTGAATTCTCTTGCAAGAACTACCTTGATCTATCTTTCCCCCTACAATGCTATGTAGTACCACAACAATTCTGTTCTAAAATTTTAACACATTCTAGTCTACAAAACAAACTACATTCATGATTTACATTGTAAACGTTTTATCCACAGTATGATTACCTTGAGTAATATCACTTTCATCCTCTTAAGGAACTCACATGACATGTCTCAGAGGAATATTATTTCATACTGAAATAGAATAAATGTTTATTAAAAATAATAATCTCAATTAAATCCAAAAAACATAATAAAAAACTAAGATCAACATCAAGACCACATGATAGTAGATACACATCCCAATATCCCATGGTAACAAGATTCTCATCATGGAAATATTTTTCTAGACACACTCTGCAATATACCTATCAAGTCCCCACATCCATACTTCTATTATAACAAGCATCCCAAGACAAGGAATATTGATGAAAAAACATATTTGATACAATTATGTAACCAAACAAGCCAAATACCCTCTCTAATGGGTAACCAAACTAAGCTAACATATATCATAAGGGTTCTACCGATCTATATGAATTGGAAAATAGTACCCGATAATGAACTACAAATAGAAGGAATGATTTCTCATAACCCAAATCCACAACAAGAAATATATATAAAAAAATTGATAGAAATAGTATAATATATAAATATATTCAATTAATGATAAATAACATTGGAAATGATAAAACTGAAAAGGTAGAAACAAAAAACATCTTTCAAAAAGTCTAACTATAAAGGACTACAATATCAAATTGATACTATACTAGCTCTATGTCATAATGTTAGAAAAATTCCACCATCTCACCATTAGCTACCCAAAACCCAACAAAACGAAAACCTCACCACCTCACTATGGTACCTTGTCTTTCCATACATATAAAGACATAACTGGGTCTATGAATTTCGATTGGGTTATATAGGGTGTGAGCTGAAAGGATTAATAGGGTCCCACCTAGGTGTTCCGTAGCAGTAGTCTAAAAAACAATGCAAACATAGTCATGATTACATGAAACACGGCATGGTAATAGTTTAATAGTTATTATATCAAAATAATGGAAAAAACTCAATTTTCCATGTTTACACATATCAATATATTGTTTTAAAATCAGTTTTACATTATTTAATATACATAAATAAAACTAGATATATTATATCAAACTATATCATTCACCAAATTTCAAATCATATCCAACTAAGTATCACAAAAAATTACAAACCAAGAAGCCCACGTTGACTAAGATGAAAATGTCCCATCATGCCAAGGATCACACTAGGTCCTGATATCTAGGAAACTCCAACCTAATATAAAAAAACATGTACACATCAAGCTACTAGACTAGAGCCTTGAGTCAAGAGAGAAGTGGAACATACATTAATGTGATCCCTAAACCGGTCTAACAAGTCCCTAAAACAATAGGCCTATGGATAAGAGGAAGGCCTTGTAAGAAACCCCATGTTAGTTGATGAGACATATTTTTAAAACTTCTACGAAATTTCTTGTGTCTTCACATTTTATTTGTTTTCCATATAAGTTCATCAAACCATTTTTTTCATTTCATTCTTCGAATCTAATTTAAAAATTATTTTAAAACCCCCTTTTATTTACCAACACCTAAGAAACCTATATTTTATACAATCCCAATTCCACTGACAAAAAAAATCCGTCATAAAATTCCATTTCATTTGACAAAAAATTTCTAAAATATAGGTACTATGCATCTCACCAACATAACATATATTCAGAATCAATTACCACAGAACTAAATATTCACACACCCACAATGGGAACCATAACATAAAAGAATACAAAAACAATAATACTGTCCCTAGAACCAATCCTCATATCTAGTAATTGATTCAATTTAATAAAAATTTTAGTGTAGAAGAGGAAAAAAAATATACCTCATGAATGCATGAAAAACTTACAATAATAAATTAAGACACATCTCGAAAAATAACACCAAACAACAGATATAGATAGAAACAAGAATAAACATTTCCATGGGTCAACATATCTGATAACTCAATGAAAAATCACAACTATGTTCAAGGAAATGAATAAATATCAAGGTTTACTCACCCATAGATATGAAACCCAAACATAACAGTGATAAATCACTAAATGAATCAATTCATATTAAAAAGAGGCTCTCAAAATTACTAGAGGTGATCTTGATGTTGATAGAGGAGACTATTGTGGAATAGTGAAACAAAAATCAAATGATTATGTGCCCTAAAATCACAATTCATGAAACTTATATGGCATGTATTCCCTTTACACCTCATATAATTCATGGGGATCACATATTTTGAAAAACCCATTAAATTTTATTTAAATAATGATTCTTTTTCATTACATAGCAGGAAACCTATATATGGTGTTTACTCCCTTCACGCTATATACTGGGTTCATGAAAACATCCCTACAATTCATATAAATTGTGTACTCATATTACGTTGTGTGTATTTGTCATGTAGATTTCAAAAACTATAGATGATTTACCAAAAATCACAAACTTACTGGGGAATTATCTGAACATAGGGAGAACCATGAAAATGCACTACACATTTATAAAATGGATCTGGTAATTCAAACAGACATATATCTCTTAAATTTAGGTCATTTTTCACATAAAATGTTCTCCATCATGAGGAGTCCCATGGTTCACCCAATTCAATGGGAAAATAAGAACAAAGATGGTAATTAAAAAAACATGGGTAAATGGATGCTACAAATAAACATTTGGTTTTTTTGTAACCCCTCTCCATTAGTTTTAATTCCCCACTATCAATTCTATAAACAATTAACATGATAACAATAATTTTTACTCATTAAGGGTCAAGAATGTTTCTATGAAAGGAAAAGTGACCAATGAGATCAAAATGGTAGATATTGAAGAAAATAATCCATTATCATGGAAAATATAATATTTTTGATGGATTTTGAATTATTTAATAAAATATTATTTAATATAAGTACCATTAATTTTATTTTCATTATTATTCAATTTATTAACTTGAAAACAATATCAAGAAAATAATTTAGTTTGAATATAAAATTTAAAAAAAATCACTATTACATTATATTAATCTATATATGTATTTTAAAAGTTTAACAGAACTAACTAAATTTTCTATTTTTTTCATTTTTAATTCTTCTACATTATTTTCAACTATCGTCACATGAACTATGTGGATGTTGTGTGAGAATTTTTGTAAATTATTTCATCACTAAAATTTAAAAATAAATTTCCTTAATAAATAAATTTAATCCAATTCAATATAACATTTTAAAACAAGTTTTATCATTTTTTTCTTATTAATAAATTATACACATATCAAAAGAAGTATTGAGAAATTATTGAATATTCCTTCAGTTAAAATAATATAAAAGGATTTATAATATATATAAAAAAAAATCATATTTTAAATAATTTAATGGGTTTTGATGAAATAAACTAATAATAGACTACTAAAAATTCTTATGGTGATTTTATTTCCTTTCCACAAATGTTTTAACACTCGTTTACTCAATTTACCATTTACAGTGGTGATAAATATTTACCATGTCCATTATACATTATGATAATTAAATTGGAATATTTATTAAATTTAAAAATGATTATTATAATTTTTGAAACCATTTTATCAAAATATAATCCCTATAATTGGTTTAAATTACTTTTAAAATAAACCCACAATGAGAAATGAAAAATGGTTTTTCCAATAAAAAAATTGTAGGTGTAATTTTATACATACCAAAATTAAAATTAAATTGAATTCCATTGAAATAAATTGGATTGTGTTTATTAATTAGTAATTAATTACTCATTGTGTTGAATTAAAAAAATATGAGACATTGTAAATTCATGAATCAAAAGGATTGTTTTCAATAAAACTATAATGAATCATTATTCATATACAATTTATTCCATTCATAACAATTCCCGTGATTTAAACCTAAGATAATAAATATGATTATTTAAAAAATGATATTATTTTTACAAAATTACATTGTTATAAGGGGTATAAATTGATTATAATATTTTTCCTAAAATTAAATAATAACCATTTTTTAAGAAAAAATATTTTTGATGTCTTAAATGATTTAACTAAAAAATCAGTGTTTCTTTAATAATAATTATTAAAAATTTTTGTATTGAGGTAGACCTTTGTACATGTCTTATATCATTTATTTAATTTAATTTATATATTCTGATTGAATTACTAGGTAATATGTTTCATATTTAAGTAATAATATATCACAATCTCTAAATCTCTATGTTGTATTTCCCTTACGCTATTGAATATAATCTCCTTTTAAAATTTATGGGTGTTAAATTATACCGATTAAAAACATTTATAGACACTCAATATTATCACATGTAATATAAAACTATTTTAATAATTTTTATAAAAACCTTTCCAATGACTGGAAGATAAAAACATTATAATGAAATGAAAATATTTATAAATATTTTTTAAAAATATATTTAATTTAAACCAAAATTATAATAAGAGAAAATAAAAATTATGTTTGAATAGAATAGATGGAAAATAATAATCACGCCTAGAATAACACATAATCTGGTTCCCAAATAAGATTATCATTGTTCTAAAGTGGAATCCTAGACTTGAAAATAAGGTATATTTAAGATATAAAGATATTATTTTATAGAAGAAAGCGACCATGAATTCCAAAAAAATGTCCATAAAGAATGTAATTTTTATATCACGATCATTTTCCTTGACTTGAGATATTATTTTACCATGTAGATATAAAATATTATAATTTATACATACAAGATTTATTTCTATTGGATAAGGATAATCTCATCATTTGGTTGTTCTTTAATCAATTTTCACTTATATTTAATATCTTATTCCATGAAAAGAATTTTCAATTTGTTTTTTCATTCATAAGTACAAAAATCATTATCTAATGGATCAAATGCTACAAAAATGATTCCATATTAATTCATCTATCTTTGACATTAACCAAAACCAAAATTAGTTGAACATGATATTATAATATCAAATATAATGAAATATTTAATTATTTATAGTACCCTCAAAATTTATTAGAAAATCATTAAATTACAAAATATATAAATAAATGACACTAAAAAATCTCCGAAATATTCTTTGGAATGTTTAAAATGAAACAATATGATGTATTTGATCATATGTTCTTATGAGATAAATTTAACATTATCTCTAAAAACATTAATAAATCATAATGTCATATATATATATATATATATATTCAAATAATATAATATCAAAATATTATAATATTTTACATAAATAACATAATTACCTATAAAGAAACAACAAAAACATATATACATCAAAAAGATAATTCATACATTATTCCACAAATATAATCCCCTCTTTTAAAAAGGTATTTCCATTTGACATCACCATATAATTTAAGCAAAATATATTACTTCCTAATAAGTAATATTAATCACATAGTTTCCAAATCAGTTTTTCATCCTAGGGTTATCTATATGAGAAAAGATATGTTACAAACAATTAATAACCATTTTTCCCTTATTACCCTTAATTACCTCAATATTAAGGGTAATGATAACCAAAAAGGATATCAAATCCTTTAAAATTATGTCTATATAATATAATATTATTATTCCTAACAAAATATTTTAACTACAATAAAAGTTAAACATAATGTAATCATATAAATTAATAATTTCTCAAAACTCAATAAAATTCTCCCAATGTATCATTAATCACAATCAAAATCCAGTTACATTAAAACTCAAATGGGTTTCGTTGCCTTTTAAATTATGAAGAAACATAAACTTATAAACCCATGGGGGTATGGATGACACTTATGTTATCCTCAAATAAAAAACCATAATCTCTAACTTTACCTTAATCCTTCTATGATACTTACAATTAAAATCATGAACACACACCCCCAAATCCTATGAAGAAAATAAATATTTATGTTTGTCAATTTAATATCGATAAACATCACCCAATGATATCTAATAAAAACATAAAAAACCAGAAGAAATATTTTATAACATATATAGCCAAGGATATTTTTGGTTTACATTTTTAGATAATTTAGAAAAACTATTAGGTAAAAATACACATGTGTCAATGTGATCAATTTTCCCACCAAACGAGTTATTTAATAAGACAAACTAGCTTTATTCAAGGTAAATATCATTTATGGAATTATGGATTTATGAATAATAATACACATCCTTAAGTCTTGTGAAAAATCATTTAAAAATGAAAGATAAGAAAAAATATCGGTAAGGGTCATATAAAAAGAGAAAATAATATTATATTTCTATTTCAGCAAATGTTATCATATAATAAATATACCATTAACATAATAAATTATAAGTTAAAATAAACATTTACATGCATATAAAATCAGTTTTATTTCCTGATGTTTTCGTAAAACACTTTATATGATACTATAAAGTAAAAAATCATCATCAAGAGGGTTTCAATAAAAATATGTGAATCTAGGAAACTCATTTTCATAAAAACATATCATTAACCCTTGAAGGGAATAATCATTTATTTATAAAAAATATCATTACCTTTCAGTATGAAATAAATAATATTCCATGAAAATCCATGTTAATGAAATGAAATATAACATATCCACCTTCGGAAATTGTCAATATTGACCCCTCATAAGAGCCCTTATAATGTCCCATACAAATTGAATTACTTACTCTAGGAATTCTAATATATTTTTCAAGATAATATTATCAACACCAACTGAATTGGAAAAAATATATCAGGCTCACCAATCTTCCTAATGAATTTATATGGATATTCACCAATATGGTACTTTTAAAATTATTCATTTTCATCATCAATAATATCATAATTTACTTTTGAACCTGTAAGTAAAATATTTTTATGATATTGATATATACCATTTATTTAAAGCCACATTTTGGAAACAAAAACAAATAGTTGAAGGGGTATTAGCTGAATTATATATATATATATGATAAGGAATATAAATATAAAATAATATCAGAAATGTGAGGAAAATATATTAATGTTTTATACATTAAAAAATAGACATTTTGTAATTTATAATGAAATTCAAACATTCAGCATGAAATATGCAATGAGATTCCATTAAAATAATATTGTAAAAAATAAAAGGAAAATATAAACGAACATTTTATTTCATTTATGAAAGTATATAAACATCTATCATATAATATGTACTTTGAGGAATTTTTTTAAAACAAAATATATTAAAAAATTTAAAATATGGTTTTAAAATAGAATATCTCATTACCATGTCTCCCAACATGCCATATACATTCTTTAACTCTTATTTAATGAACCCAAATTAATTATTAATTTTATTAAGAAACCTTTTCAATTTTATTACCGTAACATAATCACATTTATTTTAATTTCTATAATGTTTTTCATATAAAATAAATCGATTATGTTCTTGTTATAAATTTTTAGAAAGTTCGATTCATAATCCCCAAAAAACATTTATAGGATAACTCGGTTCAAAGTGGACATTATTACAAAAAATCGAAAATAATAATCATTGACTAATTATCATCATTGGGAATCATATAAAATTTTATAGGTATCAATTAAAAGTAATCATGAGAACCAAAATACATCATCTTGTGATGTGTTCATCCACATGTACAAATAAGCGATAATATTACTTTTAATTTAATGGGAAAAAATAATGAAAATAAAATATCAGGTTTAAAATAAATTATAATTTTATAAAAATATAATACCCTTATTTAATCCATCCTCCTAAAAATCCATTAGAGGGTTTTTTTTCATAAATGATGTACATCTCTATATTTATATGGTTGTCCATACGTACACATGTTTGGTGAATAAATTGTTAACAATTGGAATGCTTCAAATATTGATGATATATTATATTGATAAAATAACAATAATTTAATTCATGTCAAATATTTATGTTAAATCTATCAAATTAATATCCATCAATGATAGTGATGAGAAATTAAATACATCAATTTGAAAAGCGGTTGTCCACACATTCCCAAAAATGATTATTTGACTTCTAATTTGATACAAAAGGGATACGAAAAAGGTTATTAAATGAACATAATAACATCATAGTATATTAGAAATAATTATTTTATTATATTTAAATTTTTATGACATATTTGAAGGATGTAGAAGATGAAGTCAAATTAATATTATCTGTTAAGAAGAATACCTCCTCATTGAAGAACCTCATTTTGATATATCCATAAGAACCATATGGAATATTTTTAACAAGACTATAACATATATAATGTATCTAAGGATGTAATAAGATGTTTGTGTAGGTTATGGTTGAGATAAGTGGCTCATTATGTGTGAGGAAGATATGAGAGGTTGTTTCCAAATACAATAGTGGAGAAAGGTAACCTTGGATATACATAATGTTTTAAATAAATATAAATTAATTTTCTTTTTCATGTGGTAAATAATTTATATATTTCAAATATATCATTAATTCAAGTAAAAATAAATAAATAAAATATTATTTTTAAGGTTTTAGATGATTTTTTTCCTTAATCTCTTATTTTTTACCCCATTAAACCCTTTTGATGATTACCATGATAATAATGTTTTTTACTCAATAGGGTTTAATAATAATATTATAATAGCAAAAGTGACAGAAAGGTGAAAATTTATTTATATTCTATATCATATAACATTAAATTAGAAAAATATAATAATTTTTTAAAGTAAATCAATTAATAAAATATAATATAACATATAATACAATTAATGAGATTTTAATAACAATTCCCATAAATAAATATAAAAAATCATAAAGATAGAAATGTTGTTTGAATATAAGTTTATTTACAAATAAATAATAAAATATATTTATCTAATTTTTTTTAATAGAATAGACTACCAAAAACATATTAAATTTTATGTTTCATAGAATCAACTATTTTATTTTCAACTACAAACAAAAACACTGTGTTGAGGTTCCATTACCGTTTAATGTAATTATTTCCTCCCTAAAATCAAAAATGAATAAAATAAAAAAAATTAATCTTAATTTTATTAAAATATTATATTTATGAAATTTATTAAAGAGATTTTTTTAATTTTCCATTACATAAAGTAATATATATGAATTTATAAAAAAATGGAACCGAATTTCCTTTTTCGTGAATTTTTAAAGGGGCTTTCAAATTAAAGTCCTAAAATATATTAATAAAATGTTTTGGGATTATTTTAAATCATTTTCATTTTATTTTTGACGTTACTAAACTCAATTTCCACATTATTTTGGGGACAATTATTTATTACGGTTGTTATTTATTTTGAATGGAAATAATGTTTTTATTTTTTCCAAATTTGGACATATTGATTCCAAATTAAGAATGAATTTTATCAAATTCAATCTATATAAGTTGAATAAAATGCATTTATAATTAACCAAAATAATGAAATTATTTTGTTTTCACAAAACATAATATTTATGTTTTCCTTTTTAAAAGTACATTATGCATAATTTCAATTCCAGGGAATTTTGTAATAGTTTTAATCAAAATAAATTAATGAAATTCTTTAATAAATTCAAAATAATAATATTTTTTGTGAATAATTCAATGGAGGAAATATTATAAAATTTGAAATTTATTACATATTTATTGAAAAAAATAATCATTAAAGACAAATATCAAAATTTCACTCTAAGAATGTTTTGATATAATATTTTAAAAAAATAATATCTTTTTTATAAAATACTAATTTTAACTGTGGAAGTATTAAATTATAATATTTTCCCAAAAAACCATTTTTTGATGAAAAATTACCTTTGAAGTATAAAATGATTTTTTCAAAAATTGAGTGATTATTTACATAGAATTAATTAATACATTATTATTAAGTATAAACCTTATTTATAAATATATATTTATATATAATAATATAAATACTTATATTCATATTGTATAATTCAAAACCTAGGTTATAATAGTAATATTTACATAGCAATATTTCACAATCATTAAAGCTCAGTGTTGTGTGTCTTGTATGATATCGAACATTATCTCCTTTTAAAAATTTTGGTTATTATAAAATACTATTTTAAATATAAATTTATAAGTATAATAATATTATTTTTTATTTATTAAACTATATTTGACATTTCAAAAAGAAACTTATATTTTAATCACAATTTATTTAAAAATCATAATACAAATTCTATTTTATAATTATTTTTTTAAATTTGTTTCCAAATTATATATAATAAAAAATATTTCATAGTTTAAATATGATATCTCATTTTAATTTTAAGAATTATAAACAAAATACTTAGATAAAAAATCAATAGTAGATGTAAAAAATTGTTACTTTGTAAAATCAATTGGATAATGAATATAAAACATGTTTAAAATATGTCTATAAATGAGTGTTTGATGTCTTGATCTACATTATCTCACCCAAACTCCATTATTTTAATATTTAGGTTCTTATTTCCTTTAAAATTTACTTTGCAATAATATAATGTTATGAATATTTATAATAATGGCTCCCCACACCAGCCAACTTCTTTGTTCCATAAAATCCTTGCAACTTGACCAAATTTTTTATAACACCATTATTAAATCGATCACACTATCTTGTTTTAGAGGTTCTATAATCACTAAAATACCACTCTACGAATGAACACCAATTTCACCTAAGTATTATAGTAGCTCATAATCACACCTTTATTCATTTGTCTTTATTTCTATCCTCTTATGCATTATACAAATGTATTATATCAATTTTCATGGAATTATTTCAATATAATAATTGTTATAAAATTTTATAATGTAACTTTATGATTCATTTTATACCTTCCTCACAACTGTTCCAAAAATGAAAATGGAAATTTTGTGTATGTTTGGACTACATCATACATGAATGATTTATTTCATTTTTCATCGTAGAATAAAATATATTGTTAAAATAATATATTTAATAACATATATTATATTTTTTGAATAATAATTATATTACCAGTATAAATCATTATCTACCTTCATTCACTCTCATCACTAGAATAATGAACACACGCCTGTTTGTACGTACAGGCTACCGCCTACAAATATGCGATGTTTTATTTTTCATCACTTTATTACATTAATGATAATAAGAATAAAATAAATTAATAAATATTTTAACTATTAAGAAATTATAATTATATAATGATATATAATTTTATATGTCCTTTCTTTTGGTATGTTTAAAAAATGAAAAATATTCATGTGCATACATACAGACTACAACCTTCATGGAAAATGTGTTTGATATTCCATACCCAACTTATATTTCTGATTTTAAATATATATTTTCATATTTATATAATATTAATTGGTGTTATATTTAATTAATTATTTTGTAAAAGTATCCCATAAAAAATAATGATCATAATAATGGAATATCGTGATATTAATAAATTACTTGAAATATGATCATCATCAATTTCTTCTACATGAATCATAACTAAAAATATCCAGGAATGATAATGTATCTATATATAAAAATATTGAATATTTTCTGATGTTCCACAAATAATATTTTAATTATGAACTAAAATTCAAAGTATAGGGGTTGACATTGAAACTAAAAAATAATCAGGAAACAATCAAAATTTCTAACATCTGATGATGAAAATAAATATTTACTATCTAATAAATTTATAATGAATTATTATAAGTAATATCCATAAATTATAAATTATATGAGTAATGTTTTAAAATATAATATTAATATTTTTATGTTAATTATACAGTAATTTAATTATGTTTCATTGATTCTAGGAATTATGTTATTGGTTTCCCATATTAGTAATATTTCATTGAGAAATATTCTATATTCCCCACTTATATTATACTATGTGGTGTATATAATATATATGAATATTTTTTATACATTGATAAAATTAAATTCATTTACAAACTAAACTCATGTTCTAACATTTATGATATTTTGTTTCAATATATACAAATGCGGTAAGAGATTTTTTTATCTCAAACATTATTTCATTGAGTCATAGTTCCTCAAAATGAACTGCATTATTAAATATTTAGTTTCATCCTCTATAATATTTTACATTATTATTAATTCCCATTATAAAAGGGGGAATTTACATTTTTATTTCTAGGAATATTTATTGGTGAATTTATTTCTTATTGAATTATGAAGTTATAAATAATAATTCTCACTCCATTTAAAAACTATTTTACACCCATATACATATTCTATCATCTAAAAATATTCCCCATAACAATTTTAAAATATATTTAAGTATTATTTAATTTATATTTATATCACCCTTTCCACCATTATAATATTTTTTTCACCCTTTTTGTTAAGTGTTATTCATTATTGGTATTTAATAAATATAGATTTTTTTCATTATCAATAATAAATTTTGTTTTCCAGTCCACTTTTTCATGGGAAAATATATTTGTCTTTTTAAGGCTTAATTATTAGAATTAAAATCCCGATAATGTTGGAAAATTTATTATTTTCAATTTCATAATAATTATAGATTTTGAAAGTGACTCATAAATTATTATCATTACTATAATGTTATTGAGCATTTTTTAAAGTGGTTATTGCATTTCAATAATATTTCCATCATTAATCCAAAATATCACTCCACTATGGAGGTACATTTTGAGATTACTCCTCTAAATTTCATTATGATGACACCCATGTTAAGTGATTAAATATTTTTATTGATTAGTAGACTATTGGTTTCATGTTATGTGACACTAATTATAAATAATATATAACCCATTTACATTATATGGGTAACTCATGATATGATATATAGTTAATTTCATGTGGAACATATTTTTATGGATGAAAATGTTGGTATTCTATATATCCCTTCAATACATTAGTAATTTTATATATCATGTTCTCAAAAGGGTACACATGAGGTTTTAATGATGTATGAGGGTAAATGTGTGGAAATACCAATCCCAATGTTACATAGGTGGTACCCCCATGCCCAATGGTAGCCTAGTGGTAATATGAAGCTCAATAAGGTACATGAGTGGATAATGCATTCATATAGATGTTATTCATTGATTAGTTCACATTTTAACACTTATATAATTTGATTATTAAGTATTAATTTGAATATTCCAAATTTCGATTATATATTTATATGTTATGCTTCATATCATTTGATTATTTTCTTATAATTCCACACATTTATTCCATGTTATTTGTTTGATCATGTGATATTACATTCCCTATAATACAGAAACCTTTTGGAGGATTCCATTTTTTAAGATATTTATCTCATGGTAATGTTTATCATATGGTTATAATCTAACGTATTTAATGAAATATTGATATTTTTTCCATTTTATGAATTTTGAGCTCACCTCATTCTTAGGTTGTACATTATTTAGTTTATGAATATTATTATACCCATATAGTTGTCTATAAATAAGTATAATATATTGTGATTATGAAAAAATGATCATATGTATTGTAGAATGTGTTTCTATGTAAATATTATAAAATAAACGAAACATAATGTTTCTTAGAATTTTATGATATTATCTTAATTATTATTTTAATGTTAAATATATTTAATTTTATCTTGAGTCATAGAACAATGTATTGAACCAAGGATATTAATGATTTTTTAGAACAAAACCAAGATGTATGGGTCAAAGTAATTAAAAATTGTTATTATAACATGACTATAATCATTATAGAATTTTTCAACTGTGATATAAAGATGTCAAAAAATAAAAAATAAAAATATTTTTTCCACATTCATTATTTAGATATTATAAATACAATATTAATAGACCGTAGGATGTTAAATAAGAACTATTACAAGGGAATATGTGCATAAAAAATTTAATAATATATATTGAGGAGAGTAAATAGTATGTTGCATCATACATGGAGTGTTTTTGCATTGGACTGTAAGGCCTGTTGAAGTTGTAGAATTTTGGCATCAACTAATAGTTGTTATTAGTCAATTCATAACATGTATCAAAGATATGGTCACTTGTGGATGTGGTTACTTCCAAACATACAACATACCTTTCTCACATATACATTCCATATATTAACGTCTTCAAATTTAATTTGATTGTTATGTGGATCCAATTATAAAATTGACACATTACAAGATTTTTATAGTGCGGAGTTGTTATTGATTGGAGATTTATATATATTTAATCTCCTTATAAGGATTTCATTTTACCCGTTAATCAATAATGGGTACTAGAGTATAGTTATAAAAAATCTATACATATTAGAAAAAAATTGGATTGGACACTAAATACTGTGATGTGACAGTGATGATGTTTGTAAAAATTGTACGGGAATAATCATAGAGAGTGTCCAAAAAATGAAAAAGATAAGGGTTCATCATCATCTCCATCATGGTTTTTTTAAATTTATTCATTTTATTTTTGTATTTGTTTTATCTTATATTTCTAAAGGTTTATCAAATAGTGAGATTCATTTTCCCAATTTATCCTCCACTCAATATAGATATGATTTGAAAGATTTATATGCATACTAATTATTGAACCATTATTGTAGATGGTCTTGACATATATATATCCAGGATCCATGGCCCATCACATATTTTGATAAAAATGAACACATATCACAACATTAATGGTATAATTTTTAAATTTTCATACTAAAATCCTAAAGGGCTCACCACATTCTCTGAGATATTCCACCAAATCTAATCATCCTTTATTTTCATCAGTAATGATTTTCTGGGTCATGAATATGTATGTGTATACCCATATGAAGTTTTTTCATTTCAATATTTCTTTTTTGATGGTTATAAAAGAAAAATACATTAAATATTACATTGAGGGAGACAAAATTACAATAAATGATTTAATTATATTGTTCGTTCTCCACGTGTATAGGGAAATTTTTATGCATTTGATGATATATAGTTTAGATTATATATTACATAGATATTTGGAAATAACAAAACCCAGTACACTAATGACCACTAAAGGATTTATGTTTTGTATGCCTAATATGGGAACCCATTTAGGATCCATTTTTGTAGATGTAGATGATTTTACATTTCAGAGATAAGCAAGAGAATAAATTTTTGGGTTGATTGGTGGAAATTTATTTTTAAAACACTCAATATCATATGTTAATCTAATGTAATTACTTCATCTTGGAGATTTTGAGTGAACCCCTCGGTATATTTGGGTTTATACATGTCTTTCACATCTTTTTAGAGAACAAAATAGGCAATCATGCATATAAGAAAAAGATATAGCTATTTTTTTATTATTATAGTTTTGGGAATAGAATATATTCTTAATCCATTTAACTTAGTCTATAACAAATTTACTAGTCAAATGATTTCACATGTGGTCATTAATTGTAAATCACATTATATTTTTAATTAATAATTATATTATAATAATATATGAAAATTATATAATTTATGAATTTCTTATCATGAAATTTATAGATGGATATACTCAAATATATATATTAATATATACCTACATTCCGTTTCATATGACCTCTTTTTACTTGATATTTATTCCATTTTTGAGGTATAAGTGATTCAATGTCGATAAAATTATATGTTCATTGTTTTAGAAATTCTACGAATTTATTTCTACCAATATGGATATGTTAGATTCTATATGTAGATGGGTTTATTTTATATCATATAATCTAGTAAACACATAGGAAGCATCGTTCTACTATCTTTGTTCCAAAGATCTAAGTTAATATTACCAAGTGACACTAGGCCGATATACTGCTAATGAACATTAGGTATTCACATACTTTTATTGGAACAACTAAGGAAAGTTTCAGTGGTTCTTGATATATTCTTTATAAGAAAGACGGATCTAAATTGACTTATTTTCAATGATTAATATATTACATTGTTAGATTTATTTGAGAAGTATTGTGTCACTGGACATCTTGGTGGACGTCTTCATCAAGGTCACATAAATGATTATATAGTTAATTATATACAATTGACTAGGTTATTTAACACCTAATTTGGAGGGTCATACTATAATATAGAAAATTAAATTTGATGCAATTCAAGATTCATTATTTTAATTAATTATTATGTTATTTAATTGTTAACATTTTGAAAAACATATTTTCAAAGGGTTATGTGATCAATTGGGATCAGGATATGATAACACATACTGTAACATCATGATTTATTATAAAATATTTCATTTAAATAACCTAATTTCTTTGATAGATTGTGTTACATGCAACACTGAGATTTAACAAAACATGATACAAAGCAAGTATTATTCTTTAAAAATGACAATTATAACTTAGCCATTAAATTTTAGTGTAAGAATAGGCATAGAAACATTTTTAAAATTATATATAATGTTTATTCATAAACTTAATATAATTTCAATTATATACATATTTTTTAGTAAATAATTTATATGCCTTGAAAAAAAATTATCTAAAAATTGTTTTTATTGGATTTTTGTACAAATAATAAAATACATTTTTGAATATTTTATAAAATATATTTTAAATTTTTTTTATTTTTAAAATAAATATTTAATAATCAGTTTGGGGTTAAATTTTGATAATTTTTTGAAAGGGTTATTTTTTCAGTTAATAGCAAAAATACTAATTGTTATAAAAAAACTATTTTAATTAAAATAATATTCAATTTAAAATATTGTTTTAAAATGATTCAAAAGTAAAATAATTTCAATTGTGTTGTTATTATGCAAATATAGTATAGAAACCCATGTTTGACATACATTAATATAACATAACCTTTCTGGAATAATTAGGACATTATACAAAGATACAACTAAATACTGTACTAATCAAGTGACTTTTGAGGCATAGGGACATATAAAATGGTACATAATTGAGATACATCATCGCCCAATAAGTTATTATTGACTAGTACCCTTCTTAGACAGGTAAAACATAATAAATATCCTCACAACATAGGGAATGGAAACATATAAAATGGGTGATCCCAAATGCCTAGTAAGGGTAAGGAAGGGAGATACATAAGCATAATAATGAGAATAAGGGTATGAGAACATGATCACAAATAATAAAACATTATACCCTACATAAAAAAGTTCATAAACATAAATGATGGCATAAATCATTGTAGTTTATAAGAAATGGTTAATAAGAAAATGAGCAACATAATGAATTAAAAGAATAAAACATGAATAAGACATGGAATTATGGTAGACACATAATCCTAAATAATGACTTCAATAGAATTCACGGCATTTCTTCTTAGGACATATTAGTGCAAAAATTACTTTGTCGAATCGGGTTCACACATCATTATAGTCCTTTATTACTAAATCAATTTCACTCTTCATTCCTTCCCTATAATACTGAACTGAGTACACACCTCATTCCAGCCCTATAATACTGATCCACATCCATTCCGCATTCCATATTGGTATATCTCATTAGATATTGGTCTTTACCCAAATTATTCGAGGGAGATAATTTTTCCAAACAAATCATAATGAAATTATATATACATGTCACACAAGATCATTAAAAATAATATCATAAACCATTAAATTAGATGAATATCATAAACGTTCAATCATATAACAACATGTAGAAAAAAAACATGTTTCATCATCATTTCATCAAAATCATAACCCGTGAAAATAAGCGGGTTTCAATATCATATATCCCAGGGAAGAGAAACATGTGTCATAAGCATCATTCCATTAAAATACAAACAATTCAAATAAAAAAATATGAATGTAACCTTTGTATCATTTCTTAAAATGGTTTGATTAACATCAACTTCAAAAATATTTAACAGAAAATCATTTTAATACATTTTTTGAAAACTATTCTTAAGGAAAGTATTTTTTCTTATTTGAAAATGTCTCTTTAAAACATATACATATTCAGAATGCAATTTTATGGAAAATAAACATGAAATCATATAAAAATTAATTAATTATCTTTTAAAAACCATTTCCATTGAAAAAATATAAAGGGGTCTTATAAATGTTTTGAAAACCATTTTTCTTGAAAACATATAAAAGGTTCTTGAAAAAATTTTGAGAACCATTTCATTTAAAATACATTAAATATATATATATAGATTGAAATCATTTTAGAAATGGTCTTCCTTGAAATTTTTTTTAAAATAATGTTCCTTGAAAACTTATAATGAAATCTTATAATTCATTTTTTACAATTAAATCCATAAAAATATATAAAAGATATTAAAACATTTGGAAAAAAACTTCATTTAAAAATAAATTTAAATATTATGAATAAATCATGAAAACCATTTTGAAAACCATTTCATTGAAAATTATTTTTAAAATTATTTTATAAAAAATGGTATTCCAAAACATGCAATGAATGCTTCACAGAATTGACAGTGGGTGAATCCATACAATCCTTAAAACATAATAAAGAAAATTCCATTGATACGGAAAAACGATAAAAAAATTCAAATATTAAAAGGGAAACAAAGATTCTTTTGAAAAAATTTATAAAAGAAAAAATTAAAAAAATATTATTTTAAATGTTACAATAAAATAGTACAAAATTATTGGAAACCCTTTTTAGAAAACCTGGTTATGTGGGAAAATTATTTCTGATAGAAGACAGGGTAAATTTTGGAGTTCATACAAACTATTTTTAACTAAATTGTGTACCAAATTACAAAACAAATCTCAACAATACTTGAATATAAAATAAATAACCAAGGGAGAAAAAGTTCATGAAATATATTTATTAATGGATTATAATATTTCAATAAAGGTACCATAATCAAAATCAATCTCAAAAAGTGATGATACTGTTTAAATAAACTCTTATAACATAGTAACATTGAACAATAATACCCATGATAAAAATTAAAAATTACATAAAGCACAAAATATCTTTAAATTAATGATATCCATTACATAACAAGTCAAATGTGTTATGTACACCTCATATAAATATATAGATGCAAAACATGGAACATGTCTCTAAGAAGTAAATTGAGATAAAATTATCTGTTTGATTTGGTAAATTTTGAAACATAAACCCCATGAAAAGAAGATAATATAATTTTTAAGTAATTACCCCTAATTTTAATAAGAATAATCATATAATACATTCATGGTCAATATATACACCATTTAAGAGGAAATATTTGTTATTATGGAATGTATCTCATGGAAATAAAAATCCAGATGGAATCCACATACCTTTTGTCTTGACTCACACACTACATTTAAAAAACTCTAGTATAATTAATGTTATTTTTTTAATAACATATCACAGAACCATATTAGTATATATAATACCTTATATGGTTTTATTATGACTTTACATTACTTGATTGTTAACAATTCTATGTTACACTTTAACTTGGAGTAATATCAGCTTTGTTCTTTGAATGTGCCTTAACTTATCATATCATTGGTCCATATAATTATACCATGATTTATAAAATTTAAAACAAGATATAAATATATTTTTATTATTATAATTTACATAATATATAAGTAAAAAATGTAATACACCATTCATAAAGATGGTAGGTTGTACGTATGAATGAATGTCGCTTCGGTTTAATTTATGTATTGAATGAAAGAAACTAAATGGGATATATTTATATATATATATATATAATAATTATATAAGCATGATTACTTCATATATATCATATATTATTAGAAATGTATTTAATACATTCCATGTATTGTGTGAACGAATAACATCTCATTGAGGGGGTGGTAGTCCACACATCCTCAAAAAACAATTAGTAAAATTACACAAGATGGAAAGCAAATAGGTTTTTTATAAATAAAAAATACAGAAGAATAAATAATATATATATATATATCATAAATAAATAGGTTGTACATCATAATGTCCACCAGGAGAGGAGCTAATGGAAATATGAACAATCATCATTTCATAAGGCTATAGTTCACCATAAAAGTAATAGTATGTTTGTTACCTGTTAGATGGAAATGTGTGTATGTTTAGGTATAAACCATACCATAAATACATCATTGGATTATGAGGATACTAGTTTTTCAATAAAATAGTTTAATAATAATATTTTATATAGTGGATAATGTAAATAAAAGAACGGAGCTTGGGGGAGGGTGATACCTCTTTATTGGGAGACTCCGTTTTTTCACCAGAGGAATTCCATTGAAGTATTTATTCCTAAATGTATGATTCAAGGATAAATTCTGGGTTTTGGGAAGCTTATTATAAATATATTTTCCAAACCTAAGTTATTTTAGAGGTGTGGGGAAGTGAGAGACTCCTTTCCTTTCTAGATTTTAAGGGGAGTGGCACTCATGTAAATTCCAAAAGGTATTCATTAATGGAAGGTATATCTTAACATATAGGCCTCAAAAATGGAAAAAATGCGTTAAAGTGGAATAATGATCAAGAAAAACATTGAAAACAATTTTTTTCGTTTTTTAATTATTTGTAACTTCAACTTCAAGGATTTCCCAATTTTATCTGTTTTGTTTTTATTAAAGTATATAGTTTTATAACCTAAGTAATTATCCTTTAATACTAAAATAAAGTGATATTTATTATAAAAAATAGATCCACAGAATTATTAATATTATATAAAGTTTATAAAATAATATTCTAATGTGTTTTTAAAATTCATTTTAAAATAACCACATGTGACGTGCAAAAACACTGCTTAAACTAGGGCCATGCTAAAAATGTTTTGACACACTATGGGTAAGTATGTTTATCATAAAAGATAAATTTTTCC
Organism: Viscum album; assembly: GCA_963277665.1. Lineage (NCBI taxonomy): Eukaryota > Viridiplantae > Streptophyta > Magnoliopsida > Santalales > Viscaceae > Viscum > Viscum album. The sequence goes on along the minus strand of OY728127.1, from coordinate 2,132,601,366 downwards.
ATTAATACACAATATTTAGTATTTATTATCACTTACAAGTAACTTGGAAGAATATATTATCTTTATTAATTTTAAATCATTTAAGAATATTTAATTTATTTTCAAAATTACATTAATGACAATTTTGACACTATCTATTTAATTTTGATTTATTAATATCACCAAAAAATATTGTAATTATAAAATATTGACTTTTACTCTATGTATAATTATATATTATTTTAAAAAATAATTAGATACACAAATTATTCACATCACTATTAATATTTATAGTTTCATTTATTTCATTTAATTATTAACTAAATAATCATTATGTTGGGATTTCTTAATCATTTTATGTAACAATATAAGCTCCAGAAATATATGTTAAAATATTATATAAATAAACCATTTATCATTAAAAATTTATATGTATAATCAAAAATATTATGCACTTCTGTATGATGACACTACACCCACAATTTTTCGAAACTGTGGGTCTATGTATAGTATAGGACCCTATACCCATGGTTTTCCCAAAACCTGGGTATAGGTTGTTCCTCAGGACCAATATTAATTTTTTTTGTAGAAAAAATGGGTATATGGTTGTTATTTTAAGTCTGATATCCATAGTTTATCAAAACCATGTGTAGGGATTCCCCATCTTTTGGTGTGGAAAAAATATCCCAAGACACAAAATTTTGTTAGCAGGAACATATATTTAAAATATTTTTTACCAATAGCAATGGTTTATATAAAAATATGTTAGTATATATATATATTTATATACCAATAAAAGAATTTGGGTAGTGTCTAGGTGTGGGATATATAATGGGGGACTCCAGGGATTTAATCCCTCAGCCATATATTTTTGAAAAGCTATACCCATAGTTTAAAACCGTGGGTATAGGTTAATGACACAATAGAATGGTATATGACATGGTGGAGTGGACCTATACCCATGGATTCAAGAACTGTAGGTATAGATCAGGGTACATAATGATGCCTTGGTTTCCCACAGTTCCTTGAAATCATGGGTATAGTCTATACCCATAGATTCAAGGGTTATACCCATGGTTTCAACTCATGGGTATTGGTAAAATTTCTAGTGGTGATTTTTTGTACATATCTCAATGTTTTATAAAAGATAATGTTATGAAAAGTTCTCTTCTATTATTTTACTCAATTAACCTTTTATATAGGGTACTTTTAAAAATATCATAATAACCAGTAAAATTATAATAAATAGGGGATATGGTTGAATCATTGTCATCCAATGAACTTTGGAACCATTTCCAGATCATTTTTGTCGTTAATATTATACTATATTCCCTCATTAAAATTAATTTTACTATAATTAGTGTAATTAATTTTAATCACTATCACTAATATTTTTGGTCAAAAAATTATGTTCATCATATTAGACAAAAATTATTATACTTATTTCATCCATTAATATTGCTTTTTCCAAATTCAAATCATAGAAGTTGGAAAATAATGTTCAATGCTAATCTCACAAACATAGAGAAAAAAGTGGGTTTTAATGTAAAACATTCAAAAGTTAATTAAGGGTTCAAATTTAATTTACATATAGTAATGATTCCAATAACATACATTGAATTAATTTATGAATAATTTATTTATTCTAACTTTTTCAACTAATTTAGAATATAATTTAACATTAATTATTATTTAAATAAAGTGGTGGGTTTTAACTATAATATTGTATTATTTACTATACATCAGAAAATTAAATTTCTCATAAAAATCACAAATATTAACCCTAAGACAGTTTCGACATTATGAATTTAAAAATGTTGTTTATTTTTAAAAATAAAACTCTTATAAGTGTAAAATAATTAGTTTTAAAAATAATTATGCCAATAAAAGGTTGTAAAACTCGGTCTTATGGGTACTGTAAGATAATTGAAGTGTTATGTGTTGCACAAGCATAACATGAAGTTACATATAAAACAAGACAGAATAAATTTATTGTTGAATGAATATAACAAAAAATATCAAAAAGATAAAATTTATTCTAATAAAAAGTTCAAAAATTATCGATGTGCAACATTCTACCCCCCATAAAATGAATTTCTCTCCCAAAATTCATTTTGGTTAAAAAAGGATTCAAACTTTTATGTCCCATTAATAGAAACACACTTCATAAAAATGTAAACTGAAAATTATTTTACCAAAAGAAATATGGAACCATAATGGTTACATAGAGTAACAAATAGTCGGGTTTCCTCATATGAAAACATAGATTTCAAGTGAAAAAATGGGCATTGAAGATAAATCTAACAATCATGTTCCGGAGGCAAGTGATAGAGAACATGGTTAGGATAAAGTTAAAAATCACAAAGCCATAAATTTTCGATTATCTATGGGACCATTTAATTCATCATAAATGATTATTCATGGATATCTTTTTGGGTTCAAGATCCTTTCCCTATGGTTGAGGATTTTTCATTAGAATATATTCGTACACGATTTCAGGGATTACACGTAATTTCCCCTTGATCAACTTCCGATTCATCAATCATTCCCATAAATAGAGGTGGATTTTTCTTTTTTGTATTATTAAAAGATCATGAAATCATTAAAAATTTATCTTATCCCTCTTCAGTTGCAATTAATACAATATTTTTTTAGTAGGTTATCTGTTATGCATAAATAATTACATGTTAAGATAATAATTAATTCTCATAGACATCATCTGATGAGAAACTTAATAATTATATAAATGTTTTACAGATAACCCTTTAAAATCATGAAAATACAAAACATTAAAAATAATGTCCTTAAATCAGCTTAACATGGATCCACTATATTTCAAAATGTATGACATTATTGTAACATTCAAAATAAGTAAATACCCTCATCATATATTGTATTAAAACATGGTACAATCCTAAATTAACATATATCCATTTTGAAAACATTCATTCTTCATTATTCCAATGATTACTGGATGCATTCATCAAATCCAAGAAGATGTAAACTTTATCCTCGATGACATAGACATCTTTTTCAATAATCAGTTACAAGGTAATATATACCATCCAATTTCCTTATTTTTATCCAACATATCTTTATCCAAACATTATTATCTCAACATCATGAATTAATTAATGGTTACCATCCCCTAATCAAAATTTCACATTTCTAGGAAATCAATTTTCAACCTCACCAGCACCGTTCAACATATCCTTTTAAATTATAAAAGGACATATTCTAATAATAATTATGTATTTCATGATTCATATAACACAATATTTGAATTTAATTACATATAAAATTCAATAATCCAAATTTATTTTCAAACCATTACTCATATTTTTTCAAATTATTCCTTAACAACTCATTCCAAGAATATGAAATACTAATTATGTCATTAAATTTATCAAACTCAATTTAATAATGCTTATCAAAATTAATATTAAAACACCACATGAAATTCATATGTAATTTGTGGTCTCTTTATCATTATTAGAAAATCCATTACCTATACAACCTTATTGATTCTCTTTAAGAGCATTCCTCTTGGTAAATTTAGTTTCAGAATGACCATATATTCCACACATAAAAAACATAAACATCGAGGTTTTCTTTGGGAGACCAATATAATCATCTATTTCATTAACTAATCTCTTCATTTTTCTCCTTCAGTCACATTTTTTATGTCCTTATTTTCCCCAGTAAAAACATATTATTTTTCCTCTATGATATTCACTTAAGTGATTCTTTATGCTTTCCTGACAGAAATGAAAACGAATCTTTTTTCCTCTATGGTCTTCATTACTCGAACACACAAAAAACTCCTAGTTTCTCTTCTTTGGTTATTATGAGAGTTATTTAAGATAAAATTTATTAATCATGTTCTAAGAAAACTAATTAGGAATGATCAAAATATCATTCACTCTAGAGATCATGCCACATTGCTATTCAAAGGAAAATCATCCATCTTATTCAATGATAATCTAGTTCCTTTGGTTTTCTTTTATTAACTAAAAATAGAAGCATACTGTGAGCATTACATGTCATCGAACTAAACCATATAGTCATGAAAATAATTTTATATATGGTGTCTATATCAGGAAACCTTCCATTAAATATGACACAATATGTTTATCTAAGGTTAGTCATATCCATCTTATATTTAAATCTTTTATAATGTTTCATAATGTGTTTTTGAATTCCATATGATCATCCCCCAAGAGTGCTAAACCAGTTGTGATGTAAGGCCTATTACCATGTGCCAAATTACCACATGTTAGTATCAGAACATATTATCAATTTTGTTACTCCAATGTACATTTATGGGATATCCACATGAACTTGTAGTATCTAGACATGGGTGTATTTATTGGAAACCAATCTCTCTACCCATTACAATAATTCTACGAAATTTTATTAAACATTTTATTATCATTAAACTTATCCTTAGAAATGTACTTACGGTTATCAATTAGAGTTTCTGATCCTACCTTCCAAATTTAAAAAAAAACATTTTATCTCATACCAACTATAGTGACCCATTTTTTTAATACATTTACATTACATAACATTTGGAGAATACATTAAAAAATTAAAATAGATGCCCAAAGTCCGTTCTGGTCTAGTGCCTTTGGAAACATGGAAACTTAAACACTGGTACATAAATGAGATACATCTTCTCCCACTAGGTTCTTCATGACCATGAACCTTCTTAAACAAATCGAACATAATAAATATATTCATATCCTTGGAGAAGGAAACAATAAAAGGGGTGACTTCATAATCTTAGTATGTAATAACATAGGAGATACATAAGAATATGGTTATTAGAACAAGATCATGAAAATAGAACATCGTTCCATATATATAAAAGTTCATAACAATGAATAATGGTATAATGTTTTGCAGTTCCAAAGGCATGAATTGTATGAAAATAAACAATATAATCCATAAAATAAAAAATAGGAATAAAATATGTAATTTTGGTAGAGAAAGAAGCATATATAATAATTTCCATAGTAGTAAAGTCATTTTTTCTAAGGCAATAATAGTTACAAAAAATCCTTTTCTAAACTCGGTTCACACCCTACTCTAACATGTATTTCTGAACAGAGCCCACTTCCCATTCCAGAACTGTAATACTGAATTGACCTCACTTCCCTTTCTAGCCCTGGAATAAAAAACCAAGTTAATTCCTTATGTTAGCCCTCTAATTTTTATGCGTGTTAATTTTTCATTCCATCCACGTATATGTCAAGATAAATTGATATTTACCCAATACATTAGAGGGAGATAAAGGACCCAACAATCTCATAATGATATTACACATACATGTGTCACAAGATCACTAAAAATTATATAATAACCCATGAAATGAAATGGGTATCATAAATATGTAATAAAATCATAACCTGTGGAAAAATATATAGGTTTTAGAATAGTATTATCAAATTGGTAGCCCGTGAAAAGTAGTGGGTTTCAAATGTATATAACTAATAGAAGGGAAATGTGTGTCATAAGAATCATTAAATCAAAAAAAAATACCATTCATAAAGAATTAATGGATCTTTTCGATAATTCTCTCGAATTGAATGTGTGACAACAACATATTTCATCTTATATGTAATATAACTTTTAAAGAAGTTTTTGAAAAAAATCATGAGAAAATTCCCTTAATCCATTGAAATAGGATCATTAAAACATAAAAACCTTTTGAAAACCATTTTCTTGATAGTAAAATTGACACTTTATTAATAAATCATTTAATACCTTTTGGAAATTTTTTTTTTTGAAAATATATAATGAGATCTTAAAAATATTTTGAAAAAAAATTCCATTTAAAACTTATAAAAAGATCATGAAAACATTTCTAAAACCATTTTTGTTTGAATACATTGCAAACATAGAAATAATTCATGAAATAAATTTGAAAACCTTTCTCCATGAAAGCATATAAATAAATTAAAATAATTTTAATGTAATTTTCCTTCAAAACTTTTTAAAAATAGTTTTCCTTAAAAAATTATAGAATAATCATAAAAACCATTAGAAAAATATTCATTGATATATACATTGAAACATTATAATGAAATCGTAAAAACATTTGGAAACCATTTCTTGGAAAATTATTTAAAAAATAATAATCTAAAAAATTAACCTCTTAATCATGCAAAGGAAGCTTCTTAATAATGAGAGTGGGTAAATCCATACATCCTATACGATGTAAAAAGAATATTCCTTTTCCATGGTAAAATGTTATAAATATTCCTTGTTATGAAAGAAAAAAAGAATATTATTTTGAAAACATTAGTAATATAAAAAAATGGTAAAAAATGTATTTTAATGATTTTAAGAGAATATCACAATATTCTAAAAACAATTTTTAGAAAACATGGTTTTGAAGGAATGTAGATTTTCAACTGAAGAGAGGTTAAAGATGGGATTTCTTAAAAAACATTCTTAACTATCCTATATACCAATGAGTAAAAAATTATATGAATACATGAATATATCATGGTTAATAATATAATAAGAAAATTCATGAATTTCCATGAGAAATGGATTTTAAGATTTCAACCAAGGATGAATAAGTATAAAGAATCTAGAAAATTGATGAGATTGTTTCATTAAAATCATAGTACTTATTAACATTGAACCATACTCCCCATGTGATAAATTGAAATTAAATAAAACCTAAAATATAATTAAATAGATGATATTCTTGATATAATATTTAAATGGAAGTATATGCACATCATATTAAAATATATATTCATAACATGGAATGTGTCTCACATAAGGTAAATTGAGACAAAACTGTCTTCGCGATTTGGTTACTTCTGAAACATAAACACTATTAAGGTAAGATCATATAATAGATATGTAAGAAAGAATAAATTTTTGAATAATAATCTTATAATAAATTCATGGCCATTATATACACCACACAAGAGGAATGATTAGTGAACATGGAAACTATCTCATGGAAATAAAAAGTGAAATGAAATCCCCATACATTGTGTCTTGAATCTCTTCAAACTCATAAAAAACTCATGTATAATGTAACACCTCAATATTTCATTGTACGTTACCTCTTTAAAGTAATTTGATAACTTGTTATATATACAACACCGAGTTCGTGCGCACCACAACATAGAAAACGTGCTTTTCAAAAAGTGGTTATGAATAGTAATAACTACATTTTGAATCTTATATACTCTATATGATTTTAACATCTATATTATGTGTTTCATAGAAATAATAGAAGAAATTTTTTTTGTAGATAATGGAAGTATTTTTCAAAAAATGAAAATTTACCACCTTTTAATGGAAAAACCGTCTTAAAAACAATTATTGAAACTATTATAAAATCAATTTAAGGAAATTAAATTCTTCATTATAAACGGGACATAAAAACTTTGTTTGGATAAATTTTTTTGTACTTTTCTGATAAGATTCATATTTTGACGAATACTGAAAAAAATTATTTTGATTGAAGTCAAATTTTTTAATCAAAATAATTTATAGTTTTAAATTAGTAATTTTAATTTTTTTAAAGTATAATTAGATTATATATTTACCATTTAAGACAATGTAGGTCATTATAATTAATTTCAAATATAAATTTGACATAAACACATGTCAATCGTTCGATAGTTTTTACTTTTTAAAAATACAACTTTTTGGTTTTGACAATGGGAATTAATTTTATATCAATAAATGAAACTTCAATGTTTTTAATTTGGTAAAATTTAATTCCTTTTTTAATTTATAATATCAAAATTAACTAAGGGTGAATTTTTGGTATTTTTCTGAAAAAATACAATTTTTGATGAATAGTTAAAACATTACGTTTTTATTTAAGACAAACATTTTATTTAAATAATAATTTATTTTATTTTAAGTCAAAATAAATATATAATACTTATATATGTTAAATTCAATTCATTGGAGTCATTTTATAATAAATTTCGATGTACGGTTTTTTATTCAACTTTTTACCGTCTTTTACCAACCATCTAGGAGTATTTAAAAATTAGCGTAAAACATAATTTGAAAACATATATGTGTTGAATTAAAGAAATATAAGAGACACAGTTGACATCAGTAATTAAATTTTGTTTAGTAAAATTAAAATAATTTTTTGTGAATAGTAACTTTTGTCTTATTTTCCATGGTTAAAAGTAAATAGTGTAATTATGGGTAAAAATGATATTATAATTTCCCTAACACATTTCTTATTTTTATTGGATAAGTTTAATTCGACCAAAGATAACCTTAGGAATAAAATATGATCCTCTTTGGTTCACTTAGACTAAATTAGGACATTTAGTATTATTTTATTTAATGTAGAGTTAAAATTGTTAAATTAGAATTTTAATAACTAACCCATTTTTAAAATAGGGTTACACACAATATAAATTAGACTATAAATATTAATTAGATACAAAAATATTTTCCTATATAATGGTATTTTTTATATAATTTTTAAAAATTAAATAATTTAATTTATTTATGACACAACGATGATACAATAATTACCTTTTTAATGAAATATTAAAATATTTTATATTATAAATATTATAATAAATATAATTTAAAAGGTTTGATTCAATTAATGGATTTTATATGTTAATATGACAAGTTTTAATTAATTAGATAAATTTGGTTTGAAGATATAAGGTTGCTATGACTTTCACAAAAACAAAATACCTAATAGTGTCAAAATTGACATAAATTACGTTTTAAAACAAATACTATATTATTGGTTGATATAATAGTCCCAAAAATCTAATGTTAGGAAAAAGGGATAAAATAATATTATATATGTCATTAGAGAACCCCTTTAGGTTATCTTTTATGTTTAGAGTATGATTTTTAACCATATAGTTTAAGAATACAATAAAACACTTTAAAAGATAAACAATTTAACTAACAGTTAAATCTAAACGATAAGGTTAGAAAGGTAACCTAAACTTGCCTAAAACCTATTGGTTGAGAGTATTTAGACCCATGACCACCTAAGTCTCGAAATAAATTAATTTTGAGCCATTATAAACCGAATATTATTTTATAACAAATTAATAGTTCAATCTTTTCCTAAAGTGACCATCACCCCTCATATAAAATGTCACTTCCCCTTCTTTAAAAATCACAACACCAAAGCCATTTGTCTCGGCCAAACACTACCCAAATATCCTCCAAAATTCTCTAAATTGAACCTGGAGGCCTTCAATTGATCGAAAATCCTTCTTAAGAAGCCCTTTTGATCAACTCAAAAGGAAACACCCGAGGAAGAGGTAATAATTTCACCACCCTCTTTCGAGTTCTTTTCTTCTTCCAATTACTATTTCATTGTTTTTTACATACAAAAATAATCAATCAAGAACCTCCTACATTATGTGATGTTATTATAAATATGTTACATCCATATTCTTTATTCTATCCATCCTAAAAATGATAATGTCACTATAAGTGTGTACGTACGTCTTAACTTCTCCACACTGTGGTGTAGTTATTTATTCAGATAATTATTTATTTAGATGGTTATTATAATGAGTATAACTGATGTAAATAATATATATAACAAGTTAATTATTATTTATATATTATATACCATCCAATTATATATTATTACACCCTCAAAATAATGATATTGTCGCTCATGTGTACGAATGACTTACCTTCTCCACGTCGTGATGAGATTCATTTCCACATTCACCATTATACGATGATTATAAAAATATATATTATTAATAAGTATGTAATATATGAAATTATAATTCTACATAATATATATATATGTACTTACTTATATCATATTCACTTACTTCCATTCAATACGATATGAATACAGAAACAACGTTTATGCATACGTACGGCCTACCATCTTCATAAACGGTGTTTTCCATTTCATATATCATCTACTATACATATTTATATTCTAAATATATATTATATATAAATTTTTTTTTATATTCTGTATGTATGTAAATTTTGATCTAAATTATACGATCAATAATAACAAGTTAAAACATGTACAATAATGAAAGCGATTGTTACCCAAAATGTTATTTTAACATGGAAGTAAATATTAAATGGGTAGTAAAAAGTCACAAATGAATCATGTATGATATAATGAATATGAATATGGTTCTGGTATAATTTAATAACATACCATGGTCATAATACAATAGGATAAACGTACCCTCGACCAATGCAAAGTGCTAAGTAAGGGTAAATTTCACAATCTCTTTATTATTTGAGGTCGTTTTTACGTAAGTATGTACTGGGATATATTTATTATTTATGTCCATGATTCATAAAAGAGATTTAAAAGGGGTTTTTTTAATGTTTTTTACAAAAACATCATTTTAAATTTTTTAATGATTTATTATTTTAATCATTTCTCATTAATGTCCATGTTTTCAAAATGGTTTTTAGGATTTATTTATATGGAAATGAATGTTTTAAAATGTTAACTACTTTCAAAAGTTTCAAATTGGTATGTGAGACTTTGATTCAAAAAAATATTTTAAATTAATTATTTTATAAATTATGTGACTTTTAAATGATTTCATGGAAAAGTGATACTTCTTTCAAATATTTTTACTGGTCATTTTCAACTATGTCATGATCCCTTATGGGATATTATTCTGGATCGAGGTTGATTTATTATAATACAAATCAATCATATTGTACTGGAGGTTTTGTGATATGTTTGACTATGGATGTGGTATTTTCATACCATTCATGGTTTATGTATAATTTTTTGACATTTCATATTCATGTTTTACTACGAATTTTTATGTTATGTTTAACCCTTTTCATATGTGGAATTCATTGGACAAAGTAAGTGATGGGTGGAGCTTGCTATAACTCTTCGATGAATCGGTAGGTATCATGAGACAAACTAGTTTCTTTGAATAAGGGCTTGACAAACTCATATCTTTAGTCTTGGGACAAGGCCTTGGCTATGTGGTTATGAAGTCTGTAATTTTTCATTTCATTGTTTGGAAATTGGCTATTGATAATACATGTGATTATTCAACTAGTAGATCATCCATGTGAATATGTAAATGAAATTATTTGATTTATCTTTGACATATTGTGATGATGTTTATGTTTAAAAGTCTTGTGTTTTAGTATTATACATTGCCTAAAATGTTTATTCTTATTTATAAAAGTTTTCGCTATATTGTTATCCTTACTGAGCATATGAGATCAACCCTTTCTTATGTTTTATTTTCCCAGGATTCCAAGAAGTGTTTTATCATTGATAAGAAGGGTTAATCTAGGGTATTAATAGTGTTTCCAAATGATCATTTCTATTGTGTTTTATTTTATAATATGTAATGTATTGTTCATGTATGTAATCTATTTTCTATGACTGAAAAACTGATCGGTCCTTCGGGAATTAGTCCCTTATGATCATGCCAATGCATTGAAATAATGCACAAGCTCCAAGATTTTGTGGTTAAGGAGTTATATTTGGTATCATATGATTTATAGAAATAAACTTGGAAACTAGATTTAGAAAAACTCTGATTAGAGAAAATTTTCCTAAGATAGACTTTGAGGATTAGTATAGATGAACTTCCTAGAATTTTGGTAATGTAGAGATTTTATGAAATTTTCAAGAAAAATATCCCTATCTGGATTTGAGTATATAGAGGTCACTCTAGCACAGACGTACCTAGGAGTGAAAACTCTAACAAAGTGTTTTGAGCTTGACTTGGGGTATCCTGGTATACAACAACAGACCTTGCTGCACTCTTGGTTATGACACTCTCAGGATATATGATTTGGATAATTCACATTTTTGATTACAAGCCATTATGAAGGAATTAGAAGTAAATACTTCCTAAAATAAATTTTTTTATGATTATAGATTATATGCATAATTTTTTCAATTTACGTTAAGTATTTTACAAGTTTTTAATTATTCATTGAGATTCATAAACTAACCTAGTTTATTCCATTTTTTTGAAATGACACCTTGTAGAAGGAATGATAATTCCCAGAACAAGTATGATCGAAAGATAAATAAAGATCATATATTTCATTTTATTAAACCATCATATAAAAGGGAAATACTCTCTCAAATATTCTCATCATATGATGGAATAGAATCATGTTTTAATAAGATATGTAAAGAATTCTCGGAGTCCTATTTCTTTGAGGGGGTGCATGAGAAGAAAAGGATGGAAGAGAGAAAGATGTATAAAGGGAAGAGGGGAAAGAAGTATTTTCCCATATGTGATAACTGTGGAAAAAATCACCTTTGTAAATTCATGAATGGAATGGGAGTTTTTTACAAGTGTGGAGAAAATGGACATCAAGTACGTGATTGCAAGGGTAAGAAAAAGGCTGTAATTGTACAGTGCTTCATCTGCAATGAGTTGGGACACTACATGAACTAATGTCAAAATAATTAAGGTATTCCCCTAAGGATTCTGTTGGATAATAATAATGTTATGATACGTCCAGTGCTGAAGAGGAAGGATGGACTTCTTATGTTGTTGTTAATGAATTATTTCATTTGAGTGTTGTGTCAACGATGCTCTGGTTATATAAATTTTGGAAATAAATAATGATTGTACTGGAGTACTATATCATTCAAGATTTGAGATTATTTGGTTCTACGAAAATTTACTCAATATAAATTTAATCTTTTTTGAAAATACATTGTTGAAGGAACGATAAACCATAATATGGTTCGGATATTGAGGTAATGATTTTGGAAGAGGATAGATTTTTTTTTGGATAAATTATTTTCGATATGCTTAAATACATTGAAACTAATTAATTGTTTGGTTATTCTATTTTTGTTGGAGTATACAACATTTTTTGATATAAGTAGTATATAATGTATTCTATAAAGAATAAGGGGTCATGAACGTAATCAGTAAGGTTTTATTGTAATTTTGGGTGTTATCGTGTTCTAAAAGAATACATGATGAATTTATTTACATGTTATTAACTGGAAAAAAAGATCTTCATTCTTTTTAAATTCCTTATAAATTTTGGACAATGAGTTTGGAAAAAAGTATTTTAGATAAGTATAAAGGTTGGAATGGATTAATTTTGACATTGGATAAAATTTTTAAGGTTAAAGCCTTTTTTATGATTATTTTTATGTTGTTATAAAATGAAAACTGACAGTTCAGGTGACAACTCGTCACATCCGATAAGGCTGCAAGATGTGAACCCTCAACCAAAGGGCGACAAGGGTAGATCACCTACCACTGGCATACGTGATGTACTAGTTTTTATTATTTAGTTTTTTAAATAGTGTGAAAATTTAATTATAAATTCATTATTTTTTGAACCCTATATGATTAGGATAAATAGATTATTTTATAATTCTATTATCTTTTGGGGTGAAAGATGAGTTTGTGGTAGGAATTAGTTGAAGGATGAAACTCTACTTGTAATTTATTTTTCCCCCTTATTCTAAGAATAAATTAATTCTTAAACCATATGGAAGGGATCTTAAAACCAAAATTGTGTTATCATAATACCTAATGTTATGTTGAACTAACGGTATTTTAAATCATCATAGAATGATGGCTTTAAGGCCCTCTATTTCACAATTTTTTTTGATTGATGACCTCAATCACTCCCTATAAATATTTTTGTTCTCCTCCAATTATGTGTCCCTATCTTTCACCAATGTACTCTTAATTGAGATCATAATTTTATGGAGACTTTTCTGTTCCCTTTCACTCCTATTAAGAATGAATTTTATTAAAACAATATCCAATGGGGGTTTTCAACAAAGGTATTTTTTTATTTTTAACAATTTATTTTCAAAAAACAATTTCTAAATGAGTTGATGTAATTTATTGATTGATAGGAGAATGAAAAACCCAAATATTTCATTGTATGTTATCTCTTCAATGTAATTTGATAAATTATTCTACATACAACACCATGTTAGAGAGCACCACAACATACCAAACAATCCATTCAAAAATAGGTTATGAATAATATTAAATACATTTTGAATCGTATATAATCTATATAATTTTAACATCCATATTATGTGGATTTTATACATAATATAAGAACAAATTTATTTATTTTTGATAAAAGAAGTATTTTTCAAAAAATGCAATTTTACAACCTTTTAATAGAGAAAACTTTTCAAAACAAATATTTGACACTTTTATATATTGAAATTGATGAAATTAAATTCTTCTCTATAATCAGGACATAAAAATTTAGTTTGGATACATATTTGGTACTTTTCTGATAAATTTCATATTTTGATAAATAGTTAAAAATAATATGTTTTAATTGAAAAAAAAACATTTTCAATTGAAATAATTTATAGTGGTAAATTATTCATTTGAATGGTTTTTAATTATAATTAGATTATATTTTTACCATTTATTACAATTAAGGACATTATAAGTAATTTAACATTTAAACATGACATAAACACATGTCATTCTTTTGATTGTTTTTACATTTTAAAAAACCGACTTTTTTGTTTTGATGACAGGAATTAATTTTAAATTAATAAATGAAACTTATATGTTTTTAATTTGTTAAAATATATATCATTTTTGAATTTAGAATATCAAAATTGGCTTAGGGTTATTTTTTTGTATTTTTCAGAAAACATTCATTTTTAATGAATATTGAAAAAAACTACGTTATTATTTAAAATCCACTTTTTATTTAAATAATTATTTATTTTATTTTAAGTAAAAATAGATATATAATACCTAAATAACTTTAATTTAATTAATGAGAGTCATTTTATAATAAAAATATATGTATAAATTCGTATTGATATTTTTACCATCTTTTACCCACCTTCTAGGAGCATTTGACAATTTGCATAAAACATAATTTTACTGCTTCTGTGAGTTAAATTTAAAAAATATGAGAGATGCAGTTAATATCGTCATGAAAAATGTGTTTTAATAAGAGGAAAATATTTTTTTGGGAATAGTATATTTTGACTTTTATTTACCACAGTTAAAAAATAAAAAAGGTAATTACGGGTAAAAATAATTTTGTAATTACACTAAAACATGTCCTAATTATAATGGATAAGAATAATTAGTCCAAATACAACCTTAGAAATTAAATATGATCGTACTATGTCCACATGTATTAGATTAGGACATATATTATTATTTTATTTAAAGAAGAGTTAAAAGTGTTAAATTCAACATTTAATAACTAAAAAATGTTTAATATCGGGTTACACATAATATAAATTCAACTATAAATATTAATTATAAAGATAAATATATTTACTACATAATGGTGTTTTATTTATAATTTTAAGACATTAACTAATTTAATTTATTTATGAAACAATGATGATGCGGTAATTACCTTCTTAATGAAAAATTAAAATGGTTTATATTATTAATATTATAAAAATTAGAGTTTCAATGTTTTGATGCCACACAATATATTTATAGGTTAATATGAAATTTTAGGGCTTATTAGATAAAAAAAGTTATAAGGTTTTTATAACTATAAAAATAACAAAATATAGTGTAAAAATTGACATAAATTAATTTTTAAAACACATATTATATTATTGGTTGATATAATATTATTAAAAATCTAAGCATTGGAAAAGGGGATTATATAATATTATATATGTCATTAATGAATCACTTGAGGTTATCTTTGATGTTTAGTGTATGTGTATTAACCATATAGTTTAAGAATACAAGAAGACATGGTAAAAGTTAAACTATTTAACTAAGAGTTAAATCTAAAATATAAGGTTAGAATGGTAACCTAAACTTGTCCAAAACCTATTGGTTGAGATGATTTCGACCCATAACCACCTAAGTCTAAACATTATTTCATTTGGAGCGATTATAAAATAAATAATATTGTATAATAAATTAATATTTTAATATTTTCCAAAAGTGACCCTCACCCCTCTTATAAAAGGGAGCTTCTCCTTCTCTCAAAATCACACCCCCAATGCCATTTTTCTTGTCCACACCCTGCCCAAATATTTTCCAAACTTTGTTCACTTCATCCAAGAGGCCTTCCTTACCTTGATCATAAATCCAACCAATAGAGCACTTTTGATGATCTCAAAAGGAAACACCCGAAGAAGATGTAATAATTTCACCACCCTATTTCATGTTCTCTTCTTCCTCAACTTATTATTTCTTTGTTGTTTCCATAAAAAATAATAACTCTAGTACCTCCTACACACTGTGATGTTATTATAAATATGGTACAACCATATTCATAATTCTATCAATCTTATAAATGACAATGTCATCATACGTGCGTACGTACGACTTACAGTCTCCACGTCGTGGTGTAGTTTTTTATCCGAACACTTCATTACTTGGATGGGTATAATAATGAGTATAACTAATGTAAATGATAAATATAAAATGTTAATGGTTCTTTATATATGATATAACATCCAATTATATATGATTTCACCATCAAAATTATGATATTGTCTCTTGTGCATACGAACGGATTACCGTCTCCACGATGCGATAAGATTCATTTCCACATTCACCATTCAATGATGATTATAAAAATATATACTATTAATATGTATGTAATGTATGACATAATTATGCTACATAATATGTATATATATATGTATGTACTTACTTATTTCTTATTCACTTTCTTCAATTCAATACGATATGAAAACGGAAACAACGTTTAAGCGTACGTACATCCTACCGTCTCCATAAATGGCATTTTCCATTTCATATATCTATCTACAATACATATTTACATTCTAAATACATATGATATATAAATCCTATGATATATTCTGGAAGTATGTAAATCATTATCTAAATGATATGATCAAGAATAACAAGTAAAAACACGTATGATAAAGAAAGAGATTATTACCCGAAATGTTAATTTAACATGGAAATCATTATTAAATGGTTTTTATAAATTCATAAATGAATCATGTATTATATAATGAATATTAATATGGTTTTAGAATAATTTAAAAACATACAATGGTCATTATATAAGAGGTTAAACGTACCCTCGACCAATGGAAAGTTTTAGGTAAGGGTTAATTTCAAAATCTCTTTATTATCCGAGGTTGTTTTTACGTGTGTATCTACTGGGAAATATTTATTATCCATGTATATATTTTAGAAAATTGTTTTCAAAGGGATAATTTTTAACAGTTTTTTTAATAAAAAATTTTTTAAATTTTTTTAAGATTTATTCTACTAAACCTTTCTCATTAATGTCCATGTATTCAAAATTGTTTTAAGGATTTATTTATATGGAAATGAATATTTTAAAATGTTTAATCCTTTCAAAAGTTTCATATTTCTATGAGACACTTTGATACAAAACACTCTTTTAAATGAATTCGATTATAAATTGTGTTACATTAAATTGATTTCCTGAAAATGGGATATTTCTCTCAAGTATTTTTGCTGATCATTTTCAATTATGTCAACATCGTTTAAGGGATATTATTCTTGATCAAGGTTGATTTATTATGATACAAATCTTCCATATTGTACTGAAGGTTTTGTGATATGTTGGACTATGTTTGTGTTATTTCTATAACATTCATGGTTAATGGATAAAGTATTGACATTTTGTATGCAAGTTTTAATATAAATGTTTATGTTATGTTTAATCCTTTTTATATGAGGGTTTCATTGGACTTAGTAAGTGACGGGTGGAACCCACTATAGCCCCTCTATGAATCAGTAGGTCTCATGAGACAAACTAGTGTCTTAGAACAAGTCCTTGACAAAATCTTAATTGTATTACAGGCACAAGGCCATGGCTATGTGGTTATGAAGTCTGGAATTATTCATTCCATCATTATGAAATTTTCAATTGATATTACATTTGATTATTCGTCAAGTAGAATATCCATGTGAATATGCAAAGGGAATTATTTGATTTATCATTTCCATATTATGATGAAGTTTATGTTTAAAAGGATTTTTTTAGTTTTATAAATTTCCTTAAATGTTTATGCTTATTTATGAATGTTTATACTATATTGTTAACCTAACTGAGCATCAGAGATCCCCCCTTTATTATGTTTTACTTTCCAAGGAATCCAAGTAGTGTTTATGATTGATAAGTAGTGTAAAGATATGGGATTAATAGGATTCTCAAAGGTTCATTTTTTTGTTTTTTTTCTAATTTGTAATGTAACATTCATGTATTTAATCTATTTTCCATGATTGCTAAACTGATCTATAATGACCCATACTCTATATATATTGTTATTACTTCAAAACTGATGCATTCTTATTACAAAATATAACAAAACCATTAAAGGATAGATTATGTATATTGTCATTAGAAACTGGGAAACATAATCAACGGGTTCATAAATCATCTACGTTGTCTCACATTTATTTCATCACTTCTAGAGTCCCTTTTTGGCATATCCTACTTAATACCCTTCTTCCTGACCTGTGGAAAAGAAAACACACAAAATGGTGAGCTCAAATTCTCAATAAGGGTAAAAAAAAAGAAATATCAATCATATCATATTCATAAGAACATAACATTTTGAATATCTTAACCTACAAAAGAGATCATAATATCATAACGTGGGATAAATCCATGTGGTGAAATTTAATCCAAATAATCTTAACCTAAAACAGGAAACATTGTGGCATACACACATAATCATAGAAAATAATTTCATATTAGTCAAGGCTCATTTCCAAGACAATCATAGCGGAAAAATTCCATTACTGAACCGAGTTCACTCCTCATTCCAGTCCTGTATCACTGAACTGGATTAACTTGTTGTTCCAGCCATGTCTATCTCATGAGATATAAATATTTACCCAATGCATTGGTGGGAGATATTTGTCCCACACATCTCATTATGAAACCATTCTTATGTTTACCACATAATCTTAAATCATACAACATATCATAACCCATGTAATAAAAATGGGATTCTTAAACAGCATTCCATCATAACATAATCCATATAAGATAAAAGGACCTCATAAAATTAATTACATCATAACATTTTCAAATAAAAGTAAAAATATCGATAGAAACAGAACCCTATATTATCATAGATGTAAAATAATTTTGATAAAACTCTTGAACTCCATTCTTGAAGAAAATAACCATTATACTTCTAAAACATTTTTCCTTTCTTAACATGTCATTCAATATTAAACTAAAAGAAATTGATTAAAAATTAACTTGAAAACATGTAAAGGAAGCGTCATGGAAATAATGTTCTATGAAATCATAAAAATCCATTCATTCCATATAAGTTTAAAAAAACATTCTTCTCATTCTTTGGCCGGAAAAGTCAAAAAGCACCTTATACTAAAAATGACAAAAGATTCCTTTCACATCTTTTACTAAAAACTCACAAATGGGTAAAATTGGATTTAAACAATTGTAGGAGGATAGGAATAATATTACATATTGAGGAAACATGGATGTGGATGATAAATATTCCCCAGTAAATTCATAAGTATAAACAATCTCAGATAAAAATGAGATTGTGATATTTTCCCTTACGTTAGGTCCGATATGCTTTGTACATGTCTGAACCTCCTCTTCTTCGACACGCCTCTTTGAAACTTCTTCTTAGGGCACTAATATTGGTCATTTGAAGAGGACTAAGACCACTAAGATATTTCTAGAGAAGTGGATAAGAGAAATTGGCAGGGGTTAGCCGAGCTTGAAGGCTCAATGTGGTGTGAGGAGGAGAGGGAGGAGGTGCCCTTTTATAAGGGAGGAGAGTGGCACCTTTGGAATTATACGAAATATTAATTTATAATAAATTCCAACCCCACTTAAAAACCTCAAAAAATGAATCAAATTTGAATCTTAGATGAGATAGGGTTGTAATCTCATCAGCCAATAAAATTTAGACACATTGGGAATTTATTTTAATCATTATCAACATGATTTATCCTTTTATAATCTATTTAATCTTATTTCTCTTAATAATATTCTAAATTTTAAATCATTATAAATATTTACTTATATTTTGTGAATTGTCCATATTTGTATACTTTATTACGTTTTAGACCATATAAATTTTAATTTACAATTAATAAATATTTTTTTGATTTTTAAACTATTTGATAATATGTAATTTCTATAAATTAACAATAGTGTCAATTCTGACACTGTTCAATTTTTTGAGTTTAAAAAATATTTATAGAAGATATATTTGAACTAAAATATTTAATATATTTATAACATGTCATTTTTATCTATTAAATTAGTGTATAACATTAAATAGTTCATATAATATTTATTTTAATACTTTTCAAATAATTTATTTGATATTTCAATCAATAAAATAATTTCAACTTCACTATTGTGTCATAATTAATGATAATTATTTAATCCCTAAAAATTATAAACAAATTCATATGATTTAGATAATTGTATTATCTTTCTGATGACTATTCATTTTTGATGTTTCATGAAGTTTATCACTAAATTAAAATTATTATACTTATAATATTTAACAGAGTTACATGTTGTCACTTTCTTTGGTTCTAAAAAATAATTATAATATTTCATTGTCAAAAGTCCATGAAATGAATCTAGTTCGACCCGTAGGTGATATGGGTCGACTTATATTGATCCAATAGGATTTTTTCACGTGTTATGTTAATTTAATAATCTTATTTTTACCCTTAATTACCAGATTTACCTTTAACTGTAATAAACAAAAATTACCGTAGTTACTATTAATAAAATCAAAAAAATTAACCTATTAACCTATTTTGGACCCACTGAAACAAAATATGGAATCAATTCTTCAAAATTTAAAACACAAAAGTTTCATTAATTAATTTAAAATTAATCCCATTGTTAAGAAAACAGGTTTTAAAAGTTAAAACATTTCCAAAGATGGAAATGTTTTTACCTATGAATTCAATTTAAAATTTATGCTAATGACATACATTATTTTAAAAGGTAAAATATATTCTATTTATACTTCAAAACCATTCACTATTTTAATTTAACTATATAAATTATTACGATTAAAAAAGTTGTTTTTAATTAAAATATAGCGTGTTTGTACTATTCATCAAAATATAAAAGTTACCAGAATAATATGAAACATTTATCCCAAGAAAAATTTTATATTATTATTCAAAAGAAGAATTTCATTTTCTAAAATTGAACTTATAAACATGTCAAAACTATATTTAATGTGGGTGCGTCATCAAAAGGTGGCAAAACTGCATTTTTTGAAAAATACTTATTTTACCCGAAAAATTTATTTAGTTATCATACCATGTTATAGAAAATATGTAAGATGAATAATAATGTTATAAAATTAAAAATTTAGTTAATACTATTAATAACTGCTAGTTTATAATATTCTAATAATATATCGTTGCTTTGTGAAACTCGGTATTACATACTACACACTCTATCGAGGAAGGTTGCGATTGTGCGTAACGCAAACCAAGATAGTGTTGTGTGCAGTGAAAAATTCATTTGATGTTGCATATAACATAAGACATAAAAAAATATACTTCTCATAAAATATCAGGGTGTTACATTCTACACCCCTTAAAATGAATTTTGCCCTCTAAATTTGTCACTTCGTAACAAACAGATATGGATACCTCTCCCTCATCATATCCTCAAGCTCCCATGTAGCTTCTTCTAATTGGCGATTCCTCCATAAAACTTTCACCAAGCAATTGGTCTTGTCCGTAGAACTTTTTCACTACGATCCATAATCTCTATCGATTATTCTTCATAAGAAATATCATGCTCCAACGGTACAACTTCTGAGCTGAGTACATGTGAAGGATCAGGTACGCACTCTCTAATGAGAGAAACATGGAACACATCGTGAACTTGAGAGAGATTCGATGGAAGCACAAATCGTTAAGCTACCTTCCCAACACGATCCATCAATTCAGAAGGACCAATACATCTAGGGATCAGCTTTCCCTTCTTTCCAAATCTCATTACTCTCTTCCAAGGAGATATTCGAAAGAACACTTTATCACCCACTTCAGACTCTAGGTATTTTCTTCGATTGTCGGCATAACCTTTTTGTCGACTCTGAGCTGCTCTTATGTGTTGATGAATAGATCTGACCTTTTCTTCCATCTCATCAACATGATTAGTTCCTAATTTCTTTTTGTCCCCAACCTCATCCCAGCAAGTTGGAGTCCTGCATTTCGTTCCATAGAGAGCTTCATAAGGATCCATTTGAATAATGGAGTGAAATATATTATTATAAGAAAATTCCAATAAAGGTAGGTCTTGATCCCAACCACCTTTCAAGTCCATAGATAAAGCTCTTAACATATCTTCTGGAGTTTGAATTGTTCTCTCAGACTGACCATCTGTATGAGGATGATAAGCAGTGCTGAAACTCAACTCTGTATCTAGAGTATGCTGAAGATTTCTCCAGAACTTCGAGGTAAACCTCGGATCCCGATCTGATAAAATGGAAAGTGAGACTCCATGCAATCTTACCACTTCCTTTAGAAATATCTTGGCAAGAAGATCCAGATAAATATCTTCCCTAATAGCAATGAAGTGTGCCGACTTCGTAAGATGATCAACTATGACCCAGATAGCATTATTGCCTTTGGATGTTTTAGGATGTCTAATGACAATTTCCATAGTGATGTTTTCCTATTTCAATTCAGGTATGGGTAATGGTTGTAACATCCCCTTAGACTTCTGTCTCTCATCTTTAACTTCCTGACAAACCAAGAATCGAGAGACATATTCAGCAACATCTCTTTTCATGCATTCCCACAATAACTACTCTTTCAGATCCCTATACATCTTCGTGCTTCCAAGATGAATAGAGAATGAAGAACTATGAGCCTCATCTAGTATCTCCTTCATTAATTATGGTATGTAAGGAACACACACCCGATTCTTGAACCTTATTATCCCATCATAATCAAGGTTTAATTCAGGAACATTTCTCACCTTCTTTTGTAACTCTACATCTTCTTTTTTTTCCTCTTTAATCATCACATGTATAGATGGTTGAACATGCATTTGAGAAAGATAATATTTTTCCCCTTCCATTATAATTCCAATATCCATCCTTTGTAAATCCATAAATTTTGGATCTTTTTTGATCCTCATCATGGATAAGCTAGTATGGTCTTGTCGACTTAATGTGTATGCCACCTTGTTTGCATTCCCAGGGTGATAATGAATTGATCATTCGTAATCCTTAATCATCTCCAACCATCTTCTTTGGCACATATTCAGCTCCTTTTGTGTGAAAATATACTTTAAACCTTTATGATCAGTATAAATATGACACCTTTCACCATAAATATAATGCCTCCAAATATTTAATGCAAAGATTACCATAGCTAACTCCTAATCATCAGTTGTGTAATTTTTCTCATGGATTTTCAACTGTCGTGAGGAATAAGCTATCACCATACCTTTTTTCATGAGAACACACCCTCAATCCCTTCGTGGATGCATCACTATAGATCACAAACCATTCTCCACTACAAGGCTGTTTGAGCACAGGTGAACTGAATAACCTTCTTTTTAACTCCTTGAGATTCTCTTCACACTCCTCTGTCCACATGAACTTAATTCCTTTTCGAGTCACCATGTTGAGTGGATCAGATAATCATGAAAAATCATTCACAAAATGTCAATAATATCCAGTAATACCCTGAAAACATCAGATCTCAGTTACTGTTGTTGGTCTCAACCATCTTTCGATAACTTTTGTCTTTGCTGGATCCACATATATCCCCTCTTTGGAGATTATGTGACCCAAAAATGAAACTTTTTGAATCCAAAATTCACACTTGGTAAATTTGGCATAAAGCTTCCGCTTTCTTAGGGTCTTTAATACAATTCTAAAGTGATCTGTATGTTTTCCTTGCCCTTTGAATATACAAGAATATCATTTATAAAGACTACCACAAACTGATCAAGATAGTCCTTAAAGACTCTATTCATTAGATCCATGAAGATAGCAGGGGAATTAGTAAGACCAAATGGCATCACTATAAATTCATAGTGTCCATACCTTGTACGGAAATCCGTCATTGGTATATCCTCTTTTTTGACCCTTAAATGATGATACCCTGAATGATGATCAATCTTGGAAAAGTATTGGGCTCCACGTAGTTGGTCAAATAAGTCATCAATGCGTGGGAGAGGATATTTTTTCTTGATAGTGATCTTGTTAAGTTCTCGATAATCAATGCAGAGTCTCATTGATCCATATTTATTCTTAACAAACAGAACAGGTTCCCCCCCCCAAGGTGATGCACTAGGGCATATGAATCCTTTATCAATATTCAATTGGAGTTGCTTCTTCAATTCCTTTAACTCAATTGGGGCCATTCTATAAGGTGTCTTCGAAATGGGTATAACACCCGGTATGAGTTATATTGAAAACAAAACTTCACTATTTGCTGGAAGATCTAGAAATTCCTCTAGAAAGACACCATCAAAACCCCGTATAGTGTGTGTATTCTTAATCGTGAGTTACTCTCCAACCATTTGAGATAAATAACCTTCATTTATTGGAATAAAGACCCATAAGATGGATGGAATTTCCACTGGAAGGTTATATTCATCCTTGAATCAATAGATTATTGTAGATTAATCGGTAATATTAAATATGATTTACCTTCATTGGAAATTGATATGAGCTCTGTATAAAGAAAGTAAATCCATGACAAGAATCACATCAAATTCCACTATAGGAAGGATCCCAAGATTTGTAGGAAGCACTTTCCCACAAACATCAATTAGAGAAGAATTACAAACTTTTGATGCGATCGTTGTGCCATTAGGAGTTGTCACAACAAACTCAACATCTAATTGTTGAGGTAATACAGTGATACCCTTAGAAAATACTTTAGAAATAAAAGGGTGGGTGGATCCAAAATCAGATAAAACATTTTCGGATTTAGAGTGGATGGTATGTGTACCTTTCACGACTTCTTTATCGTACTCCACATCACTGATAGAAATTGCATGTGACTTTACTTTGTCTTTAGCCTTAAGAGTTTGTTGTCCTTGATCATCATCAACAACCCATGGATTAGGGAATTGATTAGCATAATTCCCCATCCCCTTGCACTTGAAACATTGAAGTGTAGGAGGTGAATTTTGTGTATCCCTTTCTTTTTTCGCATCATTAGACATCTTTTTCCCATTATTTTGACATTCAATTCCCTGAGGACCTTCTTTTCCACACTTAAAACATTTTCATGTCTCTTTAAGATAATTCCCTCCATGTTTCTTTCCACAATTTGAGAATAAAGGAAAACTCATCTTCTTTTCAGTGTGATCTTTATATTTTCCTTTGAATTCCATTTTCCTCTTCTTTTCAAACCCATATGACTGATGGGTTACTCCAATCTCCATCTCAACCTTGAGAGTACATCTGACAATTTCCTCGTTGCTATTGAAGTCACTTATGGCTAAATCCCATTGCAGAATTGGTTTTAAACCACTAATGAATCGATCAATCTTACTCTCAGATTGGATAATAAGTCTAGAAGCGTACCTTGCAAGTCATGTAAAATTTTCTTCGTAGGTACCAATAGATTTATCATCCTTTTGTATTAGTTCAAGAAACACCTTCTCCATATTTGTTTGAAGAATGTGAGGGAAGTACTTATTGAAAAATAAGTTCTTGAACTCGTCCCATTCCATAGACTCAATTTCATCCCTTTGCCTCGTATTCTTGATAAGATTCCACCATTGATCAGCATCACCGTCCAAACGCTACACTACTATGATGACATTGTCATGTTCAGAACATTGAAGGATTGGAAATATATTTTCAGTGGTACTAATCCATTGTTCAACCACTAATGGATCATAAGACATGTTGAATGAAGGTTGACGCTACCTCGCGAAGGATTCAATAAAATGTTGCTCCTTCCTTTGTTCGTTTGGAAGTCCAACATGATTCATAGCTTGAGAAAGTTGTGAGAGCATGGATAAAAGATTTTGCATCCCAGCTCCCATAACATTTGGTTGCTCAGGCGGAAAATCATTGCATTGTCCGTCACATTCAGCATTAACACAGTTCCTTCGGGTTCCAACCATTGACTAAAACCAAGAAGCATAGTGTGAGAAACACTTATTACAATAGGAAATCCACATAATCAGTAATAAAATTCCACATTTTAGGTCTTATCATAGGTTATTAATGGCCATTTCTAAAACACTAAGGCTTTGTTCTATTCGTAGACATATCCTCAAGGTTCTTACTAGGGCTTTCACATCATAGTTTCCAATGGATTACTATACCTTTCCTCTGATATAAACTATAACGACCCATACTCTACATACATTGTTATTACTTCAAAATTGAAGAATACTTATTATAAAATATAACAAAACCATGAAAGGACCATATAGGTATAGTGTCTTTAGAAACTGGGAAACATAAACAACTGGTTCATAAATCATCTACGTTGTCTCCCATTTATTTCATCAAATCTAGAGTCTCTTTTTGGCATATCCTACTTAATACCCTTCTTCCTGACTTAGGGAAATGAAAACATACAAAAGGGTGATCTCAAATGCTCAGTAATGGTAAAAAAAGAAATATCAATCATATCATATTCATAAGAACATAACAATTTGAATATCATAACCTTCAAAAGAGATCATAACATCATACATGGGATAAATCATAATGGTGAAATGTAATCCCAATAATCATAACCTATCACATGAAACTTTGTGGCATACACACATAATCATAGAAAATCATTTCATATTAGTCAAGGCTCATTTCAAAGTCCATCATAGTAGACAAAGTACATTACTGAACCGAGTTCATTCCTTATTCCAGTCTGGTATCACTCAACCGGATTAAATTTCCATTCCAGCCATGTCTATCTCATGAGATATAAATATTTACCCAATGCATTGGAGGGAGATATAGGTCCCACTCATATCATAATGAAACCATTCTTATGTGTGACACAAAATCATAAATCATACATCATAGCATAACCCATGTAATAAAAATGGGATTCTTAAACATCATGACATCATAACATAATTCATATAAGATTAAAGGACCTTATAAAATTAATTCCATCATAACATAATAAAATCAATGTAAAAATAGGTATAGAAACCGAAACATATATTATCTTAGATGGAAAATAATTTTGATAAAACACTTTAACTCCATTCTTGAGGAAAATATCCTTTCTACTTCAAAATTATTTTTCCTTTCTTAACATGTCATACAATATTAAACTAAAAGAAGTTGATTAAAAAAACATGATAAATTGTAAAGGAAGCTTCATGGAAATAATGTTATATGGAATCATTAAAATCTATTCATACCATATAAGTTAAAAAAACATTCTTCTCGTACTTTGGCCGGAAAAGTCAAAAAGCACCTTGTACTAAAAATGACAAAATATTCTATTCATATCTTTTACTAAAAACTCACCAATGTGTAAAATTGGATTTAAAAAATTTTAGGAGGATAGGAATAATATTAAATATTGAGGAAATGTGGAAGTGGATGATTAATATTCCCTAGTAAATTCTGACGTATAAATAATCTCAGATAAAAATGAGATTGTGAGATTTTCCCATACCTTAGGTCTGATATGCTTTGTACGTGTCCGAACCTCCTCTACTTCGACGTGCCTCTTTGAAACCTCCTCTTAGGGAACTAATATTGTTCTTAAAAGAATACAAGTAACATTGGGATGTTTCTAGTGAAGTGTAGAAGATAAATTGGTAGGGGTTGGCTTAGCTTGAAGGCTCAAAGTGGTGTGAGGAGGAGAGGGAGGATGTGCCCTTTTATAAGGGAGGAGAGGGGCACCTTTGGAATTATAAGAAATATTAATTTAGAATAAATACCAAACCCACTTAAAAACCTCCAAAAATGACTCAAATCCGAATCTTAGATGAAATAGGGTTGTAATCTCATCAGCCAGTAAAATTTAGAGAAGTTGGGAATTTATTTTAAACATTATCAACATGATTTATCCTTTTATAATCTATTTAATTTTATTAGTGGTAATAATATTCTAAAATTTAAACCCTTATAAATATTTACTTACATGTTTTCAATTTTCTATAATTTTATATTTTAATACATTTTCGACCATATATATTTTAATTTACAATATTTAAATATTGTTGGGATTTTTAAACAATTTTATAATATGTAATTTCTATAAAATAACATTAGTGTAAATTTTGACACTATTCATTTATTTGAGTTTAAAAAAATATACAGATAATATGTTCGAACTAAAATATTTATTAGATTCATAACATGAAATTTTTATCTAGAAAATTAGTGGAGCACATTTAATAGTTCATATAATATTTATTTTAATACTTTTAAAATCATTTATTTGATATTTCAATCAATAAAATAATTTCAACATCACTCTTGAGTCATAATTAATGATAATTATTTAATCCCTAAAAATTATAAATAAATTCATATGATGTATATTATTGTATTATATTTCTGTATACTATTCAGGTCTGATGTTTCATGAAGTTTATCACTAAATTAAAATTATTATACTTATAAGATTTAATAGAGTGACATGATGTAAATTTATTTGGGTTTAAATAATAATTATACTATTTCATGGTCAAAAGTACATGAAATGAATATAGTACGACCCTTAGGTGATATGGGTTGACATTTATTCATCCAATAGTATTTTGGAAAGTGTTAGGATAATTTTATAATCTTATGTTTACCATTAATTACCAGATTTACCTATAACTTTAGTAAACAAAAATTACCGTAGTTGCTATTAAAAAAATAAAAAAAATCAAAATAAACTATTAACCTAATTTGGACCCACTGAATCCAAATATGGATTAAATTTTTCAAAATTAAAAACATAGAAGTTGCATTAATTAATTTAAAATTAATCTCATTGTTAAGAAAACAGGTTTTAAAAGTTAAAACATTTCCAAATATTGAAATGTTTTTAACTATGAATTCAATGTAAAATTAATGATAATGAAATAAATTATATTAAATGGTAAAAATATATTCTATTTATACATTAAAACCATTAAATATTATAATTTAACTATATAAATTATTGCGATGAAAACCGTTGTTTTTAATTAAAATATTGCGGGTTTTTACTATTCATCAAAATATGAAAGTTACCAGAATAATATGAAAATTTTATCCAAAGTAAATTTTTATATCCTGATTCCAAAGAAGAATTTTATTTTCTCAAATTTAACTTATAAACATGTAAAAAACTAGATTTAACGTGGGTGCGCCATCGAAAGGCGGCAAAACTACATTTTTGAAAAATATTTATTTTACCCGAAAAATTTATTTTTTTCTCATACCATGTTATAGAAAATATGTAAGATGAATAATAATATTATAAAATTCAAAATTCAGTTAATACTATTCATAACGTCTAGTTTATAATATTATAATAATATATCACTGTTTAGTGAAACTCGGTATTGCGTACTACACACTCTATCGAGGAAGGTCGTGATTGCGTGTAACGCAAGCCAAGCTATTGTTGTGTACAGTGAAATATTCCTTTAATGTTTCATATAACATAAGACATAAAAAAATATACTTCTCATAAAATATCAGGGTGTTACATGATCGATCCTTCGGGACTTGATCCCTTGTGATCATGACAATGTATTAAAATAATGTACCTCCTCCGGGTTTCTGGGGTCAGGGTGTTACATATAAAAATATAATTTTATTATAAATATACCACATAACCAAGTTAATATACTTAATACATTTTATGGTATTATTAGGAATTTATATTACCCTCTTGTTAATAATTCTTTCTTACTGTTTCAAAAGGGTAATATGTTTGTTTTCCGTTCCACATTTCATAGTCTGTTATATATTTTGTTCTTATAATTATATAATGATTTTAAGAATATAAAAAAGATATAAATATGATTTATATTAATTATATGGGTATTTTAATAATATATATAGTATATATGTATGGAAAAAATACACTGTTCATGTTGACGGTAGGTCGTGCATACACATGAATGTTGCTTCCTTTTATTGATGTATTGATGAAAAAATGTATGTTTCATATATTTATATTTATATATATATATAATACCCTAAATTATAATTATTATGTCATAAATATCATATAAGTTCACTAATAATGTCCATAATACATTTTATGTAGTGTGTGAATGAATCACATCACTTTGATGGGGCGTTAGTCAATATTTCCTCAAACAAAATTATCTTATTTACACAAGATGGAAAGAATAATGTTATGATATAAATAAACATTAATGAGCCAAAGAAAATTAATAATATCATATATATCATATATAAATAAATTTTCACCATAATTTTGACTAATAGAGGTGGTAAAGGAAAAAAATGAAAATTCATTGTTTCATGAGGTGATAGTTCACCAAATACGTAACCAGTATGTTCGTTATATATTATATGGATGGGTATTTAAGTTTAGGTAAAAACCATAAAATAAAATAGTCCTATTATATTTTTTATACAAGTTGTTTTATACAATTATGGAATAATAAATTCTTATGGAGTTGAAAATAGAAATAAAATAAAGAAGCTTGAGGGAGGGTATTACCACTTAATTAGGTAACTCTTTTTGGTTTGATGCAAAGGGAATCCTTGTAATTTTTTTCTCAATTGGATTATTAAAGGGTGAAGGTGGTGGGAGTGTTTTGGAAGTGTATTGGGAATATAATTTCTGAACCCAATTGATTTTATAGGTGTGAGTAATTGATAGAGTGCTACCAATTTTATAGTGGAAGGGGAGTGGAACTCTTGTAAATACCCAAAGGTATTCATTAATGGGTGGATTAACATAATTACTGTGCCAAAAAAATGGAAATATAATTAGGTACATGGGGATAATTGTTTATAAAAACCACAAACATAGAATTTTTTTTTGTTTTTTTTAATTTTGATTCCATAACTATTAAGATTCCTTAATTTTATCATTTTGTTTTTTATTAAAGCATATAGTTTCCAAACATGTGTAATTTAACCATTAAAGATAAAATAAAGTGTTACTTATAGAAAATATATATCCAATGAATCACTAATATTATATATTCTTTATAAATTAATAATCTAATGTTTATGGGAAATTAATTGTAAAATAATTTTATGTGACGCGCAAAAACACTAATTAAACCTGAACCGTGCTAAAAATGATTTTAAAATATATGGGTCAATATGTTAATTATGAAAGACAAATTTTTCCATTAATTGACCATATTTAATATTTATTAACACTTAAAATTACAATTTTAGAATATATGATTTTCATTAATTTTAAATCATTTAATAAAATATCATTTATTGTAAAATAACATTAATGTCAATGTGGACATTATTTATTTAATTTTATATTTAAAATATCAAAACAATATAAGAATTAAAATATATGTATTTTACATCTGTGTAACATGATATATTAGTTGAAAAAAATAATTATATATTTTAATTCAATCAATTTACATCATTTTTTATATCTATAGTATCATTTATTTTAGTTAATTATTAACTAAATAATCACTATGTTGGTGTTTATTAAGAATTTTATGTAAAAAAATAATCTCTAAAAATTAATGTTAAATTATTTATGATAAAAATAAAACATTTATTATTTTAAATTATATGTATAACTGAAAATATGATGGTTTTTATATATCCTGGTGTTTTATAAAAGAAAATGGCGGGGAAAGTTCCTTTTTATTCTTTTCCCTCACGTAACATTTTATATAGGTCAATTCCATTTAATAATATAACAATTCCTCATAAAAGTCGAACCAAGAGAGGATATGGTTGAATTATTCGCATCTAATGACCATTAAACATGTTTCCAAGTCATTTTGGCCCATATGATTATGTTTTACTCCCTTATTAAGCATAATTTTATGTTAATCGCCATAATTAATTTAAATCTCTAATAGTACTATTTCATATCAAAAAATAATTTAATACTATTAGACTAAAAATATTATACTTATTACGACAATGTGTTACAAGATTTCAAAATTCAAGTCCTGAATTTATGAAAATTAAGTTTAACACCAATCCCATAGACATGGTGAGAATGTAGGTTTTTTATGTAAAACATCCATATGTTCAATAATTATTTTAATAAAATTTCATCATAGAAACTATTCCAATGAATTAATTGGATTAATATATTAATAATTGATCTTTTTTCACTATAGAAATAAATTTAAAATATAACATAAAATTAATTTTTTTAAATGAAGAGGAATTTTTAACTGAAATACATTATTTTTCATTATTCATCAAAAAATGATTTTTTTCAGAAGAAAAAAACCAAAATTTATCTCTAATATAATTTTGAAATTATAGATTCAATAATTTTTATACTTATTAAAATAAAAATTTATCAATGAGTTGATATTATATTTTCAAAATAGGTTCACCATTAAAAGGTAATAAAACTCAGTCTTGTGTGTACCGTAAAATAATATATGTGTTGTTTGTAGAATAATAATAACATAGTGTTTCATATAACTAAATCCACACTAAATTTAATTTTTCAAGACAATAAATAAATAAATATAAAAAATATTTAATTAGTTCAAAAAAAAATTAAAAAATCTCAGGGTGTTACATCTAGGTTATTGGAATCAAATTTTTATTTACTTTTTATTTTAAACCATTTTGCACATTTGAAAATATTCCTTTAGGAAAATATATTTTTGGGTATGTTTGTGGTCTTAATATTAAGTTAAATGATCCCGATTTTGAGAATGAAATATGGAAAATTTTACTCAATATTTTAAAAAATAATAATTAATAATATATTATAATGTAAAATAATTTTTTGGTCAAAAATGTATTGTAAAAATAGTAAAAATTATCTACTAAGGATAAGGATAAAATAGGTTCACTGATGGGTTAAATAAAAAATATTAGAGTTTATTTTCCAATAAATGTTGTTAAAATACTATGTATGAAAATAATTGAACCTTATTATAACCCTATATATAATTTTTGTCATTTAGATGAAGTATCCTTTTGTATTACATTATCAGTTTTTGATTTTTGGGTACATTTTCAAGTGTGTTCCATGTGGGTTCTTTCCACACAAATAAAAGGAAAACCCTTATCCTCTCCTATTAAAAATTAAAAAACACATTAGTTCAGATAATTAATTCATAAATAAATTCTTCTAATAGATACCCATATCCATGATTCCAAATTTTTATTATTAAACTCTCCTAATAAGTATTAAGGGGTAAACCTAAAGAGTTTTTATGAATAATAGGTAAAATTATTAATTTTTTTTCTTCCTTCTTTCACATCATCAAAATATTCATAAAAACGGGGATAAAATAACAACAATATACACCATAAAATATATTTTATTATTTTAATTTTATAACCTATATAGGAATCCTCTTCTATCAAATGTGAAAGTAAATCGCCGATCTTGTGTATCGTAGACTACCACATTGCTACTTTATGTAATTAATTTTCCATCATCAACTTTAAAATGTAAATATATATTTTTATTTAACATATTTAAATCATATTTAGAAAATAATTATTCTTCCTGAATTATAATATCATGTATAACTTAATAATATCCATTCATTGAGAATATGATAATGTCACTCATGTGTACATCCGACTACAGCCTCACAAAGTGATGTGATTCTTTTTTCACATTTGGTTTGAATTTTGTTTAATAAGGATGAATTTAATGAATATATGTGTTATATATGGTATAATAAGTAATATTTAATGGTGAATTGTTATTTACCTTTCCTTTATTCCACCATCAAAAATTGGAAACAATGTTCATATGTACGTACGGTGTACTGTATCAACAAATAATGTATTTCATCTTTCTACCTATAAATTTTATGAATGATTTTACATATGTACATAACAATAATATATTATGTTTATATCTTGTTTTATCTTCTAGATATAATTTAACAATTATAAAATTATAATGAAAAAATCAACTGAATGAAAACATATGTGAGGAAATAATTATCTAATTACCCAAAACATTGAATTTTACAATGAATTGTTAGTAAATGGATGATTAAATTTTATAATAATATAATATATGGTATTATACATATGATTAGGTTTTTTTTTAATATTTTTTAAAAAACTATATTTATTATAAATGAGAATATAACATGTATGAAGATATTCGAGACTTGAGATAAGGGACATTTGTCTCAAATTTCATTCATTAGGAAACCCATTATATTATACAACTATCTTCTTTTCTGAAGTAAATTTACATCCTAATTGAAATTTTATATCAATAATTTAATTTTTTTCAGGATATATATTATTTTTTTAGTGTTTCTCTTTCATCGGGCTAATAATTAAAAATTTAACAATGTGGTAGTGATTTTGTGTTACAATCACATTATTAACAGGATTATTTATGATTGTGTTTATGATTATTATATATTCTAATATATATCTCAATAAACTAATAAATTTTATTATTCCTGAAGTCTTCATTAGTAATAATTTTTTCATTTAATTTTCCTATCTTCAGGAATATATCAAAACAAATATATTTTTTTAAGGAAAAGTTGACATTTTAATATCTTTAGACAAAAATTCTTTTTCTTCCATTACCATCTCATCTAAAATTTTGTTAAAAAATGTTTTTACTATTATCCAATTATTTTCTATAAAAAAAATTACCAATTATATATATTTTTATGAAAATATTTAAAATGAATCATCTTTCCTCTTTCCAAAAAATTTTATTTTTACTTTTTACTAAAATTATTGAATTAATGATTATGTTTAAATGTGTAGAATAAGAATGTAATTTTACACCCTCATGACTAATAAATGATTTAAATAATCCCTTATATGTTTCTAATGTCATTTTCAGTGAAATTTATGTAGAAACAAATTAAAACAAATTAGTTTCAAAGTGTTATTATCAATGTTGGGAAGCTATTTTCCTCAATATATGTTCCATGTGATATTTAGAATCCATTTTCCCTTTGAAATAAAATTCATTGATGTTACTCATGATTTAATTGGAATATGATCCAAGTATTTCACTGTTATTTTTTTATTATAATGTTTTATGATTACGATGATACAATTTTTGTGAAACCTATTCATTTTCCATGTGCTATGATATCGTGAAATGTTTATGAAGCCCATTTATCATCAACGGGTCATATTTGATGAATGTCTTAGGATCCTGTGGCACAAATATGTTTTATTCTCATAATGTAATGGGTGGGACCTATATATTCATCTAATGAACAATATAAATATTTATATCTCATTAGATAAATGAAAATTATTTTACGGGCTTGATCCATAATGGTAAATAGGAAAATGGTCTTGATCCACAATCGGAAACAGGGGATCAATCATTATCCTCAATGTATTATAAACTTGGTAGTTATCTATGACAAATGAAATGGTTTCTATAAATATGTTGATTACACCATTTTTTGACCTGATCTTATGTATCACGAATTATTATTATTTTACACTATTATAAATCATTACTTTTTCAATGATAATACTCTATTAAATGACTCATGTTTCTGATTGATGACAGTTTGGGTATAAACATTGAATGATATTTTCATTATATTATACAAATATTCTTATATTATGATTTAAAATGATCATAGAAAGATATATTCTGTATGTACCCTCACAAGACATCTAATATCACACTATATTATATTTTCTTTCCCCTCGTTAGGAAGAATAGTTTTGAGTAGGTTAATATTAAAATTGTATTAAAGGGTATGATCTTTTTGGGATTTGTTGAAGATATCTCAATAAATAAAAAGGTTGTGTATGCAGTCTCCAAATAGAATAAATTATTATAGTCCTATGGAATATATATGGGAAACATATTGAATATTGATCTATGAAGATGGGATAATTTTTTACTAAAATATTTATTCATTTTAGTTGCAATTAGAGTAATGTTTAGAAAATATTTGAAAACTAGATTGATAAAACATTATTGAGAACCCTTAGGATATTCCTCCTTATAAAAAATATCATTTGTTATAGTAAGGAACAAATTTTGGTTTCCTATAAAAACATTGATTTATGGATACTATAAGTTAACATTGTTATAGAAAAGATGTAACTAGGGAGAATAAATCTAAAAAAATCAATGGGATAGACTCAATCATTACTTGGTATATGAAAATAGGCTTCACTATGCACCTCATGTGATAATCCTTAGGGAGATTAGTTGGTTAATTAATTTTTTTATTACAGATCATGAATTATTTGTATAGATTATGATTATTTATGACTTAGGATAAACCTAAGGTGTTTTTGATTTAAAATAAGTTGTCGTGGTTTAAGAAACCTATAAAAAATTAATTGATACTTGTTTTACCACTATGAAAATTATTTCTATTAATATGACTTTCTATTTTAGTCAACAGTAATAACCAGAAGAATCTCGATTAAATTAGAATGTGATAGAAAATTTTTTAATTAGAAACCAAATTTGATGATGTATAATATGAAGGATATTGTGATTATTCCAACTAATTTATCAAAATGTTTGATTAAAAATATACACATTAACCATCTTTTGGACTCTCAATAGAATTGAAGGATATACTTTTCTGAGATATGGGGGGTGGAGACCATGGAAGAAAAAATATTAATTTTCCTATTTAAAAATAACATTGGATGAATAAATGATTGGAATCTATCAATAGAATGATAATATGTTGTATGTGTCAAGAAGAAAGGCACAATGTAAGTAATTAATGAGGAAAAATAAAAATTTCATTTAAAGAAATCGATGATAATAATGGTTTTCCAAATGAATCCCTAATGGATGGTTGCTATAAAAATTGAATGTATAGGCATTATTAAAATTAATTTCTTAGGGGAAGTTATCATGTATTGGATCATTATGGTTGAAGGAGTAAATTTTTTTAGTTTGATGATAAGGAAATATTAAATTGTATGTGAATTGATGGGGGTATCAATGAATAAGTTGATCAATCATAGTTAATGGTTCAAGAATAAAGTTGAATGGTTGAAATATTTATACATTTAGATTCAATAATCTTGAAGTATATGTATTTTAACATTTCTATTTTGGTTATAAGAAAAATGTAAAATCAAAGGATTGTGTTATTTTTTGAATTATATAAGCTTATATTTAGGATTAAATTAAGAGTTAAGGATATTATCATGGGATTATAAGATAAATGATGATAATAAGTTCAATGTCTGAGAAAATCATTTTCAGGTTCTATGTTGTCATTTTTTAATGTTATAAATAATATTTTGAGATCAATTTTATTATAATAATATATATATAACTCTTAAGATTATCATGAAGTGTTATTTGAGGAAGAATGATATTTTTATATGTTTAAATATACTTATAACCATCAAGGATAATATTAAATTTGATGGTTAATTGTATTTTAAGGATGTTCATCATCTTTTTAAGAAATTTATATAGTCTATATTAATATAGTTATCATCAAAAGGACAACCTTCAACATCCAGCAAGGTAATGGGGCTTGAAACCATAGCTGGAGAGAAATAAGGGTGAGACACTTACCACTGGCCTTTGTGATTTCGTGGTTTTACTAAATTATTTGACATATAAAAATTAATATTTTTTTGGATCATATATTATATCTCATAGATAACCATTGGATTCAAAAATGACATGGTTATAGCTTAATCCTCACATCAATTGATGGTTTTTGTGGAAAATCACCCTCAACTCAGGATTTTGAGTTAGTTGTGATATTAATTACATTAAAAATAGGGATTAATTATCATTGTGGTGGAAAGTGTGATATATATACAGATCTTAAATTATTTAAGTATATATTCACATATATAGAGTTAAATATACACCATAAAAGATGGTTTGAGTTGATTAAAGATTTTGAATTCTTAAAACATTACCACCCTAGAGAGATAACAAGGTGTCCAATGCCTTGAGTTGAAAGGATTTTGTTATTTTATCGATGGTTAGAATGAAAAAATAAAATTTATTTATGAATTTTTTAAGGATATATCATGAAATCATGAATGGAGTGGAGAAATATTATCTTTATAAAATTAATGTTCACCCATATATCCTAGTAATGATTAAAGAGGTGCATAAGTAATACGTGGATCTATAAAATATAGTAAAACATTTTCATGAGATTAACCACGATTTTGATGGAATGATAAGGTTTAGTAATGGTTTATGTTATCTGTCAATGAAAAACATGAATAATTTTTTAGAGAAAGCTCATGGTTCTTAATTATCTATTCATCCTTGAAGAAGGAAAGATGTATAGATATTTCAAAGATAATTTCTTGGGGGATGACATAATGAGTGATATTAAAAAAAATTATTTCATTTATAGGTTTGATAGTAAATTATGTCTGATATATTGAATTCTAAATTTGTGTAACAACTATTACGGATACAAAAATTTCAATTGGAAAACACCGACATTGATTTTTTCATTGGACTCCCTAATATTTCTAAAGGATGTAATGAAATTTGGGTTTTATTTGATCTCCTTAAAAAGTAAAAACACTAAATTAATATTATACTACATTAACCTATGGATACACTTTCCATGATATGCATTAAATATGTGCTATAGTTTTTTGAAGTGCGACATTCTATTTTATATGATCAAGAACAATGGTTTGCCTTGAAGTTCTAGAAAATTGTTTATCAAGCCCTTAAAATAGAGTTCTATTTAGTTTTTTAAATCATCATCAGAAAATATAGTTTGTATAAGAGAATAATTAAAACCATAGTGGGAATTTTCAGATATTTTTCAATATATTTTAAAGGAGATTATGATAAACACCTTTCACTAGTCGAGTTTTCATTATAAAATGAATTTCACTTGTGAATTCAGATGGATCCTTGTGATAAAATCTATAGAAATATCTATAGAGATCTAACATTTTGGAATTAAGATAGAGAATGAATGTTATTGGGACCTAATATAGCTAAATAAATGGAATATCATATTATAGATATTCAATATTCAAAAGTGCAACACAAATTCCAAAAAACTATTATACATAAAATCATCAGTGTGATCTAGAATTCAATATTGGGGAAAGTTGTTTTTGGGAATTTATACACAGATTAAGGGTTGGATATTTATTAATAATTTAAACCAATACCAAGGTATATTGGCCCTCTATATATATTTATAGATTAAGGAAGTTTTGTTGTCACTTTGTGCTTCTATCGAACCTCTCCCAATTTCATGATGTATTATATGTATCTCTCCTGATAAATTACATAAATGGACTTTATAACGTATTAAAATCATATGAGATACCAATGTAGTAATACAATTAATCTTACGAGAATTTGGGGCAGATTCATGATCATTGAGAGAAAGTTTGATGAAATAAGAATACTCAAGTAGACAATGTTTTATAGTGAAACCACCAAATTAAAGAAGCTATGTGTGAATATAAAGATATAATGGGGCCGAATAATAATTATTTTGTTTGTATTGCAGTGATAAATTTCAAGGAAAAATTTAATTTTGATGAGGTATAATTTTACAGGATGATATTTTATGAATTTTTTCTAGTAATCCCATTTTAATGATAGATTCTAATACCAATGGCACCTTGTTTTAAAAAACCACAATATTCTATTAATATTATTATTTAAACATGGAAATTATAAATGAGACATTGAATTTTGTGGTATGGATTTGAATAACCATGTTTTTATAATTATGTATGATGTTTACAGATAAAAAATATATATTGATAAATATTTACATAATTTTAATTAATGTATCTATATGATTTGAAAATCATTTTTTCTCAAAAAATGATTTCTATTCATTTTTGGGAATAAAAAATAAAATTAATTACAAAATATTTTTGAATTAAAAGATTACAATTTGTAGGAAAAAAATTTCATGAATATCTTAGTGTTAATTTTTTATAAATTTTTGAGAAGATTTATTTTTTGATGAATATTAAAAATAATGATTTATATTAGAAAATGTCTTTTCATTGGAAAATTTATAAACATCCATGGAGTTTAAAAATATGTAATTGTAAAATATGATTAATTATGTTATAATTAA
Organism: Viscum album; assembly: GCA_963277665.1. NCBI lineage: Eukaryota > Viridiplantae > Streptophyta > Magnoliopsida > Santalales > Viscaceae > Viscum > Viscum album. Next base: position 2,132,561,286 of record OY728127.1, on the reverse strand, counting down.
TACAATAAATGTTATTCAAATACAAATCATATTGACTTTTGGTATTAAAACATACAATATATATGAAAAATTTCAATTTGGAAAACTAATTTTTCATCACTTCTACAAGTTTAAAATTACATTATATACTAACACATCTATTAATGAAATTTTGGAAAATAATTCAACGATTAGAAATAGACTAATGTATATTATATAATAAGGTAAATAAATTTATTTTATAATGAATACAAAAAATAGAAAAAATTAACATGGTTTAGGTTTAACTGGTTTAAATAGGGGTTAATCTAAAAAGATAATGGTTTTTTTGCAAAAAAACATTTTAAAATTGTATTTGATGGCCATATTTAATCCTACTTATTTTTAATGGTCAAATATATTTTAATTTAAAATATTTTTTCTTGGAAATTACTTTCTCCTTTTGGATTCTTGTGGGATATTTCCATGTAGTATCCATGTGTGTTACTTTCCCCACTTTGAAAAGTGAACCCCAAATCCTATTAGCTACACACATAAATAACCATTTTTCATAATCCATGAAAAACTCATTTTTTTACATCCATCCATATATCCTAGAGTCTTTATTTTTACTAGAAAAACCCCTAATTAGACTTTAACAATAAACCTAAATTGGTTCTCCGAAGAAGAGGTAGAATTCATAAACATATATTTTGTATTTATTCTACCTCCTACTTCAAATATACATCAAATATTCTGATATAATAAAAAATTATCTCCCATATAATGTGATTTCACTATTTTAATTTCATAACCTATATTTATCTCCTACTCCATCAAATAGAAAACAAAACCACTGATCATGTGTATGGTGGGATACTCTCTCGTGAATCTATTTAGTTAATTTTCCATCACCAAATCTCATATCTTGATATAATGATCAAATGATCATATTTTTATTATATTTATGACATATTTATACCTATGTAATTATAATATCACAAATAACTTCATTCCTTCAATTCCGTGAGAATATGATAACGTCACTCGTGTTAATGGAGGACTACCGCTCTATTGAGCGATTCATTTCGTTTTTAAATCTCTCATTATAGATAAGGAAATAAGGATAAATTCAATTAATATATGTGATATATTTTAAAAAAACTATTCTATAATAGTTAAAAATAATTTCATTTCATTCATTCCATTTTTCAAAAAATTGGAACCGTTTCATACATACAAAACACCTACTATCTCCCTGAATGGTTTATTTTTTCATTCTAACTCATAAAATTTTGACTAATTTAAAATATGTATATAATGAAAATATATTATATTAAAATAAGGGTTAAAATTTTGGAGATATGAAAATAGGGATAATATTTCAGGGGTCTAAAACTACTACAAGATTACATACATGGGAAAACAAATTTGTTATTACATGAAGCATTGATTTTATTAATGAATTATAAATAAAATGGTGATTAAATAATATAATAAATAACATTGGGTATAATATAAATAATAATAGTCTTTTAATTTACTTATAATGTACCTATATTTGTTATACATTATTTTTAAACAGGTGTGAAGAGATTTGAGTCTTGAGGAATGGTATTTTTGTTTCAAATATCCTTCTTTGTTATATAAGATATATTATGCATCCATATTATTTAATGAGGTGTATATAATAACACTTTGAAATGATATATAAATTTTTTTATGATAACTAATGTTTTTATTAATGTTATTATTTCATGTGGATAAGGATTCAAACATTACCAAAGGTGTAGTGATTTTAAGTGACAATATCAATGTGTATTAGAATTGTTTATGATTTATATATTAATGATGATAACATAAGATATATACTTTAATATTCCCATTAATTTTATCCTTGTATTCTTATTCCATGATGATACATGTTTTCATTAATTATTTCTCTCTTCATGCACTTATGATATCAAAAATAAAATTTTAAGGTATAAAAAACATCGTTTCCCTCTTCAATCAAAATGATATATTCCTCAATGTCCATGTTTTATAAAAATGTTTTAAATAAGGTTTTTACAATTTTATAATGATTTCATAAAGATATATTAACCCATTTTTTAGTTTTTATAATTTCATTTAATGGAATATTTTGTTAATTTTCCAAAAAAGAGTGATTTTTACTTTTTACCAAAAAAATGTGAAATGAATCCTTATTTTTAAACGTCTATGGAGTGAATATAATTTTCTTCCTTCATAACATATCTATTATTTAAATGTCAAATTATAATTTAACAACATTATTTTCAAATTAAAGGACTTTTAAAAATATTATAATATTTTTTTTTATTTCAAATTTAAATTTCAAAGTGAGTCGTTATTTTCATTGAGAAATGTTTCAGGACATCATTAAAAATAAGATTACATATGTGATGAAATAATTTTATGTTAATCATTAAAATCTATGAATATTATCCAAGGATAATATTTTTATTATTTCTTAAAATGGTTTATTATTAAGATGTGAAAATTTCAATGAAACTCATTCCTTTTATAATGTTTATAATTTGATGAAATATTTATGAAACTCATATAATATCATGGGTTCTGATATGAGTAATGTTTTATAATCCTCAGGAACACATATGAATGATTTAAATTAAATAAATGGTGGGACATATATCTTCTTCCAATTCATTCATTAAATATTTAATCTCATGATATAACATTGGGAAACATGTCTACGAGCTTGTTGCGTGAAGGGGAATAGGTTGATTAGCTTGTTCCAAAATGTGAAAGAGTGTATGTGGCATGATCCTTTATGTTTGATACTCTTGGTAGTTCACCATGACAAATAAAATTTATATATATATATATATATATATTCCATTAAAATTTAGGGTTGAAACCTCTTTTTTATTGAAATAATGAGACTCTTTTTATGGGTATATAAAACCCATTACATGGCCCATAGGCCCAGTGGGAATCAAATCTCATTACATAGACATGAAGGACCATAATTTTTTTTCCTAAAACACTCTGGTGAATAGTAGTGTTATAATTCCTGGGATTCTACAATAACCACTACAGTTCTTCCACTACAATAGTTCTCACCACTACTATAGTATCACAGGTATATAGTTACATCTTTTTTACAGTTACGCAATAGTACTTATACCCAATGGGGGTTGAGTTATCTTTTCTGATGTAGTATTTAAAGGATCTAAACACTAATACAAAACCCAAATAAAATGTTTTTTATTCCATTGTTGGTTAAATAATTTTATCAAATGATCTTATGGTTCATGAATTTTAATGATTAAAAACTATTATTAATAATCTATTTTGGAATTTTAATACATTATTCAACGATTCATGTTTATGATATATGATAAGATGTTTAAGAGACTTTTATGTTATGTTCCTCATCTTGTACCCTTAAACGGTTCATACGTTTCAACATGATCATAGAATGATATCTCCCATTTTAATCCTTATTGAACAAATGATCTCAAACATTCTTATGTTTCTGTTACCCATGTTATAAACAAAGGATTTTTTTATGTTATTTTTATAAATATTAAAAGGTTATGATATTTATATGGTCATTTAATTATATTTATATAAATAAGAAGATTGTACACCTAGTCTCCAAATAAACTAAACCATTAAATTGTTTGGGAATTTATTTTTCAATGGTATTGAATATTATTCTATAAAGATATAATATTTATGTTTGAAAATACTTGTTCATTTTACCAAAGACCCAATTTTTATTTTATTTTGATGAGTTTGATTTTATTATCCATTCTATGAATGGAGTGTTACATATTTCCATGTGATTTTCTCAGTAGTTTTATTGAGTTTGATTCCTGGAAAAACCTATTTCTATAGGAGGCACCCGATCCATTAGAAAAAATGGGGTTCAAGATTCTTTTTTATGTTTTTTTATCATTCCACTGCTCATACGTCTTCATATTCCATTATAGTTTCACTAATAAGACCATTATCATCATGAATAGTGACACTCAAGACATTTTTGACACAAAATTCTTGAGAGTTGGGCATCAGGTTCTTCTATAATAGGTGCACTAGTTGGGGAACTATTAATCTTATTGTAACGACTTGTCCTTGGGGCCCATGCCGTGACCACCCCAAGCCCGCCTTCAATAGGCCAGGGGCCAGCAACAAGGACCAAAGGCGTATCCCTGATAAAAAGGGAAGGCATTTTTTTTAATCCTGTAACACACACAGTCTGAACACAAAATTAGAAGAAAAACGTACAAATATAGAAATGAAAAGTGTAAAAAAAGTAAGTGGACCAATATACAAACCCAACTAAACAACAAGTAAAAGTACAAGTTAAAAGGGAAATAGCTCCTGGATCATCCACCAGAAATCCTACATGAAGGGTAGGTACAGATCTCGAACAACTCGTCCTGAGGTACGTCCCATCTAGTCCAGTTCCGAGCAGCCTCCCATCCGTCTCCCTCAGCCTCAATCACTGCTAACCATCGTCTTCATATAACACAACAAGGTGCGGGCGAAGCCAGTGAAAGGGTGAGTATAACAATACTCAATAAGGGACCCCGAGCCCCCGAAGGTCTCCTAGAATCCACCAAGGATAAAATAGAGTAGTAAGATACAATCATGAAGTATCAATCATCCCTACTTAGGTATATGCCCATACATATACCTAAATTACCAACCATAGTCTGACTCCAACACTCGATCCCAAACACAACCCATTTCACAAAGGATGTAATGTAAATCATCTCGATGATAACAACAGAAAGTCAAGACTCATCTCAAACTGGTACACAACTCATGTAGAGGGGTAGAGATGATTAGATGTAGCTACTAAATCATCTCCTCTATCGAACCCATGTAGGATCCTGGAAAAGTATCAGCACTTTCAAACCCACGAAGGATCCCGGTACAGAAGTCATCACAATCGAACCCATGGAGGATCCCTGTAAAGAAGTAAACGCTGTCGAACCCACAGAGGATCCCGGTACCGAAGTCATCGCTATCAAAACCACGGATGATCCTAGTAAAATATCATCGCTGTCGAACACACTGAGGATCCTGGTACAGTAGTAGGTCCACGTAGGATCATATCATCTCAGTCGCAACAAGCCATAGGGTTCCCGTACACAGCATGCCCGATTCTAGGAGGGTCCAATCCTTGATAAAAGTGTCGATACATTAGATACAATGAAGTCTCAATTTTATGTATCCCGTAAATCTGTCTCATCATAAAGAACCCAACGCGAGAGACGACGCGACAATCGGACACCCGGTCTGTGATTTATTGGCATTTCTGTTGTACGGGCCTGGTTGGTTTTTTTTCTTCAAACCAACCCGACAGGACCCCAACTGTGTCCAAACCTCAATTAGGGTTTTTCAAAAGTACAGTATCATTATATGATTTTTGTCGCCACCGATGGTTCATCGATTGGACACCTGTATCCCATGATACAGAAGAAAATGTGATATCAGGTTAAATGGGTCCGAGCTAGGGTCTGACTCGGTCCGCAGGTCTGACTCAGCCTGATGGGGCGGCTCGGCTCGGCCCAGCTAGCTGGCCCGCATGGCCTGGCTACCTAGACCACATTGCCTGGATGGCTGTTCTGCATCGCAAGGCGAGCAACGCCGTGGGGGGGGGGGGGGGGGGGTTCTGAAGGAATCGGTGCTAGGCGCCGGTTCGGTGAACCACAGAACCCGAGGGGTCCCACCTTGTCTGGCTCGCTGTGCGGCCAGCCGTTTCTGCATCACCTATGTCCTTCCTGACGCCGGCCGCCCCTAGCTCCTCCTCCGCGGTGCGAAGACACCACGGTTTTTCTCCTCCTCCACGACCTGCCCTAGCCGCGGCTCCCTACTATCCACCACGCTGCGTGACGACACCGCGCCATCTCTACCGCTACCTGGCTTGACCACAGCCACCTGCTTTGTCCACCGCACGACACGGCAGAGCCACGCCCTTGTGGTGACCTGATGTCCTTGCACTGCCGGTTTCTTCATGGTTCACCTCTGTTTTCAACAATCAAGAACATCCAAAGGGGGTGGTTCGGCTGTGTATTTGCAGTCTGAGCCTTCCATGTCATGGAGATAACAATTGGCAAAACCAATCAAAGAATTGTGCGTTAAAGGATAAAAATAATTGCAAATGTAAAACCCCCTACCTCGAATGACGATGATCGTTGACGAAGATGCTGGAAGGCGGGGTCGTTTCGTCAACATTGTAAGAGGGAGAGTTCGAAGAATGCGAGTCGAACATGATGTCGTCAGAGTTCTTTGTGGGCGGTGGATCTTATACTTATTTCCCCAGTTGAAGAGGGAGAGATGTATGTTATTCTTTGTTGAGAGAAATTTTCCCTCCTAGTTCTTCCACTTCTCCCAAAGGATCCACCAAAAGAAATCTAAGCCCAAAAATAATAATGGAAGTTCTCTATTAATTATTTGGCACAAAAATAGAAATAGTTGTGTTTAATCAAATGAGATAACACATTTAATTAATGGAAAGGAAAGGTTTAAATTCCAAAGTAGAGGAGGTGAGGAGTTACAATTAATTAATGGTGAGTTAAAAGGGGTTTAGAAGCTTGGGTGGGCCCCACCAATTAATATCCTCCCAAGGGAGGTTATGTGCGGATGAGCCCTACCACCATAACCTCTCATGGGAGGTTATAGTGTGGTGGCCCCCACCACTAACCTACTCTTGGAGGATTCAACCAACTTAAAATAAAAATAAAGTTAACACTTTATTTTTTTTCAAACTACTTAAAAACCCCAAAAAACTTACTCCCAATCCCGACAGAACGCAAATTCAATGAAGGTATAACTATGGAATCATCGGCGCTGTGAGATCAACGGTGACCCCATATTTCAATTCCAAACGCCGGTTCAAAATTTATAAAATCTTGCTCGCACGTTTATGGAACTTACTCGAACAAAACATTAAAAATTGATTGTAGGCACACTGTTCCTCGGAATCAAGAGCCTCCATTTTTCACAGGCTCGTAAAATTCCCATGTATTTAAGAAAAAAAATTTCACGGAATTTCCTCATCTTTACAATCTCCCCACCTCAGGGATTTACGTGATTATAAGCTACAATTGGATCTAAGTAAACAAATGTGTGTACTGGGAATGAATCTGAGCATCCCACTCCCATGTGCTCTCTTGGAGGTTCTCGTGCTGCCAGCGAACGTGCACCAGAGGTATCTATTGTCCATGTAGGACCCGCTCCTTTCGATCCTCAATCTCCACTGGAACCTCCGTGAAAGTCTCCCTGTCATCGATTTCCAGCTTCCCATGGTCGATGATGTGGGACCGGTCATGCACGTATCTCTTCAGCTGAGATACGTGGGAGACGCCGTGCACCTGGTGTAACTGAGGTGGAAGAGCCAGGCATAAAGCCACCTCGCCCACTCTGCTAAGGACCTGGAAAGGTTCGATGAATCATGTAGGGAACTTGTTACCTCATCCAAATCACCGTAGACCTCGTCGAGGTGAGACCCGTAGAAAGACGTGGTCACCATCTTCGAACTCAAGAGGTATATGTCCCCAATCAGTATATGACTTCTTTCAGCTCTGTGCAATCTTCATCCACTCTTGGATGATCTTCACCTTCTCCGTTGTAAAATGAACCATCTTTGGTCTCATGAGTGCTAACTCCCCTAGTTCAGTCCATCATAGAGGCGATCTACAAGGTCAGCCGTAAAGTTCCTCGAAAGGTGCCATCCCAATGTTGGAGTGGTAGTTGTTGTTGTACGCAAACTCCACCAAGGGTAACTGATCCTCACAGCTGCGACCAATGTCGAGGATACATGCACGGATCATGTCCTCAAGAGTCTGAATGGTCCTCGTTGTATGACCATCCATCTGAGGATGGAAGGCTTTGCTCAAGTGAAGCTACGTCCTGAAAGTATCCAACAATCCCTTCCATAGCCGGGAAGTGAAATGAGCATCTCAATCGGAGACGATAGTTGATGTCACACCATGAATCCATGCGATATCTTGTACGTAGAGGCGTCTCAAGATCCCTACTGAACCCTGCTCTCTAATCGGTAGGAAGTGGGCAGACTTGGTGAGTCGGTCGACAATCAACCAGATAGAGTCAGAACCATTGGATTTACGTGGAAGTCCCATCACGAAATCCATGGATATCCCATCCCACATCCACTCTGGGATGTCTAAGGGCTGAAATAAACCTGCTGGAACCTGGTGATCTGACTTCACTTGCTGACAAGTGAGGCATCGTGAGACAAACTCGGCTACTGCCTTATCCATACGTGGCCACTAGTGCTATCGTATGAGGTCCTGATACATCTTCGACACACCTGGATGTAATGCTTGAGGAGATGTGTGGAACTCCCTCAATAATTCCTCCTGATTCTCAAATGGTACCATAGTATGTCCTATGAAGATAATGACGTGCTCCCCACCTACAGAAAATCCATCAGGTGCCTGCCCTATGGATATTTGTGCACGTCGAGCCTAGAATTCAACATCCCCATGCTGCACCACCCAGACTCTCTAAAGAAGAAGAGGTGTTAATGTAAGAGACATGAGAAAGGCTTCCCCATCCCGATTCACAAAGAATAACTACAATACGGCCAGCTCCTCTAACGCCTCACCTAGCAGCTGAATGAGTGGTCTCTTCCTAAGAGCATCTGCTACAACATTCTCCTTCCCAGGAGTATATACTATCTCAAAGTAATAGTCCTGGAGGAACTCAAGCCAACACCGCTATCTCAGCTTCAGGTCCTTCTGTGAGAAGATGTACCTCAGACTCTAGTGGTCATAGTAGACTACAAATTGCTTCCCCATCAGATAGTACCACCACATCTTCATGGTGAAGACCACTACTGCTAAGTCCAGGTCATGAGTAGCGTTGTTCTTCTCATGTTGTCTTAGCTGAAAAGAACCATAAGCTATAACTACTCGCTCTTGCATTAGGATTTATTCGAGGCCAGTCCCTGATGCATCACAATAGACTATGAACCCAACACCCTCCACTGGTAGCCTCAATATGGGAGCACTATGGAGCCACTTCCTCAGCTCCTAAAAACTCCGCTAGCATCTCTCTGACCACACGAAGGGTTTCCTATTCTTCTTCAATTCTGAAAGTGGTGCTGCAACTCTGGAGAAGTCAGGAACAAATCTCTGATAGTACCCAGCTAGTCCCAAAAAACTCTGTACCTCCATCACACTCCTAGGTGGATCCCAAGCTAATACAACCTAGATCTTTGCTGGATCCACTATAACTCCAGCCTCTGAGATGACATGTCCCAGAAAGTGTACCTCCTGGATCTAGAACTGGCACTTTGAGAGCTTACTAAAATGCTGGTGCTCTTAGAGTGTGTCCAGTACTACCCTCAAATGGTAGGCGTGCTCCTCCTCGGTAGCTGAGTTGATCAGAATGTCATCGATGAAGACTACCACAAAGCGATCAAGGTATGGCTTAATTATCCTGTTCATGAGTCCCATAAACACTGCTGTAGCATTGGTTACGCCAAATGGAATAACCAAGAAATCATAGTGGTCATACCATCATCTGAATACCATCTTCTTCACATTCTCATCCTATACTCTAAGATGGTGATAGCCCAACCAAAGATCTATCTTCGAGAACCAACGCGCTCCATTCAGATGATCAAAGAGGTCGTCAATCTTTGGGAGTGGGTACTTATTCTTCACGGTATCCTGGTTCAGGCGCCGATAATCACTACACACACGCAAGCTCCCATCTACCTTCTTGAAGAACAATATCGAAGATTCCCAGAGTGAAACACTTGGTCGGATAAATATTTTCTCTTGCAAGTCTTGAAGATGTACCCATAGCTCACAAAGCTCAGTGGGAGCCATCCGATATGCTGGAGTGTATATCGGTACCATCCTGAGGTACATGTCAATGTAGAAGTCCACCTCTCAGCAATGAGGTAGTCCTGGAACATCGTCAGGGAAATCATCCACATACTGGTCCCCCACAATAGGATAAGTCGGACTCTCAACATCAACTACTCCGATGGCAAGTCAATCCAACTGGTGAGTGATCGGCTATACCCTCCTCCAAGTAAGTTTTTGGTGTGCTACAAAGGTTCCCTTCTCGTCGGTGAAGTTAAACATGGTCCCATCGGTGCAGACACACCGAAATTTTTTCCTAATGCTGTCAATCTGAGCCTGAACTATGGATAACCAGTCCATACCTAAGATGAAATCGTAAGGCCTCGACGCCGCAATGAGGAGATCCCAGCCTATGATCTCGCCTCCTAGAGTAAGCTCACATTGTAGGCACCAGTGCGTAATCGTTGATTCTGCTCCCGTAGGATTCTCTAGCTGTAAGGATCATGTCAACGTCTCCATCAGAATCTCCATGCTCTAAATGAGGGCAGTGAAAACAAAATAATGACTCGCACATGTGTCTATAAGTACAGTAGCAAGGGTGGAGTAGACAAAGAGAGTACCTCAAATCATCTCAGGTACGCTGTTGTCGTAGGCCTCGACTGCCAGGTGCTGAGCCCGCCCATGTCTGCCCGCTCCCTGTGGTCAGTGTGGACCTCCTAGTGGTTGTGGTGGTAGGACCTCGAAATGTTGTCCACCACATATTGCTTTGACAGCTCCTCTACCATCTCTGGCTGCTCCCGATAGACCACCATGGTCGAACCTCTTCCACTTCCTTGGAGTTCCCTCTACCGTCTTCTTCTCATCTGCATGGAGGGTCAGGAAGTCATGAGAAATGTGACTCTGCCCACAGAATGCATAACACTGCCTACTCCTCATATGGCTGGTTCTGTCTTGTATGCCCCGCGCAATCGATCGTATATCCTAGGGCCTCCCACCAGATGGTCAGGTCCGCTTGGACCTCTAAGAAATCAATATACTGCCAGCTATAGAAGACTGCTCTATGTGTCTCCCTTTTTTGGGTCTCACTGCTGGTGACTGCTCCGCAAGAAAACTCTCTACAAGAAGGGCTCGCTCCAGCACCCCCACCTGCGCCGAATGCTGAGGGAGATCATCTAAGCCCTAATCTCATGCCTGATTCCATGCTCAAAGGTCTGATCCCTGAAGAATGGGTCTCGTACCATATCCGTGGTGTAGCGTGACATGTCGGTGAACCTCGCTGAGTACTGAGCTACCGTCATGCTTCTCTAATGTAGATGCTGTAACACTAGTATCTGCACCACACAAAGGGTGGCTGGTACAAACTATGTCCTAAGCTGGCTCTCAAAGTCTTTATAATGTAGTAATGCCTCGTCATGCACCTGTAGCATCAGGCTCCACCATATACCTACTGCTGACTGCAGGAGACATGCGAAAAGGATCACCAGGAGTTTGTCTGGTGTCCCTACCAATCTGAATACTCTCACAATAGCCTCCAGCCAATCCTCAACTGCATGTGGGTCCATCTCTCCCCTGAACCTATGCAGACTCTGGTGCTGGAACTTGTGAAATGCACTCAGACAGTGTGCACTCTTTGCTGCTAGAGCTGGTGGTATCGGTGGCCCAGCAGGTAGTGGTACCGATGGTACCTCCGCTGTGATGGGGCCCTGCACCGAGGCCTTATCGCTCGGTGGGCTACCATCACATATTAAACTTGGACCTGGCTGGCTACCTACTTGGGGCCATCCTGAAAATAAATAGGTATTGCACAGTAAAAAACAAATACCTTGTGAGCTGACACAATGTAATCACGAGGAAGAATTTTTAAAGGAAACACACATTCAATCAGTGTTTTCGTGCACTGAGTCCGAAATCAGAAGTCAGAGTCCTAGTGTATAGATACAGCAGCTGCCGCACCAACACAGGTTTCCATAAACAGAAATCCACACCCAAAACACTTTACAATATTTCCATAAAAAGAATCAGAGTCCAAGTTATATAGTAGAACTGACTCCTCTAATACCAACTTGTCATGACCCATCCTCGGGGCCCATGTCGTGACTACCCCAAGCCCGCATTCCATAGGCCACGGTCTGGAAACTAGCGCCAATAGAGAATCCCTGATAAAAAGTGAAGGAATTTCCTATAATCCTATAACACACACAGTCTGAAAAAATGCATTATAAGAAAAATTTACTAGTATAGAAAAGAAAGGTGTGTCGAAATAAAGTGGGCCAGTATACAGACCCAACTGAACAACAAGTAAATGTACAAGTGAAAAAGGAAAAAAAACTCCTGGATTATCCACCAGGAATCCTACCTAAAGGGTATGTACAGATCTCGAACAACTCATCCTTTAGGTAAATCTTGTCTAGTCCAGCTTCGAGCAGCCTCCCATCTATCTCCCTCATCCTCGATCACTGCTGACCATCATCTGCACAGAACAGAACAAGGTACGGGCGAAGCTCGTGCAGGTGTGAGTATAACAATACACATTATGGGACCCGAGACCCTCAAAGGTCTCCTAGAATCCTCTAAGGATAAACCACTACAGTAAGATACAATCATGAAGTATCAACCATCCCTACTTAGGTATATTCCCATACATATACCAAAGTTACCAACCATAGTCCGGCTCCAACACTCGAGCCCAAGAACCACCGATTCCACAAAGGAAGTAATGTCAATCATCTCGATGATAACAACTGAAAGTCAAGACTCAACTCACACAGGTACACAACTCATGTAGAGGGGTAGAGATGACTAGATTTAGCCACTAAATCATCTCCTCTATCGAACCCATGCAGGATTGTGGAATAGTATCAGTGCTTTCGAACCCACTGAGTATCCCAGTACAAAAGTCATCACTGTCGAACCCACGGAGGATCCTGGTACATAAGTCATCAATGTTGAACCCATGGAGGATCCCGGTACAGAAGCCATCGATGTCGATCCCATGGAGGATCCTAGTACAGTATCGTTGCAATCGAACCCACTGATGATCCTGGTACAGTAGTTAGTCCACATAAGATCCTATCATCTCAGTCGCAGCCAACCATAGGGTTCCCGTACACAGCACTCTCGATTCCGGGAGGGTCCGCTCCTCGAGCCAAGTGTCTATACATCAACTACCATGAAGTCTCGAGTTGATGTATCATGTAGATATTTTTTATCATAAGGAACACAACAGGAAAGACGACGCGTCGATCGGATGTCCGATCTGTGAGTTATTGGAATTTCAATTCCAGGGGTCTATTTGGTTTTTAGGATCAAACCAACAAGATAGTACCCCAACTATGACCAAACCTCAAGTAGGTTATTCTAAAAGTACTGTCTCTTTCTATGTTTTCTGTCACCATAGACGGTTCGTCGATCAGACATGTGTAACATATGATATAGATGAAAATGTGATTTAGGGTTAAACGTGTTCAGACTGGGGTCCGACCCGGTCCGCAATTCCGGCTCGGCCTGATGAGGCGACCCGAACTTGTGGTAGCCCGGCCCGAGCGGGCGGACCGTCCTGCAAGGGCGGCCCGACCCGATGGCGGCCCGACTTGGAGGCAGCCCGACCCGCATGGGGGACCCGGCCCGGCAAGCTGCCCCGTGTGGCCAAGATGCCCACGACGTGGGGGGGGGGGGTGCCACGCCCCCCGGATTCCGAAGAAACCGGCCCTAGGCACCGGTTCAGTGAACCACGTAACCAGATGGGTCCTACCTTGTCCGGTTGGCCATGCAACCAGCCGGTTCCGCGTTGTCGGTGGCCACCCGATGTCGTCCGCCCCTGCCTCCTCCGCCGCGGCGTGATGGCGCCGCTATTCCACAACTCCCCTGCGACCCACCCTGGACAAGGCTCCCCACTATCGACTGCACGGCACGACAGTACCACGCTTTCAATACTATGGCCCGACCTAGCTGTGACCCCTATTTCTCTGCACGGGACAACGTCCATGTGCCCCTCCGGTAGCCTGGTTGGCCGCCTTTCTCCGCCACGTCCCACATTGGCCATGGCCCAGTCCTCCGTGTGGCATGGCGGTGCCTCGCCATTGTGGTGACCCGGTGGCCTTGCACTGTTATAATATTCTTCATTCACCTCTGTCGTCAAAAAACAAGAACAACCAAAGGGGGAGGGTCGGCCATGTTCGTGTGGTCTGTGCCCACCACATCATGGCAATAAAAATTGGAAAAACCAATCCAGGATTTGTGAGTTGAAGTACGGAAACGATTCCAAACGTAAAATCCCCTACCTCGAATGACAATGATCGTTGACGAAGTCGTTGGAAGTCGGCGTCGTTTCGTTAATGTTGGAAGAGGAAGAGTTCGGAGAAGACGTGTTGATGATGACATTGTCGTCATTCTTTGTGGGTGGTGGTGCTTCAACTTCTTTCCCTAGTTGAAGAGGGAGAGATGTCTGTCATTCTTCGTTGAGAGAAATCGTTCCTCCACATTCTTCCTCCTCTCCCAAATATTCCTCCAAAAGAAAGATTAGCCCAAAAATAATAAATAATTTCTATATTAATTATTTGGCACAACAACACAAATAGTTGTGTTTAATTAAAAGAGAAAACTCATTTAATTAATAGAAATGAATGGTTCAAATTGAAAATTAGAGGAGGTGAGGAGTTCAGATTAATTAATGGGGAGTTAAAAGGGGTTATGATGCTCGGGTGGGCCCTACCAAAAAATATCCCCCCAAGGTAGGTTATGTGCGGATGGGCCCCACCACCATATCCTCTCATGGGAGGTTATGGATTGGTGGCCCCCACCACTAACCTCCTCTTGGAGGATTTAACCACCTTAAAATAAACATAATGGTAACACTTTATTTTTATTCAATCTAATTAAAAACCCTAAAAACTATCTCCCATTCCTGACCGAACACAACTGCATTGAAGAGATCACTAAGAAATCCCCAACGCTACAAGTTCAACGGTGTTCTCAGATTTCAATTTCGAATAACGGTTAAAAATTTATAAAATCCCGCTCGCACGTTTACTGAACATACCTAAAAAAACGTTAGAAATTGATTCCAGGCACACCAGGCCTCAAAATCAAGCACCGTCTATTTTCACATACTCGTAAAATTCCCCTGTATTTATGAAAAAAAATTTCCACGGAATTTCTAGGCCTTTACACATATTCACCCACTATATTGGCCTCTACGTTTGAGTTTGTGGAACATGTTAAATCTATAAATATTATAGAACCACACTCCTCAGATTGGTACATCCATAGGTGGTCTCACATACTGATTTCCCAATATCTTGGTTTATCTAGCTTTCAATTACATGTAAATCACTCAAGTGGATGGGAGATTGGTTCCAGTTCTTCTATATGAACAAATATTGAGGATATAACATTATGATTTGTAGGTGAGCACACTCCATAGCCTACTGAATAAACTAGTCGATCTATATGTAGTGTGACAGAGTTGTTGTGTTGGATTGAAGAATACTAATGTATGAAAATACATCCAATATGTATTACTTTTACATTTTACAAATATCAAAATTTTAACTATGTGCAATATTATATATCATTCAATCCTCATTTATGTTAATTTTTAGGTATAAATTTATTTTGAAATTATTACATTGACTATTGAAAATTTGAATTAAATAAATTCTTTATAACATAAAAAATTAATACTATAAGAAAAAAATGTAAAATTGACATGTAATAAAATATTATAAATTTTTAAAATTTATTAACAAATACTATATATATAATAATGTTAACATATATTATAAAATAAAAAAACATTAACAAAAATAATAATCACATATTTTTTTAATATATTAATATATTTTACATATATCATAATAATAAATATAATAATATATCTATACCATATAATATAAATAATATATATATATATATATATATATATATTAATGGTTGGGGCCAAATCCTCATTAATTATTAAAGAAAGGAAATTACCTATTTTAATTTCGTAGAGGGAGACCCATTACATAACCAGAAGGCCTAGTGGGCATGTAGCCCATTACATGGCCCATAGACCCATATATATATATATTAAAATATTTTTATAATATAATCATATTATTATTAGTAGAATATTAACATATAATAAAACATTTTATTTACATATATTAAAATATATTAATATAATATATATATATATATAATAATATTATAATATTTCGAAAATTCTAATATTTATATATTATTGATTAACATATATTAATATAAGACATATATATATACATAATATCATTATATAATACAACATATTAACATATATATAGTATTTAATATTAAAATATGATATAATAAAATATAAAACTATACATAATCATATATATTATAATTTCATTTTATAATAAACATAACATGTATGTTATATATATTATAAAATTTAATTAAATGATTACATTTATAAACGTCAAATATTTTATAACATATTTTATAATATAAAATTATTAACATATTTATATTACAAATATATATATTTTAATATATTTTAATATTGTATATATTATAATAAAAAAATAATATATATTAACTAATTTATACTAATATATAGCATTATATTGTAATGAAACATATAATAAACAATATATGATAATATTATATTATAGTAGTAGTAATATATTATATATAAACATATTATAAAATTTTGATTAATTATTAAATTTTTAAATCTCACTATTTATTTAACATATATTAAAATTATAATATTAAAATATATTATAAAAAAATTATTAAAAATTTTAATAAAAAAATGATTATTAAAAAAATTCTGGATGCGGCGAAGGGTAGATGTTGATTCAATAATTACTTTATTTTTTTTCAAGAAGAATGTTTCTATAATAGCACCAACCATTCTATAATACTCGCCTTCATCTGTAGATTGGTAAATAGATTCATATTATACCTATTTAAAATTTTAGATACTTTTTTTCTATAGTTGAAGAGGTTCTTAAATTTGATGTTGTTCTTACTTAGTAGTGGTTATAATTTAAATCTTGATTTTATGGTGGTGTCGTAATTTTGATGGTCATTTTTTGGTGTTTCTTTACTTATTTTTGATCATCTTCTCAATTTATATATGTGACATCAGTTATGGTAATCTCTATTATTTGTTATTTTTTCAAAGTTGATTTGGAATCTCATTAATGACATCCCGTAATCGAGGTATTCTGTTGTCTCGTACATGAAATATGTTAAGACATTGTGTTAATGGTTTTCATTTAAGAAAGTAGAATAACAATATATCTAGTTGGTTCTGTATCTCCTTGATCATGACTAATCCTTTCAAAGCGATGGTGGTGGTATTATATATTCTTTTTTGGTGTTTATTCAAAGATTTTTGAATTTAGAATGTTCATTATTGTCATTATAAGGTTGATTGTGGTTATTTTGGACTTTTTGTTGGTTCTTCGTGGTCTTGTGATTTTGGTTACCAGCTCATATATAACTCTTGCGTCATAGAGATTGGGTATGAGTTTTTGTGCTGTTGGTTTTTTTGTTAAGCCATCTCTAATGTTATATACCATTTTCGAGTAAAATTACTCCTAAATAATATCTATATAGTATAACCTAATATATAATATTACACCAGATTCTATTCCATACTAATTATATATAATAATAATATTATTTCTTATTAAATATACCCATCATTTTATATAAAAAAAATATTCTTTTAATAAAAGTAGTAATAGTGATAGAGTTTCTATTGTGAAACTCAATATTTGGCAATTCAATGTACCAAAAAACCAAAATATGCTTTGATTTGGAATCTTTTTGGAGCACTATCAAATAAAAAATTAATTTTCAGTCCATTTGGGTATCCATTAGAGATTTTCATAGTACAATGGTTTCATTCTCAGTATTGTTGGTCCTGATTTCTCAGTAGTTATATCATGGGGAAGACATCTATTTTTAATAAGATTTCTAAAGGGCTCTCAAGCCAGAAGCCTCCATTTGGGGCATTGAGTCATATCATGTATCGAGATGGATAAATCTATAATTATCTTGTAAAATCATGTTCGGGTGTCATCATCTTTATTATCTAGGCCCTACAGTCTTAATACCATTTCCCATTTTTTTCTATTTATACATTTCCGGATTTTATTGGATTGTTTTTAGAAAATGATATTATATATTTGCACACTTTTGATATCAAAAACATTGTTCAATATTTATAAAACCCAAAAAAATATAATAAAAATTAAAAAGAAATATAATTGGTCAAATATTTTTCATTAGATGTTTTCCACATATGGATAGACCGTGAATAATTAATTTTAAATAATTTTTGTTAGTATATTTAAAGGATTAAAAGTATGGTAAGTTTTCTACATGTATAGTTTTAAAATTTCAATGTTAGTCACCCACCATTGACATTTGAGATGCTATTATATAATTTGTAATCAATATATTATATGAGATAGGGTTTCTCGGGATAAATCATAACATTGGAGTAAAATATTATATATAGTTTAGTGAATATTTTTAACTTCGTAGTGAGATATATAACATTATTTTTTCATTTGGTTTTTTTAGTACATGTATTTATATTTTGTATAGTATTAATGGTTTGATTATGGATAATCATACAACTAGATGAGAATAAGGAGATATTTATATGAATAAAGAGATATTTATTGGATCCTAAAATAACATAATGTCATTGTATTTTCATTGAATCCTAAAATAACACCATAATTTCATGTGAATAAGGAGATATTTATATGGTTTTATAATATGTCATTTAAAATATAATTAATTACATATCATTATTATTAGTATAATTTTAGTTTGATATGTTTATTTTATTTTTATTTTTAATTTTAATTTTGAAAATGTGAATATTGGACATTATTTTCATTAATGATCAGTTTATTTTTTCAAAACATCTTCTTTTATAGATATAATAAAATTTAATTCAAGATAATATTTTCATATAATCCTCATAATATTTTAATATAAACTTCTACATATTAGGAATATAAAATTAGTGGTATCTTAATATTGTTGGTAAAGAATTAGATAAAGAACAAGTAGAATATTCACAATTTGAAGAAAGTGTTTGTTGAAAAAAACATTGTTAATGTTTCAATAAAAATGTTCGTGGATGATAGTTCAAATTATTTTAAAAATGACATTCATTAGAGGATTTATTAGTTATGTATGAATGAATATGTAGATAATTACATCATTATTGTGAAACATTATTCTATATGAGTTTCATATTCATAAGTATCATAAAATTTCATTTTGAACTTACACGTTCTCAAATTATTTTTAAAAAATATTTTTTATAGTGGGATCAATTGGTAATATATAAAATAAATGTAATCACATTATAATATTAACGATATTTATATCTTGAATTATTATTGTTATAGTGTCCCCAACTCTAATTACCTACCACTGGAGATCTTTTATGACAATAATAATAAAATACAAAATATTTTACAAAGATTCTAAGGGATAGTTTCTTTATGAAAAAAATATTAGATACCGAAAAATTAAATCATAGTTCTATATATATATATATATTACTTAAAGAATATAAAAATGTATTCATTTTCTTTTCAGTGTTATGTATTATTTTAAACTTGAAAACATTTGATAATGTTAAAACACAAGAAAAATATAAAGTCCAAACACTTAGTAATGGATAATATATCAATGAAACAATATTAACCAATACATGATCTAGAAATATATATTATGGGAAAATAAAAAATATTTTATATAATAGGTGTCATGAATAATTACATAAAATTGTTTAAAAATGATTGTGAAATTTTTTTTCCATGCATTAAAAACAAATTCATATAATAATTATTATAGAATTTGATTCAGCAAACCTAAGATATTAAAATTTCATTCATATTCCACCTCACATGCTAAGAGAGTGTATTTCACACCATGAAGATAGAGTGAATTCATCTTCCACCTCATTCCCATGTGGCTTCCTTTCAATTAATAATCCATAATTAATGGATTAATAATTTCATTCATGTCAAATGAATGGTTTAAATAGAATCTTATAGTGGTAAATTATATATTCCTAAAATAAAATGTATATGGACAGTTAATTTTGTTAAATAGATAGTTTTTTGGTTGTATAAATAAAGAGATGTGATCCATTATGTTTTTAATAGAGAATTATGATCAGTTTCATGAAAATATTTTCAAATCACATTTCCATCATATAGTTTCACTCATAACATTATACAAAGTCTCTAAAACACCTATTGGAATATTAAAATCCTCATTATATGACCATGGATTCAATTTTAAGTGTAATATCATGGAGGTGGAAGGAATTTTTTCTTATTCATTGATTTTATACATAAATAATTATCCTTTTATTTGAATAACATAGAGGCACTTTATTATGGAAAATTTTTGTACTTTTTCATGTTCATTGTACTTCAAGTAAATGGTGACTCTTTCAATGTTGTACCACAAAATTTTGGTTTTCTTCTCTTGAAATTTTCAAATGATGAACCACATAAATCCCATCAGAGGTATCAGATCCAGATTATTTAATGAATCAAAATATCTTTTTTCGTTTTTTTGATGAAAATTTTATAAAATATATATATTGGAAGTACCTATTATATATTACCTAATTTTGTAATGTAATATCAATTTTGTGATGTAATTTTATGTTGAAAGTCAATGTAACAAAGCACACTCCCTTTTTATAAAAATTTGAGTCTCAATGTAATCATAATTAAATATTAACAATACATTTATAAAACAGTGTATCATGTATTAGTACGTAATATTGTGTAATTATAATAACATAATATTAATTGGGAACAAGTTGATATAATACGATTTGAAAATTATATTATTTTTGACACTCTAGTGTGTCACTATGTTGTTTAAAATTGTTGTGTGGGATGTTACTGTGATACTACATAGTATGATAATGTACACTTGGGAAAACAATGACACTACATTGGTCCAACATATTGTTATGTGAATGTATAAAATAAATTAATTTACAAATTCTTTTATTTTTATTATTTTTTATAATAGTTGATAATATAATAGTGATAGAATTTTTAAAATCATATTTTTAAAGTATAAAATTAATAATTAATGTTCATATTTATATCTCATGTTTTAGAAAATAAATATAATTTTATTTATAAGTTAAATTACTTTTCTAATTACATTCAGTAACTTGTTTTTGAAATATGAATATTTAGTATGAACAATTTATGTGATAAATTAATTTTAGGAGATATATCCATACATTCATGATAGGTACAACTCAAAAAAAATTAGTTCTTATCTAAATTGACCATAGTTATTGATTGAAGTTATTAACAAATATTTAATTTTGGAGAATAGATTATGAATATTAAGCTTTATAATTATTATAAATTGGTTTCCCTCTTGAATAATATATCAGGAAGAGGGACATTGGGTCATACATTCGACCAACCATGAAACATATTCATTATTCTAGAAAGGTGGGGATTAACTATATATGGTTATGGGAATACTCATGTGGTTTTTATTAATATTTCATATATATATAACCATAAATGATTATATAATGTAACTTTTACGTAAGATTAATATGGATATGAATGAATAAGTTTGTATTTTATATTTGGATGAGTAATAAAAAACATGTGTTATTTGAATTTTTACAAAATAATTTCTTGTAAACATGTTAATTTAGTGGATGGAATCGTGATTCCAAAACTAAATCATCCAAATCATTCATTTAAAAAAGAATAATATAAGATAATATAAATCATTAATTTGAAGAAAATACTTATAAATTTAATTTTAATATAATGTCAATTAATTTTGTGAGACATTAAATTTTAAAAAACACAATGTAATTTGTGTGAGATACGTTGAGAACAATTATTGTTATAACCTTGATCATCCAGTCCAATACCCAATTACAACGTTAGTTTCTCTGTGATTTTTAATGGATGAGATCACGTCACAAATTCTCATATCACTAATTATCCTCTATGGAATTTGTTATAGTGGTAACCATGGGGTTGTATCACAAGGTTGCTATATGATATGGTATCAAAACTATCACCTTATATAATTTTTTTACTTAATGTCGGTGTATTGGGGATCTGAAATCGATATTAAAAAATGTTATAAAAATTAAACGTACATCAGAAACTATAATATTATCATATTAAAATGCAAATATAAATCATAACTGATTTAGAGACCATGGACATGTATTGACACTAATACACTCCCCTTTATCATTATCTTAAATTGAATTATGAGATTATATTTCAAAATTCTTGCCTAAATTCCTCAATGTGAACACCAAAACAGCCTAGAAACCATATTAAAACCATAAATATGATTTTTATCCACTAATGAATGTTATTTTATTCACAAATACCTTCATGTATCTGATAATCATTGATCTTTCTGTGCTAGAAATTCATACATATTTTTATATGTCTAAAAACAAGTGAAACTTATTTACATTAATAAGTTAAAAATACATTAAAATAAATTATAGTAAAAATTATTTAAGAAATAATAATTCCAATATAATTCAAATATTCACTTCTTAGATAATCCTAAAATTAATAAAACTATTAAAAAACAAAAAATAGTAAGCACACTCTACCTCATCTACTGTAGTCGCCTGACAGGATAGATAATCATGGATAAATGTACTCCCCAATATTATTCATCCAGAAGCCAGTCTCATATTACATGTAACTATAGCCACTATATAACAAACCACTTAAATTCGAATCTGAGTCCCAAATTTTCAAGGGTTATTTATAGAAATAATTTCCTCTATAATAATTCCATCAAACGTTTATGAATTGTTTTCCAAATAAATGGATGATTTGTCAATTATATTATTTTTAAGAAATTGTGCAAAATTAAATTGGATTTATTCTATCAAAATTTCAATTATTTTTTTGTTATTTAGTAAATAATTTTTTGTCTTAAATAAATAATCTTGTTTTCTGAAAGAAATTATTATTTATATTCCTATACTTTCATACTTTCACTAGTATCAACTATAAAAAAAATTCCCTGAAATTTATTGTTCATGTGGATGGAAAAGTCTGCTTTTATTTCCAACTATAATCAGATCATTCATAGTTTTTCATCCAATTTCATATATATTTTTAAGGGGTCGTTGGTTTTTTATTCATAAAACATTTCAATTTCGTATGGGTTATTTGATCTTCATGAGGATTGATTAACACTGGGTATAGTTTATGTAGTTGCTGTGTAACACCCTAACAATTCATTTTAGGTATGTTCATTAGTTTATTATGTTATATTTTGGTTTTTTATGTGTTCTTTATTCTTTTTTGTATTTCTTATATTAAATTTATCCTTAGAACCAGATTTACTGTTAATTTATAATCCTTATCAATTAAAATAAAAAAAATTACCAGAATATTAACTGTAGAAATGAAATTGGTTTTATAAATGTATAACTACCTTGTTATATTGGTTTTAAGGGATAAAAAGTTATTTATTTGAGTTTCGTAAGGGTAAATTAGTTTTTTAAGAATTATGTATGTTTATATATGATCTATGAAAAGGTAAATTTTTGTTACATAAATGAATGTTATATTATTCCTTATTTGTGTAAAGGTAAGTCCTTTTTTCCCTTATACAACATAAGGTTAATATCCCATAACCTATGTTTTCATAAGGGTAACTCTTATACACTAGGTAATGGAAATATTCCATTTTTTTATTTTATGTAATGGTAGAATTGTGTTTTCAAGGGCTACATAAGGGTAACCCTAGTTTAATTCATAAATGTAACATGTATTTTCTAATGGTTATGTAATGGTAAAACCCTAATATGTAGGGGTATCCAATAATTTATAATTTTATAGTAAATTTAACAAGAAAACAATATAGGTTCATGGGGGATTGTTCATGCACTATGTAAGGGAATGAGATAAACTATATATGTTCACCCTCCCATTTTAAAAGGATAATTAAGGGTAAAAGGTGAACTAATTAATGGTTATGAGAGATGTGTGAATTTATCCTCTCCTTTTATAATGTTATGTATGGACAATCCAGGGCCACATAAGGGTAACACAATACTATTACATGACACATAGTGGTTGTGTATTGGGAAATACATGTTACTATTAAGAAACACAATTTTTTGGGATAAAATTAAATTATATCTTATTTTATCATTTCTTCATCTCCAAATAGTTCATATAATGTCATTTATACATTTTGAATGTCTCGAATAACAAGAAAAAATTTATTTTCCCCTTTTTTAATGTGCTTCATTACAGTGTGAGTGTTTTAAACTCTAGTTGATTGTAGATTTATCAAAAAGTAAATTAATTGGCTTAATTAGTTTGAGGTTTTAAGCAATGTGATCCAGAGAACCTGGTGTTTTTTATTTATTTATAACTTCCAAACATACACTTCTCTTTATTTCATAGCATTCTATTGTGAATTTTCCCGATCAATTTTCATTATTCTATATTGGAAAAATAATGACAATAGATAAATGATGTTTGGATTGAACATATAAGCGTTGAATATTAATTATAGGATTTTTATTAAGAAATCATAGACCATGTCTATTATAGTTGACTTTATACATAGGTCCAAACCCATGTAATATTAGGTGTTATAATGAAATAATTTAGATAGATTATTTATTTTAGGTAAGGTTAGTTTCTAAAAATCATTATTGATTTTTTTGGGAAATATTGTTAAAGGTTATTTTCATTAAAAAAACTCTTTTTACATTTTGTTTTAAAAAAAATCATAATTAATTGATTTTTTTGAAAAATAATTTATTCACAATATGGGATTTGTGATATCTTACTTTTGAAATGGTTAATATTTTAATTAGTTCATCAACACATAGTAGTGATTATTCTTTTCTAATTAATTTCTATTAAAAATTTTGATTACATTTTTTTTATTTTCTAAAAAACATTGCTCCAGTGGACATTTGGGAACCTTGCACATCGAAATAATAAATCCTAGAGTTTGTAACACAACTACATATTTTCATTATGTTTTGAAGAGGTGAAAGTTCAATATTGGTTATCCTAATATTTATATGCTGTGGAAGAACTTGAAATCATTATGATTCACATGCCGAGGTAGTGATTCCTATTGTCTAATGTATTTATTCCCATATACTAGAGAACAATTTGTAGTTTTAATGATGGTTTTACATATGTATCATCTATTGGTATACTCTCATTTTTATTTTATGGATTTTAAACCATGAATATCTATATTGGATTATATTATATTGGTTAATTTTTTCTATCACATCCTATATGTTTACCATGTTATCAATTCAGAAATGACTGTTTTGATTATTTAACTATGTTTATCATTAATTTTAATTTTTCAAATTCATGAGGATATAAAAATGTATTATTTTGAGAACAAACCAAAAATTATTTTATAAAAAGGTTTTCATTTTGAAATTACATTATAAAATGTTTTTGAAAATCAATAAATAATATTTTTCACTATGATAGAAAATGTAAAGATTCATTAGTGGTATCATATAGGAATATTTTCTCACACCCTAAATTTATGTTTGACTAGTTTCTGGCCATGTTTTATAGGAATCAGGTAAGGGAATGGAATCATGTAGATTGTTATCTTCACTTCATCGGTGTCACTATATTTTTTAGATTGGTTGTTGTTGACAGACGATTATATGGATACATGTATTTGTATTGTGTTATTTTACTAACAGGATTATAAATTTTAGATTTAATGTGAAATTCTCATATATGTGTAATATTATTCCAGATTTTACTATATCAGGGTTTCTCCTCCTTGGTTATTCATGAGTCTTTTTTTTCTATTTTAGTAATCTCTACAATGTAGTGGTCCTTATCATGTGACATTTTATGTTGACCTAGATTGGAATTTTTCAAAATGGTATCCTAACAATTACCTATCTTTTTAGTGTTAAGACACATCTTATGTCTAGTTCATGGTATTTTGTAGATAGGAGTGATGTCCATCATATTTCTGGTAGATAGTGTGGTAGTCTTACTTTCCTGCTCACATCCATGTCTATTCTCAAGGTATGATGGGTGCTCATGTATTTTTATCCAGAAAGGCATTTTTTTAGATATTATTAGATGAACATTCCAGATTTTTAATTAAATAATAATTTTCTTCAATAAAATGTATATTCCTTTCATGGAAAAAATGACATCATTAATTTCATGTTGTTTAAATGTGATAATGTGGGTTCTAAAAGATCTTAATTTTATTCAAGAACTTTTTTTAATATAATAGGATATTATATTCATGGATTAATTATGAAATACTTAATAGATTATTTTAAAGACATGTTATATAGTCGAATCCTCCAATAGATCCTTTGGTGCGGGATGTTGTCATCTTCACTACAAATACTATAGTTTCAGTAGATATTTGAACTATAGAAGGATAGTGGATCCACATATAAAATTTACCAAGTATAATCCACCTATTTTCCATAACCACTACTAAATGAGAATATATCCATGTGACTATATAAATGGATGAAAATTTATGTGGCTATTGTCTGCCTATAGTCATGGTTAACAGAAGACGATGGCTATATGCTATTTCCACATGCATTTATTGTGGATATATATTATATACATTGTAATTACCTATGACTATATGGTATTTACAAAATAAAGGTTCATGGATATACATTGTGGATATAGGAATACTTTATCCATAAAAACATATTCATATTGTGAAAGGGAGATATTTTTTAGACAAATCGGAGGGATATTGTTTTACACCAAAGGAGCGTCGAAGGAGGCCTATAGCTAGAAGAAAAAAAAACCACAACTATAGACACCTAGGAAATTACATGTTTTTATAGGAATATGTTACCATGTAAATATTCTATATCTGAAACCCTTTTAGTCCTTGGAAAACGAGCTCATGTATATATCACCCTCAAAAATTTCATATAGCTAGGGTCGCATGTGGCGTGTGGCTATAAATCAATCCACACCATAGAAATAAATATTATATATACATACAAATGTATATAAATATATAAATATAAATAATTATATACTATATAAATATATTTATTTTTATATATTCATAACACATCTTTGGGAATAGTGATAGTGTCTTTGGTCTCCTACTGTACTGAGGCGGGGTTGAAACCTCATGGATACCTATGTATATTTTTATATATATCCACAGTTCACTACCCATGGATGAAGGATAGACCATTCCAAATAAATATATACTCATGGGTACTGAGAATTCCTAGAGTTTGGTACATATAGACTAGGGATGCATTTTGCACTAGATTCCGTATTGAACTAGTATATAACCATGATAACTACATGTGTCTATACCTTCGAAGATATAGATTTTCCAATTACATCCACATATGTTATTACCATGGATATAAACTACAAATTAATTTTTCAATATTTATCGGTGATAAAATACCCCGATATTCCAAATTGTTAATAAAACAGATTTAATGGATTTTCATGTTTTTTAAAACAATAGAGGACATTAATTTGGGATTTTTAATATACATTCAAAATATAATAGGTCAGAAATAGTGAGACTTCATAGTGTAATCTATATTGCATGAGGATCTCACCTGTACCAATTTCCGGAGGATTTTCAACAAATAATTATATCCTAGAACATTGTGAATACAAAAAATCTAGGGAGTTTATTATGTTAGAGAAAGGGGAGCATTTGTTTTTGGATTATACCACCCATTTCACCGAGCTGGTTCGTCTAGAACCAAATCTGTCTTCAGATGATTAAATTAAATATTAGAGGTGAGATATGGGTTTGGGATCCAATATTTAGTCAATGATGATTCTCTTATTTCTACAGAACTTGAATAAGGTATTCGATAATGATGTTATGGCCTAGGTAGTCATAGTTGTGAAAATGGGATTGGGATGAGCTTCAATTTCTGTAGGAGGTAGCTAGGGTGTACCTTCAAGCCAAAAACAGAAGTAGAATGGTGATTTGTTTAAATTATGACTAGTTTATAATGATTTATATACAAATCAAAGGAATTTTTCATTCAATTTTTAGTTTTTTACACACCAAACCTAAGTGTATGGAATCATACAAGACATGTTATAATTATTGATGATACAGACATCATTATGGTTTCTATGGGAAAATATCCCAAGTCAATAAGGTAGAATCTACTAATATAAATGGATCTCATGTCTATTATGATATATCAAATAATGGTGGATATAAATTTTATGACAAGGGGAATACTCATTTAGTGAAGTAATCTTAGGGTGGAGCTGAGAATGAACATCATTATTTGGTGCAGTATATATTGGTGGAATCTGAGCCAGGACTAGCTACTGTAAGAGGAAAAACGTTCACTTTATGCACTATAGTGTTACCCTTATTTGATACTATTGAAACTCAATATTTTATATCATCAATTTTGGTTTATGTATTGGTATTGTGTTCATAACATAAGTAATTCATCTTGGGAAATTCCAATACCTTGACAAATATATCTCTAACAGGTTTTATGTGTCAAACATGTTGGGTGACACTACCCGACCATTAAGTGGTGTGTGATTTATTTGTTCTTTAATAGGATATTATGGACATTATCTGTGGTATGGATTTGATGGTTTCTATTAATGACAAGATCGAAATTTATCCTTATTGAGTTCAACTTCTATCTCCAGATGGGCCCTCTATTATCTGTAAGGGTGAGGGGGATTATAAATCTTAGAGATAGAGGTCCATTTTTCCTTATACTAGAGTATCATAATGCCTCTTTTGAGAGATATTCCTAGATATTATTGAACCTCATTTTATAATCCCACTTCCTATAATGTTAAGCTCATAACCTAAGGTATTTATTGTTATTTTTAGGGTTTTCTCTCTTGAGAGAGGTTATGTTGACTATTAATAATCTTATATGTATGTTTCCAATTTAAATTCCATGATAACATTTGTTAGCTAATGATTTAATAGAGCCTAAGGTTCTGCTTTCATATCATATGGGTATGACATTTCCATCCCTTAGCATATCTCCTTGGTCTTCACCTATTCAATTTCCAAATATGTTCAATGAAAGAATTATTCTTTGTGTTTATTACAAAAAGATTCATAATTTTTTAAAAAATACTTCTCTAATATAATTGATGATATTTTTTATCCACTCAGCATAGACTAGTGGACTTCTAAAGTAGAATTATAATAAGAGAATACATATTTGAGAGTCTCAGAAGAGGATTTAACTAAGACATCCATTGGGATCTAGTATATTCATTTTGAGTTTCTAGTTATTCCATTTGGTCTACCTAAATCTTTTATGGTACTTATAGAATTTATTAGATATATCTTTCATCATTATTTGGATTCATTTTTGCATATTTTTTTAATGATATTCAAATGCATTCCATGAATGCAGAAATGTACAAGGATCATTTAGATATAGTGATCACAATCTTGATATAACATCATTTGAATTGTATTCTTTCTAAATTTCATTTCCCTACAATATAAGTGAAATGAGGTGTGTGTGAGTGGACCCTAATAAGTTTCATGTAGTATTATCTGAGGATAAAACCAAGCATATGTTTGATATATGGATCTTCATAGAACTAGCTTGCTAATTTAGTTGTGTTACTTATTCTTTTTACCATATATAATCACTATAAACATCAATACACCATAAGGACATTAAATTTGAGTGGAAATACATGTTTCTAAAATATTTCAAGGAACTAAAAAAATATGTTGACATCAGTTCTGGTTCTAATTATTCCAGAATTTAGTTTGGGATATTTTATTTTATGTGAGACCTTGATTTTTTTATTGGTATTTTCCTGATATATAGGATAAAGGTTGTAGCCTTAATATCCCTCTAATAATTCCCTCATGAGATGAACAACCCTACCCATTTCCTCTAGTTGATAGATGTTCTGATTTTTCTCAAAAGATTATTCTAGTATCTCTTTAGGTAGTGGATTATGGTATATTATGATCATAAGATCATAATTTATATATTTAATCATTTGGATTTGAATTTTTTATAGAGGAACTGGGTTGAGTATCTCTAGCCAAAAAAATTTTGTAATGAATATACATAGGAAAAGGGAAATGTGGTCACTGATGCATTGAGTAGAAAATTATTGACTCAAACAACAAAGGTATCAATATAGGAGTGGTATCTAATGAGTTTTTTCATGAATTTTTTTTGAGTGGTATAGGCTTGTGGGAAGACATTCATATGTTTTATAATGTCTGAATCATAATCTTATGTTTACATTCATCACTAATATCTTAGAGACAATGATTGAATGTACTTTAGAAAAATCCTAAATAGTTGGGAGACTTCGTTTGATTGGTATTAGTATCCCATGGATTCATTCTATATTTAATATGGGTTGGTAATTTATATTCCTCTATGTAAGGATTTTAATGAAAATTGAATCCAATATTTTTTTCCATACACCCAATGACTACTAACAAAAATCATTACGGGATATTTTCCTATAGGTGTTCGGGGGTGTGTAATTCAATTCGTGATTTCATATCATGGTCCTTTATTTCTAATTGAATTATAGAAGAGCACTAGACAACTGCTAGTTTACTGAAACATTTTTCCATTAGAATATTTAAGTGATGTTATATATCGATAAAAAAATTAATTATATTACTATAGACTCCTCGAAGGATATATGTTACTTTGGAATTAATTGATTGAATTACTAAATCAACCCATTTTATTCTTATTAAAGAGATAATAGAGGTGTAAGCTCTAGGACACAAATATATCCCATAGGTTTTTAGTGTCAATGGTGTTCCTTATAAAATTGTATTAGAATGATACCCTAGTTTCACATGTACATTTTAGAATTATCTTCATGAATAAATGATAACCTAAATAATATTATTCTAAACTTAAAATACTCATATGGATGGGAATACTGATTGATCTATCCATATTCTTGAGGATATTATTAGGTATTATGATATATATTTTGGTGGTTCACCATTAAAAAATCTATATTTTTTAAATTTATCTTAAAAATAGTTATCATGATTCGATTAAATTATATCCTCATAAAGAATTGTTTGAAATAACATGTAGATATACCATATTATATGTGGATATTGGTGAGATGTTCTTGGTCATATCAATCCATATCCAGGAGATGATGAAAAAGGGAAATCTAATCTAGAAGAGTTATGTGACTCATTAGTTTCCTTAAAAATTTTATTTGGACCATCATTACCTCCCACTAGTGTTTTAGGTTGGATAATGATTCTTTCATAGAGTGCCTTATTCATTTGGGAATTTTCAGTTAAAAATAATATTAATTTGGAACCATGTATTGTTGTACCTTTTGTGATCATTAGATATAATGGAAAGGATACTTATAAATTAGTCATGTTGTCCTAATTAATGTATATTAATATCATTTTCATTATTTTTCATCTGAGGTGGTATCAACAAGTAAATTCCAATATGATTGAATATAAGGAATTTATCATTATAATGAAACATCTATAGTTAAAAACCAATTCAAATTATGGGTCACCAAGATAATATATTTCATGTTAAAATAAGTCCCTTTGTAAGGGTAATGTGGTAATACAGATGGTAATTCTATGAGACATGGGAGCATGAATTATTTTTGAGGTACTTGTCCCCTTCTCACCATTAAATTTAAAAATAGTTACCACATTCAGTAGGTAGAAAGAATTATATTTGGGAAAATTTTAACACAAATATAATTTATTTCATGTATATTCGTTGGTTTATGAGAATTTATTTTGTTTTTTTAGCGATATTTACTCTTTGAATCTTTCTTAGTTTGAATTACTCTTTAGAACCCCTTTTGGTCTTAATTTGTATGCCCTTTCAATTGAAATGAAATAGTGATTACCTCTGTATTTACCCATATACATGTTATTTTTTTAACATAAGGGTAACTCCCTCTTTATATAGTCTACATAATGGTTCGGAGGAATTTTACTAAATTTTAGAAGAGTATATTTTCTTTATATGCGCATCTTAAGTGATGATATTCATTACATATGGGTAGATTTGAGTTTCATAGTGTTTAGTGGTGTCTTTAATTATTTGAGAAAGGGTAGTTCCATTGTTCCATAAAATACATAATGGTAAGATCCCATTACCAAAGGACGCATAAGGGTAACTCATATTCATTTCATAAATGTAATATTATTCTTTCAATGGTTTTAAAAGTGTAGCCACAGGCTCTCAAATGGTATATATGGGTAATGAAAAACACAATGTCAAAGTAAACTAAATTTTAAAAAGGATATATAAGGATAAAACCTCAATGCATTATGATATCCCTAACATAATAAAGGTTTCATAATGTTAACATGTAAACTATGTAAGATTAAGGGAGTTGGTTCATGTGTTACGTAAGGGTAGTGTATGCACTAATTTTGGGTAACCATTTATTTAGAAATGTTGTTTATGTATTCCATGGGAATTACATAATGGTCGGGAGATTTGTGTAAGGTTAACACTTCCTTATAAAAGGCTAAGTAAGGTTATTCCAAGGCTCTGTAAGGCTATCCCAATACCCTTAGGTGACACATATAGGTTGTGTAAGGGTAAATCCATGTTACCGAAAAATAGTTCTATTTTGGGAGAAAAATAATTAACAACATGTTTTATAATTTATTATTCTCTAGAGTTACCATGTAAGATATTTTATTTATTTTAAAGGTTGGTAGACAGGCTTACATCATTATTTTGTATAGTTTAATTTTTTTACTTCCTTTATTTGAGATTTAAATTCCCAATAGCATTTAAATGATTAAAAATATAATTAATTTGGGTAACTAATTCACGATTTTTAGCGATGAAAAACAAAATGCGTGGTATTTATAATTATTTAAAATATCCAAACATGACATGTTATTAATTTTCTTTTATTCTCATTATAAGGTCATGAAATAATCTTACCTCTCATCCACTCCAAAAATAACAGGAAGGGATAAATGTTTTTTCATTGAATATCCAAACCTTGACTCTTAACTGGATATTTTTTCATGAATCGATTGACTATGTATGAGGTATGTGTCTTTATACTTTGATGATTACTCACATAATAATATTTATTCTAATAAAATCCTTATGGATAATAATTTATTTTATGTGATAATAGCTTCTAAACATCTATGATGCATTTTTTCAAGAAGTGTTTGTAATGATTTTTATCCTTAAAAGTAGTTAATGTCCATTTTAGGTTCAATAATAATCCAAAATAATGTATTTGTATCTAAAATGATTTTTTTTGGTCAAGGGAGTTTTGATACTTAATTTTTTAAAATGATTATTATTTTTAAATTGATTTTAAAATAAAGGGCGGGGTGATACATTACTTTTGAAAAATCATTTATAAATAGTGATTATGGTTTATGTTTTTGTTATTTAGAAACATTTAACATGAGAAAATTTGGGAACCTCGGGGATTGAAACATTAAAAAATTGATTTAATAATATAACTAGTTATTTTCAAAAGTTCGACATGAGGTAATAATCGAAAATTGGGTAGCCTGATGTTGACAATCGATGTAGGACTCGATATCATTAGGATTCAATAGTAAACATAGTGTTTCATGTTTGACTAGAAATTTATTCCATTAGTATATATCCAAAACTGTGTTTTGAAAGATGATTTTACTTGTTTATAATTTTTTATATACCCGCATATTTATCATTAATTTTTTTTCTCATGGACATCAAAATTGGGTTGTATTATCTTGGGTACCTTTGTGTACCATGCTTTATTTTTTTAACATGTTATATTTCCTGATATGGTTGTACTAATTATTTCCATTTATTAATCATTATTATTTCATTTTATATTATAGATTCATTGAATATGTAATCTTTTGAGAGGAATCCAATGCATGTTTTACAAAATGGTTTTAATTTTGAATTTTCATTATAGATAAGTTTATTTTAAATATAGAGCTAAATAGTTTCAATGTTATAGATATTGTACAATTTATCTGGTGGTATCCTTTTGTGACCCATGATCAAAACGTATTTCATATTTATGTTGGTTTTAGACCTCGTATTGTAGAACTTAATTAATAGTAAGGGAGTTATGTAGTTTTTCAGCTTCTCTTCGTAGTTTTCGTCTTGTTTTTTAGATGTGTTAGTGGGGAAAAACAATAACCTATAGACATGTATTTTATTATACTATTTTAATTTTAGGAAAATCCTTTCTATATTGAAGTTTTCTATCTCAAGGATCTATAATATTCTTCTATATTTTACTCTTTCATTTTATCTATTACTTGGTTATTCATGAGACGTGATTTCTAATTTGTTTGATCTTTACCTTATTGTTGGTCTTCTTGGATTACAAGTATAGTTTCCCAGGATGGTTCATTAGATGAAACAAAATTATCATAACATCCTAAAAAATACATTCATCATTTTTATCAATAAAGTATAACTTTTGAAAAAATATCCCCATGAAACAAAAAAGATAAAATAAAAAATTTATCCATTTTCACAATTCAGATAAGAACATTCATAAAAACAAAAAATTATTTAATTCAACTCAAAATGAAACATTTTAAATCTTATATCATTAGTATACAGTCGATAAATAATGAAAACATCATATTAATAAATTAGTTTTTTATTGTAATAATTTAATAAGTCAATTTATATTTTCATATTAGGTAGACCATTCCAATGTTTTTTACACCATGATCACCCCCTTTTAGATTATTATTAGAGATTTTTAGGGTTACATTAGATGGGATACTCTCATAAGATTAGGTTACTAAAGGAATAGTGGTTTCCATAGTCCATATGATGTAGTTGAAAAAAAATCTCCACTCAACAATCCAATAATCATAACCATTTTAATTTGGATAATTCCACAAATAAATAACTAAGTGATGGGAGAAATGTCATGGAAGGCACATTTAATAGTAAAATATAGATCAAGGATCACTAAATGAGTATGATGTATGGGGTCATAAACTTTAGTAGGGTAACATTCATCATATTTTCTTTATAAAAATATATAATATATGATTATACCCCCAAGAATTGTTTTCCCATAGGTTATGAATTAATTTATAACAATCAAATTGAGATTATTTATAGTTATAACTTATAGGATAGTATGATATTGGTATCTAGTATTGAAAAATTTACACAAGGAGAATCATTATTAGTATATAAATATAAATTTTATATAAATAAATTATATTACCTCGGATTCTGAGGTGTTAGATACCATTTGTGAATTAAAAATTTGATTGAAATATTTTATGGAATCATTAATGTGGTAAAAAAAATTGTATATTCTGGATATGTATAATAATATTTATAACATTTTACTAAGAATTCAATGGATGATTATAATCCCACTTACCTAAGGTATTATTTTCTTGCACTTAAAAGTGACAAACACATCCAATGAATTTTAAAAGATGTATTTTTATGACTATTAAATTTTGAATCATTTAACCCTAGAAAAAATTGTTTTTTAGTCAAGATAGCCAATAATCCTTTCATAAGATAATGTGAAAGGTTTAGAAAAATATTATATCTAACACATTTTGATTTATGTACACCAATGAGTACTTATGAAATTGGTGCATTTATTTAACTCATAACTGTAACAACCTGAGATTGTATGAAAAATATTCTTTTAATTTCATTGATGTCTTCTATTATACACTACACCAAGTTTATCTTGTACAATATGAAACACCGTATTAGATTTCAGTATACGCAACACTATTCTTGGCTCGTGTTACACACAATTTCAAGATTGTTTTGTGGAAGTTATTCTATGCAACATTAAGTATAGATTTTGTTTAATGTATAAATGAAATAAGTTTTGATTATGTTATACGCAACACCAAACGGTGCTTTAACTACACGCAGCCCTGACTTGGCTTGAATTACACGCAATCAAGACCTTCCTTGATAGTGTGTGTAGTACGCAATACCGAGTTTCACTAAACGAGATATAATATTATTATTATTATGAACTAGCCATTATGTATAGTAATACCCAATTTCTGAAATTTTATAAATTTTATTTTTCAAAATGGACTTCATTTTTGGATTTGGAATATCACAATTTTCCTATGGTGAATTTTTGGTATTTGTCTAAAAACATTCAATTTTTGATAAATAGAGAAAACACTAGGTTACTATTTAAAAACCGACTTTTTATTTAAATATTTATTTATTTTATATAAATTTATTTTAGGTCAAAATTGATACATAATACCTATATAAGTTCAATGTAATTCAGTTGAGTCATTTTATAATAATTTTCTATATATAAAAATTTTATTGATCTTTTCATTGTCTTTTACCTACCTCCTAGGAGCATTTTGCAAACTTACAGAACACATAATTTTATCTCTTATGTGAGTGAAATTTCAAAAATCCGAGAGACACGGTTAATATCAAGGACTAAAATATGGTTCAATGAGATGAAAATAATTTTTAGTGAATAGTAACTTTTTACTTTTATTTACCACGGTTAAAAGTAAGTAGGGTAATTAAGGGTAAAAATGATATTATTATTACCATAACACATTTCCTAATTATATTTTATAAGTGTAATTCGCCCAAAAACAACCTTAGGAATAAAATATGACCATTTAGGTTCACTTGGATTAGATTACGACAATTATTATTAATTTTTTTAAAGAAGGGTTAAAATAGTTAAAATCAAAGTTTAATAACTAAATAATTTTTAATATAGAGTTATACATAAGATAAATTAGACAATAAATATTCATTAGAAATCTGAAAAGCTTTCCTACATACTGGTATTTTATTAATAATTGTTAGACATTAAATAAGTTAATTTCATTATGACACAATGATGATGTAGTAATTACCTTATTAATGAAATATTAACATAATTGATATTATAAATACACAATTAAATGTAATTTGAAAATTTATATGAATTAAATAAATTTTCTAATTTAATATTACATGTTATTATTGATTTAAATAACTTTTTTCGAACTAATCATTCTGTTATGATTTTTACAAAAATCAATTAAAAAATAGTGTCAAAATTGATATAAAATAGTTTTTAAAACAAATATTATATTATTAATTGTTTTTATATTCTTAAAAATCTAAGGTTTGGCCAAGATACTTATATCATGATTAGTGTATCATTAATGTACCACTTGGGGGTCTCTTGGATTTATATGGTATGTTTATTAACTATATAATATAAAAATACAAAGTGACATGGTAAATGTCAATCTAATTAACTAAGAGTTAAAATTATAAGATAAGGTTAATATAATGACCCAAACCTGTCTAAAATCTATTTGTTGAGAGGATTCCGACCCATCCCAACTTCATCTTCGAATGAAATCAATTAGGAGCTATTAAAAACCGAATATGACTTTATTATAAAATAATATTTTAAGTTTTTCCAAAGGTGCCCCTCTCCTCCCTTGTAAAAGGGCACCTCCTCTCTCATCTCATCACACCACTTCGATCCTTCAAGCTCAGAAAACCCCTGAAAATTTATCTTTTACACTTCCATAGTAATATTCAAGAGGTGTTGGTCTTCTTCAATGATTAATTTTAGTGCCCTAAGGGTTGGTTTCAAAGAGGTGGGTCGAAGAAGAGGTAATATCCGTTACCGATTCTTTCAAATTTATTTCATCTTATACTTCTTTTTCATTAGTTGCTTCATTATTAAGTAAAAACATCATTATCAATAACATACTCGTATGTTATTAAAAATATTAAACAACCCTATTTCACCTTCTATCCATCCTATGGAAAACGAAATCACAGCGTGTGCGTACGTACAGAATACCGTCACCACGACGCGATGAGATTCATTCTCCATGTTAACCATTCATGAATTATTATAAAGTATATATAATGAATAATAATGAGATATATGACATAATAATGATATTGGATTTATGTGTATATATATTTCATCTACTTAATTCTATTCAATTCAATATGGAAACGAAAAAACCGTGCATGCGTACGTACGGACTACCGTCTCCATGAACAATGTATTTCATTCCATTTATCGATCTATCATATATATATAGTATATGCTGAATATATATTATATATAAATCATGTTTTACATTCTGTAATTATGTGAATCAGGAT
Source organism: Viscum album (assembly GCA_963277665.1). Lineage (NCBI taxonomy): Eukaryota > Viridiplantae > Streptophyta > Magnoliopsida > Santalales > Viscaceae > Viscum > Viscum album. The sequence goes on along the minus strand of OY728127.1, from coordinate 2,132,523,291 downwards.
ATAAGTAAAAATATCAAGAACAACAAGTCGAAACACGTACAATAAATGAAACGATTTTACCCAAATCGCTTCTTTTACATCGAATTTACAAAAGAACAGGTAATATAAATTCATAAGTAAACTATATATGATATAATAACAATGAATATGATTCTGCAATAAGTCAATGACATTATTTAAATCATTATATAGAAGGTTCAGATACATACAAAGCATATCAGACATAAGGTAAGGGATAACTATTCTGATCACGTTCTTATCCGAGATTGATTATTCGTAAGTATTTACTAGGGTTATTGTTATCATCAATGTCCATGTTTCCTAAAAATGGTTTCAGGTAATTTTGAATTTCTTTTAAACCAATTTTTACTTTTACTACATGGTATGTAAGAAATCTTTCTTTTTTTAACATACGAGGTTATTTTTGACTTTTCCGAAAAAAGTACGAGGAGAACGTTATTTTTAACATATATGGAATGAACGGATTTTTACGATTTCATATCAGCTAATTTTCAAGAAGCCTCTTCTACAATTTTTATTGTTTATTTTTAATGAAATCATTTTATTTTAAAATTGTGTGGCATTTTGTGAAAAGAAAGGGTTTTTTAAGAAGAAATAATATTTTCCTCAAGAATTCTTTTCAAGTGTTTTATCAAAACCATTTTCCATATACGATGACATTATTTAATATATGTATGTTTCAAGTATACTGTATCTATGATTTACATGGTTTCACTTTTCTTATGATGAAATGATATCAATTTATTTTATATGGATTATGTGATGATGGGATGACATTAATGAAACCCATTTTATTCTTTGGGTTACGATGAATGGTTTATATTTATTTTGTGGCACAAGTAAGAATGATTTCATTATGAGATGGGTGGTACCTATATCTCCCTCCAATGCATTGGGTAAAGATTTATATCTCATGAGATAGACATGGCTAGAATGGTAAGTTAATCGGGTTCAGTAATACATGACTGGAACGAGGAGTGAACACGATTCAGAAAGGGACTTTGTCCACTAAGATGATCTTGGTAGCAATGCCTTGGATACTATGGAAATCATATCATGTGATTAATGGCTTCCACAATCACATGTTTTGTTCCCATGCAATTTTATCATGATTAATGTTTATTTATGATCTATGCCTTTTGTACTGCCATGTTTTATGTCATTTCCCAAAATATTGATGTTTAAAAATTATGTTCATGTTTTTAAGTTCAAATGTATATGATTTGTTTTATTTTATCCATGCTTACCCTTACTGAGCATTTGAGCTCACCCTTTATATGTTTTGTTTTCGCCATTATTTGAAGAAAGGTTTTAGGTAAGAAAACCAAAAGGGTAAGACCATTATGGGAGATGTTGAAGATCCTTCACCATGATTAAAATATTATGTTCCGTGTTTCCAAAGACACTAAACTTTTACGATCCTTTGGTGTCTGTTTTTGTTATGTATTATGTATTCCACAAAAGTAATGTAATGTCTATGTACATCTAGATTTTTGTCTCTATAGCTGGTATCAGAAGAAAGTTTTAGTTAAGATTTGGAAACTAGGATGCGACCTTTAGTGAGATCCCTAGAGATATTTCTACGTTATGTCTAGGGATGTCCCAAAGGTTAGGTATACGTATAGGTTATAGTCCTAGAATTACGGAAACGATATTAGAATTAAACCTAAGATGTTAGATATCGAAGGTACTCATCCTTTATTATGTTGTTTTCCCTAGTATGATTTTTGCCTCTCACACTATTCTTTTTGGGTTTTAGACGATGGCTGGAACCCGAAGGAACCATATTAATCAATGTAATGGACAATGCAATGATTTTCCTGCTGAAAAAACCAATGTTATGGGAGATGGAGAGAAAAATATTTTTTCTATACTTACACAAGCTATGAATCATTCTCGACTTCCAAATGAGCAGAGAAGCGAACAATATTCAATTGAGTCCATCATGAGGCAACGTCCACCTTATTTCAGTGGGTCTTATGATCCACTTGTTTCTGAATAATGGATTAGTACCATTGAAAAGATATTTTCCATACTTCGATGTTTGGAACATGAAAAAGTATTTCTGGCTATTTACCGTTTAGAAGGGGAAGCAGATCAATGGTGGACTCTAATTAAGAATACGAGGGACTGAGATGAAATTGAATCCATAGATTGGGATGAGTTCAGGAACTTATTTTTCAATAATTAATTCCCTTGTATTCTTCTAACAAAGATGGAAAAGGATTTCCTTGAGCCTAAGAAAAGGGATGATGAATCTGTTGGTATATATGAAGTGAATTTTACAAGGCTAGTAAGGTATGCATCTGGCTTTATCATCCAACCTGAAAGTAAAGTTGATCGATTCTTAAGTGGCTTAAAACCAAGTCTTTGAAGGGAATTGTCTATAAGAGACATCAGTATCTATGAAGAAGTTCTATGTTGTGCTATCAAGGTAGAAATGGAATTTGGTGATACATATCCATCACATGGTTTGGACAAGAAACGAAAGACGCAGTTCAAGGAGAAATCTCAGAACAATGGTGAAAAGAAGATGAATTTTTCATTATGCTCAATGTGTGGAGAGAAGAATGGTGGAGATTGTCTTAAACGGACTAGAACATGCTTTTAGTGTCGAAAAGAATGTCATCGAGAAGAAAAGTTTCGAAGTAAGGGAAAAATGGTTGATAATGATGTGAATAACGAAAAGACTGCAGAGAACGCACCACTAAGACTTCAATGCTTCAAGTTCAATGAAATGGGCCATTGGGATAATCAATGCCCTAATCCAAGGGTTAATGATGATCGACATGAGCAACCAATTAAGGAAAAGAACAAAGGGAAGTCACATGCGATCACTATTGGAGATGTTGAATATGAAAATGATGTGGTGTAATAATTAATTATTTCTATAATGGGATTCCAAAATAATGTTGTATATAGTATTGTGGAATATTGGAATATTTATGTATTGGTCTATTGTGGTTTTCAATAATTTCATTGTACCGGTAACCATGGAAAGTGATTTAGATATTTTTGGAAGGAATATGATATTCACATAATAAATGGATAAGGAGAAAATGAATTGTTTGACAGTATTCATGAGGTGATGACTGATATAAAGAAAAAAGTTATATTATGGTTTGAGTATATAGAATTTTTTGATTTAGGTATGTGGAAAGAGTTAACTTTTGACAACATTCAAGTTTTCACTATGATTCAATGGCTATTAATTTTTCAAGAGAATACATGATTAAGGTATTCACATGTTTTGAATGTGACCAACAAGATATATCTTATATGGGGGATAAATGAGGTTATTCACATGCTCGGTATATGACATTTCTAGAAATCATTTTATTTATACTATAAGATTGGACAGAAGTATTTTGGATAAGCCTAAAGATTGGAATGGATTATGTTGGACATAAGTTAGTATTGTTTAAGGCTATAAATTTTTTGATATTATTAATGGAATGTTATAATAATGTAGTTTTAGAAAAAGGAAAACTTGCAGGATGGGCGACAACCCGTCGCGTCAGACAAGGATGCGGGAATCGAACCCACAACCAAAGTGCAACAGGCCTTTGTCGCCTACCACTATCCTACAGGAAGTCCCTGGTTAGTAGAAACTAGGTTTATTTTATTAAGCTCTATGATAGCTGATTTATAAGTCTATTTTAGAAACCATATATGATTAATCACAGCATAGATGGACTTCTGTATATTTAATAAATTGTGCTGAACTTTTTGCAATAGAAATAGATGGAATGACCTACCATTATATCGCATAATCTGCTAACACTTCACAGAAGACAAATTCAACTTCATTTATTTATGATATGTAGTGGAAATTGTTCGATGAATGAGCAACGGTGAGATTGTACCAAAATAATGTAAGTATTTATTTTAATTCAACAATCCTATAACTTTAGGGAAATGATCTTGAAAAAAGAAATGATGTCCTAGTGCCCCCATATCTAATGAATCGGATGGTACCTTAGACCATCACGAATTTATGGCTTTGTGATTGTTGCCTTTTTCAAATCCATGTCCTCTATCAATATTCATAAGAAGTTGATGGTTATATTTCTCTTCCATATCCATATTTTCAGTTATGTTCTACTATGTGGAAACCCAATGATTAGTTAATTTGGGTAACCATTATGTTTCATACTTTAGTTTTTAAATTCATGTTTTGGTATTCCTTTTTACAGTGTGGGTTTCTATTAAAGAAACTTTCAAGTAGTAAACCATTTTGAACCCAGAAGAATTTCGAGGGCGAAATTCATTTTAAGGGGGGTAGAATGTAACACCCCGAGATTTTATGAAAAATATTCTTTTAATTTCATTGATGTCTTCTATTATACACTACACCAAGTTTATCTTGTACTATACGCAATACTGTATTATCTTTCAGTATACTCAACACTATTATTGGATTTTGTTACAGAAATTTCAAGTTCGTTTTTTTAAATTATTCTAAGAAACATTAAGTATAGATTTTGTTTTATGTATAAATGAAATAAGTTTTGATTATGTTATATGCAACACCAAACCGGGCTTTCAGTACATGCATCCCTGACTTGGCTTGCATTACATGAAATCAAGACCTTCCTCGATAGTGTGTGTAGTATGCAATACCGAGTTTCACTAAATGATATATTATTATAATAGTATTTTGAACTAGCCATTATGAATAGTAATACCCAATTTTTGAAAATTTATAATTTTTTTTTTCAAAATGGACTTCATTTTTGGATTTGAAAATTTTGAATTTATCCTAGGGTGAATATTTAGTATTTTTCTGAAAACATTTAATTTGTGATGAATAGTGAAAACTCTAGGTTCCTATTTAATAACCGACTTTTTATTAAAATAATTATTTATTTTATTTAAATTTATTTTTGGTCAAAATTGATACATAATACCTATATAAGTTCAATTTAATTCATTTGGAGTCATTTTAAAATAATTTTCGATATATAAAAATTTTATTGAACTCTTCACCGTCTTTTACCTACCTCCTAGGAGCTTTTTTGCAAACTTACATAAAACAGAACATTACCGCTTCTATGAGTGGAATTTTGACTATCCAAGAGACACGGTTAATATCACGGACTAAAATGTGGTTCAATGAGATGAAAATAATTTTTGTTCCATAGTAACTTTTTACTTTTATTTACCACGGTTAAAAGCAAATAGTGTAATTAAGGGTAAAAATGATATTATTATTACCATAACACGTGTCCTAATTCTATTGGATAAGTGTAATTCGTCCAAATACATCCTTAGGAATAAAATATAACCATTTAGGTCCACTTGGATTAGATTATGACATTTATTATTAATTTATTTAAAGAAGGGTTAAAATATTTAAAATCAATTTTTAACAGCTAAATCATTTTTAATGTAGGGTTATACATAAGATAAATTCGACAATAAAAATTAATTATAAAGATAAAAAAGATTTAATACATAATGTTATTTTATTTATAATTTTCAGACAATAAATAAGTTAATTTATTTATGACATGATGATGATGCAGTAATTACCTTTTTAATGAAATATTAACATAATTGATGTTATAAATACACAAATAAATGTAATTTGAGACTTTTTATGAATTCAACCAATTTTCCTGCTTAATATGACATGTTAGTATTGATTTAATTAACATTTTTCTAACTAATTATGCTGTTATGATTTTCAACAAAAATTAATTACCAAATAGTGTCAAAATTGACAAAAAAATAGTTTTTAAAACAAATATTATATTATTAATTTTTATTATATTCCTAAAAATCTAAGGTTAGGCCAAGATACTTATATCATGATAGTTGTGTCATTAATGGACAACTTTGGGGTCTCTTGGACGTATATGGTATGTTTATTAACTATATAATATAAAAATACAAAGAGACATTGTAAATGTCAATCTAATTAACTATGAGTTAAAACTAAAAGATATGGTTAATATAATGACCCAAATCTATCTAAAATCTATCGGTTGAAAGGATTTCAACCCATTCCCACTTTATCTTAGAATGAAATCAATTTTGAGCTATTAAAAACCGAATATGACTTTATTATAAAATTTATTTTAAGTTTTTCCTAAGGTGCCCCTCTCCTCCCTTATAAAAGGGCACCTCCTCCCTCTTCCCCTCACACCACATTTAGCATTCAAGCTCGGCCAAACCCTGCCATTTTCTCTTCTCCACTTCCCTAGTAATATTATAGAGGTATTGGCCTTCTTCAAAGGCCATTTTAGTGCCCTAAGAGGAGGTTTCAATGAGGCGTGTTGAAGAAGAGGTAATATCCATTACTGATTCTTTCTTATTTATTTCTTCTTCTACATACTCTTCATTAGTTATTTCATTATGAAGTAATAACATAATTATCACTAATATACTGGTATGTTATTATAAATATGAGACAACCCTATTTCAACTTCTATCCATCCTACATAAAACGAAATCACCGCGCGTGCATACGTACAGAATACCGTCTCCACGAAGCGATGAGATTTATTCTCCATGTTAACCATTCATGAATGATTATAAAGTGTATATAATAAATATTAAAGAGATATATTAAAAATAATGATATTGGATTTATGTATATATACTTATGTCATCTACTTAATTTCATTCTATTCAATAAGGAAATGAAAACAGCGTTCATGCGTACGTACGGCCTACCGTCTCCATGAACGGTGTGTTTCATTCCATTTATCGTTATATCATATATATATAGTATATTATGAATAAATATTATATATAAATAATGTTTTAAATTCTATAATTATGTGAATCAGGATATAAGTAATAATATCAAGAACATCAATTCGAAACACGTACAATAAATGAAACGATGTTACCCAAATCGCTGCTTTTAAATCGAATTTACCAAAGAACGGGTAATATAAATTTATAAGTAAACAATATATGAAATCATAACAATGAATTTGATTCATTAATAAGTCAATGACATTATTTAAATCATTATATAGGAGTTTCAGATACATATGAAGCATATCAGACATAAGGTAAGGGATAACTAATCCATTCTCGTTTTTATCCGAGATTGTTTATTCATAAGTATTTACTGGGTTTATTGTTATCATCCATGTCCATGTTTCCTAAAAATGGTTTCATATATGTTTAAAGTTTTTTTAAAAATTTTTTACTTTTACTACATTTTATGTAAGGAATCTTTTTTTTACCATATGAGGTACTTTTTGACTTTTCCGAAAAAAGTATGAGGAGAATGTTATATCTAACTTATACGGCATGAATGGATTTTTACGATTTCAGATCACATAATTTTAAAGAATCCTCCTCTACATGTTTTAATGGTTATATTCCATAAAATAATTTTCTTTTAATATTGTGTGGAATTTTGTGAAAAGAAAATGGTTTTTAAGAAGAAAGGATATTTTCCTCATGAATTATTTTCTAGTGTTTTATCAAAACAGTTTTCCATCTAAGATGACATTATTTCATATGTCTATGTTTCAAGTATAATTTATCTATGATTTACAAGTTTCACTTTTCTTATGATGAAATGATATCCATTTTTTTATATGAATAATGTGATGATGGGATGATGTTTATGAAACCCATTTTATGCTTTGGGTTACGATGAATGATTTATGTTTATTTTGTGGCACAAGTAAGAATGATTTCATTATGAGATGGGTGGGACCTATATCTCCCTACAATGCATTGATTAAAGATTTATATCTCTTGAGATAGACATGGCTGGAATGGTATGTTACACCGGTTCAGTAATACAGGATTGAAACGAGGAGTGAACTAGATTCAGAAAGGGACTTTGTCCACTAAGATTGTCTTGGCAGCAATGCCTTGGCTACTGTGGAAATAATATCATGTGATTAATGGTTTCCATAATCACATGTTTTATTCCCATGCTATTATATCATGATTAATGTTTCTTTATGATCTATGCCTTATGTACTACCATGTTTTATGTCATCGCCCATGATTTAATGTTTAAACATTATGTTCATGTTTTTATTTTCAAATGTATATGACTTGTTTTATTTTATCTATGCTTACCCTTACTTATCATTTGATCTCACCCTTTATATGTTTTATTTTCCCCATGATTTAAAGAAAGGTTTTAGGTAAGAAAACCAAAAGGGGACGATCATTATGGGAGATATTGAGGATCTTTCACCATGATTAGAAGATTACATTCTGAGTTTCCAAAGACACTAAACCATTACGGTCCTTTAGTGTCTGTTTTTGTTATGTATTAATTATTCCGCAAAAGTAATTTAATGTCTATGTAAGTTTAGATTTGGGTCTCTACAATAACATTTACTGGTGACTTTATTTTTTTTATAAATGTTTTTCTAATGAAACACATGTATGAAATTTTTTAGGATGTTTTAAGTGTTTCAAAATAAAATAAATAATAAACCATTCATAGGTATTACAATTCTATGATTATATTGAAGGGGTGAATACATAGACTGACAAATAATTGATCATCTCAGGGATTATAAAATTGTTTCAAAACTCAATCCTCTTAGAGAAACACAATTAAATGATTTTTCTGTGAGGATGAATCATAAATTTTTAAAACTGGTTGGATAAATAATAATTCATTGTCATCTTTATAGTTCATTCAAGTATCATTATATTAAATATTTTGTATTTATAATGAACCATGTTCCTTCTAAATCAATTTTAAAGACACTATATCATATACAAAAAAGGAATAATCTAATTATATATATTATAATTATTTTGGGTTGTTAGTTATATTATCAGTAATTGGATTTCAATAATTTTGACACCAAATGTAACAAATTGTTTTTTTAATTATCCCATGGAAAATATGAGATAAATTTTCAATAGTCCTACTAAACATAATGTGTTTTTGGGCCAAAATTGTGTCATTTATGAGAAGAAATATCTAATTTTAGGAGTCTGTTGTAGGAAATTTTAATATATATAAGTTTAAGACTAAAATATTAATAGTTTTGATATTTAGGTTGTGTTTTATTCAAAATATTTTGCAGGATGAGAATCGAATCTAGATATATAAGAAGATTGATGTTTTGGTTTAGTTAATCTAGAACATGATAGAAATTTATTTCTCATAGAAAATGATAATGAATTAATATATACAGGATATGAATTATCTATATACGAGGAGGAAATTATGAGTTCAAATTGAGATAAATTATTAAAATCCACGGAATCTAATGTAAACTCTATATACACTAATCAAATTTAAAAAATATTGGATACACCTTAATAGGTAAGACAAATAGGGTGAAAGTGGTTTTTCCATAAAAAGGATGACATGGATAATAGATTATCTACCAACAATGTATTCCTTGTTCATAATAGTTTCATGAAATTTCAAGGTATTGACTATTAAGAAATTTTTTCACATATTTTGATGATAAAATCTTTTCAGATTTGGATAGCCCTATAGACTCATTACGATGGGATATTTAAAATATATTTCAAAACTACATTACATAATAGTAATTTAGTGTAGGATGTGTATATAATACCTCAAAATAATTTAATGTTCCAATTAAGGCAGTTAAGTTATTAAATCGTCAACTGTACATTAATATAGTTAAGCAAGATACCTAGAGTTGGAATTTATTTTTTAATAATGAAATCCATGATACAATTTTAATCCTGAAAAATTATCATTATTCTGTATAAAAAATATTATTTGAAGTATAGTTATGTTTATGATATTTTATAGGGATTACCTATCACTTATTGGAAATTATATCCCCACTCTTCACTCACTGAAGATCTGGTTGGGTAAGGGATTTTAAATGAAACACATGGGTAAAATATATATACACATGGTTTGAAGATCTATTGGTATAATTATAAGGATATTCTTGGACTTATTCAGGACACATATATTAGTACATTTATAAATAATTCAATTTTATATAAATCTAAAAATGTTTCTTTTCTATTGTTTTATGGAAAGAATCAATGTTTTATTCTAGATCCTTCTAATGAGTTAATATAAATTTTTATAATACCTTTATGTATCCACTATCTATTATATCTTGTAATATATCATGTATCACTAACTAGATGTGTCGCTTTCTCATTAAATAACTAGAACATATCAATACATTCCCAGTGAGAACCATTTGATTTCTCTGATGAACATTATTATAAACATATGAACTACTATGGATATATTAATTACATTTGGTCTAGTGGATGATATCTACAGAAAACTTTATGTTGATACTAGTTTCAAATCTTATAGGGTGATTTAAAATATAAATATGGTAATATTTTCTTAAGTACTGGTGCTATAACATCTAATAGTTATAAAAAAATCCAACCTAGTAAACTCATTAATACAGGAATAATATATCACATCATTGAATGCTATAAATGAATTAGTTTTGATCAAGAATTTCATCTTTGAACTTAAGGTGTTTCATATAATTCATGTAGTCATAAAGCTTAATTGTGATAATAATAGAGATATACATTATTCTAAAGATCCATGGTTTCAAAAATTCACCAAACACATCCATTGTAAATACCATCCAATATGGTATATCGTAGAGACAGAAGATGTATTGATCAATTACATGTATAAAAATGATAATATAATAGGTCCTTTGGTGAATAAATTAATGTAAAAAACAGAACGAAGTTCATGTAATTTCCTTATGTATTAGATAAATGTGTAATTAAAGTAATAGATATTCAATGTTTAATGATATAATAATAGAAGTAAATCATCATTTATTATTCATTAAGATGTCCTAAAATTTACCATACATGTATAGTCGAATGATAATATCAAATAAAATTTCAACATTAAGTTATACCTATTTAATTATCATCACAAAGTAGTTCGTATTTTGATGATATGTAATGGTTATCCTCAATAGAGTATTTGACCAATTTCATGGGGTTTTATATATTATATGAAAAAAATATTCATGAGGTAATAAGTAGTGAATTAGAACATTAAATTAATAGCTAAAATATAACTTGATAATTTCATTAAATCATTAATATAATAATGGATTATTGATTGTTATAAATCCTATTTTTAATGAGGTTAGAGATATTCATATCTAAAAAAATCATTGTTTGATCACATTCATACTCATGTCAAAAGTGAATTATCTAATTTGGGGATTGTTATGTATTTTATTGATCATATCATCAGTTGTAGCACAAACCAGATAGGATTTCCCATATGAATGACGAGTAATAGAATATGGACCTTGAATTAATTATGTTGAGGAAATTCATAATCATTCTTATTTATATCACATATGATATGCATTGATACTTAGATGAGGGTAATGATAACTAATTAGCTTTTAGATAAATAAAATGTGATTCATTCATTGACTTGGTTAACATATTTCAAATAATTAATAAAATTATGAGTTAAACTATACTATATTTATGTGTTTCATGTATATTGGTCACATGATGTTATGGAAAAAGGTAGTATGTAATGTGCATATATGATTTATATGATAAATTGTTTTGTGTGAATTTTCATTTATAGATATGTGTACATTTGATTGAGATCACACAATAACCCCTAAGAATCATGAGTAGCATAGATGATTCTCTAAATTATAATATTTCAAAAATATATGAAATGTTTTTTTCTATTTTTTTGTGAATACTACTATGGAATTAGGGTAATAATGTTAGCCCATTTCATAATTATTATGTTTTGGACAAGCTTTTTGTTCTATAATGAACACAGTTCAAAGAATTTGTTTCTACAATGTTTTTTGGAATGATTTATAATGACATATGGAGTTTTTTAAGATATATTTTTTTATTTTATTATATGTGAAATATTTTCTGTTATGAAATAAAAACATTATTATATGGTATATTTAGAAAAACATATAACTCACCAAATACAATAAAGGATGAGATATTTCATCTTCCAAATAAATGGTTGATTCAATTCATCTTCGACATCATAGGTTGAGTGTAATCATTTTCCACCTCACATGCTCAGTACATGCATATTCCACCTCATCATATGAGTGCAAGCATATACTACCTCATTTACGCGTGGTATATTTTCGTTTACTATTACATTATGAATGGATTAATTGTAGATTTAATTTATATTTAATGGGTTCAATCAATTCCCACAATGGGAAACAATGTATGCACTTGATATTTTGAATATGAAAAAAATGGTTTCATTGTATAGAAATAAGTGTGGATTGTTGTAGAATGGAATATGATTCATTCTATTGTGAGTATTGATGGGAAAAAATTTCAGGAAAATTTTTTGATGCTCCCATCTATTTCATAACATCACTCGTCATATAAAGTGACAACGATTTTCCCACACTCAATATATAACAATCCTATAGATATGATCATATATTTAATGGTCTATGAATTCCCTAAGAGGTAAGAATCTTTTTCTATAACTTTTTTATCTACACATATGATTCTACTTTGGTTGGAAGAAGATTGAAGTTTTTTCCTGTGATATATATGTATGAAATTTTATGAAATTCATATTTCATATCCATTTTTATTATTTAATGGATAGATCAATAAAATATGGTTGTGTATCTACTTCCATGTTAATAATATGAATCCCATAAAAAATTTACTAATATGTATAATTTCATATATTCACAGTAAAAAACAACAGGAAATATATCTAGAAAACATATATAATGAGAAAGGACATATCTTGTATCACAAATAATTTTTATCCTAGACCCAAAATATTCATTAATGGTATATATAATTTTATACCTCAATATTTTGTAGAAAAATTTAATTTATTCCATTATATAATAAAAATATACAAGAAATTTTATTATAATAAAAAGTGACAAAAAATACAAAAACATGGATTAATTATAAATGATTTTTCGTAGAGGGTTCATTCATATAAAATCATGGGATATATAGTCAAGTTGATTTTTTATATAGTGAATAAAAAGTTATATACATCAATATAAAAAACAAATGATCTCAAAAATTATCATAGGGTATTTATATTATAGGCTTACTTGTAAAAATATTTATTATGACTAAATTAGAATTGAATATAAATTTACGATTTCATGAAGAATAATATTGTCAAAATTATTATCACTATATATGGATACTAATTTTAGAGGTATTAAATTATGAAAATATAAATTTAATTACCTATAAACACAATCTAAAAATTATTATATGTAACCAACATATTTTAATTTCTGTAGAAATATTGTGTATTTTTAGAAAAAAACTCTTATTTTTATTCACATGTACACTGATTGTTCATTCCTGTCAATATAAGGTGTTTCGATATTTAATTACCTATAAGAGATGAAGAAGTTATATCTTATCCCAAATAATATATATTTTCCACCATATAAATTTTTTAAACAAAAAAATAAATAAAAAAAAATTAGTGGTTTTTTAAAAGTGTACTAATAAAATGGGGGGAAATAATTATATCTACTTATAATTTTATAATTGATATTTATGTAAAATAATTGGTAATATCATAAGAATATTATTTGAAATTCAAATGGGTATAGAATAATATTATCATGTGAATCATAAATTTATAATTAGGGTTAAATAAAAAACATTTTATTCTTAGGTTATCTATTATACATAAGGAAATTATTTATGAGAGGAAATTTGATTAAATTTAAGCGTAGATTCATTTTACATGTAAAATATCCTATGATTGGGTGGTGGTTGGGTTGGAGAAATTATGGATATTAGTGTAATATAATCCCTGTGAGATTATTGCTCCAAATAAAAATTTTAGGTGATGTATTTTTGTGATTATAGAGAGATAACATGAAATTTCTATATTAAAAAATATGGTATGGAGGATGTAAATGGTATTTTAGATCTACATTAAAAATGGGTAATTGGGTGTGTTGTTGGAGTCCAAAAAATGCATGTAGGTTGATAATGAATTCTTGGAAGTGTTATAAATAGTAATATAAAAACAAAATTGAAACCATAAAAACATTATAAATTCAATATGATTCACATGTACAACGATTTTGCATGTGGTCATCTACCAAGTGGGTTTTGATGTCCTACTAGGTGTCCGTTTTTAGTCCTAACTCCACATTTCATGTCTAAAAATTTCTATATATCCATGAAAATTTCAATAATATTTCCATAATTATTTAGATACATTAAAATTTCCATTATTAGTTGGATTCCTCATATACTTTCTTCCCCACATCTCAAATATTACTAAAAATGATGATGTTTGAAGAGTTAGTACATCGATGCACGGAATATTGGAATGGTTTCACAAGATCATGAGGAAATTAGACTATGATAAACATCATTTTTTAATGAATCTTGGTGGTTATAAAATAGTTTTAATTTTTTTGTATAATTTGTTTTCTCTTATATGTTTATAGAGGATTCTAGGGGATGTTTCCAAGTCGCTTCTTATGATTTTGATGAGTTGGTACTGGTGAAAGCTCATAGAAAACAATGACCATCTAGGAAGAATGAAATGATCCTAAAAAGTTATGTAACTCTAGTAAAGAGTTATATGGCCCCTATTATATTTTTATAATTGGAAATTTCATGTAATGTTTTATTTAAAAGTTGGTTTTTGGAGGTATTTCCTACATGCGTGAAAACCTATAGTTATAAAAGGGATACATGAAAAAATGTGTGACTTATTGGGTATATAATAGTTGATCATTAAGAAATCCCTCTATCATTTGAACCACATTATTAATAATTTTTATAATTATATCTCAATATTAGGGAATAAATACTTTGGATGGTTTATAGCCTTGGGTAATGGAATGATTAACAATCAAATGTATTACGTTTTGGAATTTAATACTCCGTGGGAGGACATGGCTATGTGTGGGATACATGATGGATTCCCTTGAGTAATCCTAAAATAGATGGGTTTAGTAAAGTATAGGAACTATATATACGGTTTTTGGTAAACATGGGATTACTTGGGAGAATGAATATTACCATGGAAGGATGTCAATGAAATTTTTATTGTTGGAGTTACCACTAATCATGTGCCTATTATTATAGTTCATGTATATAATGAGCATATAATTATTCATCTTTTTAATTTATAATATGAGAGTTTCATGTGAGATATTAATTAATTTAGTGGTATTAAAAATTTAATATCATGGGCCATTATGAGTGTTGACTTATAAATAAAAGAGTATCATGTTGTGTAATTAAGGGTATTCTGTGACAATTGATCTGAGGAATGATGAGTTGTTCCATGAGGGACACAATAATTAAGTGGTTATTTATGTTAATTATAGACTGAGTGTATGATTCAAAATATCTAAATTGATTTTAATATAAGACACTACACATGATATGTGATTATTTTTAATAACAACTAGATAAGGGGTAGTGGTTTAGGATATATTTTTCACAGATTGGGATGTTTTTTTTAATCCATGATGTGATTGGGGTTTAATCTTGATAATATTGAACTGATATGATCAAATTAATAACCCATGAAGTAAAATAGTTTATTTGGCCTACAACATATGAACTACATGATCATTTCTATGTATATTCCATCTATAACCCAAAAATACCTAATTCAATATAGGATATAATTCCAAAAAATTATTATAATATTTCATCAAGTATGGGGCACGTCACTCACTCGACTATGATTAAGGCATTCCTTCCAATAATGTATACAATACAAACATGAATTATTTTAACATGAAATCTAAAATGAATTACATATCCATCTAGATACCCTTTTAAATTTCTATTATTACATGATACATAATCCCTGTAATATCATTAGATATCATTTCTGCGATATAAAAAATCAGATGGAGGAGGTACTTGTGTACTAATTTTAAATTGGAATATCACAAAATTTATATCATAGATGAGATTCGTTTATCATCTTATATCACTAATCAAGATAGTGTAACTAAATAACATTTAAAAATACCCTCCTAATGGTGGACTAGGAAATATGTATCCAAATTAAAAGTATAGACATAAAAATATAGGATTTAAATTTTTGGTTACTTAGTATATGTATTATTACTTGGTAAATAATTTTTTTGATAACACATTTATATTATATTCTACTATTATGAACATATTTGATTGGTTTAAGGGGAATTCATGTGGTTCCATGTATATTTGTATACTCAATCCGTACATGTGTAATTTTTTTCATGTATGCCTTATTTTTTATCTCCATGTCAAAGATTAGGATCTAGTAATTGTGGGTGATCTAGAGTAGTTTAGTGATGATATAGAGACACTTTAAAAGTGATGTAGAGGGGTGGTAGAGGTGACTTTATATTTATTTATTTTATTCAATTATTCTTATTTCATTTTTAGTGTTATATCACAAGGTGTTCCTTTCCATGGGGTATGACTTATATAACATAACATGGATACAATTATTCTATCATCTTATATTTTAATGATTACATTTTCCACATAAAAATCATTCTTTTTTATAGTTATAATTTTTAAGTTTGTTTCTCTTATTTACTATTAATATACAAATAAATATAGAGGTTATTTCCCCATGAGTTATTTTTCCACAATCATACATAATTGGTAACAAATAATGTTTTCTATTGAGTTTCATGGTCTGTATCTTGGTGAGGGTGTTATAAAATGGTATCTGTGAGTTTTTTATGGATTTGGGTCATTGTAGATCATGATAGGACTAGTAATAACATGATATGAAATCAATATTTATTATTTCACAACAAATGTATTGGTGATAATAACTTTTTTAATGAATTTAGGATTGTGTTTTTTCCATTCAATTGATTTAGTTTTTATTTATTGAAAATTTATAAGGTTTTTTGGCAATTTTAAGTTCTATAATTTGACTAGGGTGGGAAGAGGCATCTTTATTTTCATCATTATTAGGTGGTTGGGTCACATAACTTGTGTAATATTTTATATGAATATAGACATGGTTCTTAAAATTGATATCATTTAATTAAAATATAAAAATTAATTCAAACACTATTTTCCAAAATATACTAATGTAGACATATTAATTTCCAAAACCCAACCATGATGACTTTTTAAATATGCATTCTATGTCAGTTATTTCATTGATAAAAATAAAGATTTTATGATTCATGATGTTGATAAATACCTAGACAGGTATGTGATTTTTAAAATACATGGATTTTATTAGTTCAAATCATAAAAATTATTTCACTAGAGATGAAATATATTCCATATATATTCCTTTTATTAGGTAGGGATACTGGTGATAATTAAGTATAATATCATTTAATGTGTTCTGAGTTCATTTGTAAAAACTCTTGTTTTGTTGGTTTAGTGATTTAATTTTTTTTAATATTTCTCTATATTTTATCATTGATTTGGAACTATGTTTTTGGGAGTCATTGAACCCCAATATTAATATATTTAGAATATTAATCTATACTAAATCACACTTGTCAATATTTTTGGAATAAAAGGATTTCCCCTAGATCGAGACCGTTTATGGGAAATCGATGATCACTGTTGTTTCTAAAGCATTGGTTTTATCCAAATCATGACCTAAAGTTGGTTAGTGTTAGAATTTTGGTTAAATGTGACCATTGAATGGTGCATTATGTAAACAAATATTTCATTTGATTTTATTTATTTAATTGATAAAACCCCTAATTCCCTCTATAAATTTCTCATTATCATAAATTTTGATCATTAGATACATAACCCTAGGGAGTATATTGCAGGATGGGAACCTTATGGCTGCTGATTAACATGGATCATGGATCCTAGAAGATAAAATAAAGAATATTTGCAAGAAAAATTAATAACATATGAGATATCTCTAATGAAACAGCAATGTCCTTTTCTTCAACAGTGCTCGATCCAAACCTGATATATGGCATCTTATTTCATGTATTTTAATAATCGATGTAATTTTTATTGCATCAATTATATATCTGATTCTTTGTTCAATGATTTTGATACTTCACATGTGCCACGATAAGATAAATACACTTAATTTGGATTATTTGTAATTTTTTGCATATTCTCCACCATTGGATCAATTTTATGTAATCATCAGACAATATTATATTATCCAATGTAGGTTAAACCTTTTTCTTATGGTTTCCATAATTTTTAGTTGTGTTATACATAGTTGGACCATGTGGTCATCATTCAACATTTTTTAGATGGATTCAAGAATGAGTGAACTCCTAGATTCATGGTCGATGCATGAATGAGAAAATTGTCTATGTTTTTAAATCGGTTCATGATGTGATACGGAATGAAGGATTTAGTGGCATAAATAAGTGGTTGGATCTTGGGTCTTCAACCATGGGAGAGGTAATTTTGTGTTGCGGTGAAATGTGGTTAACGCGAACAGGGTTCGGGTGGATGGAATCTAGCCACGAAGGATGGATCAGACATGGTTAACTGGTGATCCAAGATATTTGGTGTGAATCAAAGAGGAAACATAGGTGGAATTTATTCATGTGAGTCATGTGACGATCTATTTTGGTTCAGTAAAATCAATAAATACACAACATGTAGTATTGGAACACATTCCATGCAATCCCATTATTGTGGAAACTATAGTTTTGGGTGGAGTTAAATCCCAATCTCCTTCAATAACACATACTTATTTTCATCCCTACTAATGGTGGCTCAATGTGTGCCATAGAAGGGAAAACATAGACACATATTGGAAAAATGGCATGGGTTTATTACATAGGAATCAACATGTACATTGAAATGGCTTGGGTACCCATACATTTCCATGTACACAGGCAAGATCATAATATATGAAAACAGGCCTATGTAAACCTATATAGGTTAAAAGAAATGGGTAGACCCAGGGAATCCAACACACATAATTTATATCCTATACATACAGTGTAATATTCTATTTGTCTTCCAACATGTGAATTTCCCTCTATGAGACCTAGATTTTCTCCTAAAAGTAACGTTTACTAATGTTTTTTTTCATATAGGGAATGATTGCGGCCATCATTTTAGATTAATAGATTCAACACAAGGTGATATGTGAATCTAGATTCAATAATCATTACTATACGGATGGAATTAAACATGGTTGATCATTAAATAGATTGTGGTTTTAGTACTCCCGAATTACAGCAGTGAACATGTCTCCCATATTCTTTATAAAGGTAGAGTTTGTTCTCCACCATACTACCACATGGTGAAGGTCCTATATATATTGACTTATACCTCCCATTGATCATGCTCAATTAATGAGTGGATCCTCCAATAGATTTAGTGATCCCTTAGCTATGTATTGGAGTGGTAAGGAGTGAGCCATCCAATCAGATTATGGTATGGTTTCATGGGATCAAGGCATTATAGATATACCTTTCTTGCTACAGGCTAACTCATCGGTCTTAGATTGGATATAGAGATAGAGATCCATTTTTCATTTTCATGGGTTTCTTTATGGTCATAACCATTGGGATTTATCACACTTTTTATTTTTGGGTTGAGATGACTATTTCATCATTTTATTTCTCCCTTTTTGGTTTTTGTGGCGTCCTACTAGGTATGTTTATACTCAACCTTTCATGGGATTTACCCAAACATTTTTTTTCTTATGTAAATGATTGGTAGATTGGGGGTAACCTTGTTGGAGTATAGTAGAACATGTTGTTGACCATGTTTGGCGGTCATCCATGTATATTTCTACTTATAATTTATTCATTATTTCCCCTTTTCTAGTTGTTTTAAGGTTTGAACCTCATTTTTGGATTGGTGTGTATTTTCCATATTGGAATCCTATATATTAAATTATATTAATTTTTTATTTCTAAGACGTTATTTCATGTGTAGTTTACACTATAGATTTCCAGTTTATTCTTTTATCTCTAGACTATTTCATGGATATTGTTGTGTTTATGTGTTTAGGCACTTCTGGACAAGCTCTCATATTTCATTGTTACAGCTACTCAGAAATAGTAGATGGTCTCTAGACTATGGGAGGCACACTTGGTGTGTATAACTCATCTTACTATTTGTTATGTGTTCCCCTTTGAGTAAGGTAAAGAGAGAGTGGTGTCATAGGTGGTATTTCCTCCAAGTTGGTGTTTGATGTTGGAACCTATTTTGAGGATTGGTTTTGGAACATATAGAAATTTTGTCAGATATTCTCATGTAAACCACCCATTAATGGAAACACAATGTTGTGTGGAATATGATGTAATTATATGCTAACACTATAACTATTAGTTTGTCAACTCAGCATTATATGGAATTTGTTCACGGGAATCCATTGGTACAAGCACTTTATTTGATTGGGTCTTTTGAATTCCTTGTCATTCTTGAGTCATCTCCCCATTTATAGGATTATATAACCATAGTATATCTTGAATACCTTCAGGATACCTCCACAATGATAGATATCTAGGATATTGAAACAAGAATATGATAAAGATCAATTAAAAGATGATTCCTTAGTTATGGAACCCACACATAAGGTTTTTACTCTTGGAAGACATAGATCAGATCTACCACCTATTTGGGAGCTTAGAGACCCACCTCAAATGGATCAATTGGATGATCGACGACTTATTTGGATGATGGTATGACCAATATGTTAGGATGGTAATACTCATGAGGTGAGAACATTACATGACTTCAAGAAATATAGATCACTATGTTTTCCCAGTGAGCCAGAACCTCATGAAGTAAAGAATTGCCTCAAGGCAATGGTCTGAGGGTTTAGAATTATTCAGACCATGGCCAATTAGATGCTTATATAGGAATATATTTGTCTTCATAGATCAGAAGAGTGCTAGTGGTTTCAAATTTCCTAGACTCAAAATGAAGTTATGTTCACCCAGTTAGACTTTTATATGCTAGTAAATGATTTTTATTAACCTTTAAACATGTGAAATGTCTGGTTCATAGATCATTATGATATATAGTAGGTTTATATGATATTTGTTTATTATACAATGAGGTTTATTATCCTCATGTGTTATTCCCATGATACGGTATGATATGGATACTTCAGGTCACTAATGTTTGAGTAAGGCCTTATTAAATACATCCATTCCATTATAGCCTGCATATATATTCTAACTTATATTAGAGTGATTGAGTGGGATATAGTTATATATAACTTCTTACTAGAGGGATTTCTGGATGACTATTATTATAGAAGACATCATGAAGATGTGTAACCTAGAATAACTTGCTGGCATCAGTCATCTAGGTCATAGTGTTGGAAACATACAAATTTTTAGACTCATACATGAGGATATATAAAAAGGTGGTTGTACAGGGGTTCTAGTCAATCATGAGAGGGTAGAATGTTATTCTTGTAATTTGGAATGTGACATGACTTATGATTTTCTAACCATTCATGTTTATGATGAAAAACATGTTGTGGATGGTTGTTCATGATAAAGGTGGCGTTGATATTAATGATCTCTATAGAATTATTGGGATGGCCTCAAGGAGGGGGTGATGAAAATCGAGAGGGTGGAACTGCATTTGGAGGGTGATGGTATGGGATACTTCCACCACCACCACCATGAGTCCCATTTTTGGCTTGGAGATCTTATAGTATTGGGTGATCGATGTTGCAGGATTTATAGGGATATATCTTGGATTATCAGGGGATGATTTGAGTTATCAACTATTCCTTTCTACTCTTTATCAACTACATGTAGATTGAGGTTGACGACATTCCATTATCTCATAATCATTGTGTGGGACCTATAGAATCGAATTGATTCTTTATCCCAGAATCTATGTCTAGAGGTCCCTATAGGGAGTGATTCTTCTATATTTTACATATACCCGCAATGAGAGTTAGTGTTTAGTGGAAAGAGTCTCATGTGGGACCTATTGGTAATTTTGATTAAATATTATGACAGTATCACTGTTATGGTATAGTTATAGAAAGTTTGTTCCTAGATAGAGAGACTTCATAGGATATTTGGATTTATACGAATTTATGGGACAATATTATCCTTCATGGGTGAGAGGGATATTATATATTAGTGGTTTGGACTCAAGGGTAGAAATATTCAACCTATATAATTTCCTTTGACTAGTTTATCCCATGGTATAGTGGGATCTCAAAGCATCCATCTTCTAGAAGTAGTGGAGAATTTAATTTCATCTTTCCCAATGAGGTCCTATGACTTTCATTGAGAATAGATATTTACTATTACATCAACATGCTACATGGGAAGGCACCAGCATCTTCATCAAAATAATGGATTTTATGCACCATCCTTTGGGAGATTTGGGTGTTGTTGTATGAACTTATAGAGAAAGCTATTATCAAACCTAGTGTAACCCACAAAACTAATCTTGATTTTTGTAAAAAAGAAGGATTAGAGATTTAGGATTTTTTTGGATTATCAAAGCATGAATTAGATAAAGATTGTGGATAATTAACCATCTCCATGGATTGAAGATGTTTTCAAATAGTTTAAATATTTGAATTGGTTTCAATTTAGTAATCTCGGGTTTGGGTACCATCATTTTAGCATTCACAAGGTTGATATTATAAATATGATAATTTGAGGCCTCTGTAGACATTATGATTTCCAAGGGATACCATTAGTGTTGATGAATTCGACAACTTTGTTCATATATAAAATAAATCATATCATCCATATATATTTGGGCTAATTTATATTTTTTTTCATTACTAAAATTCCTATATACTCTATGACAAATTTGGGGAATTTTTTCATTTTATGTTGGTCCAAGACAAACATTGGGAGAGAAAAATTGATAGTATGTTCTTAAAGTGCATATTTAAGATTTTTTATGTTCACTTTTTAGGTAATTTAATCTTTCATCTTGGTTTATCAATGGATCTGGAAAAGGTTGATATAGTCCCTTCTTGGGAACCACCCAAGAGAGTATGAGAGTTGTACATTTTCATTGGTTTCATGGGGGTACTATAAGAGGTTTGTGGAATTTTTTCCTGGACCAAATCCCCTTTTAATACATGGACAAAGAAAGAGATACCATTTACGTAGAATATATATGTCCATAGTTTCATTAATGGGATGAGGTAGAGGTTCGCATATGGTCCTTTTTTTGAGACTACTAAAGGACATATTTAACTAACTTGTGTTGTTTGATACCTTTGGATCTAGATTCAAATATTTGTTGATGTGGAGGTAGGCAATGATCACGTATGAGATAATTAATTTGGGACACCATGAGAATAATTACATGACCCATGACACAGAGTTTGTAGAAGTAGTACTCTCCTTGATCATTTAAAGGCTTTATCTTTTAGGTGAGTGTATCATTATTTCTCATGCCACCATATTGTCAAGTAAATATTTTCTCAAAAGGTTATTACAGAATATATAGTTATTGGTTAGATTTACTTCAAGTGTATTACTTTAATATTGTTTATAATCCATTGAATGTAAATGTTATCATATATATCCTTAGGGTAAGCTCTTATTATTTCTTGGTGGAGAAGGGTTCTCATTAGTTATCATCATTCTAGATAACCCTAGTGAATAAGAGGGGTTATTTTTATCTTCATTTGATGGTTTTGGGTCCACCACTTATTCAAAATTTGAGAGAGGATCATTTGGGAGACATCAATTGTGAGAATCTATGTTACCATATCACCAAATGATATACCCCATATGGATTTTCATATAGAGGGAAGCATGCCATCATTTTTAAGGGATGGATAGTACTTATAGTAGCATTTTATTTGTAGGTTCTAGTGGAGTTTTATTGTTTCCCATTTTCCATACATATAGGTGTGGAAATTATGTTCAAATTCCATCAAAAATAGTATTGTGGGGATTGAATCAGGAGGATAATTACCATGTCTGTCTCATAAAGAGTCGTATATAAGAAGATAAAGGCTTCACATCATATTCTTGTATGCTCAACTCATCCTCTTGAGATCCCATATTACATGTGGGATGGTATATAGATGGATTTGGGGTTGGGGATTCTAGGGACAGTGAGAGGTAATGATGAAATCTAAGTGATTATTGACTAATTCACTAAGTAAGAAAATATTCTTGCAATCAAGGAGCACAGATCAGTTGAGAGTTTGGGGTGTTCTTATGTGCTGGATATTTCTAGTCTCCATGGGGTACTAATAATTATTCTCTCTAATAATAATTCTTAGTTTACATCATTTTTTATCGAGGTTTGAAAGTGGATTTCAAGAACAAGTTATTAATCAGAATAATGTTTTCCATTAGATATATGAATAGAATGACCGGAGAATCTAGGTGTTGGATTATATATTAAGAGACTACATTTTGGAAATCATCTGGAGATGGGATTATCATTTTCCATTAGCATATTTTTCTTATAATAACATAATTTACTCCAATATCATCATGAAACCTTTGAGGACCTATATGAGGGGCCCTACAAGTCACCCTTTTGATGGACTAAGAAGGGAAAGACATCACTTTTAGGGTTAAAGATGGGGTAAGAACCTATATAAAAGGTTCAGGTGATCTGTAACCATATAAAGATTATGGTTGCTGGTAGAAATATTTTATTGGTTGAATTTTTAGGACTTCATAGTTTGATCAGGGAGACCATATTTCCTTAAGGGTCTCCTCATAATTATGATTGACAATATTTGGTTAGGTATTCATGATATCCTAAGGTTAATCAAGTTGTTTTAGATTATAAGGACCTATCCCACTAGGGCCTTCCATGTTGGTGAAATGATCGACTACCACAACCTGAATCCCACCTCCACATGCAAAGGGAATGTAAAAAAATTTTTAAAGTAATAACATAAATGAATGTTATTTTCTAAGTGTACCTATATGCATGAACCCAACCATCACCATGAAATAATGAAGATAAATATATATAATAGACTGTAGATTTTAGTGATAACCAATTTATACAAAAAGCACTATGAAATACATCAGAGTATGACTAAAAACAACTAATTATTATAATTGAAAACATGACCAACTATCATTTACGTCGTAACATGAATACAAGTACAATAGAAAATAGCTGATAGTTCCTGACTTGTGATCTGCAATTCTGACCACCATATGTAGTATATAGACATGAGTATCCTTATGCCTCTCTAAAATTTCTAAAAATCTATCTTTTGTTTTTATAAGACATAGAATGAGTTGTAAAATCCCACATAGTGGTGAGTATATACATAAAAAGTAGGAAACTAAGAATATTCAAGTGGGGGAATATAATACATGATATAAGTAGTCACGTCATCCCAAATTAACAGGAAAACCCCCAAAGAAATGTATGTTCAAAAAACCATAAGAGAGAGAAATGGGATCTCCATATCACACACCATACTACGATAATGTGTTTTTTTAAAGCTCCAATGTTCTGTCATTTATTCCCATCATCTCATGTACCTATCTAAAGAAGGCATGAGGAGAACCCACACCTCACCCCTATCACTCAACCCTTGATTGAACATTCTCCCATATAAATATAACGTGTACCCTATCATTATAGGGGGACTCAAACCAATGATAGGATAGAGGAAATGTGTCCTAGTAATATAGGGGATGATACTCAGTAGGTACATGTAGAGGAACTGGACCCTTGTGTGTTAGGGGTACCACTAAATGTATAGAGGACCTGAGCCCCAATACGGTTGGGGTGCCATTGAGAATGTATAAATAGTGGACCAATACTATAGTTCCATAGAGGTATGCCACTAAGTACATGGAGGACACATGACTAAGTGCAATAAGGGGTTACACTCAGCGGGTAGAGGGATGATGTCATGGTAACATAAGGAGATCCTCTAAAACTACTAAACCTGAGTATGGGGGACATGTACCATTGTGTGATTGGGGGATGCCAACCTAGCCATCTCTCTATTGATCATGGATGATCACATCCATCAAAAAATAATTTCCAAAATAAGAGTTGCACATGGAATATTCCACATTTTATCTCCAAATCCACCAAAAAGGCTTCAATTTGGTTCTATGTTGAAAATTACTATGGACTGGAAACACACATTTCCAAATCTATTTCTAAATGAGGAAGATACAAAATGTGGATGTTTCTAAAAATGGGGGTACAGGGCATGTACGGTTCCCAAATTTCATGTGGTCCCACACTGATTCTTGATTTTTTTCTCCTTTGGAAATGGCTTGCAGTCCATGTCACCATACACATGATATATAAGGGAATGTATGGCATGTATCAGCCAAAAATTCCTACCAGTGTGATCCTACGAATTCTTATTTTCCTCGAGTCATGTCATGTATTTTTCCGTGTACCAGGATGTGCCATGGTACTGACCATTTCTATTACACTCTTATAGTACATGGTATGTCCTCCTAAATTTGTTATTAGAAATGTGCTAGAAAGAACATTGATTTGACAAAATAAGAGGTTCATAAATCATTTTGTCCTGGCCACATAGTGTGTGATCCTTAAATTGACCCAGAAACCTAGAATCATAGCTAGGGGTAGTACAAAACATTTTTTCTTCATAGTACCCACCACATTATGGGTTACCCTAGAAATTAATTTATTTCATGCTGAAAGAAATTTTTTAGATTCGACAGTTATTTTGGATATTGACCACTAAAAATACACTGTACTCAAAGGTAACTATGTCAAGCATCAATTTCCTACACTCAAGTTTCTAGAAATTGGAATCCAATCGCTCATACGATGCCTTTACCATCACCCATGCATCTCCCATTGCATGAATTCACACCCCCCAATCTTGAATCCCTGGATGTCCCACCCAACTACTATGATTGATTTTTTTTGAAAACTGCTTTTGAGGAATAGTTGGAAACTATTCAAGATCAAGGTCGAAAGCTTTAGGCACAGTAATAAATAAAAAATTCATTAATAGTGAGATTAAAAAGATTATAATTTCTTACCCGATATATCCCCAATGAAGGGTGTGATCCTTTGTATGTGGGGCATATTTGAAAAGTTCTTCAATGAAATTTACATGCTTGTCCCATGTTTGGATGTACTCCTCTGCATTGATTTTTCATTTGTTGAAGCCACATGCTAAAAGAAGGTCTTTTTTGTAGATCCAGGCCCTTTGATCTTTTCTGAAATCACCATGATGTTCTCCCTATATGATTCTGTTATTCTCCTCATCTGAGTTCATGAGCTTAATGGTCCCTTCCTGAATTTATTTATTTGGTGAGATTAGGAGCTCTAGATGATCCTTCTCATGTTCCTCTTCCACCATTCCAAATTTATCCCCCTACTGTTGTATTTTAGGATCCCTACTCTCAACCTGGTCTGCATTTGCATCAGCCATCACCTTGGCCCCACTAGCTGACCTTGTCTCCATCGTCTTAGGTAACTGAGAATATTATTTCTGACCTATATATTTATTCCCTTCTACCAAAATCTAGCCCCCGACATCACAAGTTCCCTTGCATCCCTTATTCTTCCTTAGGCTATGAATTCATCTGACTTGAATTCCCATCACACATTCCACCGAGAACTGACTAGATAGGTCTTCCTCATAATTGGCCTTAGATAATAGGGGTGCATGCACATCCACTACTAGATGCATCGATTTCCCCTGGACCATGCATGGTTATGGTTTATACCCTTCCTCATCCTACCCATAGAACCTATTACATAACTTAGGAGATGGAATGCTTGACCTAGGACTCATCCTAAGATCTTAATCCTCATACTTGCAAGACTCTAGGTACCTACACCTCTAGTTTACATTTTACAAACCCTAAACTGGTATTTGGTTCACCACTATGGGAGGGTTCTAACAATCAGATTAAAGAACCCTTGTATAAGAGACAGGGTCACACCGCCCATATCATCTGCACCAAAGGAAAATCCCCGTAGACTGCCAGATCATTCTTCAGACATTTGAATATATCAGCAACCCTTGGTTCAAAAAATCCTGGATCTTCAACTTGAGAAGGCATGGTCATAACGGGGTCGCAGATACCTATAACCCATGTTCAACTATTAACCCATGAGTTCCATCCTCTGGTCTTACCTCATCAGCAGTTTGATCTTTCCCATGAGGATTTACTGTTTCATCTGATGCCCATTACGATAGACAACAACAAGGTGACTTAGCCACCCACAATAAGCACAGTGGTCTGTCCAGGATTCAAAGACAACTACTTGTTTCTACTGAAACTCTTCTCCAATGGTTATCTACACCCAGTCTACCGACACCTCTGATACATCTACCTCCACTCATATTTGTCCCTTATATAGATCTCCCACACTGACTCCTAGTAAATCCAGAAGCTCCTAAATCTAAAATAAGCACAATAATGAGGTGTAATACTCCTTATAAAATAGATACATGATGTTATATCATTAGAGTGCTAACTCATCATGCATATATGTGAATAGACTCCACCAGTGCTCTTCCACTCAATGGGAAATGATTCCTAACAACACAACCATCTAATCAATTAGGGTTTGCATGATCCTAAATAATCGGATCACTAAAATAATCCAATACTCCATTCCCTAGGGATCCTTCACTCCATGGAACCTTACTGGTCTCTAATGTTATAACTCACTTAGTACAAGATTATTTTGTACATCATCATCTTTCCATGCTAGTAAAATCTCCTACACCAATAAAGGGGAGGGGTAAAACCTTCTCACCTGGAATAAATATCTTAGGAGATGGCTACTGAACAAAGGCATCATTACTCATCTGATCATTATCACTATCAGGAATCAGTAACCTAAATGGTTGTCTATTTGGAGGAATACATAATGTAATTAATATTTATAATGGTTAGAAAAACATATATATATATATATATGGGGTTCAATATCATGATGTAAAATAAAAATGAAAAATAATTTATGATCCATGTATAAAATATCCATGTAACCATTGTTACGGTATTCCGAATCGAAAATATGGTTGGAAGATTCCTTGTGTATGGATTCATTAATAATCACATCAACACCAAGTTCCCTATTGTGAAATTTGTACTTGAGACACATTGAAACCCTTTCTTAAATTCCCAACCAAACCACCTAAGGCGATAACACTGAACACCATCCAAGGGAATGAAATATTATGATACCACTTTATAATGAAATGACCCAATGAGGAATGACTTTCTAGCAGATGTACGAGCTTCAAAAACCCAAATCTCATCTCTATAGGTTAGGGGATAGTGACAATAACAAAAAAATATATAACGTAAATGGGATTAATTTTATTAATTTACCAGTATGAACCCACCTAAACATGTATATGAAATAGTATATAAGAATATAAATAAATGAATATAACATATAGAGATAAACCATGCTATAAACATACTCCATGAAATTTAATAGATTATGAAAAAAACATGGTGTGAATGTGAAATATAATTTTCCAACCAGAAATGAAGTCTGAAACTAACATCCATAAGAATATAAAATAGCTTAGAGATTCCAAACCATGATCTCCAAGCCCAACCACCATATGTGGTATATATACCAGATTATACCATTTCTCTTATAAAATCACTGAAAATTTGTCATTAATCAATTCAAAAATTACAAATATAGGAAAATCCCATCCATGGGTGAGTATATACATATCCAGTATGATGCCCTAAAAACTAAAGATGGGGAAATAGAAGACCTGAAAGAATTATTCATCTCAACCCTAACTAGGAGTGTAATTTAACTCAAAAATATATATATGTATGTATATTCTCATAAAATAAACCTTGACAAAAGAGGAAGTGTATCTCCATCTCACAACACATACCAATACGGTAATCATTCCATATCTCTAAGGGAACATCATCGAATCCCATTATCTCGTGTGTATGTATGATTTAGTATGTAGGATGAAATCCACATTTCAACTATCCCAAAACTTTATGGGGTGAAATATATAATAAATTGAGGACCAAAATCCTAGAATAATAGGGGATTCCTCTCAGTGAAAGGAAAAGGACATGTGCCTTATTACGATAGTGGCATTCTACATAGCATGTATCAATAGATGACCCACACCCATATGTGTTAGGGGATGCCACTCAAAGTATAGAGGACCCATTCCCATGTACAATTGGGGTGAAACTATATATGTAAATTTTTTGTATAAAAACCCTAGTTCCATATGGGTATTCCACTCTATAGATGGGGAACCCACTCCCTAGTTTCATAGGGAGCTCAACTCCATGGGTAGAGGGCACCTGAATATGTTATATAGGGGTTCCACTAAAACAAATGTAATGAGTATAGGGAGCATGTACAATGATATAATAGTGGGTTTCCATCCAAATTCTATCTATGATGATTTTTATTGATCTCTTCCATGATCAATCATCACCTGAATAATTTTCATTCGTGAAAAATGCCATGTTGTTTCTTGAAACCCACTGAAAGGCTTCTATCACATTCTACATGAAAAAATGGTCACGATAAGATACTTAATGAATAAAATGAATGTTCAAATGAAGGAGATGTGAAATGTGGGTGTTTCTGAAAAGGGGGTACACTTTGTGTATGGTTCATACATGATATGTGGTACTTCTCCCCACTAAAGATGTGTTCTCCTTTGGACACTTCATG
Source organism: Viscum album (assembly GCA_963277665.1). Lineage (NCBI taxonomy): Eukaryota > Viridiplantae > Streptophyta > Magnoliopsida > Santalales > Viscaceae > Viscum > Viscum album. The sequence goes on along the minus strand of OY728127.1, from coordinate 2,132,492,736 downwards.
GAGGCCATGTCATCATACATGGTGTGTTAGGGGGCCACACGTCTTGTTTCATCCACTGGGGGCCTACCTGAGATCACTTGGTCATGATAGTGTTCATCATTCCATTCCATGGACTTGTCCATATACCTAGACGTGCCCAAGTGATGCCATATGCCCTTGTACTCGTAAATCATATTGTGAGTCCACTAGAATGTGGTCCTGGTCATTTGAAAACTAGAAGATGGATTTGAATCCTAGGGACGGTCACATAATGAGTGGGTCTATCCATAAAGAATGTGATCCTTAACTCCACCAAAAACCCTAGAATTATAGCCTAGGGTTAATACATTGTGTGTGTTCTTCACAGTACACATTTTGTAGTTGGGTTTTCAGTAGAATGTATGGTTTTTCATGCATATCATAGATCCACTACTTCCATGGGTTTTTTTGGCCATTGACCACTCAAAATATAATTTTTCAGAGGTAATAAATTTGGACAACCATTACTCTAGTTTTATTGTCTATAAATCAGAATATGGCCACCCACATGATTCCAATTGCATTTCCAATGCATCTAATATCACATACCATATCTGATATGGATTAAGAATACATATAGGTCTCACTAGAATAACATAACTTGACCAAAAATATCCTCAAATCATCATCTTGGTCATCTTTCACTATTCCATCATGAATCTGGGGGTTCGACCACACTCATACCTACCTCAGCAATGTCAAACTACAACCCTATAGGCTAATAGGGGCGAACAAGAAGAAAAGTGGGGTGAATTTCCCCAGAATGAAGTAATCCATTATTTTCCAAATATTGATGGCCAATGATGTCATAATGGTGACTTTCATTGGAGATAACATTAAATATCAATTATAAATTGATTTAAACAACTCAAAATTAAGAAAAAGGATTATGAAAATATCAAAAGATCACAGATCCTTGAGTAGTAGATAATTTCAATGCACAAACTATTAATCAATATTAAAAACCAAAAATGGATGGCCCCTTTATAGATAATGAATTGATTATTGGTGAAGAAGGAATTCACCGGTGATATAAGAGCCCAAGGGTGTTTCCTACATATCAATCCACCTCGATCTGATCTTCATTCATTATCCATTTTTTATTCACTAATCAAGAATACTTTGAATATCCTCTAAATGATCCTAGATTTATACAGCTAACATTAAATAATTTATATAGAAATAATTATATAGATGAAATTTAGGTTTGGGTATTAAATGAATTAATTTCACAATTTAATTAATTAACCCACTTAACATGTGCACCAACAACTGCCTCATCTGAACATCAAATGCTAATAAATGTAAGGTTGCACCTAGGGTGCACAGAGAGTTCCATATTCAACTATGGAATCATTTTTATTATATGATTATCATCTCAGGAGATATGATATTCCCTCTAAAAAATGAATGCATGTGATATTTATATATTTAATACTATTATTATATCAATTCAGGGATCATCAGACCCCATAATCTTATGTAATTTCAGAAAATTGATCATGAAAAAATTTATTAATATTTTTCAGTGTCTTACAATGCAAACACAAGGTCACAACATAGATATTTTTTAGGTTTAGTGATGTTTCTTACCACTTGGAATTTCCCCACTAATGGACTAAATGCATGATTTCTTCTACATATAATAGATTAGAGAATAAGTTACCAACCCAATGCACATTATTGATTGGGGTGAGTTGGACATTAAGGATGGATCCACATTCTAGAAGTAAGTTGTTGAGATTGAGGATTACCAAGATAATACCCAACATAGATAGACCATACCTTTGTATTGAGGGATTTTTTAGTATGCAAACATTCATGAATGTTCTGAGGAGCATGAGATCCAGATACCAGCTTAGTACCCCCATCCTATTTAAATATCCTATGCCTTTTGGGGTGAAATTATTTGGAGAATGGGATAATATAACCACCCCAATTTTGTTTTTATAGTCATTTGAATGTTTCTATTTATATCTATGTATTTTTCATCTGAGTTTCATCTGTGTTTTGTCTACTGTATTATCCAAGAATTAATATATTAAATATATATATATATATATATATATTAAATCATGCTAATGTATCTTTTCAAAATAATTTTTTACCATTTATCAGGAACTCAGATCGGAAATTGGATACCATGGTTGTGTATATAATATAGGGTTAACCTATACGTGACCTAAAGTTTGTTGACATTAGATGTTTAGTTAAAGGTGACCGTAGGGGGGGTGTGTTATGTAAATATATAATATATTTTATTTTATTTATTTATTTTCTATGATCAATAAACCCTTATATATATTTTACATTATGGTAAATCTCATGGGTTAGCTACATAAAACTTGGAGCTTAGATAGGAGGTGAGGAATCCCATCATTACTAATGAACATGGATCTTTGATCATTGACGATCAAATCAAGAATATTAATTAACAATATGAAAACTATAGTATATTGCATTGAAGATAGTGACATACACCAATTCTTTATCTATGGTCGATCCAAAATCAAAGAAGGAAATGTTATTCCATGTATTTTCACCCTTCATTTATATCTTTTAGCATCTATTCTACATCTTATTATTTTTCAAATATTTCAAAAGATTAAATTTTCTTATATCCATAAAATACTCTTAATCTAGTTTATTTGTAGTTTTTACACCCATTATTCACCCCTAGTTCCCATTTCTATCATTATTGAATAATATCACATCATCAATGATTGTTTCTCCTTGTTCTTATGATTTTCCACTATTTTTATTCATGTTCTTATCCACTATCTCACATTGACATAGTTTATAAAAATTATGTTAGATTCTAATGTGATCAAACCCCTAAATTATTGGAATCTACATGGAAGATTTGGAGATTGGATGTTTTTCATGGGACCACGATGTGTTGTAGAGTGTGGGTGTTGGCGGCATGAATTAGAGGACGAATTTTTGGTCTCAATCCATGGGAGAGGCAATGTGGCTATGTGGTGAAATAGGGATGACCTGAATGTGGTTTAGGTGGCCCGAATCAGGCCACTCGTGAAGGATCATGTGCGGTCATCCTAATATTTGAGATCCTTTACACAAAGCATAGGGGATACGACAGTGAGAATAGTATGGGAAAGATAATTGAGGAGGTCGTGAGTTTTTTTGAAAATAAAAACATACAATGTGTGTTGAACATAAATACACACCTTGTTGTCCCCTTTATATAGTGACAATAGTTTCAGGAAGAGTTACACAACACACACCATGTATAACCCATACACGTACTGTGAACAAATCCTAGAAGCTTGACATGTTACACTAGAGTACATAGATGTAGAAATGGCCATGTACAAGAGAACATCTGGAGTTTGTTGGAATGAATAGGTACATGGACACACCCAGGGTGCCTATATACATCCATGTTTGTGGGAATATGTATAGTTTATGGTCATTGATTGAAGTACATTGGAATGGGTAAGAAGAATTTTGTAAACCTAGAGTAGGAAATATACATTGTGCATACTATTTGCATATTGTGTAATTTTATTTGATAATTCCATAATAATTATATCCCTCTAAGATACTCATATTCGGGCCCATGAGTAGCATATACATAGAATTTTTTCATGTTGAATGTGATGGTTTTCTTATTTGGAATCAAAGATACAAAATAGGGTGATACGACAGTGTTGGGTTTTTATGGGATGCTTGACCACTACGCGAAAAATCACTATTTGTGATGGGTTATTTGCGACGGGATTTCTTCCCATCGTAAATAACCCTTCTAGGATGCTATTTGCGACGGTGAAATTTTCCCGTCGCAAATAACCAATTATTTACGACGGGTTATCGTCTCCCATCGTAAATAGTTTGGCGCGACTTGCACAACAAACCGTGCGGCTTCTGCGCGAAACCGCGCGGCTTATGCGCGAAACCGCGCAGAGGTATTTGCGACGGGAGCCCGTCGTAAATACTCAGCGGCGATTAATAACTTTTTGCGATGGGATGTCGTCCCGTCCCAAAAAGACTGTCGGCAGAGATAATTTGCGATGGGACCCGTCGCAAATAAACTTTTAACTGCCGACTGTAATTAATGTGGGTGAGGGTACTCGCAACCGGCCCCGTCGCCAATACCACCATTCGCGACGGGAGACCCGTCGCTAATAACCCCGTCGCAACTAATCTAACCTATATATACCCCCATTTGTGTTCCCCAAATCATTCAGATCTTTCTCTCCCTCTTTTCTTTCTTCAGTTTCAAATAAAAATTTTCTTTTAGTTGAAACTTTTTATATGAGAGCAATGAGAGGGCGTCAATATCTTCAGAATATCAAAGTTTAAGGTATTTATATATTTTTTTTATATTTATTTTATTTTTTATGTTAATTTAAAAAATTTTTATTAGTTTTAATTTAATTAGACTTCAATTGATTTTAATTTAAATTTATTTTTACTAAGAAATTGATACTGTTAGTGATAATTATAAATAATTAGTCATAATTAATATTAATTAGTAATAAATAGATATAATTAGCAATAAATAGATATAATTAGCAATAAATACATATAATTAGCAATAAATAGATATAATTAGCAATAAATAGCTATAATTAGCAATAAATAGATATAATTAGAATAATTAGGTATAATTAGGAATAGTTAGTGATAATTTGTAATAATTATTAATAATTATAAATAATTAGTAATAATTGGTAATAATTTGTAATAATTGGTAATAATTAGTAATAATTAGTAATAATTAGTAATAATTTGTAATAATTAGTAATAATTATTAATAATTATTAATATTTAGTAATAATTAGTAATAATTTGTAATAATTAGTAATAATTATTATTAATTAGTAATAATTAGTATGAACTAGTAATAATTTGTAATAATTAGAAATAATTTGTAATAATTAGTAGTAATTAGTAATAATTAAGAATAATTGGTAATAATTAGTAATAATTAGTAATAATTAGGAATAATTAGTAATAATTAGTAATAAGTAGGAATAATTATGAATAATTAGGAATAATTGGGAATAATTAGGAATAATTATGAATAATTAGGAATAATTAGGAATAATTAGTAATAATTAGGAATAATTAGAAATAATTAGGAATAATTAGTAATAATTAAGAATAATTAGGAATAATTAGGAATAATTGTTAATAATTAGGAATAATTAAGAATAATTAGGAATAATTAGGAATAATTAGGAATAATTAGTAATAATTATGAATAATTAAGAATAATTTGTAATAATTAGGAATACTTTGAAATAAATAGGAATACTAAGTAATAATATGGAATAATTAGTAATAATTTGCAATAATTAGGAATAATTAAGAATAATTAGGAATAATTAGGAATAGTTATGAATAATTAGGAATAATTAGGAATTATTAGGAATTATTTTTTAATAATTAGAATTAATTTGGAATAATTAGAAATTATTAGGAATTATTAGGAATAATTACGAATAATTAGGAATAATTATGAATAATTAGGAATAATTAGGAATAATCAGGAATAATTAAGAATACTTAGGAATAACTAGGAATAATTAGGAATAAATAGGAATAATTAGGAATAATTAGCAATAATTAGAAATAATTAGGAATAATTAGCACTAATTAGGTATAATTAGGAATAATTAGCAACAATTATCAATAATTAGGAATAATTAGCAATAATTTGGAATAATTAGCAATAATTAGGAATAATTACCAGTAATTAAGAATAATTAGAACTAATTAGGAATAATTAGAAATAATTATGAATAATTAGAAAAAATTAGAAAAAATTAGCAATAATTAGCAATAATTACCAATAATTAGAAATAATTAGAAATAATTAGGAATAATTAGCAATAATTAGAAATAATTAGCAATAATTAAAAATAAAAAATATTATCAATTTTTAGAAAAAAATAATTTTAATATTATTAAAATAATAATTTGGTTTAAAATATTAAAATTATCAATATTCATAATAGGCTTCGATCTATTGTTGACATGTTAAAATCTCAAAGGGTCGCCAATTGTCAGGTCATGCGCAATAAAAAGTTTTTGTCAGCCATGTCCAATGTAAACTCTATAGTTTTCTTTGCATGGTTGATCACCTCACAAGTAGTGTTGGGATAGGAAAACCCAAGTCATTCCCTTTTTATCTATAAGAATTATCTCACATGATCCTTTACTTAGACCATTCTTCCCAGAAAATTTAGGGAAAGATACTGATATACCCTAAAATTTTTAAGGAAGAATGATCTATGTAAAGTGTCATATGAGATGATTATTAGAGACAAGAACATCATTACTTTGGTCGTCCGATTGCAACACTACTTAGAAGGTGATCAACCATTCAAGTAAAATTATAGAGTTTACATTGGGCATGACTGACACAAACTTTTTATTACGCATGACTTGAAAATTGACGACCCTTTGAGAATTGAACATGTTAAGAATAGACCAATGTCTATTGCGAATATTGATAATTTTAATATTTATAAATTTTTTATTATTTTGATAATATTAATATTTGTTTTCTTAAAAATTGATATCATAATTTATTTTATTAGTAATAATTACTAAACGAAATATACTTGGATAATGAAGGGATAATTTGTAATCATCTCCACAATGATGATTAACAAATTTCTTTTCATTATTCAGGAAGTTTTCATTTATCTAAGTATTTCTAAGTATTGCTAATTTTGTAATAAATAGTAATAATTAGTAATAATTAGTAATAAATTGTTATAATTAGTAATAAATTGTAATAATTAGTAATAATTAGTACTAATTAGTAAAAATTAGTAATAATTTGTTATAATTAGTAATAATTTGAAATAATTAGCAATAATTAGGAATAATTAGGAATATATAGCAATAATTAGCAATAATAAGTGTGAGAAAGATACAATTAAATGATCTATTTGACAAAAGAGTAGTCGTCAATCCACTGGAAATTATTCCGCCCATAATTAATGGTAATTATTATGTAGTGTTAATTATTTATCTTATTTTTATAGATAATGTTTTTATAATTTCAGATTATTCAAAACAGTAATGATTTATTAATTTTTGTAGAAAAATATGGAACAAGGAAGTCTATATTAGTCATTATTAGATGAAAGAGCTTGGATAAATCTATGCAAAAATATAAATGGTTCTCATTTAAATCTGGTATATATTGAGGGTGTTGAAGTTTTATAAGAATTTGCATCATCAAAACCAGAATATGTTTTAGAAGGCACAATTAGGTGTCTTTATAAAAAATGATCTCTGAGAACGTTTGACACATTTGACAATGATGGGGGACATCTCTTGCATTTTTGTTTTCAAGAAGATTATGTTTTTTGGTATCAAGACAGTGATTGCAGTTCCATAGAAGATCCTAATAACATGATTATGGATCCATCACAGTTTCAAAATTTAGTACATGATGGTATAGGTCCATCTGTGCAACAAACTGAAACTCACGATGATATTTATTTAACTCATGAGTTGGCACCATCTGAATTTTATGAGTTGTTGAGGTCTACTAAGGATAAAATATATCCTAGTTGCAAGATAAGAAAATTGGAAGTGGTTGAAAAATTTATGGCTATTAATTGAGATAATTCAATGTCAAACAACCGTTTTGATCAGATATTTTCATTGGTTAAAACTCTGTTACCTGAAGGAAATGTGTTGACTGAAAATTAGTATGAGTGAAAGAGGATGATTCGTAATCTGGGCCTTATTTATCGGAAGATTCATGCTTGTTCAAATGACTACATCTAATATTCTGGAGAAAACGAGTCATTGGATAGTTGTCCCACATGTATAAAATCGAGGTATAAAGAAGCTCAACTAGGGAAGTCTAGATTGATTCTAGTAAAACAGTTGAGATATTTCCCCCTTACACCCAGGTTGCAGAATTTATTTATGTCTCATAACACAGCGTCAATGATGTCATGTCACAAAACCATGATTTCAACTGATAAAATCTTTAATCATCCATTTGATGGTGATTCATGGAAACATTTTGACCGTCTGCATCAGTCTTTTTCTATAGATGCCTGAAACGTGCGATTGGGTATTTCTACTGATGGTTTCTATCTGTTTGGTTCTTATGGTAGTCAGTATTCATGTTGTCCTATCTTTATAACTCCGTACAATTTTCCTCCATGGATGATGATGAAGGTGCCTTATATATTTTTGACTCTATTAATCACAGGACATCCGAAAAATAATATTGATGTTTATTTGAAACCATTGATTGATGAGTTAAATGCGTTATGGAGTGATGGTGTTCATACATATGATGTTGTTGGGAAATAAAATTTCATATTAAAAGCTGCATTGGTGTTGATGATTAGTGGAATTCCGGCATATGGAGAAGAGGATGAAGATGGACATTGACAAAACTAAATGCTGATTATAGTCATAACTAATATATATCTATATATAATAGTAATTTTCAATTATCTGCTCGCAACATTCATTTTGTGTTTCAGATGGACCGTGAGCTATTTCTCATGTTGAAGGAGGCTAACCTACCATTGGATGAGGGGGATTTTGGATCATCTGACCCTCAACCTACTGGCAGTTCAGTGGGTATGCGAAGGGGGCGCGGTCTTCCACGACAGATGATTCCAGACCCTATCCTCGAGCGACGTCCACATCTTGGTTTCGATCCACGCACATGGAGGTATGGTAACCTATATATTTTAGTTAGATTTCATTAATATATTTATATATATACTAATTGTTTGATTATTTATTCATTTTTCATAGTTTTAAGCATGTAGTTGTTGGACATGGGAGCTCTATCTTGCACAATTATTTTTCTCAGCCATGGATCACTTGGGAACAGATTCCCGTTGATGTGTGACATGACATGTTCCATCATTGGCTGATACATAAATAAATAATATTTAATTTGAAATTTATTTTATTAAGAACTTGATATTATAAATTATTTTTAGGGTTTATGGTATCTTATCGATGGTAGAATGCATGATGTTATCCATGTGGCATGACAGGTTTCTATGCATGACCGTTTCCGTCAGTTTTTGCAAAATTTGAGAAGGATAACCAATAAGAAAGCAGGGGTGACAGAATTTGATGAGTCGTGTAGATCCCACCGACCATAGTAAATTTCATCTCACATTTGGGATGGATTATGTTTACACTAGTTTGATGGTGGATTTCAGAGAAGATATTTAGTGGGATGAAAGAACTAGGGGAGACAGGAGGTGACACATCAAGCTGGTAGCCGTACATTCAGTTTTGAAAAAGAGTATCTAGTAAGTATATTTTTTAAATATTTTATATAACATTAAATATAAACAATTAATTTTATATTTCTGTAGGTAGTCGAGAAACCCGATATTATGGAGGGTGTACAGTGATCAAGTCACTGGAGATATTTGAGGTGATCTCCAGCGTCAGATTTTTGTTAATATTATTTTTTCAGTTTGACAATTAACTGCATATAATATTTTGACAATTTTAATTTCAAATTGGAATGGAAGGAGTCATATGAGGCTGCGACCTCTCAGAAACAGGCTAGGGGTCAGGATGAGATGACTGAGGAGAACAGTGCTCACCATTTCGATGAGGCAGCATGGATGCAGGAGAATTAGTATGGCTTAAAGAAGGGCACGGTAGTTGGTATTAGCACTCATTTGAATCATGGTACTTATTATGGTACTGGTGCGATGTCAGCTTCCAGCTCGAGAAGAGATCATGGAGAGGCATCATCTTCTGGCTCACAATATCAAGAGCAGTTGCGGGCTCAGGCTGAGCAGATAGAGACATTGCAGAATCAACCAGAAGATATGTGCCGGCGGTAGCAGTAGTAGAAGCAGCATTACAATGAATAGATGCGTCGACCCCAGCAGTTGTAGCATGATGAGGAGATGCATCAATGGCAGTAGAATCATCATGAGCAGATGGAGTACATGTGTCATCTGAATCGTATTTTAGTGATGGAGTTTCTTCCACCAACTCCTTCAGCTCCTCCACCTTTTCTAGAAGACGACCCCCAATGATTTTTTTATGTTTCAAACATTTGAATTTAACATTATAATATGTATTATTTACATTTTCTGTCTTTTATATCGGTGAAAATATTACTTAAAATTAATTTTTAAAATGTTATTATTTTTTTATATTTTTTTGTGAATATTGCGAATTTTCATATTTTTTAATTTTTTATTGTTTTAATAATAGTAATATTATTTTTCCATTAATCGTAATTTTATTAAATTTTATTTTTTAAAAACTAATTTATTATTTGTGACGGGACTACTTTCCCGTCACAAATACTTTGTTGCGACGGGCCCGTTAGAGAACTTTATATATATATATATATATATATATATATATATATATATATATTGCAACGGGACTAGGGCATGTCGCTAATAGTTTTTTTGACGGGCCCATCGCAAAAAAATTTATGTATATATAATACATATAATCGGAGGCTTATTTGCGACGATGATGTTTCCTATCGCAAATAAGCTTTTTTCTGATGGGCCCATCGCAAATAACTTTATTTGCGACCGTGTTTTCTGCAATGGGGTATTTGCAACGGGGCCCCGTTGCAAAATCCTATTTGTGACGGGATCCTATCGCAAATAAGACGTCGCAATTACCAAGAATTCCAGTAGTGGACTAATGGTGGGATCATGGTTGGACATCAGAGAGATTCCAGGGTAAATAATTCTAGGTCACACCAGGGTTTGGGTCCCCATACTCATTGCACATGTTGAGTTGACACTCAAGCATTCAACAATAAGACATGGGTCCTCTATCTATGGATTGTTACTCCCCTATCATTGAGTTTTTCTAAAAATATGTTCAACCAATACACTGTGTTATCCATTGGATGTGGAGCACATTGGTGAGGATCGATCCTACCAATTCATCTTTGATAAGGTTGTGTTTGAATTTAGGAATTGTAGATGGACCTTTAGATATATACACTAACTCATTATGCATAGCTTGCATAATAATATAGAGATTCTATTTCTATATTTCATGGGTTTCTTTGTTAGAATATCTATTCAGTTTCACCACCCACTATCTTTATGGGTTGATATGACTACTGATTCTTTCTATTAATCCCTTTTCAGCATTTAGTTCATCCTAATGGGTATGTATATACTCAATCCTATGTGGGATCCACCCACAAATGCTGTGTCATATCTAGATGACAAGAAAATTGGAGATGACCTTGGTAGAGTAATATGATACTTAGTTTTGATCATTTTCTATAATAAATCATAGATATTGTGAGATAGGTTGTCTTAAGTCATTCATTATTTCTAGTTTTCTTTAGGTTGGGACCTCATTTAAAGTTGGATAAACATTTTTCCCCTCAATACCTTTTGTATTACACTCTCATGCATTTATTTGTTCCTATAGGTTATTTCATGCATGGATTACACAATAGATACTCAGTTTAATACTTTATTTATGTTCTATTACATGGATCTTTATTGTGTGTATTTGTATAGGTAAAGTTAGATAATTCCTCCAATTTCAGTGGTATTCTAACTCATCACTAGTTTCTAGTCCTAGTCTATTAGAGGCTATCTTGGGGTGTTTCAATCTTCTTATTTCCATCCAGGTGGGCCCTAATGAGTCAGTTCATCTATTTGTAAAAGGGAACTTTGCATACATTTCTCAGTGATAGATAATACTATATAGTTTAGTGATAATAATTTTATATAAATTTTTATATTTTAGGGTAGGAAAACAACAATATTAGTCTAAGAATGTGGTTCCCATTTGAGATAAGAAGTGATTGGTATATTTTTTACGGTTATTATTATTGTATTTTATGTGTGTTTTTCAACTTTTAAAATTAAAGAAATTTATTATAGTAAAAATATCAGATAATCTCCCATGAATAGAATTTACATTTTCATAATTTTTCATTAAAAACTATTGAGACTGTGAATTTTTACGACACACATGGTTGATTATTATTAGATGTATAGAATAAGGGAAAATTTTTTAACTTAAAATAAATATACATTCCAATATAATAGTCTATATATGTAAAAGATGATATATTTTTTACTGGTGCTGAAGAAACCATTAAATATTAGACGATTTGATAATTTGATAAAACTTATACCATATATTGTGATGGAAGGTGAACTACGCATTTTGAAGAAATATTTTTATAAGAACGTAACATGTTTTGAAATTTTTAGCATTCTTAAACACTACCATATTTCCAAAATAGAACCTCAATATAAAATTTTAGATTTCCAATTAATCATATGAAAATGGGAAAAATATATTATTTTTGACACTAACATGATAGGCCTTGAACTGAAGGAATTACCAATATATAAAAATATGGTTTTATATATCTCTATAGTGCCAAAACAATATTGTCAGAAATCTCCATGATCTATATTTTTCATTCCATATATCCACTTATTTATACTAGTAAAGACACATAAAATCACATGTTGATGTATACAATGATTTCCGTACATAAAGCTAATCTCTATTATAGATCCATGCAACATCACCATTCTAATAAAACCTATAGAACTTGAAACAAACCACTTTACATCATATTTCAATGAACTACTATATTATACCTAATTCTTAACAATATAGTTATTTCCAAATATAAAATATGTAGTATTTATTTCGTGCTATCAATGAACAAACTTAAAAACATGCCTCTAATTCATTGTAGATTACATTACCAATCTATTATCCCAATCATAGTAATCTCCCAAATAAGGTTAACATTCCAAATACTTATTAATCCATTGACTCAATAATCTCAGACCAGTTATGTTTCCCCGCATTATTTTTCACCTTATGTACTGTCAGTAAAATCATTACATTATTGTTTTATGATATATATGTTTCTCTATTCAAATTCATGGAATCATGGAAGTATAGATTGTGAGATATATTTGTTTCTTCAAATATATTAGAGTTTGTTAGTTGTCGTTACAAGATTTATCATATTGTGAAAATAAATATTAAATTATTGTGGGTTTTTCTATGTTTGAGAGAGGGGTGTCACTGAAGCTAATGGTTTCAATTAATTTGATATAAACATATCATGGTAGTAAAATAATTCCCTGTTTATTAACTTTCAGCAAAAAATATTTCTATGTCAAGTGATTTGGGTTTTACATAGCTACAATTGAATCATTCTACTATTTATCAGAGTAATGGAAAGAAGATATTGAAAAAATGACACAATCTAGAGGAAATATTTATTTTATCAAATTTGTATCCTAATGATATTAGTATATATATAAGATTAGGGATGATGATAATTATTTTCATAAGGGACAAAATAATTGTCAATGTAGTAGACGGATGAGTTGACAAGCATGAAATACACAAGAAATTGGAATCAATATTCTCTATATTCTACAACACATCTAAATTATAAATATGATTTGCTGAATTTATAAACTATAATATAATACCCATAGTATAAATTACTATTATACCAAATAACTTGATTATCCTATATTATACATTGTATGTTGTCTAACCACATCACTGTTTCACCATGATCCGTAAACGCAAATATTCCCAATACTATTAACGCTAGGAAACTGTACCAATAATCTATCCATATATAATTTTATTCACCATATTTAGGAAATAATCACAAAAATTAACTTCACTAACATTCTACAATAAATTAATTGATTAATTATATAGTATAAAATTGATGATGATTCATTTATATCTTCAAATACAAGCTAATCATAAAAAATAATTCATGTGTTAAAACACTAAGATGTTGATAATTTTAAACTATAGACTCTCAATAAATAATAAATATCATAGTAGGAAGGATTTTTTTAAATTCAATAAGTTCAACTGATTTAATCTTAGTTGTATATATGCTAAATAAATATTAATAGAATCTTCATTCAATTGATTCATAATTTAATTAAATATAACTGTTATGAATATATAAATGGATCAATAAATATGGTGAATATAAATGAAATTAGTGGAGCACATTAAATAATTATAATTTTTTGGGATGTAAATTAATAACCAAAAAATATTTTAGGTGAAAAAAGACTACCAATAAAAGATACTGAATTCAGTGGAAATTATCAGATTGAATCTTAGTCCATATCCAGAGGTTGTGAAAATATCTAGAAGTTTTGACAATGGCATATATAATTTATCTTATGTATGAGTAATTAAAATGGAATTTAACTAAAATATGGAGATATCAAAGGGTAAATATTATTATTAATAGTTTTATTAGTATGTTATGTGCCCTAAATACCCAATAAAAACACGATCTTGTTCATCACAAGTCCTCAATAATTCGTCCAGTCACCAAAACATATAGTAAGCACAAATGGTTATGAATTATATGTTTTAGAGGAGTATTTACCCTGTGGAAGAATTATAAATTCACTATAAAATATTATTATAAGTGGCATGATCTATCTCAGTCTTGGTTAGTTAGATCCAATAACTGACCAGCAAAATAAGAGGGTATGATTAAAATAATGAATAACTTGTATAGGCAACATTGAAATAAATCATATATCACAAGGGATCCGAAATATAGGATACTAAATATAGGTAAATGTGGCAGGAAAAAACTATATATTAATTTAACGGATCACTGAATTATACAAATTTTATTTATTTAGAATGAGTAAGTTGGTTATAAATATGTGTTTGATATTGGAGGAATATTCCAATGAATTAATATTCTATGCTGTGAGATATATATTGGAATTATTATCAATCCTATGTTTTTAATATTTCATCTATAGTGCATGTTAATAGAGATCTAATCATATATTTAAAACACGTTTAATTTAGATTCTTCATGGTTATATGATAGAAACCATTACATCTCATGACTAGGGAGTTGACATTGAATTGTGAATCAATATTAAGTGATGTTATTTAATGGAATAACCATCTATTTTAGATTTATAGAGGATGAAAATATGGTTTTGTTGGAGATGAATAATGATTACATGATGTGTGTGAATATATATATATATATATATAATATTAACAATAAAGTAATATATAATAATTTTTTCATATCTCATGGTTGATGAATTTAATAATGATGAGTTTTATGGAGGAAGTGTTAAGTTAGTGACGATATATTGATAAATTCATCAATAATTCCTATATTGTATTTAATTATTTTAGAATTATAATTATGTTATTTGTGAAGGTTTATAAATTTGAAATATATTTATAGTGTTTTGATTTATTATTCAGTGGATGGAGAAGGGTTAAAATGATCTAATGTTTAGTTGAAAACCATATAATAATTTTTTATAGGTTTTACCTTTAAGATAAATTAGAAAATGAAAAAATATTAAATAATGGATCATCTACCTAATATATAATTCTAATCATAGAAAATCTGTTAGGAGATTTTAATACATATATATGGAAAATTGGTAATGGACCAAAATCATACAAAAAATGTAATATTTCATAAGATAATATGAAAGTGTCACTAAAATACTTCGATGCACACATGAAATCACATCTTATAGTAATCAAGATAAGTATTATTTTTATAGAGAAGTATATTAAGAGAATTAACATTTTAGAATTGAAATAAAAACTATAATAAGAAACAATTTATTCCATCAAGGTAACTTGTTTTTTAATTATAGTTTTCACATGTTCTTCAATGGAAATATGTAAAGGTTCTCAAGTAAAAAAATAGAAGGGTTGAAAAAGTACCCAAGCCATTATAATATATAAGAGTTAAATGAAAATTATGTATGGGAACACATATTAGGATGTGTAATGTTCCATAAAAGGTATTGAAATTTAACAAACTCCCATGTAATACATTGATATTTCAGGTTGAATACAATAATATAAAAAGTTATCACATATGGACACACAATGGTACATAGAGGGAAAATAATATTTCAATGTACGGGGTTATCTAGTGCATACTGGTGAATAAAAATAGGATATTAAAAGGTTATATGAATATGATCATGTATATTTATGTTTATTCATAATAATATTTCATATTTTTTAAAAATATATTTGGTGATATGTATGTTTTTTCTATTAATTTTTCTATAAAAGTTTTTTAGAAAGAAATTATAAAGGTTTGACCAAGAAGGTTAATGAAAACAATAAATTATTATACATTTTTAATGATTTAAATATCATTAGTATTTTTATGATCATGATTTAATCGATCTGAGTTCAATTAAAATTATAAAATAATATTTCATGAAATGTGGATCACACTATAGCAAATCCCCGAGGAACATATACAAAATCGAGATGGATAATGTAATATGTCATGTAAATATCATTCACATCATAAAATCTTAGTTCTTGTCTTTATGGACAGCGTATAATTATAATTTAATTTTTTGGATGTAAGAAGGAATAAAAATAAGATTATTTTAGGATATTTTTAATAAAAAATATAGCATTTCAAATATATGGATTTGAAAATAATCAATGATGATCAGTCATAAATATTTTCCTGATTGTTATTTGACCACTAAGAAATGATAAGATCATGTGGATGTACTTTTCAATGTATTCATATGTTCAAATATGTAAATATTATTTAATTGATTGAATAAATGTAAATTAAATTAAAAAGGGCAGATTTAATTGGTAAGATTGGGTTATGAAACAGATTCTACAATTCTATAGGAAAATATTTTTTTCAAAAAAATCATGTAGATAATGATATTCCTTATAGTATATCATTTATATTAATGTAGATTAAGAAGATGATATGTACAGGTATTATCTTTATGAATTTATACTATAATCGTATTATCACATAAGATAATATAGAAGAAGTGGAGAGAAAAGAAGCATAAAAATATGAGAAAATAAAATAAAGGATGAAATTACTATAACCAATTGAAGATCTATCTATCGAATAACATAGAGTTCAACTAATAAAAACAAAATTTAATAAATTATGTTTTCTATATAGGTTTATCATTTTTAGTTTTATTTGATACATAAAATTTGGAATACATCGTGCTATATTGGATGATTGATCAGTTGTATAAATTTTATTGTTGAGGAAGAAGATTATTCATTATTATTGTTGTGACAACAAGAAGATTGTTAAAGATAACAGTCTTGAGTGGATCATTAAAAAATGTAAATAATCCAAACCAGTTAGGAGAATACCAAATATTATTGGATATACATGGGTTACGGATGATAAATTCCCATTGATATAGAATATTGTATTACTATAATTTATCGAGTGGGTTAAAGTAGTCTCTTCCAGCATTGAAATTATTTTATAATTCTTGAGAACCAAATAATAAATGAAAAAAACACATAAATTCAAGGTTATTATTACGGGTATATTGGATGAGTTTATTTTTAAAGGATATAAATTTCATAAATTTTAGAGTTATTAATTCTATGAAATAAAAATTTCTTTTATTAGTCAATAGATTAATGCATAAACTAGTAGAAAAATGGTTTTTAAGGTCGTTATTTTTTTTATTTTTGATGTTTTTTTAACAAAAGTTGAAGACGCCGATGTAAATTTTTTTGCGTTTTATGTAATTTTTTTAATCCAACACCAAAATAAAAATTAGATTTGTTTTTTAGTGTCATTTTTAGGAAAAACCAATGCCAAAAATACTCATCCATATAATTTGTTGAGTTGATTTCTTTAAAAACTGAAAACAAAAAGATAAATAATATTTTCAGATTCAGTTCTTGAAAAAACGTAATGCCATAAAATGAAAATAAAATGGCATCGAGTTTTAAAAAAACCAATGATGTAACATAAATTTTTTCTTTTATGTTTTAGTAAATTCCTTAAGATTCAATTTTATTAGTCATGGAGCTAAAACGAAGTTATGGATCAAATGTTATGGTCGTCAGAAGTTGAACATGTCAAATTTTTGATTGATACAACTCGTTTCAAGGAAAACATGCTAAACATGAATTAAAATCATATACACAAAATAAAATAAAATTAACATAATACTTCAAACATATTTCAATGGTTGTAGGATCTATCATAGAAATGATATGTTGTTTATAATCATATCTATTATATATAGGGTAGAACACATGCGATAATAAAAATGGTGATCAATAATGAAATTTACACATGGTTAGTAAGCCTAATTTGAATTTTTTATTTTTTTAACTCGATAATAAGAATTAATCATCATTATAAGAAATATAACTGAGTTGTTTAGAAGTGAAGGATAATAATAATAAATAAAATAAATGAATATAATATTTATTGGGTTGAAATTAATGATAGAAGCCGCATTGAAAACCAGATTGAATTGAGGAGGTTGAAAATGATGAAAGAAGTAAAAAATGGATTTATATATAGTAAAAAAATTCATTGCGTTGTATGAAAATTTAGGCGGGATTTTAAAAAGTTAAATGCGTTTTGTGAAAAAGTGAATTTATGATCCCACATATTGATGATTACTGTTTTTTATCGGTTTTGTTTGAAACTAAGGAAAAATAAGATTTACCTTGATCTTCTAACATCAGTTTTTTAGAAAAATAACCCTAAAATGGAAATCAATATCATTTTTTGGTCTATTTTAAAATGAAATGATTAAAAAAATGTAAAAACAAAATATTTTGCATATAATTTTAAATAAATACATGCTAAAAATATCAAAATAAAAAACTTGTAACCTAATTTTTTTTTGAAAACCGACGCCAAAAACTAAAAAAATTCTTTTCGCATTGGTTTTTTTTAAAACTGATGGATTTTTTTTTAAAAAAAAAGTTACAAATTTTTAGTGAATTCCAAAAGATTCCATTTGAATAGTCCTCGAGCTAAAATGGAGTTACAGATTAACAGTTATTGCTTTGAAAGTTGGTCTTCTTTATGACTTATTTTAGATAAGATCAACTTCTGACATCTATAACATTTAATCTGTAACTCTATTTTTTCTCCACGACCTGTCAAATCCATTCGTAGAAAATTCTCTAAAACATTGTAATTTTTTTAATATTCTTGGTATCGATGTTTATAAAAAAGGTTTCCAAATAATTATTTTAGTTTTTGGAATCAGTTTTTTTTAAACCGATTCGAAAACAATTTTTTTCATTGTTTTCTGGCATCAATTGTATTAAAAAAATGACACCCAAATGTCTCTAAAAACATTTTTTCATCTGTTTATAAGAAACTAACGTCATGTTGAAGACATTGAAAATTATTTTTCTACTAGGGCTAGAGAATATTTATGATAATGATTAATACAATTTGAGAAAAAAAATTATGAACACTTGAAGGTAGGGGATCATTTCAACATTCAGAATGTGTAGAATTTAAATACAGTGTTGAAAAAGAATAATATAATATTTGATTTTATTTATTAATTGAAATAAGACATTAAATGTTAATGTAATAAAAAATACAATCTCATACAACCCCTTAAAACATTCTATGATCAACACATAATAATTTTATCCCAGAATTAATGAAAATATCTTTGTATAAGGAAGATATTGACTCAAAAAGGGTGTATTGAAGAAGATAAACTACGAATATAATGAAGGATCCATCATTGCATAAATTATTTAACACATCATGGTGTGAATAAAATCTAAAATTAAGTAAATGTTATGAAAATGATAACTAGTGGAATAGAATATAAGAAAAAAATAATCATTTATTATGAAATTATTGTGAGTTATTACAACATCAATTTGAAAAAACATTCATACAAATAGAAATCATAAAAATAACATTAAAAGCTAAAAAATATCAACATATTTATATTTATTTACTACTACTTCCTTAGATATTTTTTTTGAGACTTGGGTAAACCTACCACCATTATATTCTTCCAATTTAATTAGTGTAATCATTGGTAGCTAAAATTATATAAAATGTATACATTTCAACCATTGATAAAAATTCAGTATAAATTAGTTCACATTCATGACATGTAAAAAATGCATTATATATTGATGAATTTGGAATGGTTTAAAATAATAAAATATATCTTATGATTTATTTCAATATATGGTAATGTTTTATCCAAATTAAGCTCGTCATAATAATATTATGATTACAATTATGTGATTTAATTATTATCAATGAATCTAGCCATGAATTTTATATTCAAATTTGGATACCCATATCAGAATTGGAATTAAAACATTTCCTCTAAAAATCCTTCAATAATTTTTTTTATGATGTTCTATGATTGTAGTATAATATTTAGATTCATTGTAGTTATAACAAGTCCTCTATATTCATTTTCATGAACTATTGTTTAGTTCATTTCACCCAAAAAATTATGGATTGAAGGATGAATATAATTATCTTCCCTAATGAATCCCATATTTCATTATAAGAATATAATCATTCTAATAAATAGGGTAACATCATCATAAATTTGAAATTTTATCTAATTACTAGTTGGTGCTTTAAATGGTGCATATAAATTTGCTGAGTATCATTGCATATTATGAAAGAATTGAAACCAAGACAAAATTTAATGGTTAAAATTTAAAATTCACTAACATGAGTTAATATAAGAACCAAATCACATATATAATTAATAATAAACATTTAATATTAATATTTTTTCAATAGAAATTTACACCCCCACCATATTAATTTTTTCCTAATCTCTAGAATATTACTATCTCAAAAAGAGGAAAGTTGAATTTCCTTTTCCACACATACTTTTCCATACAATGTTTACTCTAATGACCTCATATCAAACAAATATAAATCCCATAAAATTCGTTTACAATTATATAAATTAAAAGATATATACCAATATTACTTCCATTAATCTACTCAAACACATCTCTACTATTAATATACTTCCAATATGGTTTTAAGATGTGTTTCTCATCACAAAGGATATGAGGTTTAATATTATTCATGGTGATAAAGTTATAATTAAGGGGGGAATCATATATTAATCCTTAGTTGAGTGTCCATTTTTCCTCATACAAATTGAAATTATTATAAACTAATTCATCCAATATAGTGAGATACTACCAATGAATTCGCTGAATGAAGATCTTAAGGACCCAAGGGATGGTCACATTATTAGGAATCATCTCATATTTACTCAATAAATATCAAATCAAAACTAATAAAAATAAAGTTAAAATTCCCATTTAAGGACATGAATCTTTTAAACAATATCTTATCTCCATATTTTGACATTATTATGAGATATAAATATTCTTAACCGAAAATAATGATTAGTATAGTAGTCTATGAAAATTAGATACATTGATGAATCATATATTACATTCATGAATCCTCCATATTATTAATAATATTGTACTTTTTATCCTAAGGAAATGAAAAAATAATAATGGGTGAGTTCAAATTCTTAGTAATTGTATTAATGATAATATCTATCAATAATCAACAAGTAATAATCAATATTAAAAGGAAAAAAATGAAAACAATTTCCATTTAGTCAATAACATGAGCCCAAAATGAGTCTATCGGTATTATCAATGAAATAATCTAAACGAAAATAACAATTGATTTATCGATGAGGAAATGATTAATATTTTATGTCATTATTTAAAACATCTTCATATATATACCATTAAATTGTTATTATACTATAATTTAATTGATGGTTTGGTATATAATTACAACCCATTAAATTCAAGAATTTTGATTGTCTTCATTAGACATGTTGATGCATTGAGGGGCTATAAATAAATAGGTCCCACACATTACTAAATGTCTAATGAATATATCATATATTCAATAATTAATTCAATTCATAAAAATATTCATTATCAACAAATATCTATATTGACGAAACAATGCATATTTTTAATGGTTGTCCCTATTCAATTAAATAACATTCAAAGATTAATAATATATGTCAAAATGATATATATATTAAGAAATAATAGTATATATGATAAAAATTACATTTATATTTAGTGGAATTTGAATATCAATTTCTCCATAAGAAGGAAAAAGTTTCATGATAAATTTAATGTTTCCAAAAATTAGACAAGAGCTGAAATATGATAATCAGAAAAGAAAATTTGATGTAAAATAAATTCTTTAGAATAATAATAGAAAATAGAAATGAAAAATTTAAAATATTTTTTCATAATATGAATTCATTGAAAAACAATTCATATTTTATTGATGACTAAAAAGGGAAAATGTTACGATGGTAAGAATGTTTTTTAACATCATATATGTTTAGAATAAAACATTCCATTTTTCCTTTTAATAAAGAAGTTTAAAATGAACCTTTAAGGGAAAATATTGAAATATTCCTTTAAAAGCATATACAAAATTAAATTTTAATGTATAATTCCCTCGATAAATAAGTTGACTAATAAAATGGAATTTAGTAAAACAGTATTGAAAAATATGGTCATCGAATAAAAATACACCTGTTCAAAAAGAAAAATAAGATCATATTTTCTATTAAACAATTATCATGACTTAATAACTTGAATTTAATAATTAGTTTTTATGAAAAAATATTTAATCTTGTTAAATAACTCAATTTCTCAATATAAACACCACAAAAAGTTAAATAGGTATATAATAAAAAATATGACTTGAATGAGTAAAAATTGAGATGAAATCCCTTACAAGTATAAAAATGTTAATGTGGGAATTAATCAATGAATAGACTATGTGTATAAAATGTATATCTACATCAATAAGGTCAAAATGACATAAAATAATCACAATTAATTACATAGAATATCATAGAATATCAATGACAATTAATAAGTAATATAACACAATGAAAATAAATTGAGTTATGAAACCCCATACCCCAGGTTTGAATTGGTATGCACATTTTTATCTTGTGGAATAATAAAATGAAAAAAAATGAAAAAAATTATTTAATTTATTAATAACATGTATAAAAAATTATTCATTTTTTGTTACCATTTTATATTTAATTACATTATCAATTAATTTTATGTTAGATGTTTGGAAGATATTTGGTTGGTAAGTCCAAAATGACTTTAGCAGGTCAACTATAGTAAAAGTAGACATTATTACATCATATACAAAATAATAATCATTTAGTAATTATAATTTTCAAATATAAATTATAATTTTAAAATAAAACATGAATTATGGTTATGAAAAACGAACTATGTTTGAATCAGGCAGATAATAGTCTATTAGTAAAAATGAGTAACATTTCCATTTTTCAACGATCATTATAGAAATAATTTAACTAATATTTTTTTCTTATATAATAATTATAATAATATAAATAAATTATTATTCTGAAAAATACACTTATATATATCATCCATCTGTTGGTGTGATTAAGAATGATTCACTTCGCTTTCTTGTAGTTGTCGTTCATACATTTTCACGAACTACTTTATCATATTCAGTGAACGAAAAGTTAAGAAATTATAAGAAATGTTACATATCCAAAATGATAAATATTTCTCGAATCTCATATAAATATATATATATATATATTTAAATATTCCATTATATCCCACCGTGAAAGGGAGTGATGGAAAAAAGTATATCAATTCTTGAGGCGATATTCCACCTTAAAATGACTAATTATTTCATTTCCCTTTTGAAGTTGGAGGATATAGATATTGGTTAATCCATAAAAATAATAATGTATCATAATAATGAGATACATATCTTATTATATTATCATCATTGAATAATATTTTGAAGATGTTAGGAAAAGAAATAAAAAGAAAATAGTTGATTAAGAACTATACATCTTCTTTAGAGAACCTCTTAATGTTTGCACAATAATATATTCTCGGTTGGTTTTTTGATTGATACAAGGAATAAATAATTTGGAATGGATATAAGGATTGTATTTGTATTGGTCATTAACGAAAATAAATTCAGCCTGAAAAAATTTAGGATATTTCCTTTTATAACACATGGGATGAGAACTCCTATAATTTCTTAATGTAATAAATTCATATAAATTAATTTTCATCTTCAAATGCAGAAAACAATATAAGTTAATATTTTATGATAAGGATGATACTAAATCCTCTCTTATAATAAATATTAGAAAATGTTAGGTAATGATTTTCATAATTATCTTTTTTAACCTATGTTAAGCCATATTAATAATTACAGTTGTGTAAATGTTTTTTCACTTTAGGGTTCAAGAAAGATACAATAAAAAATGACCCATAAATAGACCACATATGGTATTATCAACCATATCACATTTAATAGTGAAATGATTTTTTAGTAATTTTTAATCATTAAAAATGGTATTCATTATAAAATATCATTAATGTCAATTTTGTCACTATTTATTTATTTTTGACAATAATAACATCAATTAAAATATGATATTTGAATCACAACAATTAACGCACAATAATATATGTTATAATTATATAAAAAAATTTCTACAAAATAATTTATTCAAATATAATAATTGTTTATTTTTAAAATAATTTAGTTTATATTCAATTTAATTAAATAAATATTGTATTGAAGTTGTATAAGAAATTAATTTAATTACTTCATTCGTTAATAATTAGTAATAAATTAAAATCATGAAAATAATTTAATTATTATTAAAATATCAATTAATATTCATAAAATTCATTCTTTTGCCTCTTTAGGTACACATAAAAGATATTTAACATCAAGAGGGTGAGATTTAATCTTTTCCCTTATATAAAATATTATACTGCTCACATTTATAGACAAGTGACTCATTGAAAGATAAATATAGATCATATAGAGATGAGGGTTGATATAAATTCATCCTATATGAATGATGAAGAAAAATAATTTCCTTATCACTTAGATATGAGCAATGTTAACTCTTTTTATCCTTTTACTATATGTGATGAAAGTTTATAATATTTATTATCCAATGGGACCAAAAATTATATTTAAATTGAAAAATAATATATAGTTTTATGATTCAAAATATGAAATATATTTTACCAAATTCAATATTTATAAGAGAAATAAATTCATTTTATATGTATCCCACTAGCGCTATGAAAAATTATTTTTTTAATGTCATTTTATGTATACAAGATTTATCTACAATAAGAACTAGTATAATATTTATTTTAATGTAATAAATAATATTATTTTTAACTACATGTGACATATAATATTTTAAGATCAAATTATGACTATTATGGGTCTTTTTTAAGTCAAATAAATTAAATTATTTTTGAAATCAATAATTTTTTATTATTCACAGATAAATATTTCTTTTTAGAAAATTACAAAAACAGAACCCTCTGTTAAATTTTATACGATGAATATAAAAATAATATTATTTTTAGAAAATAAAATTTATAAATCATCAGAAAATTAATTATAATTCTCGCCCATAATTTGAAAAATATATCCATTTTTTATGAATATGTAATTTGAAGTAGAAAATGATTATACTAAAAATTATGTAAATATTTATTATTAGAAAATATGTCATATAAAACGTATATATATATATATATATATATAATTTTTTAACCCCATTGGAACCTTATAATTCAATATCTATGTCGTAATGGTCATATTTAAATAATAAAATTTACTAGTTCATTTAAGAATGGTATTTCATATTGTATACACTATCAAATATATGTCATTTTTAAATATCATCATGTTTAATTGTTCATAATTTAATAAATTACATCCTCACAATTTGAAAATATTCTTAGTAATCAATATTATTACATTTGAAAATTCTTTTATGTAAAAACCCACATCATAATTTTCTTT
Organism: Viscum album; assembly: GCA_963277665.1. Lineage (NCBI taxonomy): Eukaryota > Viridiplantae > Streptophyta > Magnoliopsida > Santalales > Viscaceae > Viscum > Viscum album. The sequence goes on along the minus strand of OY728127.1, from coordinate 2,132,466,998 downwards.
AAGAAAACTCTTTCTTAAAAATAAGAAAATGGAAATACGAAAGTCATATGGAATAGCACAAAATTTGGATTCAAAATAGAATGACATTATTGAGAAGTAAAAATATGGGCATAGAGAAGAAAATTAAATCCTAATGAATAATTTTTAGTGATAGGGAACAAGGTCACAAAAAAGTTAACACCCCCAAAATCATAAGTCTATGATTGGTGAAAAGACCATTAATTCATCAAAAATTATTTTAATATGATAAATTTTTTCTTCTATGGTCATTTTCTAAGAGATGAAAAAATTATTTTCCAACTAGACTTATATTATAAGAAACTATTAATACATGACTACAATAATTCTATAATTTAACCAATATCTACCATAATATAATTTTTTCTCAAATCATGGTTTATTCAAGATGAATTTATTATGATATAAATACAAAAATCAAATTTTAATGGATAAAAAATTACAAAAAATGATAATATATCATCACGAAATGTTTATACATCTACAAAAAATTAAATGGTTACCACATGTTAACATTAAAAAAATTATAATCTTTCATATGCAGAAATATTACATTTTACATCAAAATTTTAATAATAACACTATAGGGTAGTCATAGAATATTTTTAAAAATAAATAACTCTAAATCCCAAAAAAACTTAATAACTTATATATTAAATAAATTTTGAAAATAAATGTTTAAATCATACATTTAATATTACACATCTAAGAGTGAAATATTATTATTCCAAATTAATACTTTATATTAAATATAAAGGTTATACAAACCTTAAACCTATAAAACATCCCCTGAAAATTCATTAATCATAGACGAATCAAAAAAATTAAGATATATATCTTCCCATAATATTCTTCTACAAAATAATTTACTCTTTATCTATCAAATCATTTAAGAAAAAATTTATTACAAAATAGGATGTCATGTAGGCCAGTATTAGGAATTTAACAATTTTTTCCATTTAGTTAATGGTTCTATCCCTGTGACCATTCCGGATGTGATGGTTTGTCTCCTATAATAAGGGTTTCCTTTTTTGAATTAGCAATAAAATTCCAGTGACATTCCACAAAAAAATATTATGAGGATCCTAAAAAATAATATTAATCATCCAGTAACTTCTTAACTATAAATGGTTTTCAATATCACATATTTTTTCAAAAAATCTGTATTTATTATTATTAAAATAGCATTATTGATCATTTTACCTCTAAATGTTATCAATAAAATTATAGTCATGTCAAATAAATGTAAAATAATTATTCCTCAAATAAAATTTTAAATAAATTTCATCATAAAAATGGATATATTCTTATGAATGTCTCACAAAATATATTTAATATTGTTAAATTCCCATCACATAATATCTCAAATGGGGTATCATTTCTACTAAACGTCTTATCAACCTTGTACTTATCAACCCAATGAATTTTAATAAAATACAATTACACTATGTAATATCATAGGTTTATAAAGATTCTATTCCATGATTCATCAAAATAGTTTATGTATATAATTTGAATTTACCAATGAATATTTGTTGGGAGTGTCAAACTTGGTTCATAGTAAGGGCATGCACATGTTGTAGTAGAATGATGGCCATGGTATACTTGACCAACTTTTTCAATGTTTTTACACAAGTTACATATTTCTTAAAACCACATCCACTTGTGGGTTCTAAAGAGTGGTTTATTTCTTGGAAAACAACAAATTATCTACATTACATAATCATTATGATGTTATATTTTACATAGACTTATCCTCCAAGTCAGTAATTGGTTTATTTTACCTTATTCATGTTTTCCAAAATCTAGTTCTTAATGTTTCTACTAAATAAATTTTGATTCTAACTGCCCTGAACTGACTCTAATAACACAGTGTTAACATATAATTTATTACATTTTTATGTTATACAATTTATAACATCATTAAGGATCATTTATTTTACTTGTCTTAGAAAACTACAAACTTAATAGATTTACATATTACATAGGAAATTTAAAAAATAATGCAACATCCTTTCATCCCTTATATTATTCTTATAATCCTTCTTCAAATACGATGTAATATAAATCAAATATAGAGTGTGTACAGAATCTAAATAAGAGTATATATAGTAGAATATATCATGAATCAGTATGTCATAATAAATAAGTCAAGGGAAATAACTAGATACACATTTCAATTAATGAGTAACTTGAGCACAAAATACATACATGAGGAATATCAATGCAAAAATATCATGTAAAATAATACAATGAATTCTCAATGAATGAAATGGTTAATAATGGATTTTTCAATTTCAATAATCATGATATAAATTCTTGAAAATAATAGTTCCAATAAAGATTAATTGATGGGTATATATAATTTAGAAACCCATTTAATGACAGCTTACTAATTTTTTTCATGCTACCTATAAATTCATCGAGGGGATATCTATAATTAAGTACCTCCTTTCACTTCATGTGAAATAAATTCTCCCATTATTATATAATTAATATTATTTATCAACAAATATATATATCTAGTAATGAATAATGATTTATCAATTTTCCCATATTAGTTATATAATATTCATAGTAAATAATCGTACGTATAAATTCTATGTAGTTTCAAAAATAATTTTAACAATGAAAAAAATAATATGGACATTTATGTGAAATGTAATTTCAAATGATGATAAGAAACTAAATGTTTCAGGATAATGTATGTCTATAAAAAATTAATCAAGAGATGAGAGATGATAATCAAAAAAGGTTATTTTGTAGTAAAATATTTTCATTAAAAGAATATAAAAAATATAAAGAAGACACTTAAATTAATATTTCATAAAGAAATTACATTTAAAAATAATATAAATCTCATAGATGAAGTAAAATGGTGTTAATCAGTTTTGATGGAATTAAATTTAGATAATGATATATATTTTTTTAAAAAAATCATTCCTCTTAAATTTTTATATAGTTTTTTAAAATAAAACATCTGGGGAAAATATTGTAAATATTCATTTAAAAACTTTTAAAAAACTCTATGATATATTATAATTTCATTAATAAATAATTAGGGTAATGAAAATTAATATTGTAAAACTATTTTGAAAAAATATGGTCAGGGAAGAGAAATATAACTAATTAAAAAGAGAAATAAGTTTTTGATCTTATTTTAAAAGTTTATCTTGAAAAAATAACATAAATTTTATAATTAATATTCATGTATAGATATATATATCCTTGTTAAAAACATAAAATTTCTATTATCTACACCACATAAATTAAAATGGGTTCGTAATACCAAATATATATCAATATAGTTAAAATGGATATAAAATTGTAATATGTCATTATTTTTGAATTTTGTTAAAATAAATGTAATATTTTATATATTTTTAGATATAATAAATATTGATTTTGGATTTCATTTCATGAAATACTTATTTTGGATTTTCATATACAGAGAAGTAATTTATGTCTTCACTACACACAACACAAGGTTAGCTTGCTTTATATTGAACACTGAGTTTTAAAAAACCTTAATATACTATTAATATTTTATATTAAAAATGACAATTATAACCTATCCATTTAACATCGGGATATGAATAGTAATAAATTATTTTGAAATAATATTTATATTGGTTTTATATAAAATAATATTTATAAAAAGGTAGTTAGTTTTTAGAAAAGTCATTGCATGTTTTAAAAATACAATTCTCTGAAAAAATGAAATATATTTATCTTTTTATTCAAAAATAAAATTATATTTAGAACATTTATAAAATTATTTTTCTAAATGAAACATAGTTATTTAAATAATCATGTAAAAATTTAATTGGGTAGAACTGTTTTTATTTTTTTGAATAGACTAATTTTTTGATGAACAGTGAAACATATTGAATTTTAATTGATGTTTTTTTGTTTAAATTATTTATAAAGTTAAATTATATTTAATTTTTATTTAAAATTTAAAATTATACCAATTATATATCATTTAATACAATTTATATTATTTTAAAAAATTTCATGTAGATTTATTTGACATTAAAACTTTTAATATTTTCAAAATTTTCTCTTAATAAACCTACTTTCTCATGATATCTACAAGATTATTTTTAAATTAAATTTTTCCACTTATGTGAATAGAATTATGAAAAATTTATTCCATTTTTTTAATAATAATAATTTATTTTATCTCGTAATTTTTCATGTATTTTTTACCTAAATGAATACCATAAATATTAGAAATTTTTTCTCATGGTGACAGAAAAAATGGGCTTGTCGTGGGTTAATCTAAAAAGATAAGTGTTAAAATGTCCTATTAAGTTTTGGAAAATATATTTTATGTAACTATTTTTTATTTATTCCTTATTTAATCAATAATTGTCTCTTTTTGAATATTTATGACATGAGAAACATGTTTCTGGAATTTGTTCATTCAAAAAATACCAATATGCCACTAACCACCCTTATAAAAGGAAACCCTTTACTATCTTCTCATCACACCTTATATACCTTTTTTATTCTTCCAATAAATACTGAAATCACATAAAAATACCTCTTCTCATATAATAATAAATATTTTTGATGAAAACCCAACCCCGATAGTCTTTTATTGTAAACCTATTAAGGATGCCCAAAGAAACGGTAATGCTCGTCATCAAGTGGTTTTGTTTTATTTATTCTTATATATAATTAATTTATTATTATATAATTTTGATATAATACAATAACTATCCTATATATTATAATATTTTTTATTTATGTTAATAACCTAAAACATATCCAGTTCTATCAAATGGGTTTTGAAAACATTATTCGTGTGTAAATCAGACTATTGTCTCGCGAACCGACACCATTCATTACTCCATTTTAACCTAATGAATATGGGAATAATTATAGATTTATTATTTATATATTATATTTATGATATAATTATTCTTCTAGAGTAATTATACAATACATAACTTTTTGATTTCCATTTATTGGATTATAATAACACCGCTCGTGTGTGCAACAAACTACATCATCGTGAAGTGATGTGATTCATTCACACTTTACATGGAATGATATATGGTAGTTGTGGATGAAAATATGTGATATATATGACTTAAATATCAATCTATAATTATAATATATCATTTATCTTTCTTTATTTCAATATTTCTACCAAAATGGAAACATCACTCATATGTACATACAGTCTACCATCTCCTTAAACGATGTATTTCATTTCTTGTCTCATTATTTTATATAATACTATAAATACATATATACTTATTATATATGATATTAACTAATGGGTAAAATTTTTTATATGATGTTTCCATGATCAATGTAATTGGACCAAAAATAAAAAATTAAAACATATCGGAAATTCAAAGAATGTATTACTCGATATATAACTTTAACAATGAATTTATACTAAAAGGGTAATAAAAGGTCACAAGAGAACTATATATGGTATGATATATATATATAGGTCTATATTATAATTATCATAAAAATATATTAATTATTAAATACATTTGAACATGTACAATAGATGTCAAAACTGTAGGTAAGGGATTTTTGCCACCAATTGCCTTCTTTAAGGCATATGTAATGTTATGAACTTATATTATTTTATGATATGTTTATACATATAATTTCTAAAATAATAAAATTTATTTATTTATACTTGTCATATTTTATGTTTTATTTTATTTATTTTTTCTTGGTTGTTATTATTCAATCCTACAAAAGTTGTAATGATTTTATGTTATCTTCTAATCATTTATCATGATTGTTTACAGTTATGTTTCTAATGAAAAATATTATAATAAACATATCAAGAAACACATTATTATTTTATCCTTTGATAATTCATGATATTTTAAATCAATATTAGTATTTATCACTCTTTTGTAATTAATGCAATTGGGAAAATTATTTTATGAAAAGTTAACTTTATTTCTCCGCTTCGGTCGAAAATCCTTTTACTTCCAAAACCATTTTTTCTGAAACATATTATGAAAATTATTTATTATTATCCTATTTTGTTTAATGTAAATTTTTACCCCTTGTTGAACATTTAAAAAAATATATGAATCCTTATATAATTTTCCAAAATATTCCTTCTTAGCTTTTACCAAAAATGTGAAAGGAATATTTGATATAAAGTGTGGTCTATGAAGAAAACATTCAATAATAATATGAATTATTTTTTTCGAATATTCCTTTATGAAATATCAATTATATTTTGAAAGTAATTTATTTTCAAAAAATATGTTTTAAAAATAGTTTTCTCATTTATGAAATGATATATTCTGCAATAAATTCTGTTAACGATCAGTCAAAATAATTTTCCATCTTAGAAGACATCCATTGATGTTACCTATTCCTTAATAGGTATATAATATATGTATATTATTATTATTATTTCTCTCCATGGTTTATGATTATGATGGAATGATGTTTATGAAACCTATTTCTCCGCTATAGGTTATAGAATGATAAAATTATTATGAATTCTGCTTCTCATTCCCTGGATTATGATATGATAAAATGATTAGATGATTATAAAATCATTATCTTTTAAATAGGTTATGAAATGATTAAATCACTATCAAATCCATTATATTTCATGTCTTATGATACGATGAGTGTTTTGCGATCTTGTTCCACACATAAATATGGATTTCATTATGAGATGGGTGGGAACTATATCTCCCACCAATGTATTGGGTAATAATTTATATCTCATGAGATAGACATGACTGTAATGGTAATTTAAACCGGTTCAATAAGGTAATGTTTACATTATAATGGTCTTGGAAGTAAACCATGACAACTATGATTATTTGGGTAGTAAATCCAAAATAGTATGATAGAATTAAAAATGATCCTTAACTAATATGGAATGATTTTTTATGATTATATCTATAAAAAAATCTATTTCTTATTCATGTGTTATTCCCTCATGGAATATTTTGTTTTATTCCATTATGATTCATGTCTTATAAACTTCAAATATATATTTAATGACTTAATATTATGATCTTTAATATATATTTTTGGTTTTAAAATGTTATAATCCTAATATCATGTGATTATGATCATGTTATGATTATATAACCACCATGTTTACCCTTACTGAGCCTCTTATCTCAACCTTTATTTTCATTCCATTCCATGGGTTATGTATAAACATATTACATATGATATGTATAAGAAGGATGGTAGTTATGAAGATCATAGTGAGATATGATGTTGCTTTCCTATGGAACCACTGTTTTTGTTTTCATGTTTTTATAGACATTAAACTTTTATGGTCAAATTTCATTTTTTTATGAAATTTAATGAATATCAATAAAAAATCATGTAATATACATGTAAAAAATCAGGGGTCATTATAGTTGGAATTAGAGGATAGGCTTAAATAACCATTAGACTCTAGGATGATAAATCCTTAGTGACATCACTAAGAATATTTCTATGGGTAACTCTATTGAAGAGTCAAATCCTATAAAGGTTTCATGGAATTTTAGTAAATGGACGAGATGGTTTTTTCTAAAAAATTACATCCCTATATAGAAACAAAAACTGAATGTGGATCTAGGATAGAGGTTTCTAGGGGAAATAACTATGAAAAGGGTGAAATGATCTTAACTTTATTGTAACCTAGTGCATGAAAACGAAACATACATCACACTTGGATTAACACTCTCAAGGGATATGATTTGTAAGTTCAAAAACTATTTGTGAACCATCCCAGAGGATCTAAATATGATATAACCATGAATAACTACGGATAAACCTATGGTGTAATTTTTTAAATAATGTTTCATGATTTAGATGACTTGTAAGTTATTTTTCATGATTATATGGTTCTAAAATATGAAAATTGATTCTTAAACATTGATTTTATGATGTAGTTAATATATTAAAATAGAATGAAATATGTTAATTATGAGCGTGAAAAAAAATTCAATGACTGACCTCCTAAGAATATAAATGTTATGTGATCTATAATGAAAAATCTCATTCATATACTCACACAATCTTCTCAACTATAACTCATTTCGTACATCCAAATGAAAAATAATGGGAACATCATTCTATTGATTCCTTCATAAGATAACATCAACCTTCCATTAGTAGAATCACGATTCCACAAGTTACTGAGAAATTAGTCAGTATCAATGAAATGATATTTTCTACTATATAGTGTTCAAATAATGAAAAGTCATTCTGTTTTTCTACCATTTGGAAGGTAAAGAATATCACTAGTGGATTTTTATCAAGAATACGTGGAAATATGATGAAATTTTGTCCATGGATTGAGATGATTTCAAGAAATTATTTTTTCATTTATTAAATTCAACATATTATTCAAACAAATTGGATATATTATTTCTTGAATTAAATACAACTGTTTATTAATATTTTGTCTTTAATGAGGGAAATTTTATAAGACATGTGATGTACTCTTTTGGTATAATCATTCAACATGAATGTATGGATGAATGATTCATCATTGGATTAATAAAAAATCATCAAATATAATTATCCATAATAGATATATGTTGCTATGAATAGATTTTTTGATCTACTATGATGTATAAAATTGAGTTTGGAGTTATGTATCAATTGGATGTTTTTGACAAAAAAACAAGATTGATTTAAAAAATAATAAAAATTGTTGAGAGATGATGATGAACCTTCCTTTGTGCTCAATGTGTAGGAAAACATGGGGTAATATTTTATAAGGGGACTAGTAAATCTGTGTGGAATGGAAGGTCATCAGGAAATTCATTAATGATGTAGTCATAAAATGAATGCGAACAATTTTAATAGATAGAAAGCTATAAATAATTAAACACATACACTCTCATGTTTTAGATGTAAGAAGTATGTGAAATAATCTAACCAGTTCCAAAATTGGATAATTAATTATGATGATTGAAATAAACAACCTCTTAAGCCATGTGATAATGATAAATCTCATGTGATCACTATTTTTGATGTGGTTTTCAATAAAAATATGTTAAAAGGTACACTGATTATCAACTCTGGAACTGTTAATTTATTATTTGAGTCTTGATATACCCATTATTTCATATCGGAAGAATTTTATAACGATATCAATATACCACTAAAATTATTCGATATATAATTAGAAGTGAAAACCTCTAATGGTATGATGATCAAAGGACAAGAATACGATTCTTCTATAGTTTATGTTTATAGGAATGTGCTTCCAATAAATCTTGTAAGTATTCCTCATGTGGAATTTATTTTCATCTAAGGATTGTATTAAATTTCTCTATATAAATCCCACATCAACTGTTGAGGAAGTTAAGTCATGTTTGAAATTACAATCCAATATATTATCTATAATTAATGTGATGATAATTATGAACCCATGATGGAGATATCATTCAATTTATGGGTCTTAATTCCAATTATAATGTTATGTTCACTTCAAATGGTTGGGGAGCAACATGACAGTAATGATATCCAAATTGTGTGGGAGTTTGCTGAGGTCTTTTTGGAACAGTTTCTTATACTTCAACAAAAACATAAAAGATGGGTTCTCAATAGAACTCAATATTGGTGCCATAGTAATTTGAAATACTCCCTATAGAATGGCCCCGAATTATTTCCTTGAATTGAATATGAAACTCCAAGAGAACCCTCACAAGGAATTAATTCCTCCATGTGTGTCTCCTTATGGTGAGACTATTCTTTTATTTAAAATAATGATGGTTCAATGATATTTTGCAATAATTATCAAGATATAAACAAGATCACAATTAAAAACTTGTAACATCTTCCCCATATTGATGAATTATTTGATCAACATCATAGATCTCAATGCTTTTCCTTGATTTACCATAATCCAAGATCTCATCAATTAAGATTCAAGAAGAATTGTATAACCATTATGAACTTTTGTACATGGTATGAACACTACGATAATATTGTTATTAAAATTTATCTTATTAATTTCACTATAATCTTCATTTATATAATTAATAGAGTCTTTAGATATTACCTTGATCCATTTGGGTTAGTACTTATTGAATGTATTCATATTTAATCACAATTTAAGTATGATCATGTATGTCGCATGAGAATTTTACAAATGATGGAAGAAGAAATTTTTTTAAAAATTTACCAGATATGAATTTTAGATTCAAAATCTTTCATTTATGGTTCATAAAATATCAATAGAGTGTATATGGGTAGATCCATCAAAGATGGAGGCTATTGAATGTTATCCTAGACTAACTACAGTAAATGAGAAATATAGTTCTCATAATTTCGATAGATATTATGAATGGTTTATGGATAATTTCTCATGAATATCTAATACACTTACTATATTATCTAGCAAGGGAGATAAGTTCCTATGTAAATATAAAGGAGAGTAAAATTTCATGTAACAGATGAGTAGATTAGTCAATGCACCTATGCTTAAATTTATATATAGTATATAAGGGATTGTAATATATAATGATGAATCCCTGAATAGAATGAGATGTGGTATTCTGTTGAAATTCGTGGTTATATCATATCTCTCATGATAATTGAAGATTAATGTTCAATATTACCCACAATTGAGTCTGAGATAGATATAGTAATTTTTTCATTAATGATTCGGAGGCATTATCTTTAAAGAGTAAAGTGTGATACATATAATGATCTCAATATTATATGTTATGTATTAGAAAAAATGGGTTAAAAGTGCTTCAAAGATTATGGGAATGAAAATTAAATATTATGAATAATCAATACATTACCACCCTGATAAAGAAAAAATGATGGATGAGGCTTTGACTTGAAAAGATGATGGTAGGTTATCCATGGTGATGATCACAAAAGATCAAATAATTTTGGATATCAAGAATAATTGATTTAGAAATCCTGAAGGAAGGAGAAAATATTATCATTATGAGTTGAATGTTCAACATTATATAAATTTAATGATTAATGATACACTGAAAGAATGTATAGATTAGAAAATTAGGATTAAAAATGTTCCTAAGAATAACCTTGATCGTAATGTTATAATATGGTTCATGAAAATTTTGTGTGTTCTCATCATTATATATGTGAAGAAGGAGTTGTTATAGGTAGGTCACAGTTCTTCATTCTCTATTCATCCATGAAGTAAGAAGATGTATATTGATTTGAAAGATTATTTCTTGTGGGATGGAATGAAGAGAAATATTTTATAATTTATATCATGGTTTTTTTTATTTTATGAATTTATGTTTGAAATACAAAATTCTATAGGGATATTGAATTCATTACCAATATCATAATGGAAATGGGAATGAACCCCCCTCCCATGTATTTGATCATTGGAAACCCAAATTTTTTTAAGGGAATAATTTTTATGGTTTTTTAGTCGATCCCACTACTAAGCCTACAAATATCATCATTGTCAGAAAAGACTTACCTTTGGATTATCCTTCTAGGATATATATTATGAAAGTGGTATGGTTTTATGGATGACCACATTCCGTTGTTTCTAATAGAGATATGATGGATACCTCAATGTTATGGAGATGTATTTAGAAAGATCATGTTACATAATTCAGTTTCACCATTCCATATCATCCTTAGACATATGTTCATCATGATAGAAAAATTCAAACCTAAGAGGATTTGTTGAGATATTGTTCTTTGGATTTAGTAGGTGGTTAAGAACAAAACCATCATCAAATTTAATTTTTTTTTAAAGAAATATGCTTCACTCGTGAATTCACATGGATCCTTATTAATACCTCTATGGAATAAAGGGTAGAGCTTCTAAATACTGGAATGTTGTTGGAGAAATAAAGAAATAAGGGCCTAAAGAGATGAGGAAATGAAATATAAGGTCATATCCATTCAATAAATAATCAAGGAAGATTAGGCTCATAAGAAATATTATACTAATAATTACGGAAAAATATAGAATATAAAGTTGGTGACAATTTATTTCTATAAAGTTCTACATGGATGAAGGTTGATATACTCAACCAAAAATGGAAACTAGAGCCTATGTATATCGGTTCCTTTAAAATTTTCTATCTTGTTTGTAAAATTCCTTATTTCATAGTTCTTCTAAAACCCCTCTAATGTATATGATATTTTAAATGTTTATATCTTAATGAATTACATACCTCAACATTTACATGTACTAATTTTTTAGGTCAAACAACTAGTGGAATATCTTTCTTAGAGGCAATAAGTGGTGAATATTTATGATAATACAAAGAAAGTTATAAGAAACAATAATGATCACATAGTAATTGTTTTTTTTTGGGAAACTACAAGTTTGAGGATGATATGTCGCAACCTATGGAAATTAAGAGGTTGAATTATCATCATATTTATTTATTAGAGTGATAAATTTCAATGGATAATTCAATTTTGGGTCCATTTTAATGTAACACCCATAGATTATGTCAATATTTTTTAAATTAAATAAAATTTTTCTCTTTTTATTTAAATGAATTATCAAATTCATATTTTCATTCCAAGAAACACTATGGTTTTCATGTGTTATAAGGAACACAAATTTAATCTTGTGCAACATGTAACACTGTATAAGCATTTATTATACATAATACTGAGTATTACAAAACCATGATATATTGATAATATTATTATTTAAACATGACCAATACTACCTCATTGTTGAACATACTGAAATGAATACAAATAAAAACATTAAAATAATAAGTATAATGGTTTTATATAACAATAACATATTGATAAAAAAATAATTAATTTTTAGAAAATTCATTAAATGTTTTGAAAATACTTTTTCATCAAAAAAGTTATTTTAATTTATTTTTATACACAACATTATAAAAAATGTGTATAATTATTAGAAAATTAATTTTAAAGAATAAAAATATTTTATGACATAATTATATAAAAATTTTATTAGGTTGAACAATTGGGATATTTATGAAAACTCTCATTTTTTGAGGTAGTGAAAAATAATGGATTTTAATTAAATAAATTATTTTTATTTAAATTATTTTTATAGATTAATTATATGTTAATTTTTTAAAATATATAATTAGTTAAATTTTATATCTATTAATCCAATTTAGGTATTCAGAATAAATTTTATATTTATTTTTATATAAATACATTATAAATATTAAAACATTTTCTATTTAAAAACATGATTTCTCATCACATTTCCAGAATTATTTTAAAATGAATATTTTCTAATTTTAGGAATGGAATTTAGAAAAATGGGTTCCAAAATTTTTAATCATAATTTTTCAAATTATAGATTAAGATAAACATAATTTTTGACCAAAATTAATATTTAAAACAATAAAAATTATTTACCGGAGTTAGGTAAAAATTGTTTTATAGGGTGTTAAACTAAAAATATACAATTTAAATTGATTTATACTGTTCTATAAAATATATTTTCAGGAAATATGTAGAATATATATATTATTTACACAATAATAAACTATTATTGGATCCTTTTTATGCAATACCCTGAGATTTTGTGAATTATTTTTTTGAATTAATTTTATCTTTGTGATATTTTTCATTTAAAAAAATACTAGAAATAGTTTATTTTATATTTAAAAACTATGTTTTTATTGTATTATACAAAATCCAAGTTAATCATACAAAATATAATTTTTTTATATCTCTGTACAAAAAACTGATGTTAGCTTATGTTTCCCACAACAAAGAAATTCCTAAATGACTTTTGTAACACGCAAGGCCAAATTTTACCATATAAATATATATTATTTTATATAACATTGCTTTTAAATTAGTATTTCTGAAATAGATTAGCTAAATAATGAAAATATATGGTTTACAAAAATATAAAATGAATTCATTGATTATAAATTAATTATAATTGAATACTAAAACTAATTGACTATAAAGGAAGATAATATTATACCCAAAAAGTTATTTTACCAAAATAAATTAACTTAATTATATTTATTTATTAATATTAATACGATCTATATATTATATATTATATTAAATATTTTTTATTTTAATCCAATATATTCAATAGGATTAAGATAAAATAACTTAATTTTATGCATAAAATATTATATTTCTTACTAAGGTGTCTTTACTGCCTTCTAAGGGATATTCCAATTTGAATACAATTTTTGTAACTTTAACTAACTTAATATGTCAAAATAAACATCATATTTGAAAGCATAAAATATTAATTAGGTTATGGTATGTTTTTGGAATTTTTCATTGATGTTTCATTTTTAATGATAAGGTAATGATATAGAATTCTAGTTTAAACGTCTTATTTATATAATTAATTTATAAGGTCAAATTATATTTTAGATTAGTTCAAATTTTAACTAGTTATTATTTTTATTGATAATCCCAATGTCGTTAATAAAAATCAATTTCAATTTGAAGTTGAATATTAAAACATAGAATACATTTGAACGTTTTTACTTTAAAAACCATATTTTTTACTTGAATATGGGATTCAATTTAAATTAATTTTTTCCACTTCTGTGATAATAATTTTGAAAACATTAATTCCATATTTTGAAAATTTTTACATAATATTAATTGTTTCTACTTCCTAACCCCTCTTAACCGTCCATGACTCAACCAAGACCTGCCCAAATATCTCCTCAACATCCCTACCCAAATCCTAGATGCCTTCCCTTGGGAAAATATAAATTCAAGGCAACCTGTTGGTGAATAACAAAAGGAGTTACCTGAATAAGAGGTAACATTCTTCCTAAAGATATTTTATGTTAGTCACATTCTCCACCCCCTAAAATAATCGTATTCAATGAATTTATAAAAACAATAGTATCCTCAATATACTATTATGATTTTATTCTATGGTTTCAACCCACACTTACACACAATTACATCTAATGGGTACCTAACAAAATGTGTATGTGTACGGTGAAATATCACCTCACAAAATGATGATTGTTATTTCTGCTTTTACAACCTCTTAGGCTGAACATTTTATTGGAAAAAATATTTATATATTCTATATATAATATTTTTTAAATTTTTTGGAATTTTTAATTCATTTATAAGATATATATTTATACTTCTCATTTGGTGAAAATTTGATAATATCAATGGAGGAAGTGTGGACTACCGCCACCTCAAAATGACATTATTCCTTCACACACTGTGTGGAATGTATTAAGGATGTTTTTGTTAATATTATAGGGTATATATGAAATAATAATGTTAATTTATTTACATTATATACGAATATTCTTATATTCCTTTTTCTTTGTTCTTTCAAAATGATAACAAAATGGAAATAGTGGTCATGCATATGTATAGCATACCATCTCAATGTCTGGTGTATAAAATTTCATACTTATATATATCATATTTTATATTATATCACACATATAATGAATATAAATGATATTTATATCATGTTATACATTCTTTAAATCGTGACATATGTATAATGACCGAATATATTACAAATTATGGCACATGCGAAGAACAAAGCGAATATTACTCGAAGTGAAACGTTAACATAGAATTGATAACATAAGGGTGGTATATGGTAATAATAAAACAATATATAGAATTATATGTAATAATAATATATTTTTAATGATTAATAATACAATTAAAGTTATTATAGATGAGGCTTATATGAGTACAAATTGAGTTAATACATAAGGTAAGATAATTTTTATCTCACTTATATTTTTGTGAGATACAATTCCTAGACACTACTCTTTTATTTTGTATGGTGTATATAATTCACATGAATGTATTTAATGATTTTTGTTATTAAATTTATTCACATTTACTTATCCATTGTATTATCCTTCATTCACGTGTACAATGTTTCAAAGGATACAAAATTGGTAAGATGGTTTTGTCTTAATTTCCCTTCACTGAGACATTATTTTCTTATACATGTACATTATTTTTTGAAGTGTATATACTTCCATTAGAAATTTTATGTCATGAATATATTTATTTTCATGATTTTATTTGCTAAATTTAATTTCCTTGACTTACATATAGAGTATGATCAAAAGCTACGATGTGATAATAGTTTGTTGAAACAATCTCATTGATTTTCATGATTGATTATGTTTATTAATAAATTAAATAAGTAATATGATCTATATATTAGGAAAACTAATTAATTTTCTTATCCCCTTATTATTCTTGATATATTCATATATTGGTACCATTTTTATACTTTTTGGTATATAAAGTTTTTAAGAAAGTGTTTTTAGAATGCCTGACATTACCCTCTCTTTGGTCGGAAATCGGTGTTCCATCAAAACCATGTAATCTAAAAGGTTTCCAAAAATACTCTATTGTTTTCTAATGTTATTTAAAATATACTTTTACATATTATTTTTAACATTTTAAAAAAATTGTTTTTTTAATAAGGATTATTCTTTTCGTTTTCCGGTAAAGGTACCATTCTAAACCTTTTACAGAGAAAAAGGAATGTTCAGCGTGTATATATTTAACTACAGCCATGACTGACATTATCTTGAATATTCCTTTACATGATTAAAGATTTATTTAAAAAAAATAAAAAAAATCATAATATTTTTTAGTTTATTTGTTTCAATGTTTTTTCAATCAAATTGGTTTTCAAAATGTTCTAAATCCTATATAATATGTTTTTAATCGAAAAGTGTTTTCAAAAAAGTTTTCCGGCTTCATTTAAATTTTTTAAGGGAAATGGTTTTCAAAAATATTTCAATATTTCATTATAAGTTTTCAAGTCCAATTTAATGAAAATTGTTTCCAAATTTTTTTTGTTTTAAAAATAATTTTCCAAATAAGAAAGTAATGTTTCCTTAAGAAGTGTTTTTAAAAGATATAACAAAATTACTTTCCATCTATGATAATAACCATTGGTGTTATTCATAACTTTATGGGTAAATTATTAAATTATTTCATTCATTTTTTTCAATGGAATATTTTGTGATGATGTGATGTTTATAGAACATATTTCTCTTTCATGGGTGATATTTTAATGAATTGTTTTTATTTCACGGGTTATATGTTTTTAAACCCATTTATTTTTCATGGTTTATTTTTTTAAACAACTTATTTTCATGGGTAATGTTTTTGATGAAATAATTATGAAACCTCTATCATTTTCACAGGGTTTGATATGATTACATGTTTATGTCTCCAATTTCATTTCATGGGTTATGATTTAATTTTTAATGATCTTTTTTCACATGTATGTATGATTTAAATATGAGTTGGGAGAGACCTATATCTCCCCCCAATGAATTGGGATAAGATGTATATCTCATGAGATGGACTAAGATTGTCTTTGGAGTAAAAATTGATTTCTAAAATGGCCATGGGAGTGAACCATGATTACCAAGATGGTATGAGGAGTTAAATCATGCTACTAAAATATCCATGTGAGTAAAATATGGCTATACAGATAGTATGGAGAGTGCACCCATGCTACTAAGATGGCCTTAGAAATAATTCCTGCAAAACTATGGAAGTCATTTTATAATCATATCTATCTTCCATAATTCCTTGTTTTATTTCTATGTTATGATTTCATGGAATTTTTTATTTATTTAATTGTGATTCATTTCTTGTTAAATTTCAATATTTCTCCATGATTCATGTATATTATCTTTTATATGGAGAGTATGATCCTCTATTGTCATGATCATTCTCTCAAACTATTATTCTCATGATTATACTTATATTTATCCCGTTTTTACCTTTACTTTCAATCTTACCTCACCCTATTTTTTGTTTCCTTACCCATGTTATGAATTTATGTATTATGTATGATGTGTTTATGAAGTGTGATAATAATGTATGAAATAATGTCAGACTATATAGATTTCTTATGTACCAGTTTATATGTTCCCATGTTTCCATTGTTAGTAAACTAATACTTTCTTTGGGTGTTTATTTCTATAATGTTTTAATGTTTTGGAAAATGTGATTTAATTTTCTTTTGTCTACACTAGGTCATTATATGTTAAATTAATAAAATCTGAGTAGAGTTATTTCTTCCAAAAAATTTCCAAATATACCACTCACCTCACTTATATAAGGAAACCACTTATCCACCCCAAATAATGCATTCAAACACTTTTTTATATAATCATATATAAGATAACATCCCAAATTCCCTTATCTCATCCAAGAATTCAATTTTTATAAATACCTAAAACCAACATAATATTTTTGTGCAAACCTATGGAGGATACCCATAGAAGATGTAATGTTCATCAACAAGCATTTTTCTTTTAATTTTTCCTCCACCTCCTTGAATTATAAATATAACATGATTATTTAATAACCTTAGTATACTCCTTATACTTTTATTTTTTTTATTATAATGACATAAACCCGTATATTCTTCACTCAAATGGTATATGAAAACATCATTCGTGTGAATGGAAAATTATAGCCTCACAAATATATGCCATTAGATTCTATATTAAAACCTATATAGGATAGAAATATTGAACTATTTATGGTTTATATATAATATTTTTTATATTATTATATTTATATAAATATTATATCAAACATAACTTCATTCTTCTCATTCTTTTGGAATATGATAATGTCACTTGTGTGTACGGTGGACTATCACCTTAGAAAGTGATATGATATGTTCATGCTTTTTATTGAAGGTAATAAAGATTTTTTAAAGTGAAATATTTGATACGTATAACATAAAAATTATTCTATGATGATGATATATCATTTTACCTTCTTTTATTCGCCATATCAAGAAAATGGAAACATCGTTCATGATTACATACGACTTACTATCTCAAAAAAGGTGTATTTAATTTTCTATTTATAGCGCTTGTAGATTATAATAAATACCTTTTTTTCTGAATATTTATAATATTTATATAATGGTTAAAATTATTGGGATTATTGTACCAAGATCAATGTAAGAGGAAAAAATCTAACAAATAAAAATATATAGGAAAAAATATCTTATTACTTAGAACATAACATTTTCATGGAATTATTAATAACTGGATAATAAGAGTTAATAAGAAAATAATATATAGTATTATTTATATATATATCTCAATAATAAATGTATAAAAAATTTATATTTATTAAACATTATGGTTTAACTTGTATGGAAGAAGTGAAGACTTAATGTAATTGATTTTTTTATCAATTTTATTTATTTGAAACATAGTGTATATACCACCAATTTGATATAAAATATCATGAATTTATTTCTCCTCATGATAATTTAAGTGTCATTTTATTATAATATTTAATGGGTATTATTATCCAAATCTACTAATGTGGTAATTTTCTTTTATAATCCCATCATTTATCGAAACTGATAATGATGATCTTTCTAATGATAAAAATTTCATAACCCATATTTCAAGAGGCACGTGAATTTTTTACCATATTGTTATTTTTAATGATATAATACCATATTCCCATTCTTTTGTAATTAAAATAATTGAATAAATTTTTTTAATAAAATGTTACCTTTTTTCTCTCTTTGGTCAAATATTAGTTTTCTTCAAAAAAACATGTTTCCTAAAAAGTTTCCAAAAATAATTTTATTATTATCCTATAAGGATTAAAATACATTTTTACCCATATTTTATTTTTTACAAAAAACATTTACTGGAATATTGATGACTTTTTAAAAATAATTCCCATTTGACTTTTACTATATATGTTGAAGGAATAATAGTTTTAACATATATGGAATGAATGAATCTTTACAAAATAGATAACATTATTTTATTTAAATCTTAAATTATATGTCTTCATGGTTATTCTAAATGAAAAAAAATCATAATGTTTAATATTTTAAAAGGTGTTTTCTCGATGTGAAAAAATATTTCACTCACGAATTTTTTTAAATGATTGATCGAAATTATTTTCTATACAAGATGACATCAATTGATGATATATTTTTATTGACGGAAACATGATCTGGGTAAATAGTTCTTATTCTATCTCAGAATTGATTATGTTTATGATTTCATGATGTTTATGAAATCTGTTTCTCTCCCTCGGATTATAATATGATTAAATTATAAGGAAATCCTCTTCTATTTCAATGGATTATTCAATGATTAAATGACTAAATGAGTATGAAACATGTCTCTTTTATATAGGTTATTATATAGACAATGGATTATGAAACCCCTTATATTGCATGGGTTATGTTATTATTAATGTTTTATATTCTTATAAAAAAATAAGCGTGGATTTCATTATCAGTTATTTTGGTCCTATATCAAAAAAAATGAATTTTTTAATGATTTATATATCATGAGATATACATAGCTGAATGGGGAGTGAACCACATACATTATGGTACTCCGCCTATTATGATGGTTCGGGTAGTGAAATTTTAATTTTATGATGTTTTGGGGGTAAACTCATTCCACTATTATAGATTTGGAAATTATCCCTAACTAATGTATAAATAATTTTCTATAATTATGTATATTCCAAATATCTATGTCTTATGTCAGTGTTATACTATCATGGATAATTTTATTTGATTCCCATATTATTATTATCATATGAACTTCCAATAATTATTACATGACTCCTCATTGTAAACATTGATATGCGTAATATGGTTTTCAAATGTTCTAATCATGTTTGCATACACTTTTCTTCATTTTATTCGTTATATCTCCATTTTTTACCATTATTGAGGATCTGAGCTCAATCGTTATTATGTTTCATTTCTCCAAGATAGATAAAATTTTCCTGTGTATTATATTCTTAACAGTGGTTCTATTTATAAAGATAATAGCTGGTTATGATGAAGTTTACCTATATACAAGTTGTTTATGTTTTCAGGTTTCAAAATACTATAATTTGTTACAGTCCTCAGGATTTTATTTGTATAATGTAATGACTATTCAAAAAAATGAAGTAATATATATGAATGATAATCCAAGGTCATTATATAAATATAGCACAATGATCATACAATTTATCTAATAATTAATCAATGAATTCATTCTATGAATCAAATTTAAATCTATATAAAGCAAGTGGGAATACAACATAAAATAATGAAAATTAATTAGACAGATACTCTTAAAATATGAATTTCAATGAATAATTAATATTACCCAATGAAAGTAAATTTAGTTATGAAACCCTTACCAAAGGTACCAATCATTACATACATTCATTATCATCCGGAACAATAAAAATATATTTATTATTTATATCCTTATGATCGGTTTTCATATTTATTATTATATTTATATTATTTATTTCCATGTTTTATTTTACTATTTTATTTGTTAAGTTCCTATTAGGAATTTTGATGATATTCAATTCATATATCCCATATGAATTCGGTATGTTGACTATGGTAAAAATGGTCATTATTCCATTATCTCAAAAATAATAATTATTAAAAAATTATAATCTTTTCATTAATTATAATTATAAAAAAACATGTGAAATATGGTTATTAAAAATGAACTATGTCACAACCATAGAGATGGAAAGTCGTACGTAGATGAGTGAAACAATTCCATTTTTCAATGATCATTTTTGAAAGAAGGTGAGAGTTATATTACATTTTCAAATTTTTTGTAAAATTAAAAATATTATATTATTTCATAAAATAAACTAATATATATTAACCATGTCATGTGCTTATGAAAAATATATCACATCCCTTCATGAATGTGGTACTCCATATTTATGAAAAAATGGGGTTATCATTATTCAATGAATGGATGATTATTATTATAGAAGTAATATTATTTTTATATAATTAATAATATTTATTTTATATCATATATATACTTAAATTCATCATTATAGAAATATGTGAGATTTTATGGCATCACTTCTTGAGGCGGTAGTCTGCCATAGACACAAATGATGGTTTTGATTCTAATTTGATATAGGTAGAGAATGATATTGGTTATGAAATTAATAGAATTACATATAAATATATTTTATATACTTATGTGTTTATATTATCATGGTTGAATAATATTTTGAATAGCGTAGAAGAATATATAAAACAAAAAATTATGATTAAGATCTACCGAATTTCTTTCAACTACCTCATAATGATTATATAAAATACGTTCCTAGGGTTGTATTATGATACAAAAAACTTTCTCTTGGAATTAGTTTGAGATTCTATAAAAGGAATTCAAGTATTTTTTGGGAGAACCAATTTTTTTAAGCATCATGAAAAGTGGACAGGGGTTTCCATTTTATAAGGGAGGGGAGGGTACTAATTAATTTATTAATGTATTAAATTTATATAAATTTATTTTTATATTCAAATTGTTAAAAATTGTAAATATTTAAATATAATTTGTAAATGAGTATAGATCCTATAATTAAAAAAAATTTGATGATTTTTCTTCACCATATATTTTCCTAACCCGTGTTAATCACTGTTAACAATTACCATAGTATTAAATGTTTTTCTCTTTAAGATTTGAGAAATATAAATTAAATGGTAAAAAATTCCCATAAATGGACCATGGGTTATATTATCAACCATAAAATGTTTTCATGGCCTATGTTATGTTTTTTATGAATTTTATATCATTTAAGAAAAAATTATTTATTATAAAATATCACTAATATCAATTCTAACATTATTCATTTAGTTTTACTTTAAATAATTTTAGAAATATATGGATTTAAATTATGAATATTTACAATAAAAATATATTTTATAATTTTCTTAAAAAATTTGGAATATAATAATTTATTCTAATTATTAAACAATTATTATTTTAAACATTATATATTTTGTTTTCATTTCAAATTAATATTTTTTCCCGTTAGTGTTTGGTAAGAACATAAGGTAATGATATCATTATTAATAATTTAAAAAATATTACCATCATGAAAATAATTAGTTTATTTTCAAATTACCCAATATTATTCATTTAAAACTTTTTTTAAAACTTTTCCATGATATAAGATATATGTAAAATTAATAGGGTGACATTAGTCATTTCTTTATATAAAATATTATATACATCACATTAATGGATAAATGTCCCATAAACAAATCAATATTGACCATATATTTACAAGGGTCTAAAACCGTTATCGAATAATATTGAAGAAGAAAAAAAATTCCATATGATTTATTTTTAACAAATATTAACCAAATTTTCCATTCTACCGTGATGATAAGTTTTTAAAATAATTATTATTCACTATGAACAAATTTTTTTTGACCATATTAAAAAATATTAATAATTATAATTAGAAAGAAGGAATTAATTTTAACAAATAATATCTCTATAAGTTGTATATATTCATTTTATAAGTATCCCATAAGTATGCTAACAAATGGTTTCCCCTAGAAAAATCATTTTTCATTCTAATGGGTTTTTATAATATTTTTGACTATAATGTTTATTTTTATGTAATTATTTAGATTTTTAAAAACAAAATGAAAATAAAATTATTTTACTGTCATCTAGAAATAATTAGAGGTCATTTTTAGTGAAAATAAGTTGGATTATTGGAAAATAGTTATTTATTACAATTGAACAAAAAAATTAATATTTTATGGAAAATGAAAATATTGCACACGAACATAAATTTCATGTGTTGATTTAAAATTTGATATTATTTTTGAAAAATAATAGTAATAAATGTTTTATATTTTAATTATAATATTTTTACATAAATTGAATATAAAACCATTTTGATGAAAATGTATTTTTGAAGTTTAAATTTATTTTACAAAAAATTAATTACTTATTTATTATTAATAAATATATTATATAAAAACATTATAAATATTTTCCAAATGTGTTTAACACTATTATTTACCACCAAATCAGAGGATATGATTATATTGTCTTATTCAAAAAATATATTTAATGGTTCCTTTTTTCACAGCTTTGAATATTTGATATGCTATTGATAAAAGTGTTATTTTAAAATGAATGGGTTTTACATCTCCCCAACCCATAACTCAATAAATTATATCCACAAAATTTTAACATGTTATCCAAAATCAAGGGTTTTAAAGTTGATAATTCCTTCAGGACTATCCTTATAATCTATTTTTTTTAGTAAAACATCCACTTAAAAAGAGGGAAACTGAAATATTAATGTTTTCTAGAATAACAAAAAACAATATTTCAAAATAGGATAAATTTAATGAGATGTGAGTACGTGGACATGGATTAGAAAAATAATTTCCAATGACTAATATATTGTTACATGTAACATTTTTTGTATAAATTTAATTCCCAAAATCCCATAAATCTATTATTGGTGAAAAGATCCTAAATTCCTTCGAAACATTCATAATAAGATAACATTTTAATATCTATATTATTTTTTATATATTTCAGGAATTAAATTCATATATAGAAAAATTACATAGGTAAATATACTTCTTTCACACCTATAATTTCATCCTTTAATCAACTTCCACAAAAATCATATCTTTTTCTCAAAATCATGAGTATTCAAGATGAATTTTGTATGCACTATTAACTCAAATTAACTTTAAATGGATTACACAATACAAATAAGGACAAAAATCTATTCCTCCTATATATATACCTAACCAAAAATTAATTTGTTACCATAAGTTAATATAATGACAAAAATTTATAATATTTCATTTGAATAAATAATACATTTTACATAAAAAGTTCCACAATAACAACATAGGTTCATAATATATTATTATAAAAATAAATTAACCTATATCAAAAATAACCCCAGTAACATCAACATTAAATAATTATTTAACCTCAAATAAATTCATCTTACCCTACTGCATACACATAAAAAACTATAATATCATTTATTAAAAATAATACCTTATATTAAAAACATTGGATATATATAACTCAAGACAATAAAACACCTCTCAAAATTTTATTGATCACCCCAAAATCCCAGAAATTCAGAAATGCTTAATTAAATAAAATTCTTATCACAATCAAATTATTAATTATCTGTAATGTCAATTAATTAAATTAAATTCATACTAACCATGACATATTGTTGTGTAGTGGTAGGCACTATACCCTTGTTGCTTGTTGGCTATGGGTTAAAGCCTTCAATCCTTTCCCAAAGTGACAAGTTGTCACCCAACCTGTGTGTTTTCATTTTTTGAAAACAATATAATTCATATAAAATAATAGTAAAATATCATAAACATTTTAAAAAATAAATTTCATTATCAAATCAATTTTTAATAACTATGTTTTACTATAATAAATATTTTTTCCCTTGAAAAAATAATTAAAATGTATTACATTAATGTCCTTCATCATATTAAACATAATGGATATCAATAAATTTAAAATTATGTCCACAAAATATAAAATTATTATTATTCAACTATCCTTTTCACTAAAGAAAATATACTATCCGAAAGGTTTGTATACCCATTAATGTATCTCTACCTATCGTTATTCAAATTAAATTCTCATAACTCAAAATAAAAAAGGGATATTTATGACATTGAATAGGTTATCACGCATAGAATTACCGACCCTAGACACATTAGGATTATCCTATAACACTATGGGATATAATAGGTTTCTATAGGTTATATTCTATATTTCATCATAATATTTCATAATAAAATGTAAATTAACTCAATAATATCCCCCAGGTATTTCAGACTAGGTGTGTAGAAAGGGAACACTTATTATGAACAAGAATAATGTCAAATATATACTCAACCAACCATTTCTAGGGTTATTACCCCTATATGCATCTATCCAAAAACCAAATCCATTTGTAGTATCCATACAGGGGTGTATTTAAATTATATACACATTTTATTAAACATAAAAACATTAGGCTTACATCCTATATTTTAACATATCCACAATTTATTTCATAGATATATATACCAGAATATGTGTTTTCGAAAATTGGGATCCTAATTATTCCACTAAACATCCTCTGATACAAAGTATAATGACCTCAATTTAGTAACACATAGCCGGTATCAACATTATTACATTGATATTATATACAAAGGATATCATCCCAAAGGTCAACCATTATATAATCCTTGAAAAGAAAAAAATATAAATGATTCCCATATTATATTATAAATATGAAATACATAGAACAAAAGATCTTTTTATCCACAATATTATTCTTAATATCCCACTCCAAATCCAAGGGGAATGAATACGAATAAGGGGTTTACTCAGAAGCTTAGTAAGATTAATTATAATATAATTCACCATGACTCAATAATTAATAAAAAATATTGAATGGTAAATAACTAATAACTCTTTCCATTTGACCAATAACAGGACCATGAAATGAATCCATGGATAATAACAATGCAATAATCTCAAGGAAAATAATTTCTGAATTCTAAATGAATAAGATTCGAAATAATGGTCATCATGATTTTAAACATCTTGATATATATACCATCAAATCCATATGATATGACAGTTTATTCAATCGGTATGTATACACCATAAACCCATCTAATGATAGCTTAGTTATTTATATCCTACAAATTGTTCATTTATAGAAGGACTATCTATTAATTGGCATGACACTTTATTGAATGTCCAACAAGTTCCCCAAAAATTGAATGATCAATTCAAATAAATACCACTATGTCTTATCCACAAATATCCATATCAAGTAATGAATATAGATTTTTCAATATTTTTCCAAATCGATTAAATTAAATCAATTTAAAACATGAAAAGTATAAATGTTATATGGTTTAATAAATACACATATTTATGAATTAAATAATAAGGACAGATAAGTGAAATATAATTTCCAAGGCTCAAAAGAAGGTGAGAGTTTCAAAATAAAGTTAATTTTAAAAAAAATTAATTAATATATGAGATATGACTATAATGAAATTTGATTTTGTCGTAAAATAAATTTTTATTAAGAATACAAGAAAATGGGAAAAATCAAACTGCATTCTCAAAAAGATATTCCTTTTCAAAACCAATGAAATCTTAAAGAATAAGCTAATGTGTGTGAAAAGTTTATTATTGTAGGATGGTTTTTTGAAATAGTATATGTTAAAAAAATATTCCACTTGTCTTTTTATAAATAAATGAAAATGTACCTTTCTGGATAAAAAATAGAAATGATTATTTAATGGAATTGAAAAATATAATGATGTCCTATAATTTTCAAAATAAATCATTTTACTAATAAAAATAAATTCTTTCAAGCAATTTTTGAAAAAAAATTCGTGGAAGAAAAATATACAAAATCAAAATGAGAAATAGGATTGTATTTTCCTCCAAAACATTATATTGAAATAATAACATTAATTTAGTCAATAATATTAATAAATAAATATATATTATGGTTAAATTCCTCAAAGGATTGTTTATACATGAAATAAAATTAGATACCTGCATAATATAATACACATCATTAGAGAGAAAATTGAGACGAAATCCCTTAAAATATCATACCATTGAAGTGAAAATAGATAAATGAATGGATTATGCTAATTTCGTTTGAATAAAGGTAAAAAAAATTATAAATAAAACAAAAAATCATAAAAATTAATTACATAAATAATCTTAAACTATCAACGACAGTATAGAAGTAATATAACCCAATTAAAGAAAATTGAGTTATGATACACCTTACCTCTAGAATGAATCATCACCTATGTTATTTATATTATAGAATAATAATTGTAACGTACCATGTAAATAAATAATTATAATTTTTCATATTTTCGAATGAAATTTTAATTTTTATTTAAAGGGGATTCTATGTTCGATGGCATACCCGATACACAACAACGAGTTTCTTTGAAATCTTATGTTGCACACAATGCTGAGTCCCACAGAAAAATAAT
Organism: Viscum album; assembly: GCA_963277665.1. Lineage (NCBI taxonomy): Eukaryota > Viridiplantae > Streptophyta > Magnoliopsida > Santalales > Viscaceae > Viscum > Viscum album. The sequence continues at coordinate 2,132,439,160 of OY728127.1, read as the reverse complement.
AATATAAAATTATTTTAAATGGTAGTTAATTCCTATCCATAGTATTGGAGGGAATGAATTGAACTAACTACAATATGTTTATACATTATTGTAAAATGTGTTTTACTTTCATCCAATAAATGTTAGGGGATTAAATTTAAATGAAAATAATTTTAAGCCCAAATAGTCTAATATTCTTTAAAAGGTGGATTTACTACCTATTGACGGTGAACCCTTATGAAATCTAGTTTTTTTAAATTATATATGTTCTATTTGACAAAATAATATTCTTCTTTAAAATCCTAACATCAAAATTTACTTTGGGTAAATTTTTGTTATTTTTCTGATAAAATTCTTTTTTAATGAACAGTGAAAAATCCTTTCTTTTAATTCAAAAATTCCTTTTAATATAATTTATTTGTATGGTTATATTATCTTTTTAATTTTTTGTAAAGTTTACTTAGATTATATTTTTACCATTTAATCCAATGTTGGTGATTTTATGTAATTTCACTTTGAAATTGGACATAAACAAGTGTCCATATTTTGATAGTTATTATTTTTTAAAAACACGTTTTTTATTTTGACAAGGAGAATTAATTTTAAAATTAAATATTCCAACTTTAATGTTTTTAATTTTCTAAAATAAACACCATTTTATAATTCAGAATATCAAATATATTAGGCTTGATTTTTTGTAATTTTCTAAAAACCTTCAATTTTGGATGAATAGTGAAAACATAGAGTAGTAGTTAAAAGACCGAATTTTTCATTTAAATGAAAATTTACCAATTCTATTAATTTAATTTAAAAAATCCCAAATACATGGTTGTTATTATTTAGTAAAATTTGGTTCAGTAAGATTCAGTTTTTTTGGTAGATAGTAACGTTTGACTTTTATTTTCCACAATTAAAGGTAAATAAGGTAATTGAAGGTAAAAATAATATTATAATAATATTAATTTACACTAACATGTTTCTTAATCTTATTGGTCGATAAATTTTCAACCATGGTCATCCTTGGGTTGATTTTGGGACCCCATGAGCCACTTAAGAGTGATAATGTCACTTTATATTAATAAATTTAATGTAATCCCAAAAATGACTAAACATATATCTTTTAGTAAATAAATTTTTACATGGGTTTATATAATTTATATCCTAGACTATAAATATTCATTAGAAAGATAAAAAAATTCTGAAATCATTGTATTTTTTTATAAAATTTTAGACATCAAAAAAAATAAAATTATTTATGACACATTAATGATGTAGTGTTTACCTCATTATTGAATGTTTTAAATAAATAAGATTCAAAAAATTAAAACAGTATCCAAAACATTTCCAATTCTTATTGGATGATTTTTTTTCAAACATGAGTAATAATATATTATACTTTAATTAGTTTTTTACTTTTAGAATCCAGAAATATTTATATAATAAAATAATATTTTCAAACATTCTTAAAGAGCCCCTCCTCCCCCTTATAAAAATCCCTCACCACTAACCCATTAATCGCACCTCTAAATCCCATTTTATAGTCCAATATCTACCCAATTGATCTCCCTAAATCCCTCTATTCCACCTAAATGAATTACCATAGGCATAAGGCACTTCAAGAAATCCTTTGGTTCAAACCGAAGGGAGTTACCTGATTTAAAGGTAACGTCTTCTTTTATGATCTTTTCTTTTATTTTACTTCTCCAACCCCCTAAACTATTTTTATGCCTTTATTTTATAAAAAAACCAGTATCCTAAATATAATAGGTTGTTTTTATAAGAATTATTATAACAACACTTAAAACAAACCTCCATATAATGGTTAAAGAACATATTGTTTCTGTGGACGGCGAACTACTAGCCCATGAAATGAAGATTGTTCAATTATCTCCAAACGCCTCTCATGGTGTCCATTATTATATAAATATATTTTTATGTGATATATATTATATTTATATTGTCTCTATGATTCTGTTTTTTTAATTATATCATACCTCTATGATTCCCATTATTGGTAAACACAATAATTTCCTTGGAGGAAGTGCGGACTACCGCCCCCTAAAAGTTATATGACTCGTTCATGCCATACGTGGGACGTAAAAAAGATTGCATTACTGAAATTATATATAATATATTGTGTAGGAATTATAATATACCCATGTATAATTATGGTTTCATTCCATTAAAATAATAAATAGAAATGAAAGTAGCATCCATGTGTATGTACGGATTACCGTCTCCCGGAACGGTGCATTTCATTTCATATCTCAAAATTTTATGTATTGTTATATATATATATACTGGATAAAGATGGTATATATGTTATATAAATAATGAATATCATTCTATATATAATTTAATTTTGACCACATGATCAACTTGTAAATATAAGAAGTTCATTTTTGACTCAAGTACCAAATATCGACAAAACGACCATTATTAGCTTGAATGGTTACATAATGTTTATAACATAGTAATAAGTGATATAAAAACCTTTGAAATTCAATTTCATTCAATGAAAATATTTTTTCTATGATGCATTTTACTAAATGACAAAAGGAATTTTTTTATCAATTTTGGCAATAATGACTTCTCTGCTGTCGTAAGCGTTATTTGGCTTCCTCTATTATATTCATCATTTTTTAATGAAAAAAGAATCCCCTTTTTCTATTTTTGGGTCTTTTGGTATTGAAAATTATTTCTAGAATGGATTTATTATTTCAATATCTTGAAATTATTTCTTGTGATTTCAAATGAAATGTTATTAGCGAAAAGCTTTGATGTAAAATATTTTATGGGTTATGACTTTTGGTACTAAGACATTTGACGGGTGGTTACATGATAAACCAAATGACGGGTGGTGTAATCATAAACCTGGATGGGTGTTTAGGTTATAACATCCAATTCATTTTGTATAGAATTTAGTCGTATGGCTATTCCATTTTTTGATATGTGTGGAAGTCCACTGTATGGTTATTCCATTTATGTATGTTTATGTCCAAAGTTACCTTTATATGTTATGTGTTTTTTATATGGGTTTTATGAAAATTTTCTTGTTAAAAAATGGTAAGAAATTATCTTTTATTCAGTGAAGATTATTTACTAACTCATAAAGGTGAAAAGTATTACTTCTGATATGGTATTCATGGTTTACTTCTTATTTTGAAAAACAAATTGTTTTCCTTATTTGTATATCCCTTAATGGTCTTTTTATACTCATCTAATGATTATGAAATGTTTTTCATAGGACATAATGTGGAATTGGGTTAAGGATGGTATCCAGGAAAAGACATGCTATCTAAAACATTGAACTAGACCTGACTCTTTTTTAAATCATTTTAATTTTATAAAAAAATTGATACTGAGTAGAAGATTCTATAGAAAATATTCATGTGGTTTTATTTATATTATGACCTAATTTTCTAAATCCCTAAACCTGAAAGGATCCTCAATGTGAATTATCCATTTCATTCATTTTTATGTAATGTTTAAGGCCGGTTCCTTATAGTTGGTATCAGAGGTTGGTTTAGACAACTTTAAGAGTTAGGGTATTGTTAAATTAATATCCATAAATTAATTTATGTTAAAATTGAAATGATATGGCATTTATAGATTAACATGTAGCTTCGCCTAATATATTTATGTGTTCAAAATGGTTTTTTCATAGAGAAAACAGGGCAGTTGGGCAGTGAAGGCATACAGAGGGAAATGATGTTGCAAATCTGTATCCTTAGATGGTCAGAATCTGATTGAACATTTTCTTATAGGGACGGATCTATTGACTCAGGTGATAAATGGTGCTTGGGTGTATCGATGATATTTTGGATTACTCTATAAGTAAAAATAAAAATGATATTCATTTAAGGGTTTTATTGATAAACATAAATGAAAAGAAACTCTATGGAACATACCGCATGTGTGGGTTTTTGATACCACAAATTTCTTTCCTAGGACACATTATTTATGAAAATGGCATAATTGTTGATACTGCTAAAACATAAGTTGTTGATGAATGAAAAAGTCCCACAAATATAACCGAGATCTGTAGTTTTGAGGGTTTTACAGGTTATTACTGGTGGTTTGTTGAAAATTTTTCAAGGTTGTCTAGCCCACTGACTATGTTAAATTTCAAAGGTGTTAAGTTCATTTGGAAAAAAGAATGTAAAGATTGTTTTCAGGAATTGAAAATAAGATTGGTGAATGATCCAGTTTTAGCACTACCGTCTAGTGATGGTTAGTTTTTTATCTGAAGTGATACTTCGTTAAAAGGGCTTGAATGTGTCCTTATGATAAATTTATCAGTTAATTGATAATGCTTCAAATTTATTGAAACCTCATGAGTTGAATTAGACTAAACATGGTTTGGAATTAGCTGATGTTGTTTTACTTTAAGAAATTGGAGACATCATCTGTGTGGAGTAAAATGTGAAATCTATACTGACCAAAAAAGTATGAATTATATATTCGCTCATATATAATTGAACAGGAGATATAGGAGAAGGTTAGAATTAATTAAGGATTATGATTGCAGGATTAATTACCATCCAATAATGGAAAAAAAATGTGGTTGATGCTTTGAGCTGAAAAAGTAATGCTTCATTAAACTTGTTACGTTTGGAACAAGATCCTTTGACTAAATATATATTGAACTTTGGTATATAAGTTATCAGTTCTGAAAATTCATTTGTTTTGTTTTAGTTGTTACTAAAATTATCCCTACCAGAATGAATAAAGCAAGTGCAAAAAGAAGATAGTGAGTTGCAGAAAAATGTAGAGTTGGTTCATAAGGGTAACATGCCGGAATTTAACATTGATAATGATTGTATTTTGAGGTTTGGGAAGAGATTATGTGTACCTTGTGATTCACATTTGAATAAAGGGTTATTATGTGAATCTCATAGTTCTCCATTTTTAGTTCATCTTGGCAGTAATAATATGTACAGAGATCTTCGAGAGTATTACTGGTGGGATGGAATGAAAAAGATATTTCTAATTTTACTATGATGTGTTTGACTTGTCATAAGGTTAAATCAGAGGGGCAGTTATTGAAAGTGATGCTTTATCCTTTTCTGGTTGCATTGTAGAAATGAGAAAATATATCATTGCTCTTCATTGTGGGATTACCAAATACATCTCGTGGTAATAATGCAATATGGGTTATTGCTGATCAGTTGACTAAATCTTCTCATTTCCTTCCTATTCGAGATACATTGTCTCTACATCAACTTTATCTGCTGTATATTAAATATATAGTTAGGTTTCATGGATTTCCCCTCTCCATTGTATTTGATCATGATTTGTGGTTCACTTCTAACATTTGGAAAGGCCTTCATAAGTCATATGGTACAGAATAAAATTTTTGTACATCTTTTTATCCTTAATCTGATGGGCAGGCAGACCAAACAATTCAGACCTTTGAGGATATGTTACGTTCTTTCTCCATGGATTAACAAGTAATTTGGGACCAACATCTTTCTTTGGTTCAATTTACTTATAATAACAGTTTTCATTCCAGTATACAAATGGCTCCATTTGAGGCATTATATGAGAAGCAGTGTCAAACTCCAGAATATTGGGATAAAGTAAGTGAAAGTAAGTTGATATGACAAGAATTGGTAGAAGATATGGAATAAAAAGTTCAGTTGATTTAGTAGAACAAGAGAACAGCTCAGATTAGGCAGAAACGTTATGCACATTAATGGATGAAGGATCTTTCTTTTGAGGTAGGTGATCATGGATTTCTCAAATTTTCTACATTGAAAAGTGAGATGTGTTTTGGTAAGAAGGGAAAGTTGAGCCCGAGGTTCATTGGACCTTATGAAATATCGGAGAAGTTAGATCAATTGTGTATAGAGTGGGATTACCTCCTTGTTTATCCTAGGTACACAATGTTTTTCATGTTTCAATGTTGAGAAAGTATGTGCCGAATTCATATCATGTTTTGATCCCAGAGGTAGTTCAGCTGGAAGAGAATCTCTCTTATAAGGAAAAAACTGACCAGATTCTCAACCAAAGAGAGAAAGTATTATGGAATAAAGTAATTAATCAATAAAAGGTTTTATGAAAAAAACAGTATGGTCGAAGAGGCAATGTGGGAATCTAAAAATGCTATGAGGGATAAATACCCCCATTTATTTGATAAGTGAATAAAATTGTGAGGATGCTATTTCCAAAAGGTGGAAGGATGTAACATCCCATGTAAATAAATAATAATATATTTTCAAATTTGTAATTTAAATATTATGTTTACCTCAAAAGGGATTCTATGTTTGATGGCGTACCCGATATACAACAACTGGTTTCTTTGAAATCATATGTTTCACACAATGTTAAGTCGTACTAAAAAATAATAATACAATATAATTTTAAATGGTACTTAACGCCTAGCCATTGTATTGGTGGGAAAAACAGAACTAAATACAATATGATTATACATGTTTGCTAAATGTTTTTACTTTTATCCAATAAAAGTTATAGGCTTAAAATGTGAATTAATCTAATTTTAAGAAAAACAGTCTAATAATCTTTAAAATGTCAATATACCGCCTTTTGGTGGAGGACCCTCGTTAAATCATTTTTTGGTCACTTTTATACATTATATTTGAAAAAATAAAATTTCTCTTTAGAATTGGGACATGAAAATTTACTTTGAGTAAATTTTTCGTATTTTTCTGATAAAATTCATTTTTTAATGATTAGTGGAAAATATTGTATTTTAAATCAAAATTACCTTTTAATCTAATTTATTTGTATGGTTAGATTATCATTTAAATTGGTTTAAAAATATAATTAGAATATATTTTTACCGTTTAATCCAATGTTAGTCATTGGAATTAATTAAACTTTGAAATTGGACATAAACAAATGTCAATCGTTTGATAGTTATTAATTCCTAAAAACATTCTTTTTCATTTTGAAAATGAGTATGAATTTTAAAATTAATTAATCCAAATTCAATTTTTTAATTTTGGTAAAAGAGACATAATTTTTGACTTTATAGTATCAAATATAGCTTAGGCTGAATTTTTTGTATTTTCTTGATTACATTCAATTTTTTTTTAGGAGTGAAAACACTGAGTAGTAGTTAAAAAACTGAACTTTTCATTAAAATTAAATCTTACCACATCTGTGAATTGAATTTCAAGAATCCAATATACAAGGTTGTTATTGTTAAGTAAAATTTGGTTCAAGAAGATGAAAATATTTTTTGTTGAATAATATCTTTTGACTTTTATTTATCACTATTAAAGATAATTGTAGTAATTCAAGGTAAAACTAATATTATAATAATATAAATTTGACCTAACATGTGTCCTAATCCTATTGTATGATAAATTTCTAACCATGGACATCTTTGGGTCGATTTTGGGACCCCATATATCCATATAAGAGTGATAATGACACATTATATTAATTATTTTAATGTAAATAAAAACATGACATAAACATATATTTCTTAGAGTAAATCAATTTTTACATTGGGTTATATAAGTTATCTCCAAGACTATAAATATTCATTAGAAATATAAAATAATTTCCTACATCATGGTATTTGTTTTATAATTTTTAGAAATAAAATAAACACCATTATATATGACACAAAAATGATGCATTGTTTACCTCATTAATGAATGATTTAAATTAATAAGATTATAAAGATTAAAACAATATCCAAAAGCAATCCATTTATTAGTGGATGATTTTATTTAGAAAATGAGACATATTATCTTCAACATTAATTATTTTTGGACCTTTAGAAACCGAAAATCATTATATAATAAAATAATATTTTCAAACTTACCTAAAGAGCCCCTCCTCCCCCTTATAAAGAGACCTCACCTATAACCCATTAATCACACCACTTAAGCCCCTTGGGTCATCTAACCTCCGACCAATTAATCTCCCTAAATCCCTCTCTTCCACCTATAATCCTCTACTTATGCATTATGCCCTTCAAGAAATCCCTTTGGTTCTAACAAAATGGAGTTATTCGATTTAAGGGTAATTTATTCTTTTTAGTTATTATCTTTTATTTAACACTTCCAACCCCCTAAAATATTTTTATTACATTATTTTATAAAAACAATTGTATCCTCCATATACTAGCTTGTTTTTATGAGAAGGATTTAAACTACACTTACACACACCTCCATCTAATGTGTAAAGAACATATTGTTTCTCTGGGCGGCGAACTACTGCCTCATGAAATGATGATTGTCCAATTATCTCCAACCGCCTCTCATGGTGGCCATTATGATGGAACTGTATTTATATGTGATATATATTAAATTTATATTTTCTCTATGCTTTTTTTATTTTTCATATATACCATACAATTATGATTTCCCTTGTGGGTAATCACGATAATTTTATTTGAGGAAGTGCAGACTACCGCACTTTTAAAGTGATATGACTCGTTCATGCTATATGTGGGACATATAAAGGATGGAGTACATAAATTATATATATGATATTATACTAGATTTATAATATTCTTATGTATAATTATGTTTTCATTCCTTTAAAATATTAAATAGAAATTAAGGTAGCGTTCATGCATACGTACTACTTACCATCTATATGAATGGTGCATTTAATTTCTTATCTCAAAATTTTATGTACTATTATAAATAGATATATACTAGATTTATATGATATATATGATATCTCATTCCTGAATTTCATTCTAGAGATACTGTACTTTTGACCACATGAACATCTTGTAATTATAAGAATTTCATTTCTGACTCAAGTATCAAATATCGACAAAACAACCATTATTAACTTAAATGATTACATAATGTTTATAACATGGTAATAAGAGATATAAAATGAATAATAATCCTGGAAAAGGTTCCTAAACAAGTATAAATTATATTTAGTTTACCATTCTGAATATTGAGGAATGAACGGGTAAAGTCGTACATGAGGTATGGTACATCGTCTCAATCTCCTTTCACTAAGTCATACTTTGATTTATACAAAACTTTCTTTTACATGGTATAAAATAAAACCCTTTGACTTTTAAATTCATAAAAGGGTATTTTTTTCTACGAAGGGTTTTACAAGATTAAAAAATGAATGATTTTAACTTTTGTGGTGACAATGACCTATCCACCACCATACTCATTATTTGGATTCCTCCATAAGCCTCAACACTTTTTTAATGAAAATGGAAATCCCCCTATTCTGTTTTAGGGTGTTTTGGTTTTGAAAATGATTTTTGAAATGGATTGATTATTTCAATATTTGGAAATTATTTTTTGTGATTGAAAGTGAAATGTTATTAGTGAAATGTTTATATTGGTAATATTTTATGTGTAATTATTTTTCGTACATAGACATTTGACGGGTGGATACGAGATAAACCAACTGACGGGTGGTGTCATGATAAACAAAGATAGGTGGTTAGATTATAACCTCTAATAGATTGGGTATGGAAGTTGGTTGTATAGCTATTACATTTAGTGATATTTGTAGATGTCCACCATATGGTTATTACATTAAAGTATGTTTATCTCCCAAGTTACATTTATATGATATTTGTTCTTTATATGAGTTTTATGGTAATCTTTTGGTTACAAAATTGTAAGCAATGACATTTTATTCAGTGAAGAATATTTACTACATCATAAAGGTAAAAGGTATTACTTATGATAAGGTATTCATGGTTTAATTGTTGTTTTGAAAAAAATACTAGTTTTCCTTCTTTGTGTTTCCCTTACTGAGATTTTTATGGGCATCCTATGTTTTTTTAAAAAAAATCACAGGACAAATAGTGGAATAGGGTCAATGATGGGATCAAGTAAAAGTCATTCTTTCTAAAACATGGAACTAGACACAAATATTTTTTAAAGTGTTTTTATTTTATAAAAAAAAGTGTATACTGAGTAGTACTGTCTATATTTTATATTCAATTTGTTTCGTTTATGTTATGTCATGATTCTCTAATGTTTTAAAGTTGAAAAGACCCTCAATGTGAATTTTTCATTTAATTCAATATTATTTATTGATTAAGCCAGGGTCCTTATAATAAATCTATCATAAATATTTACTTTATTAATAATATTTTTAATTTTTATTAGTCATAATATTTTAATTGTTTACATGTTATATTTAAATACATAGTCTATTAATTACACGTTGAATATTTAGATGATACTCTATTCAAGTGTAAAAAAGGAATTTGGTGGGTTGAATTTGAAAAAAAAATATTTATTCCATCATATCTATAATATTTATAATTAAATATTTCTCATTTTTATACATTATGTATACTCTTGAAATCAACTATTTGTGTTGGTTATGAAATCTGAACTTTGTTTCAACAATAGAGATGTTATTTCATACGTAGCAATGGATATCTTTTCCATTTTTAAATGATCATTATGAAAAAATGTAAGTGTTATTTTAAATTTAAATATTGATCATAATATAATAAATATAATATTATTTATTTAAATATAATTATATATATCATCCATTTGATGTGGTGATGAACAATTAATCATATCTCTTTGTGTAGGTGGTAGTCCACACGTACACATGAATGATGTTATCAATTTTTAATGAATGAAAATGTTCAAAAATAGATGATATATTGCTTATGAAAAATGACAGATATTTCTTGAGTATAATATATATTCATTAAATACAACATTATAACCAATTGTGAGAGGTATGAATGGAAAATGAATTACATTTTTTCATAAGGTGGTAGTCAACTGTATATATGAATGATGGTTTTGCTTCCCATTTATTATAGGTAGAGATGGATATAGGTTATGAAATTAACCTAATAAAAAATAATTTCATGGTATATAATTATTTTTAAAAAAAAATACTTTTTAATATGAATTTTTTGAAGGTATAAAAGAAATTAAATAAAACTTATTGATCCAGAACTACACCTCTTAATCATACAACATATTAATGTTTACAGTGAATGTGTTCTTAAGTTGGTTTTTTATCAAACCATTGATTCTAGTATGTGGGTGTGATTTTAGGAAGTTATACAAGTTGGTATTTTCTAATCCAAAATGTTTTTTTAATTATGAAGAATGGAGGATATGAGGATGCCTTTGTTAAGGGATGGGAGGGGCACTCTGGAAATTTCATAGTGTATTAAATTAATATGTATTAATTTATATTTTAAAATGGATTCAAATTGTAATATTAAAATATATGATATGTGTGGGTCTAAATATACTTTCAAAATAAAAATTATACATGTATAAGTGATTTTTTATCCATTATCTTATGGTTTTAACCATTGTTATCCATTTTTTGTGATTGTCAAGGTATTAAGGATTTTAATATACAAGGGTGAAAAAATTACTATAAAAAGAAAAAAATTCATAAATGGAAGTTGTTTAATATTATAAACCAAATACCAATTATGTGGAAGAATAAATTATTTTTAGAAATTAAAATTATTTAATGATTAAACATTTGTTATAAAATATCATTAATGGTGATTTTGAAACTATTAAACTCATTTTAATTTTAAAAAATAAATAAAAATAAAGAATGTGATAAAACATTAACACACCAATATTCTATAATATATATCTATCATAAATTTCAAAATTAATAATTTATTAAAATTATATTATTTTAATATTTATTAAATATTTTATTCTATTTTCATTTTAATATTATGAATACTACATTGGTATTATCTTCTAATTTATGGTAATTATTTCATTATTAAAAATAATAAATTAGTAAAAAATCCTGAAAATAATTACATTATTCATAATATACTGGATAGATTCATTTAGGAATCTCATTTTTCCCTTTGTGAACACATAAGAGATATTAAAAATTAACAGAGTTTCATTTTGTCTTTTCCTCAAAATAATTTATTATATATGTCACCTTCCTAAAAATGTACCTCACACACAAATAAATATCAATAATAACGTTAAAATTCATGAAATACCCTTATCCATTCTGATTGGTGATGAAAAATGGTGGCCTTATCACTTAGCTTTAACCAAAGTTAACTCGATTTACCCATTTACCATGGTGATAAATTTTTACTATTTTTACTATTCATTAAGAAAAAAATAATGTTAACCTAAATAAATAATATTATAGTTTTCTGATATGAAATATATAAAATATTTAACAAATTCATACTATATATCTTTAAAATTTTATTTTTTTTGTATCCTTCAAGCATGATGAAACACTATTTTTCAAAAAAAATCCTTTTATGTATATCGATATTTTTGATCTATGATCTAATATAAAGATGAATATTATATGATAAATTAGATACTGTAGGAATAATAAAGACTTATATTAATTTATTTTCAACTTAAAAATGTTATGGGGAGTTTTCATTAAAAGGAAATGATAGTATTTTGGAAATAAGTATTTTTATATTGTTTAGAAAAAAATACATTTTTTCATAAAATCCAAAAAATTCCAAAAACTTCACCCTATATAAAATTTTATATTCTGAATTCAAAAATGATATAAATTTAATAAAATTCAAATATGAAATTTTTCAAAAATAAATTATAATTACGACATGTAAAATTAAAAATAAAACCATTTAAAAAAAAGTATTTCTGATGTATAAAATTATTTTACAAAAAAATTAAGTACTTAATTATTATTTATAAATACATTACATATAAACAATATTCAAGTTTTCATTACTTTTGTAACCCTATTCATACCATCCAATTAAATGGTTATGTTTTAATGTCCATATAAAAATAATAATATTTCATGGTTCATTTTTTCTCATCATTGCATGTTATATACAATATCAAACATTGTGTTATTTTAAAATCATGTGATGTTATAACACAACTCAAGGATAATTTTATTTGTAGAATCTTTCTCAATGTTTTAGATGTCAAATATTTCATTAATTTATATCTTTACTCACAAATTTAGTGTTTTAATTTAAATAATTTTATTTTATTAATTATCATTTTAATCATAAAACAATAACCAACCCTATTAAATTTATGAATGGACCCAAAGAACATAGACTCAAATCCCAAAACTCAATAGAATTATATATTGATATTTTGATTTAGTGGTTTAAAATTAAGACTGCAAATAATCACTTACAAGAACAACACATTTGAAAATTCATTCTCACGATCCCCAAAATTCAATAAAATTTGAATCATGGATTGCTTAATATTTTGTTGTCTAGTTTTAATGTTTAAAAAACATTACCACATAAAAATCAAATAAAATTTATTTCCCATTAATATAAATGGATTTTTTTTTAATTTATTTTCACAATGAATATAGAATTAAATTTCTATCAGTAAAAAAAATAACATTCAGAAGAGGGATTAGATTGAGAAGATGAGCTGAAAATAAAATTTGAATAAAAGTCCCCTAGTTTTGGGAGGATGAAATTTGTGATGAAATAAATTTATTTATTTTTTTCTCAAAGTCACTAATGGACTCATCATAGATGATATTATCATTGTTTCTCCCATTAAGTGATATTTTATCCTTCAAACTTAGTTTCCCCTAAGTCTTATAAGAAAACTGAATTTGAAAACTACCTAAACTCTAAGGGGATCATTTAACTAAAAATAATAAAAAACATAAATAATGGGAGAAACATTCCTATTTATTTTTAAATATGAAACATAGACTCAAAGACAATGTTTCAAAACAAAAACTAAACTAATCTAAAAATATATGTATTTATATATATATATATATATATACACAATCCAAAACATTTATATATATATATATATCAATGGTATAGAAGATTGAAGTATGATAAAATGTGTGTATGTAGTAGGAATTTCATCCCTATATTCCTCTTCTTCTGGGATCAATCCTTGGGGGCTCACCAAATGAACTGGGTTTCCACTCAACATATGAGACAAAAAAATTTCAACAAAAATTACAATTTAATTTTTATGTAATAATTTTATTTTTTGGCATTTTTTTAATTCACCAATTAAAAAATAGAAATTGAAAATAAATCTATATAAAATCAAAATTTCCTCCTTGAAATCAGTAAGTATAAATTCAGTAGATCGACTTTGACCCCCAAACATACACATAACATTCTTTTAACATCTTAAGGATTTTATTTTTCACTAATTCCATTATATTGAGATTGAGTCTCCATTATGTTCATAAGAATGGTATATTATAATTTTCATGATCACCCATTTAGATCCATATGTGTTTTTGTAGGCACCCACTAGATATATGAGTAAAGAATGATAAAAATAATTACAGTATCATTTGACAGATGGAGGGACTAATTGAATCTGTGGAAGGTAGATTCCTTGTGAGTAAGGATTTATATGGGTCTTCTAAAGTCTTCTAAATTAGGAAACCACATTTTAGGATCACGTGACACCGACTAGTTCACATGATTCTCCTTTGACTCACATGATAAAGAATGAAAATATTTTTAATGATGGAGAGATCTATAACCAGTATTGAGCATGTAATTCTCAAAACATACATGGTTGACATTATCATGATATGTGATCAATGACACATTCTAGACCCTATAGATTCAATAAAATCATTCGATGATAATAGGGTCTACATTGGATGTTAGTTACATGGAACTGGGGATATAAATGTCGGGTAAGAGTCATGTGATGACCCTAACTCATAAAAACTCTTTCCACTACCTTTAGTCAATTTCTACCACTATTGGTACCTTTACATAAACTTTTAAACCCATACCTAGCCATTATTTCATAAACTAAAGGACAAATATCCAATTAAATTTATTATAAAAACCCCCTTCTCAAAGAAGAATGAATAAAATAAAAGAGGAAAAGATAAAATTTCTTACATGAAAACAAAAATAGAATGATAGAGGAGAGGTGTGAATGATATGAAAGGGACAAGACTTTTGGGATTTTAAAAACCAATGAATTCTACATCAATAATTACAAGGTAATTATTATATTACTATTTAAGAAATACATGGAGTACATAGTAATCAATCGCATGGAGAGTAGAAAAAGAGTTGACCACATATCTTGTGACATGATTTTTGATTCCATGATCTCAATTACATCACATTATTTATACATCAAACCCATATCAAGTGATTGAAAAGACAAATTTTTGTCATGTAATTTCCCAAATCAACTCAGGTTATAAAATCACAGGACCCATCCCCACTCATTCAACTTCTTTATGTGATATCCTGAATATAGTCAATTCATGTGATCACCTAACCCTTTATGGTATCATGATCACTGGGAAAAACAACTAATTACCCAACCACATAACCCTTCATTCTTTTGTGAGGTTCATCTTTTGATATTCTTTATAAGGCCCTAAATGGGCCACTTTTATAGGTGTAATACCCAATACTTCTTTCATATGGGACACCTTAGTCAATAATCCCAATCAAATCCAGTGTGCCCCCTCATAAAATGTGTATGATTGAACTTTTTATCTTAATTCTTACACGGAGGATAACTAACATGATCTTATAAATATAGTTTTACCACACCATTAACATCAATGAAATGATTTATTAGGTATCCATCCAAGGAGTACGACCAAATAAACTTTTTACCTTATTAAAGAGAAAAAAACTATCTAATCTACTATGTATTTTTTTATCTATTTATAGTAGAATAAATATAATCCATCCCCATGTTTCAAACCTATCACCTTATGCCGCCCATATTATCACCATATAACACCCAGACATTCACATAGTTATATTCCTTGTGATAGTCCATATATGATTTTATAAATCTATGTTATCCAAGATATATATAATCCTCTTATTCAAACGGAATACAAATAATATTAAGTATATAATAATACCCTATTCCAATACCTTTCATTAAAAATATATCTATACTAAGTAATGTTAAACTTATTGGTATGTTCTAGTCACATGTACTTTAACTCTATCATTTGAACAATGTGTGAATTTATTAATATTTCAATGGGTTATATAGGATGCCTCTATTTGGTCTAAACCATTTATCCTAACCGTAAATTCACCTAAACCAAGTCCATATTCTAAGATGATTATCCTTGTATAATGATATATTCCTAATAAAGTCATACACCCACCTAGAGGTCCATATTCCTTTACGGTATCATTGCAGTATCCCCATCGATCCATATTTAAGATGAGACCAATCCCCATAATGCCATATATTATATAACATCAACCAATACTCATTTTATCATATTCACATCATGGTTAACCTCAAAGGGGATATCAGGAGGAAATCCATTAATAATCATTTCTAGGTGCCTTTCAACTAGCTATCCTTTCCATATGACATTAAATTTCTGGGGTCAATCCCGAATACATGACCCCAAAAGGGGTTACATGTCTTGTTAAGTGGAACTAAACAATGAGGGTTATAAATAAATTGACATGAATCCATATTAAGACCCTCTATGGGATCGATATTTAACCAACAAACATCCACTACCTTCTTGAATAGTGATAAACCATAGTGTTCCCATAAACATGTCTTTAAAACATAGTGACCTATAGACTTGAATTTTTATGTATTAGAAAACAAATATTGGGAACCCTTGATACATATAGATGGTTACATTCATAGAGAACCTAGAAAACATATATATATATATATATTCATGTCGATGGGATACCATTAATATGCATAGGCATTACCATAAACATATACCCATTATCAATTTCTTGTGTTACAGTAATCTGTCCCTTAATGGGATTTCATAATGATTAATGAACATGAACTAAATATATAATAGATTCCTATATTATGAAACAATTTCTCCCTAATTGGTATTAAGGATATTAAACACCCATATTGTGAATCAATATGAGTTTTTAGGCATTATTTGTGAGATAATCCAATTATAACAGGCCTTTAGAATGTAGTTCCATAATTTTTCAAACAAAAGAAAATTTGGGTGTTTCAAATTCCATGAATATACTGTGTGGTAAGCATTATGACACATGAGTAGTGGAAAAATTTGAGGTTCCACATCCACATAAGGACCTTCACAACTATGAAAACATGTCATCCTCACAAAAAACAGAAATAATAATGGTGAAACTAACAAGAATATTTTATTAATAAGAAATAACTATGTTTCCAATATTCAATTAGTAAATAATATTTTCTTAATTTGATACCTCACTAACTGGTATCCAAGTAATATTTTTTATATCATAGGTACCCTTTCAGAAGTCTTCCCTTTGATCCGATTTCATGGAATCTACATTAAGAAATCTTTACAATGGTTTGGTTAACATGATAGTTGTGGTACTCATATGTATATTTGAAACAACACATGTTCAGTATCACTAGCACTAGGTGATGAATATGACAGTAATAGAGTTCCATCTTTATGGTATAAATTTCTACATAAAGGTTTCCTGAAAGTGTATCCAAACACTAAAGAGGTTAATCTTCTGTCACCAAAGGAGAGCTGTAACAATACTATTTGAACCTTTCAAAACCACAAACCAATTTTTTGTGACTATCCCTAGATAAAAACAATGAATACCCTCCTCTTATTAACATGAAAGATCCGATATTTGATAGAAACATCACCCTGGTTGAATAGGTTCTGATTATGAATCCTATCAACCACTTCCTCCAACATTATAAAACCATAACCCCTATTTATCTTGTTGAGGGTGATTCATGATAGATAGCCCCCACCATAGTCACTCAGACATGGGAATCTAGGATATCTTTCTAGGTGAGTTGATTTTTTTCATTGGTATTTGGATTACATCACCACACCTACTAGAGTATAATTCCAATATACATTAGTGGAAACTAGTGAGTATGATCATATAACAATTTACAAAGAGAAAGTTTGTAACTACACTTTGGATGCTATGAGGGGATGGAACATATTATTTCACCCACAAAAGAAGACCATAATCATGCCATAATTTAAAATATAGGTAAATTGGTAGAACATATTCCCAATTCAATAAAATATTTTTTCTAGTATATCTTATTAAAGATAAACAAGCATGTGCATATTCCCATTCATTCAATTATGAATTTCCAATGCATTCTTAAATCGACAAAGGTGGTTTCTCATATTATTCATTAAATTACATAAGAACTAAAATATATTAATAGTCCAAGAATGATATCATAAAATCAAAAATTAGAACATGGCCAGATACCTACTCATGAAGAATAAAATATTCATTCTCTTATTCAAGAGGATTACTGATATATCCTGATAAGTATGAGGTACATGATTAGGATCAAATCCACTTTCTGATTGTTTTTTGTCAATATAATTTTCCAAAACCCTTGATAAAAGTGATATTCCTATAAAAAAATATATAGTATCATATTCCAAATGAAAAAAATGGATCAAATTCATTTTACCACTCCAACTAAGGTGTGTCTCTATATTTTGGATCACTACATGGAATGCTTATATCAATTCCAGCAATTAAGATACTTTGTAGAATATTATGGAATATCATAGGAGATAATGAAATATTCATAATTCAGTAACTAAATAACTTCATCATCAACTAGATTCAATAATGAAGAAGGCACATATTCCTTCTCAAACTCTATAGGTATGTTCACATATCTTTGTTGGTAAATAATATTAAAAAAACAGGCACGTACTCCCATTTAAACCAAGGGTGATCAATAAGTTATATAATCCATTGAAAGGACATCCCTTTATATTTAAAAGAGTTCATAATATTTCATGAATATCCCAACCACTTCCTTGTAGTGGGAACATATCCTCTTAGTATCCAAAGTCATCTGTTAGTATGTTACATCAGCTTCCAAGTAGTAGTCTCATATCCTTGCTCAACTTCAATCAATAGGATGACATATTCAAATGATGATGGATGAAAAGGATCATATTCCCACAATAAATAATTATAGTGAAATTTATTTCATGTGAAATATATCATCCTGCCTACTTATTACATAACTTTTTATTACATTTAACAAACAGAGGATATTTAAATTCTAGTGTCTTTGAAAAATGGTACATAATACATGACAATGTAAAAAAAATATTTTAATTTTCATGAAAGGATTCATGATATTTTCATCCAAAGTAAAATTACTGAATCTCCTAACCCGTGCATATAAATCAAAGGAATGGGTGAGTATAAGTCCAACTAAACGTAAACAAGGGAATTAGTTTACTTGTGATATCAATAATAACTTTATGAAAAACATAACGACCAGGGAAATAGAAAGAGAGGAATATCATAATAAAAATAACATGAATAATAACTTTAAAAGGTGGATACAACATTTAATGTATCCATTCATTAGCATATCACCAAGGTCCATCCCCATGGTGTCATAAAAATTACAAAGGTTATTCATCAAGGTATCATAAAACCTGACATCTTTAGAGATTAATTTCATTGCACAATTCATTGGAGGGATATAGGGGTGCACCATTAATATGTATTCATTTTAATGTGAGACACATAGATCATTATAAAACTTTTTATATGTAACCCAAATATAATAAAAGAACCAGGTTTCATATCAAAATCACGATGTTTTAAAAAAGTGTTTAAAAACAAGATCATTATGTCATTCATAACCCACAGAATGGGAATGAGGGTTTGATGATTGTAAATTCCAAAATAAAATATATCATTTTTAAGTCTTGATGAGTAACCTTATAAATTAAATTTGTCAGGGAATTCAAATTAAGGAAATAATAGAATTTATTGAGAAAAAAGAGAGATATTTTGAGATGACAATTCTATAGCATAACGACTATACAAAAAGGTTTTAGAAAACATTAAAAAGAGAGGTGATAGAGGTAAACCATTACTAGATTCCCATAATATAGTATTGGCACAAAATTAAATTAATATAAGAACATTGTCTGGGAACATGAAATACATACCACATTAATGAAAACATAAATGGAAAAAAGTGATGATCAGAATTCCCTTACTTAAATTCAGCAGCCTAATGGTATCACATAGAAAATTATAAAATGAGTTGACGAGACAAAAAGGATTCTATCATATATTGGACATAAAGTGGAATTTTTTAAGGATACAGAATAAAATACCACAATGTATTAAAATGGAAATTTCAAAGACATACCACAAAATAAGTCTTGACTATAAGAGGAGGGTGAGAGGTTTCCATACCTTGAAGTGTAACTCCAAAACACATGATGGTTGGGACCTTGGGGGATTGAGGTAACCTTTGGAGGACTCCTTGGGAGGAAAAAAGATCAGAGCATCATTGAGGAGTATTTTTGAATGAATTTAAATAGAGAATGGGTTGTTATTTATAGAAAAAGTGAGGGAGTATTTTATTAATTTCTAAGGGACAGCTCATTAGTGGTATTTACAAAACCATGTTGTTGCCCATGTTTTTATCCACATGGGACACCTCATATAATATTTTAACCCAAATTGGTTTACTAGAATTTTAAATTACACATTAAATCATTATGATGTCATAAATCACACCGAAAACACAAAAACTATATTTTTACTATTCGTTGAAAAAAAACCTTTTAAAAAATATCATAAGTTTACCCTAACTTAATATAGATGTTCTAAATTACAAAATTGAATTCTATTTTATGAAAATAAAATTCTAAAAATGAGATTTTTAATTTTTATTTAAAATAACTACTTACCCGAAAAATAAAAATACATAAATAATAATTTCTAAAACATTTATTAAATTCTTGTATTATATAATGTAACCATTCAAGATGCCTGAATTATTTTTATACATAATTAAGTGAGGTTACTATTCGATTGTTCATATTACTATTCATAACTGTAATATTAATCTGCATAATTTACTATTAACCAAAAAATAGGTTGATCTTTTCAGAATATAAATTTATTACTGATCACAATTGTATATGTCTGTTTTTTGAAAATCATTTCACATTATAAATTTTTTAAAGTTTAAAAAATATTTTAAATTACTCTTTCTTCAATACTCATCAATAATATGAATCTTCTAAAAATTCATCAAATAATAACATTGACATTTGAAATTCAAAATTTTTAATATAATTATTAATTAGAATTTTATTTATAAAAATAGATCACACAAAGTAACTAAAACCATGTTACATATCCCCTTATAGCACATACATATGACCAAAGAGTAACATGTGCAATGGTGATATAATCTTGGGGTGGATTAGACAACATTACCAGAGTGGTGATTTCAATCAGCTTGAACTTCTCTTTAATGCAATATCATTGAAGCTTAACATGTTGATGCTTGGCTTGGTCTTGGTCTAGAGAAAAGCCTAGTGATTCTACCTCTATCCTAAGCTTCAATAGATAGGATTTGTATAATTAAACTCTACTGGATGAGGCTAGTGACTCTTCTTTAAGTATTAATTAACCCTGATTATTTGTATTTATAAACAATAATCATAATGTTAACAGTATTGTTTCCAATGGTCATATTGATTAATGGTCTTATAATAGTCAAAATCCAACAGTATTTTTTAATTATACTCACTTAAATAATAAAAGGATATAGTTTTGTTGAGTAAAAATTAAAATAATAGTCAAATTCATGAAACAAATATTATTTAAATGTTTTGGTCCTTAAATTCTTCCCCACTTAAGATATTTAATCCCTAAAATTTCAACTTGTACCCAAAGAAGAGAAAAGGTGTGGGTACTTATGCATCATAAACATCCATAGTTCCCACATGGCTTGTTAATATTTGAGGATCCACCACAACACATTAATAAGGTTGGTAGTATTTTTGCGTAGAACATTATCTCTATGATCAAAGATCTCTATAGACTACTCCACATAAGAGAAGTCATGATCCAGTTATACAACCTCTAGATTTAGTACATTTGAAGAGTTAGGTATGTAATTTCTCAAGAGGTATACGTGGAAGACATCTTGAACATGTGATATATTTAAAAGAATTGTAAGCCTATAGGCCACTGCTCCTATGTGATCAAGGATTTCATAGTGGTCAATATACATAGGGATGATCTTCCCTTTCATCCCATTCATCATGAATCTATTTCATGGTGAAATTCAATGAAATATTTTTTCACCAACATCAAACTCCAAGCGCCTTAGAAGTATATCAGCATAGCACTTTTTATGACTATGAGTTTTCTTAATGTGTTGTCAGATGGCATGAACCTTATTTGTCATCTCTTATACAAGATCATGCCCAAGAAGCATTATCTCACTAAAATTATCCAAAAAAAAAGGAATTCTACATTGCTTCCAATATATAGCTTCATAAGGAGCCTTTTGAATGCTAGAGTGGAAGCTGTTGTAGTAAGAGAACTCAACTAATGGGATATGTTGGTCCCATCCACCCTTAAATTCCATTTACCATATTCTCGGAAATTCCTTGAGTGTTTGAATAGTACTTTAATATTATTCATCAGTTTTGTGGTGATAGGACACACTAAAATTCATTTCTGTACATAGATAATGTCGAAGAAATATACATAATTTTAATGTGAACCTTGGATCATGATCCGATACGATAAAAATTGGAACTCTATACTGCTTTACCACATCCTTCATGTAAATTCAGGATTGTTTTTCCAGAGATAAATACTCCCAAATTGAGATAAAATGGGCATTCATGGTGAGACGGTCCACTATAACCCATATCATATTTTATACTTTGGAATTTTTTGAGAGACTAGTGACAAGGACCATAGTGATATTCTCCTATTTCTATGCTAGTATGGGTAGTTGTTGTTATACCCCTTTAGGAAGTTTTCACTCTTCCTTCACATTATGACATACCATGCACCATGTAGTGTATTCACCAATCTTCCTTTTCATATTATCCAGCCAATAATGATCATGAAGGTCCCCAAATTTTTTTGTGCTTACATGATGTATAGATAAAGTATAGATATGAGCATCATCCATCAGCTCCTTCATTATTTTTGGAATAGATGGAACATGTAGTCTTGTAAAAAAATTCAGTACACCTTCGTGATCAATATTTAACTCAAGAAACATCCCATCCATAACAGCCTGAAATTTCTTCTATAACAATGGTTCTGATTTTTGAGATTTCATGATCTTATCTAGTAATGATGGTTGGGAAATCATTTAGGACAAGGTTGATGATTCCCCTTCCATTATAATTACCATATCCGTTTTCACTATGGCTTCAATGAAGGGATCTATTTGAATGCTCATCATAGATAGAAGAACTAGGTCATTCCTACTTAATGCATCAATGACATTGTTTTCTCTTTTGGGATGATAATGAATTGAACAATCATAGTCTTTAATGAGTTTCAACCATCACCTATGTCTCATGTACAATTACTTTTGTGTGAAAATATAAAACAAAACTTTATGTTCTATGTATATATCACTTTTCTCCCCATGAAGATAGTGATTTAAAATCTTTAGAGAAAAAAGAAACACAGCAAGGTCATGATCAGGTGTACGATAGTTCTACTCATGAGTCTTCAAATTTTGAGATGCATAAGTAATCCCCTTTTCATTTTTCATGAAGACGCGCCCAATCACATTTAGAGATGAATCACTAAAAATAATTAATCATTTTCCTCTTGAGGGAAGCTTTAACACGGGTGTAGTAACCAATCTCATCTTTAGCTCTTGGACACTTTCCTCACACTACATTGTACATATCAACTTAACTCTTTTTTGAGTTATCATGGTTTCTGGATTATAATGTCATGAAAAGTTTTTCACAAACCTCATATAATATCCAGATAATCCAAGGAAACTATGAATATCAACTATTGTTGTAGGCTGATTCCACTCTTCTATAACTTTTTTCTTTGTAGGGTCAACTGTGATTCCTTCATTTGTTACAATTTTCCCCAATAATGAAACTTTTTTTTACCAAAACTCACACTTTATAAACATTCCTAATTAAATATCCTTCCTCAAAATCTGTAATATAACACTTAGATGATATTCATGCTCCTCACAAATTTTAGAATATATCATAATATCATCAATAAAAACTACCAAAAAATTATATATGTAGTCCTTAAAGGCTCAATTCATAAATTTCGTTAAAATATTATGTTTATTAGTCCGTCCATGGGCATAACAACAATATCATAATGCCCATATGTTGATCGGATGGTATTTTTTTGAAGATCTTATTTTATCACTTTCAATTGATAGTAGCCAGATCAAAGATCACTTTTAGATAATAATTGAGCCCCACGAAGTTGGTCAAATAATTCATAAATTCTTGGATGATGTTTTTTTTCTTCACTCTGATATCGTTCAATTCTCTATAATCAATGCATAGCCGTATTGATCCATCCTTCTTCTTCAAAAAATGAAAAGGTGGTGTCCATGGAGACACACTTAGTCGGATAAACCATTTAACCAAAAGATCTTGGAGTTGTTTTTTAATTACTCTAGCTCTACATTTTAAATCATATACTAGGTCTATGATATAGGATGAGATATAGGTACGAGTTAAATGGGAAACTATACCTCTCATTCTGTGGTAGGTTTGTGTAACTACTCAAGAAATACGTCAATGTATTCTTGGACAATGAATAAATTTTCCATCCTTATACTCTCCTTTAATTATTCTTCATCACCGATAAACTCCATATAGTCGGATATATTAGGTTATTATAGACAAATATCAGTTCGATAAATCTCTCTTTGTAAGATAACTCTAGGTTTCCCATTAAACACTACTAAGATTTCCTTACTTTTATATA
This sequence comes from Viscum album, assembly GCA_963277665.1. Taxonomy (NCBI): domain Eukaryota; kingdom Viridiplantae; phylum Streptophyta; class Magnoliopsida; order Santalales; family Viscaceae; genus Viscum; species Viscum album. The sequence continues at coordinate 2,132,414,499 of OY728127.1, read as the reverse complement.
TGATCATAGAATTATACTTTGTATTCCAGTCCATACCTGGTGTAATGACAAATTTCAACTTGGGAATAACTATTAGATTTGTGATAATATTGTCCTCACTAAAGTAAATACTATAGTTTCTAAACTATTATGGTTCTTGTATAATTTCACCAACAGTCTTGACTGATAACTCTACTTTTATCAATTTAGGGGTTGATTATAATTTCATTACAAACATAGAGGAAAGAAATGAATGCATTTAACCAGAATTAAACAATGTACTTTCTAGATTTGAGGGAAAATCCAGAGTACCTTCCCCCACTTCATTTTGAGCTTCAGTGTCAGCTATCCTGAATCAAAAACCTTTCTCCCTTGGCCATTGTTGGGTTGATAGTGATTCTTCTCTACTTTCTTCATATTTGGAATGTTATTGGAAAAGTTCACAAGTTATCCATACATAAATACTTGGACTTTAGGTTGGTCCTTTACCATCTTCCCTTTTTCGTTAGTGTGGGAAAGTTGGGGATTCACCTCACTACAACAATTCCTCACGATACGACCATTACTTCCACACTTGTAGCACCTCCCTCTCCCAATCAAGTAGTTCCCCAAATGATTCATACCATTGTTCTTACATGTTGTATGTTTAAATTGATTGCATACTCTTCCTTGATCAATGATCCTACCTAATCAAGGATCCATTGATCTGTTCTTGTCATTAGATTTATGAGACCACAATGTCTCACCGAACTCTAGTTCAGATTTCATAGAACTCCACATGATCAACTCATAGCTTTCATACACTCAATTTGATATATTCTTCTAAATATGTTGTCTTAGTCCACCAAAGAATCTATCAACCTTCCCATTATGATTTATGTGAAATACTGAGGTGTAATGGGAAATTATTGAAAAGTTCATCCTGTAGCTTCTAACATATTCAATCTCCTTCTTCTTGATCTCATGAAACACCTTCTCCCTTTTTGTTCTCATCAAACAAGGGAAATACATAATGAAGAAGATCCATGTGAACTATTCCCAATAAATTGATTCAAACTTCACTATTGGAACCAAATATTTAATTATTTCCCACGACTGATCAGCTTCTCCCCCTAAACATTAAACATCCAGGATGACTTTTTCTTAATCTGACTAGGGGAGAACATTAAATATTTTCTCTATAGAGCCGATCCATAGATCATTTGTCAATGGGTTGGTAGATCTAATGAAGGTTGGGGGTTTTTTATTCATAAAGAACTCGACATGATTTTTTTCCTTCATGGTGAAATTGGTCTCTCAGTTTAATTCATGTTATTTTTTGTAACTTGAGTCAGTTGCTTCATCATTCTCATGAAAGTTTCCTTTCCAACTTCCATCGGAAAGTCATCACTGTATGGTCCATTTCAATCACCATTTTCATGGTTCATCATATTTCTCATCATTTTCTAAAATAATAAAACCATAATGAGAAGCGTATTTCATATCCAAATATTTTAACTATAAATGATTTTTATGTCTTAAAACTTCATTCCTAAACATATTATTCTTTAAAAACTTTTATATTTATCTATAAGTACCACATAATGATTCATAAAATGCTTGTGATTAACCAAACATTTCCACTGAGAGTGTCAAACAAGGAGTACAGGAAGGCCTGTTGTTGTGCACCAGTTCCTATTTGAGTCTAGCTCAAAGTGGTGTTTTTGGGTTTTACATATAGACATATCTGTGCAAGAGCCAAATCAACTTGTTTTTATCAAGACAAGGATCTATTTTTATCCGAAACCACTTTAATAATATTTCATAAAAATACCAGTAGATTTTTCTATATTTAAACTTTTCTATATGGATATTTCTAATGATTTTATTGAATAATTTCACAAAAATAACTAAACTATCATTTGATACCAACTATATCATCCCACATTATTATTACATAAATTTTCATTACATTTTACAAATATAGGATCTTAAAAGTCAAATGTCTTGAAAAAAGGCATATAATACCTGAAAACGTAAAAAAATATTTTAATCCTCTTGAAATTATTCTTGAAATGTTTATCCTACATACAATTACTGCATCTCATAACCTATGGAAATACATCAATGGAAAGGGTGAGAATAAGTCCGAGTAAGGATAAAGAAGGGAATCTGTTTACTTTTGATATCAATAAGAACTTGATGAAATATATAAAGACACGGGAAATGAAAAGAGAGGAATATAATAATAAAATTTATATGAATCATAACATTAAAATGTGGAAACAGAATTTAATTTATACATTTATAAGCATATCACCAAGGTCCATCCCCAAGGTGTCATAAAAATTACCAAGGTTATTCACCAAGGTATTATAAAACCAGACATCTATAGAGATTAATTTCATTAACCAATTTATTAGAGAATGATAAAGGGTTACCCTTGATATTAATTATTTTCATGCTATCAATATAGATCATAAGATAACATTTCATATGTTTCCCATATATAATAAAGTAATTTTGGTTCATATCAAAATCGTGACGTTATAAAAAGTTTTTAAAACATGATCATTATGCCATTCATAACCCACTGAAAGCAAATGGGGGTTTAATGTATATAAATTCCAGAATAAAATATATCATATTTATGTATTTATTAATACCCTTAGAAATTAAATATATCAGGGTATTCACATAAAGAAAATAATAATAGAATTTATTGAGAAAAAAGAGAGAGTTTTTTATACGAAAATTATGTAGCATAACAACAATGCAACATGGCGTTAGAAAACATTAAAAAGGGAGTAGACATAGGTCACCCATTTATAAAATCTCATAATATAGTAGAGGTATAAAATAAAATTGAAATAAGAACATAGTATGGAACCATGATAACCATACTACATAAATGAGAACTTGAATGGAAAAAAATAAGTTTAGAATTCCCTTAAAAAATTTTAGTTGCATAATGACACCACTTAAAATTGCAGAAAATGAGTAGATGGGAGTGGAAAGGGTATCTAATTACATGTAAGTAAAATTGAAATAATTAATAATACATAATAACATATCCCAAAATAATAAAATTTAAATTTAAAAGACATAACATAAAATATGCCTTGACAACAAAAGGAGGGGGAATGGTTCCCATGCCTTGAAGTGTAACATCAAAAAAACATGAAGGTTGAGACATTGGGGGCTTGAGAGAACCTTGGGAAGACCCCTTAGGAGGAAAAAATACCATATATTTGTTTATTCGAAATTTTGAATGAAAATAATGAAATAATTGGTTGGTATTTATATAAAAAGTGAGGGAATATTTAATTAATTTCCAAGGGACACCTCATTAGTTGTATTTGAAAAACCATGTGCTTTCCAATGGTATTTTCCCATGGTTTTGGCCACCTAAGACACATCAAATACTATTTTTATCCAAATCAGTCTACCATCATTTTAAATTACATATTACTTCATTATGATGTCATAATACAAACCGAAAACACCGAAATTGTATTTTTACTATTCATCGAAAATCAAAACATAATAGAAAATTTCCGTTAATTTACCCTAACCTAATATCAATGTTCTGAATTCAAAAATGAACACCATTATATGACAATAATTTTTTAAATATGAGATATTTAATTTTTTTGAAAAATCACAATTTACCTGAAAAATACTAAAACATAACTAATAATTTTTGAAATAGTCATTTACTTATGATATTATATCATATTACCATTCAAGATACTTCAATAATATTTTTATTTAATTAAGTGATGTTATTATTCCATTGGTCATATTACAATTCTTAAGGGTAATTTTACTATTGCTAATTTAATATTCACTAAAAAGTATGTTTATCTTATCAGACTATAAATTCCGTACTGATCACAAATATATATGTCTATTTTTTCAAAATAATTTCTCATTATTTTTTATTTAATGTCTAAAAATATTTTATAATAGTATTTTTTTCAATATTCTGCAATAATATAAATCTTCTAAAAATTATTCCTATATTTTTTATGACATTTTATATTAAAAATGTTACCATAAAAATAAATAACAATTTTATTTATACATAAGTATTACACACAGTAACTAAGACCTCGTTATATATCCCCTTATAACACATGCATATGACCTAAGAGTAAGGTGTTCAACGGTGATAAAATCTAGGGGCGGCTTAAACCACATTTCCTGAGTGGTGATTTCTATTAGCTTGAAATTATTAGGAAGGAAATTACATTCATGATTAAGATGATGAAGCTTGACATGGACATGGTATAGATCAAATCCCATTGATGCTACCTCTTTCCCACAATTCGACGGATGGGATTTCTATGTCCCGAGTCTACTGGATGAGGTCATTGACTCTTCTTTCTATATTAATTAACCATAATAATTAGTATTTATAAACCATAATCATAATTATATGAGTATATTTTCCAATGGTCATATTGAACAAAAATTATATAACAGTTGAGAAACAATAGTATCTTTTCAATTATAATCACTTCATTAATTAAAGGATATAGTTTTGTTGACTTCAAAATAAAGTAACACACAAATTCTGGAAACAAATATTAATCAAATTTTCATGTCGTTACATTAAATATATCTATAATATCAAAACAATCAAATGTCTTTTAATATGGAGTATAAGGTCACACCATGCATTGAATTCCTCTTGATTGTACCATAAAGAAGGATTATGGGGATTACACCCTAGATATACTCTAGGGGAAACCTAGCTATGGTAATTTCTCACCCATCAAATGTAATCCTCACCTTGTTAGGAAAAACATTTATAGAGAGGTCCTCAAAAAATCCCAATAAACTGTTTATGGTTTCCCAACAATTTATATTAACACCTCACCTTAGTAAACATATATATTTTAGTGGAATCAATTGTTACTACCTCATATATGTCGGGATTCACCACGTTTGGAAGAGAAACCACTGTGGTCAGACCAAGTATATGATTATGACACTGATGAGAAAGAGGTTGTGATATATTTTTTTAATGAATCTTCCAAAAACTATATCCCAACTATGTTATGGCTCATTACCAATACCTGTTTTGATATCCTAGATGTGATAACAAAGGAATCCATGCCTTACTTATCCCAAAACCTATGGGTGACCCTTCAACATCAAGACGTTAAAAATATATTTTCTTATGAATATGGTGTCCATAAAAAAATAATGAAAATGAATTATTTTCATATATACCATGATTATTTTTCCATAAAATTATACTTGATGATAGAAAAACATTTTGATAGTCTACAGATATGTTATATCCATAAAATTATATCAATCCATTAAATAATTAAAAAATAATCATCTTACATAAATATTTATGGATGGGTATAATATAAATAATTACACTTTACATCTCCCCTAGAATAATATATTTCTCTTAGTAAATCATCCTATAATTTCATTGATGCAAGATATGTCATGTGACTGAAGAATGCACATCCCAATTGGTTGATCCAACAATCAAATTATGTCTCTAAGGCACCAATGAATCATAACTATAGAGAATAATCTATTGGTAGAATCCTTAGATAGGCCTCTCAACATATCGATAACACTTATCAAATGATAAAAAATATTTGGTCACAAGATAGATCACTATAAAAAGTAGGAAACACTCTAATTAAGCTCTACACTAGGCTTATATATGGATGAAAATAAACCTAATTAAGAATATTTCATTGGAATGATACATGGAATTTATCAAAGAGAAACCCTAGTCTTATGGATGGGGTAATTTTTACCAACACCTTCAACCATGAGATTATCAAATACATAACAGTTTAGGAAAATGACGGTGACACATCTAGGTAATCCACATCCTGCATAAGTGGGGGAATTTTTAAAGTGTCATAAACATTTTAAATTTAATAAAAATCTACTTTTTAAATTATTTAGGATCATATTTATGTGAAATTTTAATTTTTCAATAAAAATCACTTAATAATTTTTTAAAAGGATTTATGTAATTATAAGATCCTAGATAGCATATTTGAATATTAAATGGAATATTTTTAGAGATAGGTGATGAGCTCATGTGATAAAATGAGACCTGTGGAGATTCATCATAAATTAATTAAAAATATTAGATATATTTTATTACAAGCATGTGATTTATTGAAATTAATTGAATATATCCCAAATGGTGTGTTGTATGAAAAATATGAAACCACTATTAGGTCTAAGACATATGGTTTACCCTAGATATGGAAAAACATTTTTGTGTGTTGGGTTTTTGGTAGGATTGCACATGAGGATAACTTATTTAATCTTTTTAATATATATTTCCCTGAAAATAATAGAATATGATTGAGATAGTGTTTCATATGATAAATTTGAGACCATCCTTGGGGTTGGGCATGGGATTAACACTAGGCAGGATATAACATTTTTGTGCATTGTGTGTTTTGTCATATTTCAATTAATGTTTTTTAAATTAATATTTTTTTGAAATATTAGTTTTAATTTTTTTTTAAAATACATTTTGCTACCTCATTTTTCCTTGTAGGAACCTCCACTTCCACATGTGTTTCCTTTCGAAATACTTTTTATGTGAACCTTTTTAACACATTTCAATTTGAAATAACCTAATGAGGAGGAATTAATGACTATGAAATGAATTTTTTATGGACTATGCCTTTGAATCAGGGTATTAAATTATTAGTTTTGGGGTTTCACAAAACCACAACATGTAAATGGTGGGGTTTTATAACTAGACCTCTAGTAGTCGATTTATATTTATTTCGGTTGTGTTTGAGAAACCCAGAATCCTTGTAGTGATTAGAGAATATCCTTTGGATCATCCCATTTTCTTCTCCCAAACTAGGCATACGGCTCCTCCATATGTGTGTTGAAGTTGAGTTTTTGTTTTTTTTTATTTTTTCCATTTTTTTTATTATTCCCTCATTTTTTGTTAAATATTATATAAATAAAATGCTTAAAAATTTATTCATTACAACCCAGTTTCATCTAGGGATAATTTTGTGTGATTGTACAAAGAATTATTATTGGAAAATTATCAAGGGATGATTAATAAAAATATCAAAGGTCACATTTACGAAATTATTAATGATAATAGTAATGAATTATCAAGTGATGGTAACATTGACATATCAAAGGATAATCTATAAAATTTTCAATTGAAGATTTTTGAAATATAAAAGGATAATTATAGGGGTAATCAAAATCTAAATATATTGGATTAATAGAGGATAATTTATAGAATAAAAATTATCAAAGGATAATCATATATATTAATTAAGGAATATATTATTGAAATTTCTAGATGATGATTACACATAATTATAAAAGAATAACTATTAATAGTTTTACAAGATAATTAGAAATTTATCAAAGTAAAAATTCATTAAACTTTATAATTAGTATAATTATAAAATAGGTAGTTTATAATGAACTTTCAAAAAATTAATTATAATGATTATTTTAAAATAAATTGTTAACAGATAATTATAAAGGATAATTTATGATAAATTATCAAAAGATAATTATAAAGGATAATCTTTAATAAATTATTAAGAGGTAATTATAAAAATGTTAATTCTAATAAACATCAAAAGATTATTATAAAGTATGATTTGGGGTAAATTATCAAGAGGCATTTTTAAAAGGGTGATTTATTAGAAATTGTCAAGATATTATTATAAAAGGAGAATTATGAAAAATTATATAAAAAGCCATAGAATTATATTTTTGAATAAATTATCAAAATATAATCAGAAAGGTTAATTTATAATAATTTATCAAAATATACTTTTAAATGACTATTTAGAATAAATTATTATAGATAATTATAGAAAATATTTCATAATAAAATTTTCAAAATATAGTTATAAAAGGGTAATATATGATAATTTATCAAATCGTAATTATAATTTATAATTTAAAATAAATTATAAAAAGATAATTATAATGTATAATTTAGGATTAATTATTAGTGATTATTATAAAAGGATAATTTATGGTAAATTATCATGAGATGAACACAACTGGATAATTTATGAAAAATTATCAAAAAAATAATTATTCTCAGGGAGAATATGGAGAGTGCAATTTCTGGACTAGAGTGATAATTAATAAATTATCAAGGAGATATAATGTATTATCACATGAGATATTTTATTTCCTTTTGAAAAAAATAGAATGTTTTGGTTTTAAGAACCATTAACGAATATTGAGTTTTGACGTGTTGATACATATGATAACAGACTTCAAGGAGGTTTCCCTGACTGTGGAGGTCTCCATTTCTACAATCAAACCATATAGGGTGGTTTACTTTCACGGTAACATTGAATTAATTGATTTATAAGGTTCCTAACCTTTATATGACACATATATTTATGTTGTTTTCATGATTTGATGGTATTATAGACTAACCCATGCTTTTTATAAGAGGCGGTTGGGGTTTTGAGTAGTTGTGGTCATAATTGTTTATGTGTGATTATCCTAACATTGATCGTGGTGTGGTTATTCATTCCTTGTTATGAAATGTATGTTTTTTTGTTTAATACAAAATGAAATTATGTTGTAGGTTCCAAGATACCCATGTGGATCCTCGAGTTTGGGTGTACATGGTTTCCCAATATGACAGAGTCCTACCATTATTAAAGGAGGAATGACTACCTTTGTATAGCTTAAAATATAGTAACTAGATTTCTGAAACTGAGATAATTAGTTAGAGCCTTATGGGTTGGTGAACAGGGTCACCCAACCTGAAGCGGGCCTAACATCATTAATGGTTGGTGTGGCTACCCTGTAGATGGTAGATAGCGTTGGCTAGATGGAGGATACAATGATAAACAAGTGGAGCCATGAGAGTAGGAGTTACACAGTCTAATGGACAGTTACAAATCCTAATGTAGTCCTATTTTCTTTAAAGTTTGATGTGGCAACTTGTGTAGAGGGGAAATCATTGTTTTTTTCTAGTACATACTAGTTATGGATTATAATGGATATGGGTCATTGGGGAATAGAAGGATAAATAGACTGTGGATAGACCCGATAGAACATTCTTCATTCTTGTAACAACCACCAGTGGGATAGGGTATACTATGAGACCATGATCGAGGTACATGTGTTCTTGACATTCTTACCTGCAATGAGGTGATGTAGGTGGGGTAATGGTTTTTGAAAGCATTGTTATAACATGATGAATCATCACAAGTATGTTTTGTTAATTTACTTATCTAACGATATACAATATTATATATACTGAGCAATTATGGTAAGGACACATTGGTGGTGTCCTATATAGCCCTGTACTCACGTACTAATTGGGAATTTCATTGCACTTGTATATTTTATATCCATAGATCCGGAGAAAGGAAAACACCATATGGATGATTATTGAGAAATGGAATATTGAGTTGGAACTAATCGAGACACACAACGTAGTACCCCCTAAATATTTGTTTATTTACATTCCTAATGTTGTCCAACTACTTACACATTGGATTATATTACTTCTTTATGATATAATTTTTTATGTATGTTATTATTCACTTTATATATTTTACTCTTATTATATATTTATCTTTTTGTTATTGTGTATTATTTTTTATCTTGATTACAGGATATTGAGGGTATTTTCTCCCCACACTAAGATTTAGATACTCTCTACTAGTCAGAAGCCTTTTTCATATAGGGAGGTTCTCATGAGGTCACATGACCTTCCATCTTGGACTCAGTGGTTTATATTGGACTGTAAAATTTTTATTACAATTGTCACATCTGGAACAATCAGATCAACCATTATTTTAGGATGTATTAATGGAAGCCCACATTATCCCAAACCTTCATATATGGGTGAATTATTATTGTCTCACCCAAGGAAATCTATCTTTTCTAGGTTTGGCAGTGATTTCCAGTAGTCGATGACCTATTCATTCCTACCAGTACACAACATTCCCTTTAATTTAGCATACATTTACTAAGTACAGGTAAAGATTCCAATAAGATCACTATTTGTACATCAAGACAAGAGAATATATGAAAAAGAAGATCGACCTCCAAAAATTCATCAAGTTGAAATGGTCCACTGGGAAAAGGGAATGGAGTAAAACTTTTATGACTATTAAAGAGGATATAAGAAATTTAGAGTCACTATATTACTCATATGAGGATAAAAAGATTCTTGATTCCTATTATTCCTTTATGAAAAGTTTCATTATAAATTTGGTAGATTATTCATTTTGAGATTTAAACACAGAGGGCCTCAAAAAAGATACAATACCCCTGGACATGGTTCACACCAAAACACCAGTTGAGGATGTGTGAAACTATAATAAAATGATAACATTGAACATGGAAACTCTAAATGAATAATTTTCACAATTTCAACAGTATTCTAATAGAGATAATGGTATATGTCTGGCTACATCCCAATCACCTCATGATATCCCAACATCTTCATGGAAGAAGATAAGTTATCAAAGTATCTTCCCTAGTCATTCTATCTCATATGGATCAAGGAGGAATTACTAAGGGGAAATATATCCACTAGGTAACACCTTTAACTAGAAGTGAATACCTCTTCTCCCACTCATTCGAATAGGTTTACTCTACCGATAAGAATAGAATATGAGAACTAGGTTCACCGTATATCAAGAGGTATTCTCTATTTGAATACATGAATTTTAGATCACTAGGAATTCCCCTCTATTTTGTTAAAATCTTCTTTCATGTCAATATAGTCACATCATCCTTGTACAAACGGGAATGGGTGGACACTACCCCTACTCTATCCATTTTTTGGAATATTCTATTCCCAAACATTTCTATAAAGGGAAATCTAATACATCATCTATAAAAATTCACATCTTGATGTGTCTTTATGATAATACCACATGATTTAAAATGTGATGAATTGTTAATGTTATTTGTGCAGAATTTAGTGCGACCAGCTTTTATCTCAAATAGTTTCTTACTAGTAGGGTCCATTACAAAATAGTAAGACCTTATTTGTAAATTAATTTACCAATTCAGCTATATGAAAAGAAAAAAATGACGTTTTTTATGTCACAAAATATAACTATCTTGAAAATGTGATGGCCTTCCAATTTATCACTTGATATAAAGTCCTGAGGCACTTTCTCATAATTTCCTTCGAATAAGAGAATATCTTGATTATATTTTATGGAAACCCCCATGATAAAATCCAAAAATCATAGATATAATTGGAATATATTTTAAAATTATATGTGTTAACCTACATAATACAACAAATAGAGGATTCTATTAGGATAACTAGAGAAAAATATCAGTTCACTTCTATATCATAAGGAAAACGTACTAAAAAAGAAGAAACTATTAATATTACACTTTGAGAAATTCGATAAATTTATAAAGATCCCATGGTAGATTGCCATCGACTGACACATCTCATCATGTGATAATAAGCATAAAACAATCATTGTATGTATGAAACTAGTTACTAAGATCAACCAAGATATGGGGAATGGAAAAAACTATTCATTTTGAAAGGAAAAGGTTCCATGATACATCATAGTAACCATGTAAAATAATATCCTAAACCAATATAATCCAAGGAAACCCAATAAAAGTATCTATGTTATTGTCCAGAAAATATCCCATTTCATCAAATGTTTGACCACACCATCCAAAAATATTTCAATAAAATATAAATCCTCTATAATATGGTTGATTCCAAAAACAAGTTTTTGGGAAAAGACACAGTACAAGTTGATCATCTGTCTATAATTTAATATTAGGAAGAATGTGACTGGTAGTAGGTTCAGGATTATGGATAATGGGTACTTGATTAATATATGGAATAAAATATGATTTTTTAGGATCATTATATTTTCATTCCACAAATATAATGAAATACTGATGTCACATAACCTCATTTATTGTCAAAATGGATATTGTTGAATGCATCCTCACGGGGATGATGCAACAAGGCAAAATATAATATGTCTCCGGGATAAGAGTCTCACCTGAATCCCAAACCATTTCTATATATTCTAAATTTAGTACCTTCATAATTTAGTGTATGGGAACTATGCTTCCTAATAGAAATACTATCAAATTAAGACATACTTTTTTTGTTTGGTTAAGGTTGTTCTCTTATATATTCATCTTTGATGATAAATATTCATATGAATGTAACTTATTTATGCATAACTAAGAAGATAGAGGTATAGGTCACCAAAGCTAAAGGAATATGGGAAAAAACATGGTCATGCTATGTATTCCATTCATATCCCCAATAAATCGATTTATGGGTCTAATAAACATGGTTAGAAATATCCTAAATCCCAATTGGAATATGAATACACCATTGCATACTTTATGAGTTGTCTAATACCAATTTTCATGGATTACCATTTTTTTGGTGTACAATTATCCCATCCCCCCAGATGAGTGTGTAGACCATCTCATCTCAACACTTATGTGACATTTACACCTCCAACTCATATCCATGCACTAGATATGTCTTAATCATGCACATTATCCTCTAACCTACATGATATGGAGAAACCCAATATTGGGAAATAATTAATTATAGTGCAGAAGTTTTAATTACTAAAATAATTTGAGGTCATTTAATCCATCATCTCATTTCTAGATTCTCTTCACCTTTTAATGATGATCAGGGAGTCACTTTTGGAGGACCTTCAAAATCCCAACGGTTTTGAGATATAAGTCTTTTTAGATGAGAAGTATTGATTGGAAACTAGTTCAGTAAAATTTTAAGCCACCTGTAAATCATAATGATGTTTTGGGAGGATACTATTCAAGAGAAAATTGGACATCTTTAAACTTTTTGAATGCTTAAATTTTTTTACATTAGATTGTTTCTGACTGAATATTGTTCCAGAATTAATCCTATTCTTATTTGGACTCTCAGATGATTGGGATACAATGATGATTATATGGATTCCTCAAAGCCAACCATTCCACGGTACATTAATAGAGGGAAAAATAATGTCAATGAAATCAAACTCCTGGCCTAATTTTTTACCCAGTGTCAAATTTTGGGTTAATGATTATCTAGAAGGACACATAACATAATGCAATATTATGAAGACCTTGGAATTGTAGCCACGTGTCAGTGTCATAATCAAACCATCAATATATATATATATTACTACAAGATTGGATTTTTTGGATTTATATGTAGTGAAAGATCCCCCTCTAAATCTAGTTTATCCTTGCACAGTAATGTAGGTTTATCCAATTAAGAAGGAAAGAAGATAATTTGATAGTGTGATATATAGATTCCCACTCCCAAAAATTTCATAATTGGCACTCTAAACACCCATATATTTCTCAACACTAATTTTTTATTTCATATAAACATAATATAGGTATAATAATAAGATATAATGAGTAATATATGTCATAAGATTCAAAATCCAAGTTCTATATATTAATAGACATTTTTATTAAATTAGACCACCTAATATGTAACATCCCATGTAAATAAAGAATAAAACATTCTCATATTTATTAATATTTACGAATTAAATATTAATTTTACTTTCAAGGGGTTTCTATGTTCGATAGCGTAACAGATATGCAACAAAGAGTTTCTTTGAAATCTTACGTTGCACACTAGTAATAAAACAATATTATTTAAAATGGTAGTTAACACGTAGTCATTGTATTGGCGGGAAAGAATAGAAATAACTAAAATATGGTTATATATGTTTTTTTAAATGTTTCAACATTTATCCAGTACAAGATAAAGTCTTAAAATATGAAAAGAATTCAATTTTAGGCTTATATACTCTAACATTCACAAAAGGTAAACTTATCGCCTTTTGATGGAGAACGGTCTATAAATATTGTTTTGGTCACTCTTATACATTCTATCAGACCAAATAAAATTCTTCATTAGAATCGGGACATCAAAATTTACTTTGTGTTAATTTTGGGTATTTTTTCGATAAAGTTCAATTTTTAATGAATAGTGAAAATGTTGTATTTTAAATCAAAACCTCTTTTTAGTCTATTATATTTAAATTATTAGATTATCTTTTGAGTTGGTTTTAAAGTGAAATTAGAATATATTTTTACCATTTAATCTGATAGTGGTTGTTGGAATTAATTTCACATTGAAATTGGACTTAAACTAGTGTCAATCTTTTGATACTTATTGTTTCATAAAAACACTCTATTTGCTCTGACAATGGAAATTAATTATTAAATGAATTAATGCACCTTATATGTTTTCAGTTTTTTAAAATAGACATCATTTTTGAATTCGGAATATCAAATATATCTGAGGGTAAATTTTTGGTATTTTTATGAAAAACTTCAATTTTTGATGAATAGTAAAACCACTAAGTGGTAGTTAAAAAACTGATTTTTCATTTAAATGAAATTTTACCACCTTTGTGTTTTGAATTTCAAAAATCCGACATACATGGTTGTCATTAATAATTAAAATGTGGTCCAATGGGATTAAAATATTTTTTTGTGAATAGTAACTTTTAAGTTTTAAATCGCGATTAGAGGTTATTAGTGTAGTTTAAGGTAAAAATAATGTTTTAATAATATTAAATGACCTATACACATGTCCTACCCCTATTGGATGTGTCATGGCCGACCAAGACAATCCATGGGTCAACTTGGAGACCCCATGGACCCACTTTGGTAGGAAAATGACATTAATACCTTTTTATTTAATGTTAAAATAAAAATGTCACAAACATGAGTTGTTTTACTAAAACAATTTTTAAATGGGGTTATACACGTCATATTTTTTTTCTATAAATTTTCATTAGAAATCACAAAATATATCCTACATCATGATATTTGTTTTCTAATTTTTAGTCATTAAATAAATTAAATTATTTATGGCACCATGATGATGCAGCGATTACCTCATTATTTAACAATTTAAATAAAATGAAAAGATAATGTAAAATCTCAGACCTACACATTTCAAAAACCTATTATATGGGTGGATTTAGAACACTTATCACCTTATCCTCTAAATATATAATTGTTGGACACTTTTTACCCGAAAATCATTTTATAATAAAGTATCTTTTCTTAACTTTCCAAGAGTGCCCCTCCTCCCCTCTTATAAAAGGCCCCCACATATACCTCCTTACCCACACCTCTCAAGCCTCTAGTTCAGCCAAGATCTGCTCTTTTTGTCTCTCCACATCCCTCTATTACTCTTAAAAGCCTCACTTTGGGGAGAAGTCTTCCCAAGGAAGCCTTTGAGGTCATATCTAAGAGAGTTACCCGATTTTAAGGTAATGTCTTCACTTGTGTTCTTTTGTTTTATTTTGCTTCTCCAACCCCCTAAACTCATTTTATTCATTTCTTTTGTAACTAATACAGTATGTTCAATATACTAGGATGTTTTTATAAGATTTATTCGAGCTACACTTACACACACCTACATCTAATGCTTAAAGAACATACTGTTTTTTTGGAAGGGGAATTTCTGCCTCACGAAACAATGATTATTCAACGCTCATATAACACCTTCAAAGGTGGCCATTAATATGTCACTATGTTTATATATGATATATAATATTTTTATGTTTTTCTTAAGCTTCTGTATTTTTTTCATTTATGGCATATGATTATGGTTTCCATTATGGGTAAACACGATATCTTCATTTTAGGAAGTGCGGACAACCGCCCATTCAAAGTGATTTGATTAGTTAATACCATATTTGGTGCGTATAAAGGATAGATTTAATGATATTATATATTATATTATACTGTAATTATAATATACCTTTATATAATTATTATATCTTTCCATTAAAGTATGATATAGAAATGAAAGTAGCGTTCATGCGTACGTACGGCTTACCGTCTCCATGAACGGTGCATTTCATTTCTTATCCCCAAATGTAATGTACTATTATAAGTACATATATATAATGGATATCTATGATTTATGTTACATCTAAATGATTTATATAATTCTGGAATTAAAATATTCATATCTCTCATTTAGTTTTAATTCCATTAATATGACATAGAAATGAAAGTAGTGTTCATGCGTACGTACGGATTACCGTCTCCATGAACGATGCATTTCATTTCTTACCTCTAAATGATTATGTAATATTATAAATACATTTATAAGCTGGATATATATGATATATATGATATCCAAATCATGAATATCATTCTGGATATAATGAACCTTTGACCACACGAACAACATGTAATTGTAAGAAGTCCACTTTCGACTTAAGAACCAAATATCGACAAAACAAACATTATTAACATAAATGATTACATAATGTTTATAACATGTAAATAAGTGATATAAAAGGAATAATGAACATGAAAAAGGTTCTTAAGCAAGTTGAAATTAACTCAAGTTTATTATTCATGACGTTAAAGAATGATTGAGTCATGTCGGACCCGAGGTAAGGGACTTCGTCTCAATCTCCTTTCATTGAGGCATATTTCGTTTTATACACAAATTTCTTTTATACGGTGTATAAAACCCTTTGACTATTACTTTTATACCAAAGGAATCTTTTTCTACGAAGCGTTTTACAAAATGACAAAAAGGAATTTTTCTTTTAACGTACACGATGACAACGACCTTTTCGGCCGCCGTGAGTATTATTTGGTCTTTGGCTTCCTCAATAAGCCGTAATGTTTTTTTAAATGAAATAAATACCATATACTCTTTTATGTATTTTGGTATTGAAAATCGTTTTTATAATGGATTTTTATGTCAATATATTTAAACGATATATTGTGATCAAAGTGTGGAAATTATTTCTTTCCATTATATTTGTTTTATGTCTTATGATTTTATAATGGTACTTGGACATTTGACGGGTGGTTATATGATAAACCATATGACTGGTGGTGTCGTGAATACCAGGACAGATGGTTACGTTATAACCTCTAATGCATTGGGTATGGAAGTCGGCCGTATGGCTATTCCTTTAATTAATATGTGTGGAAGTCGACCGTATGGTTATTCCATTTAAGTATGTTTATGTCCCAAGTTACCTTTATATGTTATGTGTTCTTTATATGGGTTTTATGGTAATATTTTGGTTACAAAAAGGTTATGTAATGATCTTTTATTCAGTGAAGAGTTTTTTCTAGTTCATAAAGGTGAAATGTATTACTTTGACAAAGTATACATGGTTTACTTGTTGTTTTGAAAAACTAACCGTTTTCATTCATTGTGTATCCCTTACTGAGATTTTTATACTCACCCCAATTTTTTGAAATATTTTTTACAGAACATAATGTGGAATAGGGTTAATGATGGTATCAAGGGAAAGTCATGATATCTAAAACATGGAACTAGACATGTTTCTTTTTAAGAGTTTTTATTTTATAGAAACATAGTAGAAGTTTCTACTTTGTAATCTTGTGAGATGTAATAGTTATGTCCTAATTCTCTAAAACTATAAACCTGAAAAGATCCTCAATGTGAATCATTCATTTAATTCAATATTAGGTAAGGTTTAAGGCTGGAGCCTTATAGTTGGTATCAGAGGTCAGTTTTGACAACTTTAGGAGTTAGAAAATTGTTATATTATAAGTTAATTTATGGAATGATTGAAATGATATAACATTTAAATATTACCATGTTGCTTCACCTAAGATATTTCTGTGTTCAGAATGGTTTTCCGCAGAGGAAACAAAGCAGCTATGTTGGGACGACATCAGGAGGAAGAAAACCTTGCAAATCAGCAACCTGAGATAGTCGGAATCGGAAAAGAACAGTTTGTTGCAGTGATGGCATAGTTTACTCAGTCTATATATGGTGGTGGTATCCATGCATGAGATCATCCAGATCAACCGCAGAGGAACATGTCATTGGTGGAACATTTCATGAGGCAAAATCCCCCATCATTCAAAGGATCATCTGACCCGTGCTAGCTGAAGGGTGTATTAAAGCATTGGAGAAGATTTTTGATGTCATGGGGTGTTCAGAACATCAAAAGGATAGTCTTGATATTTACCATTTTGAAGGTGAAGCTGATCAATGGTGGTCGATGGTGAAAAATATCAGGGATAGTGATGATATTGATGATCTTCACTGGGACAAATTCAAAGATATGTTTCTTTAGAAATATATTCCTTAGGTGGTTCATCTTAGGATGGAAAAAATTACTAGAATTGAGGCTGGAGGATGATTCAGTGGCTTCTTATGAAGAAAAGTTCCCTCGACTGGCAAGGTATTCTCCAAACATCTTACGAGATCTTGATAGTAAAATAAACCATTTTTACTCAGGGATAAAGCCAAGGTATCGTAGGGGATTAGCTTCTCGTGAGTTCAAAAGTTATGAAAAACTTGTTCGATGTGCTAAGAAGGTATAAATGGAGTTTGCCGATGATCAAGTGTTCTTTTAAAAACAATAGAATAAGAGGCCCAGTTGGCAGGAAAAAGGGAAGAATTCATCAAAGAATCAAAGAGGTAAGAAAATTAAATATCCATCTTGTGAGAAGTGTGGTAAAATGCATCCTAGATAATGTTTATCCATGTCTGGAAAGTGCTTTCGGTCTGGTAAGTCAGGTCATATTGCTCGTAACTGTAAGAAAGATGATCAAGCGGGCAATGAAAAGCCAGCTGTAAGATGTTTTAAGTGTAAGTAAATGGGTCATTATGAAAATGAGTGTCTAATGAAGAACTCAACTGAGGTAAAGTAGCCAGAATAAAAGCAAAAAAGGGGTGGTGAAATATTTTGCAAGTACTTCCGCATATGTTGGGCCATCGAATGAAGTAGTATCAGGTACACTGTTTGATTGTTCATATTATGACAATGTGTTGTTTGATTCAGGGTCTACACATTCTTTCATCTCTGAGAAGTTTTCTAGTAAATTGGAAATTCCATCTCAAGATATTAATCCTGAACTTATGGTAAAAACACCTGGAGGGAACATTGAGGAAAAAAGGAATTATAAGAACCTTCCAATCCTTGGGTGCGGAAAGAATCTACCAGAAAACCTTATTGTTTTTCCTCTAGTAGAGTTTGATGTTATTTTGGACATGGATTGGCTTTCTGTTTATCATGCTATGATTGACTGCAGAGCTAAAATGGTTTCTTTTCAGAAATATTTTCAGTTTGTGTACAAGAATGAACCCTGGATTTTGATAACATATCATAAAGTTGAGAAACTAGTAAAATATGGAAATGAATTTTACCTTGCACATATTGTTGAAAATAAAGTAACTGTTCAGATTAATGATGTGCCAGTGGTAAATGGGTATCTTGATGATTTTCTTGATGAGTTGTCTAGTATTATTCATGATCGGGAAGTTGAATTTACTATTTACTTAGTTCCTGATTCTAAGCCAATTTCAAAACCCCCTTATCGAATGGCTCAAGTTGAACTTTTAGAGTTAAAGAAACAATTGCAGAAGTTATTAGATAAAGGTTTCATTCGACCTAGAACATCACCATGGGGTGCTCCTGTCTTGTTTGTTAAAAAGAAAGATGGTTCAATAAGACTTTCATTGATTATAGAGCCTTTAATAACATTAATGTTATGAACACGTATCCTTTGCCTCATATCGATGATTTGTTTGATCAGCTCCAGGGAGCTTAGTATTTTTCTAAGATTGACTTGAGGTCGGGGTACCATCAGTTGAAAGTAAAATAAGTAGACGTTCTAAAGACTACGTTCCATACAAGATATGGCCATTATGAATTTGTAGTTATGCCTTTTGGGTTAACCAATGCACATGCTGTATTCATGGACCTTATGAATAGAATTTTCCATGAGTTCTTGGACAATTTTGTGGTTGTTTTCAGTGATGATATTTTGGTGTTTTCTAAAAGTAAAGAGGATCATGAAAGTCATTTAAGGGTTATCTTGCAAACCTTAAAAGAAAAGAAACTGCATGGAAAATTCAGCAAGTGTGAGTTTTGGTTGAAACAAATTTCATTCCTTGGTCACATTGTTTCTAAAGATGCGATAACTATTGATCCTACAAAAACAAAGGTTGTGGAAGAATGGAAAAGACCCACAAATGTAACTAAGATTCATAGTTTTCTTGGTTTGGTAGGTTACTACCGAAGATTTGTTGAAAATATTTCATGGTTATATAGTCCAATGACTAAGGTAACTCAGAAGGGTGTTATGTTTATCTAGCCAAAAGAATGTGATGATTGTTTTTAGGAGTTGAAAAGAAGATTGTTGAATGCTCCAGTTTTGGCACTCCCTTCCAGGAATGGTGAGTTTGTTATCTACAATGATGTTTCATTGAAATGACATGGTTGTGTCCTTATGCAGAATGATCTAGTAATTGCATATGCTTCACATCAGTTGAAACTCAAGAGGTAAATTACCCTACACATGATTTGGAATTAGCTATTGTTGTTTTTTCTATAAGAAATTGGAGGCATCATTTGTATGGATTAAAGTGTGAAATACATACTGATCACAAAAGTTTAAATTATATATTCACTTAGAAATAATTGAACATGAGACAGAGGAGATGGCTGGAATTAATCATGGATTATTGTTGTACAATTCACTACCATCTGGGAAAAGAAAATAATGTGGATGATGCTTTGCATCGAAAAAGTAATGCTTCATTAAACATGCTACGATTGGAACAAGATCCTTTGGTTTTTGATTTGATGAACATTGGCATGGAAGTTTTTTGTGCAGGAAGTCCATCTGTTTTGTTTCAGGTATCGGTGAAATCTTCTCTATCAGACAGAATCCAGCAAGCACAGAAGAAAGACAGTGAGTTGCAGAAAATGGTAGAGTTGGTTCAGAAGGGTAAGTTGCCTGAATTCAACATTGATAATGATTGTGTTTTGAGATTTTGGAAGATATTGTGTGTGCCTTGTGATTCGCAGTTGAAGAGAGAGTTTTTAGGTGAAGCTCATATTTCTCTGTTTTCAGTTCATCATGGTAGTACTAAGATGTACAGATATCTGCGGGAGTATTACTGGTCGGATGGAATGAAAAGAGATATTGCTGATTTTACTGTGAAGTGTTTGACTTGTCAGCATGTTAAAGAAGAGTGGTAGTTACCGAAAGGGATGCTTCAACCTTTACCAGTACAAGAGTGGAAATGGGATAATATATCCATGGACTTCGTTGTGGGATTGCCAAAGACACCTCGAGGTAATAATGCAATCTGGGTTATTGTTGATCGATTGACTAAATCTGCTCATTTCCTTCCTATTCGAGACACTTTGTCTCTGGATCAACTTTCTCGGTTGTATCTTAATGAGATGGTCAGGTTGCATGGAGTTCCCCTCTCCATTTTATCTGATCGTGATCCCAGGTTTACTTCTATCTTTTGGAAAGGCCTTCAGAAGTCGTTGGGTACTGAATTAAATTTTAGTATAGCTTTTCATCCTCAGTCATATGGGCATTTAGAACGAACAATTCAGACATTAGAGGATATTCTACGTGCTTGTTCAATGGATTATCAGGGAAGTTGGGACCAACATATTTCATTGGTTGAGTTTTCGTATAATAATATTTTTCATTCTAGTATACAGATGGCACCATTTGAATCATTATATGGGAAGTGGTGTCGAACTCCAGCTTTCTGGGATGAAGTGGGTGAAAGGAAGTTGATGGGACCAGAATTGGTAGAAGAGATGGCAGAAAAAGGTCAGTTGATTCAGAAACACATGAGAATAGCTTAGAGTAGGTAGAAGAGTTATGTGGACAACCAGAGGAAGGATCTATCTCTCGACGTAGGTGATCATGTTTTTCTCAAAGTTTCGCCATGGAAATGTTTGATGCGATTTGGTAAGAATGGAAAGCCGAGTCCAAGGTTCATTGGACCATATGAAATTTAGGATAGAGTTGGATCAGTTTCATACCGAGTGGGTTTTCCTCCGAGTTTATTTTTGGTACACAATTTTTTTCATGTTTCGATGTTGAGAAAGTATATGCCAGATCCATCTCATGTTTTGATCCCCAGAGGTAGTTCAGTTGGAAGAGAATCTCTCTTATGAAGAACAACCAGTCCGGATTCTTGATCGAAGAGAGCAAGTGTTGCGAAACAAGGTAATTCACCAGGTAAAGGTTTTGTGAAAAAACCATATTGTTGAAGAGGAAACATGGGAATCTGAAAATTCTACGAGGGATAAATACCCCCACTTATTTTGATATGTGAATAAAATTGCAAGGATGTAATTCCCAATAGGGGGAGGATGTAACATCCCAGGTAAAAAAAGAATAAAACATTCACATATTTATTAATATTTATGAATTAAATATTAATTTTACTTTAAAGGGGTTGCTATGTTCGATAGCATACCCGATACGCAACAAAGAGTTACTTAGAAATCTTACGTTGCACACTTGTAATAAAATAATATTATTTTAAATGGTAGTTAACACGTAGCCTTTGTATTGGCGGGAATGAATAGAAATAAATAAAATATGATTATATATGTTTTTTTAAATTTTTCTACATTTATCAAATAGAAGATAAATGCTGAAAATACGAAAAGTATTCAATTTTAGGCATATATACTCTAACATTCAAAAATGTCGACTTATTGCCTTTTAATGGCGAACCTCCTATAAATATAGTTTTGGTCACTCTTATATATTCTATCGGACCAAATAGAATTATTTTTTAGAATCGGGACATCAAAATTTATTTGTGTAAATTTTTTGTATTTTTTCGATAAAGTTAATTTTTTAATGAATAGTGAAAAATGATGTATTTTAAATCAAAACCACTTTTTAATCTAATATATTTATATGATTAGATTATCTTTTGAATGGATTTGAAATTGAAATTATAATATATTTTTACCATTTAATCTGATAGTGGTCGTTGGAATTAATTTCACTTTGAAATTTGACTTAAACTAGTGTTAATCTTTTGATACTTATTGTTCCCTAAAAACACGATGTTTGCTCTGACAGCGGAAATTAATTATTAAATTAATTAATGCAACTTATATGTGTTGAATTTTTTTTAAAATAGACATCATTTTTGAATTCGGAATATCAAATATTTCTTAGGGTGAATTTTTGGTATTTTTCTGAAAAACATCAATTTTTGATGAATAGTAAAACCACTAAGTGGTACTTAAAAAACTGATTTTTCGTTTAAATGATATTTTACCAACTTTGTGTTTTGAATTTCAAAAATCTAACATACATTTTTGTCATTAAGAATTAAAATGTGGTTCAATGGGATTAAAATAATTTTTTGGTGAATAGTAACATTTAAGTTTTTAATCGCGATTAGAGGTAATTAGTGTAGTTTAAGGTAAAAATAATGTTTTAATAATATGAAATGACCTAGACACATGTCATACCCTAATTGGATGTGTCATGGACGACCAAGACAATCCTTGGGTCAACTTGGGGCCCCATGGATCCACTTTGGTTGGAAAATGTCCTTAATACCTTTTTATTTAAAGTTAAAATAAAAATGTCACAAACATGAGTTGTTTTACTAAATCAATTTTTAAATGAGGTTATACAAGTCATATTTTTTACTATAAATATTAATTAGAAATCATAAAATATTTCCTACATCATTATATTTTTTTTATAATTTTTAGACATTAAATAAATTAAATTATTTATGTCACCATGATGATGCAGCAATTACCTCATTATTTAACGATTTAAATAAAATGAAAAGATAATGTAAAATCTAAGACCTACACATGTAAAAAAACCTATTGTATTGGTTTATTTCGAACACTTATCACCTTATCATATAAATATATAATTGTGGGACCCTTTTTATAAGAAAACCATTTTATAATGAAGTATCTTTTCTTAACTTTCCAAGAGTGCCCCTCCTCCCCTCTTATAAAAGGCCCCCACATCTACCTCCTTACCCACACCTCTCAAGCCTTTGGTTCGTCCAAGCTCTTCTTTTTTTGTCTCTCCACATCCCTCTATTACTCCTAGAAGCCTCACATTGGGCATAAGTCTTCCCAAAGAAGCTTTTGAGCTCAAATCTAAGAGAGTTACCCGATTTTAATGTAATGTCTTCACTTGTGTTCTTTTGTTTTATTTTACTTCTCCAACCCCTTATACTCATTTTATTCATTTCTTTTGCAAAAACACCAGTATCTTCAATATACTAGGATGTTGTTATAATATGTATTCGAGCTACACTTACACACACCTACATCTAATGGTTAATGAACATACTGTTTCTGTGGATGGAGAATTTCTGCCTCACGAAACGATGATTGTTCAACGCTCATATAACACCTTCAAAGGTGGAAATTAAGATGTCACTATGTTTATATATTATATATAATATTTTTATGGTTTTCATAAGCTTCTGTATTTTTTTCATTTATGGCATACCTTTATGGTTTCCATTATTGGTAAACGCAATATCTTCATTTTAGGAAGTGCGGACTACCGCCCCCTCAAAGTAATTTGTTTCGTTAATACCATATGTGGTCCATATAAAGGATATATTTAATGATATTATATATGATATTATACTACAATTATAATATACCTTTATATAATTATTATTTCTTTCCATTAAAGTATCATATAGAAATGAAAGTAGAGTTCATGCGTACGTACGGCTTACCGTCTCCATGAATGGTGCATTTCATTTCTTATCCCCAAATGTAATTTACTATTATAAGTACATATATATAATGGATATATATGATGTATGTTACATATAAATGATTAATATAATTCTGAAATTAAAATATACATATCTCTCATTTAGTTTTAATTCCATTAATATGACATAGAAATGAAAGTAGCATTCATGCGTACGTACGGCTTACCGTCTCCATGAACGGTGCATTTCATTTCTTACCTCTAAATAATTATGTAATATTATAAATACATGTATATGATGGATATAAATGATATATATGATATCCAAATCATGAATATCGTTCTGGATATAATGACCCTTTGACCACATGAACAACATGTAATTGTAAGAAGTTCACTTTCGACATAATAAACAAATATCAAAAAAACAAACATTATTAACATAAATGATTACATAATGTTTATAACATGGAAATAAGTGATATAAAAGGAATAATGAACTTGAAAAAGGATCTTAAGCAATTAGAAATTAACTCAAGTTTATTATTCAAGATGTTAAAGAACGATCGAGTCAAGTCGGACCCGAGGTAAGGGACTTCGTCTCAATCTCCTTTCATTGAGGCATATTTCGTTTTATACACAACATTCTTTTATACAGTGTATAAACCACTTTGAATTTTACTTTTATACAAAATGAATCTTTTTCTATGAAGCGTTTTACAAAATGACAAAAAGGAATGTTTCATTTAACGTACGCAGTGACAATGACATTTTCTGAGTATTATTTGGTATTTGGCTTCCTCAACAAGCCGTAATGTTTTTTAATATGAAATAAATACCATATACTATTTTATGTATTTTTGTATTAAAAATGGTTTTTATATTTGATTTGTTATGTCAATATATTTAAGTGATATATTGTGATCACAATGTGGAAATGTTTTCTTTCCATTATGTTTGTTTTATGTCTTATGATTTTATAATGGTACTTGGACATTTGATGGGTGGTTACGTGATAAACCATATGACAGGTGGTGCTGTGAATACCAGGATGGTTGGTTACGTTATAACCTCCAATGCATTGGGTATGGAAGTCGTCTGTATGTGTATTCCATTAAGTGATATGTGTGGAATTCGACCGTATGGTTATTCCATTTAAGTATGTTTATGTCCCAAGTTACCTTTATATGTTATGTGTTCTTTATATGGGTTTTATGGTAATATTTTGGTTAAAAAAGGGTAAGTAATGATATTTTATTCAGTGAAGAGTTTTTTACTACTTCATAAAGGTGAAAAGTATTACTTTGATAAAGTATACATGGGTTACTTGTTGTTTTGAAAAACTAACTGTTTTCATTCATTGTGTATCCCTTACTGAGCTTTTTATTCTCACCCCAAGTTTTTGAAATGTTTTATATGGGACTTAATGTGGAATAGGGTCAAGGATGGGATCAAGCGAAAGCCATGCTATCTAAAACATGGAACTAGAAATGTTTCTTTTTATGAGTTTTTATTTTATGGAAACTTAGTAGAAGTTTCTACTTTTTTATCTTGTGAGATGTAATAGTTATGTCCTAATTCTCTAAAACTCTAAACCTAAAAAGATCCTCAATGTGAATTATTCATTTAATTAAATATTAGGTAATGTTTAAGGATGGGGCCTTATATAATAGGAGGTCAGGTCACACATGGGGTGATCATTGCAACAAGTGATAATTCCTTAAAAATGTGTTCTCCTTTTCAATAATTAAAATATATAGAGACCCTTGATCTTATATATAGATCATAGAACTCCCACACACAATTGGTGGAAGGTGAAAATTCTTCTTTGATATCTAAATATATTAATGCTTCTTTCATTGTTGATGACAATGTGAAATAATATGGGTATATCTAGAGAACACCCTATTATAATGAACTTGAATTTTACCCCTAAAAACATAACAGTATATCATAATCTTTAAAAAAGGATTCAAATTTAAATCTTCCATCTATCATCCATATGGTAACATTTGATAATGTTGAGATAGTAGAGTAATATGGTGAACTTAAACATTCTTGTCTAATATTCATTGAAGGTGTCTCTACCACCATCAATGAGATCAAAAAAATATTATTTGGGTACACAATAGGATCCAAAAATCACAATAATCAGTTACTTTATTCCTCTGGATTATGATGATATGAATATATCCTTCATGAAATAACACTATTAGGTTTTCTCCTAGAAATTCACAGAGAAACTATGGTTGGATCCTTATTTGAAAACTGATCATCTAGTCCCACAAAGAGACTATCCATGATTCAATATGGCATCGAGGAGAATTCATACCTCTCATATTATAAATGTAGAGTCTAATGTTGAAAATATTATTAATGTGTAGGACATTTTAGAAAATTAATACCTTAATGAATTTCCCACATCATTCCCATTAAGAAGTAGAATTAGAATATTCAGGTATTAAATAATTTTAGGGATCTCAATCAAAATTTTATAATATATTATTTACTAATTAATATTATAAAACTCCTATTTCTTTTGTCTATAGGATTACACTATCATTCATTTATAAATTGGTACTCAACATACAATCTTATTTGGATGACCCTTGAATATGAGGAATCCACCACTTTTGGAGAACATGAAGTTATATTCTACTACCAAGTCATGCCTATTCTTTTAAATAGTTAAAATAAAACATACAAATGTACCATTAATCACATTTTTGAGACCTTTCATGGAATTTTCCCAACATTTTTTGTTAAAAAATATGGTGGGAAAATATCAGTAGTATTATAATCGCCTAGATTAACTTCAACTGTATTTTTGGAAATTAGTCTTAATATAGATTGAAAATGAACTCTCTAAAGTATTATTTCAGGGCAAGAAAAATGAAATTATATGTTTTTTTATGATACTAAAAAATTACATTGATATTGGATAAAATATTTTGATCCTTGCTATTTTTGGTCCATGATATCTTTAGGAATTCGGAGTGCCTCAATAAAGCCTCTTTTAAAATACAAATTTTGTAGATAACCAATTTATAAAATTCTTTTCCTTTAGAAAATTTATCAAGAAGGGATTGTCTTATCAACAAAATTAATATTGGAATGAAGATTTCGAAAAACTTATACGGTATCGTTCAAATACACTATCTATAATTCTACCTATTGAAAATAAGATACTTAAGCTAAATATGGCTATAATATAGATATCTCTTATACTTATTATCATTCAGGAAAATAATTCTAGAAAAAAATGTGATCTACTATATAATCATAACATTAATAGATACTGGGGATCAATATTACAATATCAAGATGAAAAACCACAAACTCATATTTTGTAGTGGAATAGTTGAGGCATTACCTGTGGCACCATGATGTCTAACTATTACCTTGTATAGAATATCTCAATTATATCATCAATTTCCCAATGCTAACTAGGAGTTTAGCCTATTTTATGGTTAATAATGATAATAAGACATCAAATTCATATCACATAATGTGATAAAAGCAAATGAACAAACCTATTTCCTTAGAGTACATCTTTCCCTAGAGAGAATGTTGGTAAACACCACATTGTCAGACGACATGGTTTTATATAACCCTGAAAATCACAAATCACAAAATATGTATTTTTATGGTGCGTCCCACTGTATGATAGAAAAATAAATAGAAATACTAAATCTCAACATAGTTATATTTGGTATTTTCATTGTATCCCCAAATAAGATAATTATATATTATTCATTAATTTTGTTTAAAGGCTCACAAACAACAGGGAAAAATACAAAGCTCATATCTTAGGCTTGGAACTAGCCCTACAAAATTCGAAAGACCATTTGAATTGTAATGGTAACCTATAGCGATTGATTCAATATATCAATGTTGAATAAAACTCTAAAATTGAATATATGACCATTATCATTGGCTATATTATAGGATTGATGGTAGATTTACCTTTTGAGTTTATATTGAATCACATTCAAGAAACAATGAATGCTCATGTTTATGTACTTAAAAATTTAAGAACATCCCCGATTGACCCTGGCTAGGGGGATATAATATTACTCATTTTACAATGATGGGTACTTTCCCCATTCACCATCTTTGATATATAATAAATTATTCAGGTTAGTTCTTCATTGATTCCTGAGAAAAAATATATTTTTAAAAAATACTATCACATTATGAATGATCCCTATAATAAACTACCTTCTGAATAGGATCCTTCTACCAAAATGAGCTAAAAAGGATTCTAATGATCAATCATAATGATTTTCAGTTTTCCAAATTAATATAATGTCTTCTAAAATATCGTTTTACTGAATTACTTAGATGTAGTAAATAATGTGAGACCCTCACCAAAATCCATGAAATCTACACAGGGGCATGCAGTGATCATCAATTAATAACAAAGATCTCCCCACAATTAGGAGGCTTTGTTATTTCTATCTCTTGATTACATAATACTATTTTTATTTCACTAGAATGTATCATACTTCTCCAATGAAATTCATATTTATACATTATCCCCTATAAGTATTCACAATAGAAAAACCAAATATTCATTTTATATATGGGGAATGGATGTTATAGGGATATATCCATCAAAAATATCTATGCAGTTTAATAATATCCTTACTAAAATTGAATTATTCTAAAAATCGGATGAGGTCATACCCCACAAGGAATTCTAGTAAAATAAAATCATCATCTTCATAATGTTTAATATCATCACAATATTTGTTGTCCCTCATATTATATTTATGGAATAAAAAAATACTTTATATTATTTTGTTTCCAAGACACTTTATCTAGATTATATCATCGAGTAAAACTGTCTATCTTTATTCCATGCAAGAAACAATGTGAATATAGAGGCTATAAATAAGACTCTATTTAATGTAAATTAGAAAATTGGGGATCATGATATGAATTTATGGATGAAAAACTCATTCATTCCTAATGGTAATATCGTACCACAACTGACACTAACACAAAAAATACCCCTTATAATATTTTATATGGAACAGTGGTTGTACATCCCATAAATGTTCAGTTTCCCTATCTCCAAATATATATATTCGGATAGCTCTAAAAATAAGAATAATCATAGAAGTGAATTGATTAGTTGGAATGACTCTATGAGAAGATATTGCATACATAACATAATCTAGAGGTCCATCAGAATCAGAATGCATGACCCATTTATAGGAATGTCTTCTTCCCCTCATTCTATCATGGAGACATTGCATTTTTTTCCTAAAACTCTAATGATACTAGTAAAAATCCGTCTAACACGGATACTGTAATGGGAATATCCTTAATTTATACACAATAAATATTCCAACGGATATTATACCATGTTCATTACATATGTGTAATATATCATTCCCACTACCAAAAAATTCTTTTTAAATAAATAATTTTCACATTTATACAATATCAAAATATGGGTGGAATGATTTCAATCTATGTAGCACACACATCCTTATCATAAAATATTAAACTACACAATAAATTATCTCACATTATAATGTTAAAAATCATGGTCACCATCTGCACATAATTATTTTGAACTATGGAGGGATATTCCCATCCACAGTACTATAAAATACACAGATTGGATCATACATGTGGTATCTTTCACCCCATAATGAGTTTAAAATCCTTGTATAATTCTCTTGTATATAATATTTATGTTCCTAAGATACCCAATACCTCCTATTTCTTGAATATTGATCAAATATATGAAAGTATTAATTAATTAATATAACTCTATGTTACGTAAATCCTATTTTAATGGGGAATTTAGAGATACCTTAATTCATTACCATAGGCCTAGAAAAAAAATTATTAAAATTATTTTTTCCTTTCTTATGAGCTAGAATGATTGAAGGGTTTTTTCTCTAAGAAATATGTTTGGATTGATTCCTATTATCAAAATATACATAGTGATTCCCAAAATTCATATCCCTGCCAAGAAATAGTTTTTTTTATTCACTCTTTTACATTAGTGTATCAACCTAAAAATAATTAATTCATTTCTAGACCACCTTATACTATAGTGAGGTACAATTATGTTTCCCTACATCTGGTTTAGATCTATATAAAATAGGCGCCATGAATCATATTATGATCAACATGATAATTATTCCACATTTAATGTATAATCCATATTTATATAGAGCTCCACCATAACAGAAAAAACATTACCTCATGTCCCACATATGAGCTAGATCTACATAGGAGTCCTAATCATAGTGGTTTTTATGTATGAATCTATGCTAAAATGTACTTCCCACATCACTCGGTCCAAAACTATTCAAGGGACCATAAATTAGACAACTATATGGGACTTGATTACTTTTTTTAAAATGTTGGGTCCAAAGCCTCATTTTATTATTAAAGAAAACCAAAGTCCTCTTTTAAATGGGTAGAGGGATTTCTTCTAAACTTGATTACTATTATCACAGTATATATAGGAACACTCAGATATATAATCTCTGGATCATCTATAATTTTCAAAAAAAATTGTCTCTACCTCTACAAACATGCTCAATATTAGTAAGGAACATATAAAAACAAAATTTGGAAAGATTATATTCATCATAGGATATGTAGTGACACCCAAATATCTTATCTTATGATAAACCCCAATCAATAAGAAAAAATACCCTCCCTATGAATATGAGATAGATCTACAAATGGTATTACGTGGATATAACTACATGTGTCTTGATTCATATATCTATAGGATACATAGTAATGCCAAAAATACCTATCCCAGATGGAATAAAAATTTCAAAAAATGAATCCTTTATTATTAGTATTCTATATGAATTGAAGAAAATTACATTTTCTTAAAAGTGTGTAATGAGTTAAACCAAAGAATTCTTCCCTCATACATGAACTTGATTTGTGAAAATGTAGATAAATAAAATCACATATGACCGAGATCTATATGAAAGTATTTATTGTTGAGTAATTCAAAACATATATTTAATTTTTTTTCACCACTATGTAAGATCCTAATATGTATATTTAATCTCAATATGAGAACTCATTTTGGCATGATTATATCACTACATGATATATAGTGATGCCTATACACTATGAATATGGTCCAACAAGAGAGATTTCAAATTCCTCCACAAAAACATGGTTCCTGATCATACCACTCATCATTCATGATTAAGATTTTCCATTTTTAGTACTAATGTGTGTTTATTTTACCTAAATCATGAATTTGGTCTATGAAAAACTAGAAACAAAAAAAATTGTCCCCTGTGTATGAACCAGATCTTTGTAGGAGTTTTCATCTAGGGTTTCTTCATTGAGAGACCAATGATATGATAAAATATCAACTATAATTCAGGTTCCAATTTTTTAATTCACACTTTAGAAACAAGGAAAGAATACCTACCATCACCTTTTCTAATTCTAATCGCGACCCTGGTGAGGTTATGGGATTTGAATGATCATTTCAATAAGGATAATTGTGATGAACTATGTTTAAATATAAGAAATCTAATTCATTATAGAACAATGTTAAGATGTATGGCATCCACATACTAGGTATAAAATAGTAACTATATGACTTCATTACTATATTTATGACATTAAACTGCATAATATATGGTTCTCATCACATGAATGAAACCTCACAATACTTGTGTACTTTTCACGTGAAATGAAACATCACGACAATTGGGTTTTCATTTCTATTACAGAATGAAACAAGACATATTCCATTATAATTCCATATCAATGTAGAAAAAAATACTATTTTTGGTCAAATTATCTTAGGGATTCCTCCATCTCTCTTTCTAAACAACTCATTCCATAAATCATTATTCGTGTCCTGGCTATCTCAGGTTTCAACAAACCCTTCATGGCTATCAGAAATGAGTGTGTCTAGATTCTGAAGAAACCCCTATTTTAGAATGCATACATGGACCAATTTAGATCCTACATATTAACCATCAATATATTCTACTTACTAGAGTTGTTTATTCCCAATAAGATTAGTCCTCTAATATTTTTATTCCTTAATATCATCACAACATAACCCTTTATTAAAATATTGTATGTGATCGTCCCTTATGTGTTTATCCCATACTATTACTCTTGATCTATGAACCTTTAACCATGATTTATGTCACAAATATACTCTATATAATTTTTTTTAGATCATTATCTACCAAGTGAATCCTAGTTGGGTTATTAAGTCACACTTCCCATTTTTAACAGTCCATTCATCATGACAAAAAATGTGTGCAGTCTTGTCCACGCATTCTAACCATAAACTATATGAATCATAATAAAATATCAATGATCTTAAACTATAGCCTTTTATGGTCCAAATGAAAAATCCTTAGACTTTTAGTGAAGGATACACAAAACCTATTAAAATAAAAACCTAAAAATGGAGGATTAAGAAAATTTATATTATTCCCTCACTAAAAATCAATCAAGAAAATAATATAAAAAATAATAGAGGATAAATTTAGGTGGCCCAAAACACATAGATCCCATCTTATGTTCCTGGTATATGTATACTATTATAACTAGATTTTATAGAAGATGAAAAAGTTAAACCAATGAATTACTACATCTCTTCATCTTGCTAATATATTTATTACATGGTGAAGAAATGTTTAGGGTGACATGCCCCTACTTGAATATCCTTATCTCCATAACCTACTTCATTTATTAGTTATATTTACACTTTATAGAGCATACATGTCTCTCAATAATGGGTTTGTCCATATTCATGGGACATCCCAATTTGGTTATGTGTACATGTGACAATTTTGATCCTACATATGCTCCCCTAGTATGGCCCTCTGACTAGAGGCATATTTGTCCTATCAAAATGTTCCCTTAATCACTGAACATTATTGTAAAACCCATAATTCAAAATTTAGTCAAAATCCATTCATTTATTTCCAATACCATATTAGCATCATTGGTGAAAAATCATTGATAGATGATTTACAGAACACATAATCATACTAGTTAAGTAGATTTGATATCTTGTATATTTTTTCACCATATACTATACCTATTATCGAGGTAAGGACTTTATACCTCATTATTTATCCTTTTTATGATCCTATTAATCTTAATTAGACCACATTGAATGATAGAGTGAAATGTGTGACCTTAAACTACCCAATGAAAGAGTCATTATGATAAAAAGGTTGAAAATTATAAAATATAATTCATCGAAGAAATATAGCCACTCCTCATCGAGAACGAACCATTAATGGTTTTCCAAATATAATATTTCTAAAAAATATTAATTAATATTGTGAGGTCAAAAACCAATAAATGGAGACTAATAATATATTAATCTTCATTCCTACTAAACCTTCCTTATGTGAAGGTTATGAAAAAGTGGGGGTAATAAAAGGAAAAGGCAATAATCGTATTGGACCCACCAAATATTCCAAATAATCATCATGTTATGCTCAGAAGTCTCAAAAACTTGTAAAAAGATAGGGAATACTATTTCCATAACGTCATTAACCAAATCCACCCCTTTTTTTGAATCTTTAATCCTAATTTCTGAATGGACTAGAACTAGTTCACGAATTATGGTGTATATAATAATATCCCTCAATCTTCTACACCCTAGAGACATTTTTCATCATGTTCTGAATGGACTAGCTCTAGTACATCAATGATGGTGATTATATTGAAACCGATATATAATCCATTCCTGGTTAGAATTCATCATCAATTTCCAAATGAAAAAACTCCGGTGTATCAGTGTTGGTGTTTATACCTATACCCATCTGTTAGCTACACAATGGAGGAATTTATTATATTTTCTTATTGGACTAACATTAGGGAAACATTGCTTTGTTTCCTTTTTATTTCATTCCATAAGCTATACTTAGGATGATTCCATTGTGGTTTAGGTATTTTAAATCAAATATGAGGATGTTTAACTATCCACAATTATTGAAAATTATTAGGAATTAAAGATATAATAAATAGAAATTTTTTGACAAAAACACATTTATTTCAAGTTATTTCATTCACTAATAGCATAAAAAGATAGAGTAACCTCCACATTCTGGATTCTCTCCCAATTTTATTTAAATAGGATAGTCTTGAAGTTACAATGAAATAAAAAAATATTCTATGACAAATCCCTAACCATTTCCATTTTTTCCCTAGATTATTCTTGGTATAGTGAAGTTGGATTAAATATTTAGTGTCTACCTCTATAATATATTTCTGTGATTTATCACTCACATCAACATCTATTCCACATTATTTATTTTTTCTACAAGTTGTTACTCTACCCCCAAAATATTCTCATCCACTTTGAGAATGTAACAGAGTTAGGATAGTTCTTATTGAATCATGTATACTTCATCACAACCTATATTAACTATGAATTGATATTTTTTTACCAAATCTGCTTACTGGTATGATTCATTAAGGAATAATTTTTGAAAATATATGGTTGCGACTGAGGCCTCTATCGATGCTAGTTCAAATTTTAGTGCCTTTCCCTACTCTCAGATAGTAGGAAACTCCTTCCCTCTAACATGGAGTTCTTGGTAATCATAACTAAAATATCCATTTTTACTAAACATATACTATAGTTTCACCATTATATCATTGATCTAGTTAAATAAGATCTCATTAATTTGGGATGACATGTGTTTCCACACTTATCACCTAAATTTCTACTCGGAAGCTATATTTTTTTGTGCCTCATTGAATGTTAAATTTAAGAATAGGGATGTATTTAGGGTCATATTTTTTCTTGAAGGAATTGGTTACTCATCTCACATAATACCTCAATGTTAATAATCCCACACCTAAACCATTACAACTATATGTGATCCATATTTGGAATAGTCTCAGATATTAAAATACTAGGACAAGGAATTTTAGATCAAAACCAAAAGGTATGATGAATCAGGCTCGAAATTCCATTAATTTATAACATTATAATAAGGTAAATATTACATTTCAAAAATAAGAATTCAATTTCAAAAAATAAATGTTTAGTTTCTTTGATGAATCCATACATAATTAACATATTTTACAACTATTTTGGACATTTTTTCATAATTAAGCCACAAAAGACTCCCAAATATATTTATTATACATTATTGACATCTTCATATGCTATGGAATAAAAATATAATAAAGGGGTGAGCTCAAATTACTAGTAGTGGACAACATGTCAAATTCTATAAGGATTTGATGTTAAAATTTTCATAATACATGAATAGAAGAATTTTCTAATTAAACAGTAACATGAACCACAAAGAGTTCTCAATAATAATAAAATAGAGATATATAAAATCAAATAAACAACCACTTAACATAGATTAAGAAATAATAACACTACGAATTATTCTTGAGCCATGGAATAGATAAAACATTGGTATAGAGAGAAACATAAGACATCATATCTCAATGAACCTGAATTCCAATAAAAAAATTCACAAAAAATATATAAAAAGAGACACTCACCATCACACTCTTCTTTTTAAAATATAGATACTCACTAACCTATTCATATAACATTTTAATCACCTGATATATAACACATTACCCAATTCATTGAGGAGCATATATTTCCCACCCATCTCATAATCCAAACATTTTTGTATCGCACGAAAACAATAATTATATAATAAAATAACTTATAAAAAGAAAAATGGGAATCGTGAAATTTAAAATTATATAGAACACATGTAATGAAAATTGGTTTCATAGAATTACATAAATTTCAATAAATAACCAATTGAAATGAAATTGGTCTTGATAAAAAATCCTCAAAATCTAAATTTTGGCTTTCTAGAGAATGAATGAAGATATATTAATAAAATAACATCAAAATATTCAATGTATATTAACACAAATGAAAATGGAATAAATGAGAGTCAAAAAATCATATTGATGATAAACATTGGAAAAATTTGGTAATATATTAAACACTTTTATTTTTTAAGGAAAATTGAAGAAAAATATTAAAAAATTAATATTTTAAAATACATTTTAATTTGATTATTAAAGGAAGTATTAAATTATTTAAAATATAATTTTCCTAAATTTTACAATGATACCATTTAAAAATAATATTTTTAGAATATATAATCATTTGATATATGGAATAAAATGAAACAATACAAAAAAAATTATATATATTTAAAACCATTGTAAATTGATTATAAAAATAGAATTATAAAATATTTTTCCAAAATATTTTTAAAATTCATTTGGAAGGATTTATAAAAATATATTTTTATAGTATAAAATATTATAATCTTAAAAATAAATATACTAATCTAATGTGAAAGGTAAATACATAAAGATTAAATTCAAATGTAAAAAAATACTTTTGATGAAAATTAATATAGTTTAAAAGGTTATGAGAGGTTTTTGAATAGAGTTTTGAAATGAATTTAAAGATCAACACAATAATATATTTCTATATATGTTGTTGAATATTGGTGGTAATAAAATAAGGACATTGGGTAAAAGAATCATTAAAATTTTTTGGGGTTATTCTTTGTAATCTAACATTTTATGAAACCCAATTCTTATAGAAGAAGACAATGATATAGAATATAATTCCCTCATAGAAAAAGGATCGATTATATCATAATATTATAATTGGTAATATTAGAACTATCTTTTAACAATATTATTCAACAAAGGGGTTCAAAAATATATGGAAGGAAATTGAGTTACTAAAAACCCTTACAACTTTAGGTATTTTATAATAATATGGAATAGGAGGTTAAAAAATCATGTAGACCGATAAATACCATTAATTATATAACTAAGTATGATAAAATAAATTCTTAGGATTTATATACTCTATAGAAATATGAAATTGGTGAATGGAACTAAAATATCTCTCAATGAAGAGATGTTGAGACAATAAACCATTACAAATTAAAAAAATGTTCTAACAAAAATCCCATAAAAGAGATGGGGATTAATATTAGAGATAAAATAACATTAATACTGATATTTGGTGATATTAAATATCCAATAGTCAATAAAAACCATTTATATGAAATTAACTGAATTAATGAAAATGTGTCTCAAAGAAGAAAATTCGAGATGAAAACCATACCTAGTTTCAGATTCACTCTATGAACACACATAACATCCTGAATAATCAAATTAATATTATTAGTGAACTTATTAGGAACCATATCATTCAATATTTAATTTATCATGGTCCATTTGTAGTCATATTTTATTTATTATATTGATTTTTCTTATATTACTATGAAAATCGAATAGGTGCCGACAAAATTTTTGCACCTTTGTCTATCGATGAAATTATTTTTATAGTAATCTAAAAACCAAATATCACAATTACAGAACCAGTATAAAATATTTAATTTATTATTTAATTATAAAAAAATTATTACCTATATTCCCATAGTCATCCATGATATTATTTAATAGCATCATACATATAGGCGGTTGAACTAACCCAAACTACAATACTCATTAATTTGATGGGTGTGTATGATTAGGAGAGTGTTTGTTTGTGAATAATATCAACATAATAGAAAAATATTGATATAATTTTTATTTAATTTGATGATGTACCAAATTTTACAATTATATAAAAAATAATGTAAAGAATGATGAAAAAAATTGTTTCTTTATGGATATGGTAGAACACACATGCTCATGATTAACATTATTTTTTTCTATGTGGTCTGAATTGAATAAATAAGGGTTTAAAATTAGTTTAAAAACATATAATAATACTAATAATAAAAATTAATGATATTTTTATGGTTTAAAAATATTTATAATATAAAGATTAAGAAAAAAATATAAGATTGATATAATACTTATGATGGAGACTTGATCATTCCTTAGAATACTAATTTAATTGAATGGATTAGTATAAGAGAGTGTGACCAAGTAATTTAGGATGTCTTAATGGGATATAGTGGATTAAAATTATTATATTATCAAATAGGATTTCAGAGTTGAATTATAACATTCAAATAGTAGAATTCATATCATTTTATAAGAGAATAAAATTGAAATTTCATAACACACATCATGTTTCAATAATGCTAAGAAACTATTTAATGTTCAATATATAAATACAAAAAAATAAGGTATTTCAGACAATATAATGAGGAAAATCATCTAAATCATTCATTTTGACAAAATTTTAGAGTGATTTAAGGTCTTTATTTATATTTTTATCATTTTACCCAAATTAACATTTACTATAGTAACTAGGTTTAAAATAACTAATTTTATATATTTTTTAATATAAAAAGGTAACTCTCTTAACATGTTTTCATTTTTTGAACCTACATTTTTCTTGACACAATCCAATTTAAATTTCTAACATGGAAAAAATTATCTTTTAAACAATAACATATTATATATATATAATGTTTTTATAGAAAAAGGTTTATTCACCATTATGTGTTCCCGGTATTATATAATATTTATTAAAAATTAAATGAGTATTAATATATAGAAATATATTTTGAAAATTAAATTGTAGTTATTATTTAAAATATTTTAATATAATTTATTATATAAGAATAATACATAGTTATTAATGTAATTAAAATTAACATCATCACCATTAACAGGTTAACATTAACATTGGTAATCTAGTTTTTATGCTTAAAAATGAAATTTTACTTATTAAATATTCTTAACAAGATTATATAAAATATTACTTCCAATTTATCAAATTCAATTTACATATCTAGGGAAAATAATTTTTTGTTAGTACATGTAACTTGTAAAAAATAGTTTAAAAAATGTTTATTTTAAGTGTAATGTTTATGTATATGAAACAATTTCATATTTTAGTGATTATACTAATATAAATAATACTAATATTGTCCAATGAATAGTTATTTGAAATTCAAATAAATTTTTAACATGAATTCCCCATTCATAAATTTAATTGATGAAATATATGAAAATATTTATCCTAAAATATTACATTATTTTATTACATGTCATTAATGTAACATCCAAAAATGATAAAGGGTTAAATTTCTAAATGATATGACTCATATAATCAAGGTGCCCCTTCCTTTTCGAGGGCCTATCTGATTAGAACTCCACAGTTATGTGTGCTTGTCCTGGAGTAGTGATCATGATGGGTGACCTTCTAGGAAGTTTCTCAGGGTGTGTGTGAGTGAGGACAAAGCACACTGGAAAAGAAATGTGTTGGCCTGTGGGGACTTTCATTAGTCAGATGACCCATTCGGGCACGTGGGTGGGACCTTGGATGGGGCCCACGTGTCTGCGGGGCAACTGGTGGTGGGGCCTAGTTGTCACATTTGGTATCAGAGGTGGTACGCAGCCTTAAGTGTAGTGCATTGCCTGGGATGAGATGTAGGGACCACAACGAGGGCATTGTGCTCTAAAGGGGGTGATTGTAACATCCCTAAATGATAAAGGGTTAAATGACTAAATAATATGAATCATGTCAACAAGGTGCACCTTCCTTTTCAAGAGCCTGTCTGATTAGAACTCCACATTTCAGCGTGCTTAGCCTGGACTAGTGATCTGGATGGGTGACCTTCTGGAAAGTTTCCACGGGTGTGTGTGAGTGAGAAAAAAGCACAGTAGAAAGGACTTGTATTGGCCTGTGGGGACTGTCATTAGTTAGATGACCCATTCAGACGTGTGGGTGAGACTTTGGGTGGGGCCCACATGTCTGCGGGGCAACTGTTGGGTGGGGCCTAGTTGTCACATTATTTGTCACGAACCGTCCCCTGGGGCCCGCATCGTGACTACCCCAATCCCACCTTCCATAGGCCAGGGGCTGGAGACTAGCACCAAATGCGTAATTTCCTAGAACAGGGAAGGAATTTCCTTTATTAAACGTAAACACACACACCCCGGAAATTTTACTAGGGTGTGTGTGAGTGAGGACAAAGCACACTGGAAAAGACATGTGTTGGCCTGTGGGAACTTTCATTAGTCAGATGACCCGTTCGGGCGCGTGGGTGGGACATTGGGTGGGTCCCCCGTGTCTGTGGGCCAACTGGTGGGTGGGGCCCAGTTGTCACATTTGGTATTAGAGGTGGTACCCAGCCTTAAATGCAATGCACTGCCTGGGTTGAGATGTAGGGCCCACAATGAGGGCGTTGAGCTCTAAAGGGGGGGTGATTGGAACATCCCCAAATGATAAAGGGTGAAACGACTAAATGGTATGACTAAATCATATGACTAATGTCAACAAGGTGCACCTTCCTTTTTGGGAGCATGCCTGATTAGAACTCCACAGTTAAGCAATCTTCTCCTGGAGTAGTGATCAGGATGGGTGACCTTTTGGGAAGTTTCGCAGGGTGTGTGTGAGTGAGGAAAAACACACTAGAAAGGACATGTGTTGGCTTGTGGGGACTGTCATTAGTCAGATGACCCGTTCGAGCATGTGGTTAGGACCTTGGGTGGGGCCCACGTGTCTTTGGGGCAACTGGTGGGTGGGGCTCATTTGTCACATTATTTGTCACGACCTCTCCCCCGAGGCCCGTATCGTGACTACCACAAGCCCGCCTTCCATAGGCCAGGGGCTGTTGACTAGCACCAAAGGAATAATTCCATAGATTTGGGAAGGCATTGACTTTATAAATTGTAAACACACACACAATCAGAGAAAAAGTGGAAGAAAACACTATATAAAACAGTATAACAAGCGTGCTGAAAGTACAAATGGCCAAAAATACAAGCCCAGTAGAAAGGTAAAACTACAACTAAAAGAAAGTACAACTGAGAATTCAAAAAACTGAATGGTGAAGTAGCTCCTGGATCGCCTACCGGGTTCCTACCTGAAGGGTAGGTACAGATGTCCTCCTCAGCACTCCACGTCTATCGGTCCTCTCCATGTGTCGTCACGCTGAGTGTCCACCTCCGAGTACCGTCCAGTCCTCATACACTCTGCCTCGGTTAATACTGTCTATCATCTTCATCCAACACAACGAGGTGCGGGCATAGCACGTGCAGGGGTGAGGATAATGATACTCAGTAATGACCCCGAGACCCTCAAGGTCTCACTAAATCCAACAAGGATAAACCAAAAATAATGATCTCAACAGATATACTTTAGTTAGTTATATTCCCACACATATACCTAAGTTATCAAGTAACCCATCTCAATCATGGGGAATACACGAAGGCCATTGACTCAACTCAATCCAGGATTTTCATTCATGATGTCGAAACCACAGATGCACGAGAAATCCTCCTATGTCGAGTATAGTAGTCATGTCGCAACTCTGAGGTGATACTCACTAACCTTAGACTACTGAGGTACTCCTCCACTATTGAGTACCGTGGGTCTATCGCCCCAACACGGTAGCGCTTCCTGCCATGGTTCTGCCGCCCCAACACAGTAGCGCACCCCCTAATAGCCTACAGAGGTACTTCTCCTATCGAGTATCACGGGTCTGCCACCCCAACATAGTAGCGCTCCTCCTCCATAGTTTTATCACCCCAACATAGTAGCACT
Source organism: Viscum album (assembly GCA_963277665.1). Lineage (NCBI taxonomy): Eukaryota > Viridiplantae > Streptophyta > Magnoliopsida > Santalales > Viscaceae > Viscum > Viscum album. The sequence goes on along the minus strand of OY728127.1, from coordinate 2,132,372,486 downwards.
CCCCACTAGGCTAGTCAAGTCACTCTGAATCGAATCAGACAAGTTGTAATCAGGTCTCAGCCTGCTACAAGGTCTTCGTACTCCATACGCTCGTCTTCGAGAGGATCCGCTCCATGAGATACTAGTAGATACTTCCAATTGTCATGTAATCTCACGTGGAAGTATCTCAATGGACGGCCTCGTCATATGGGTCTCAACGCAACAGACAGCGCGTCAATCGGACGTCCTGTCTGTGAGTTATTAGCCTTTTTATCCCGGGGGCCCGGTTGGTTTCGTGTATGAACCAACCTGACCGTATCTCAACTGTACCACGAACTCCCAAGGGGTATACACAAAGGAACAATTTTTCAATGAGATTACCAACATCGCTGATGGTTCGTCAAATGAACGTCTGGTCTGAGAATTGTTGGCTTTTTTGTTCGAGGGTCCTGGTTGGTTTTAAAGCTAAAACCAACCCAACCGTACTCCAACTATGTCCAAAACTCATGTGGAGTATTCAAAACGAACCGTCTCATCATAAGGAATCCAACATAATTGACGGAACGCCAATCGGATGTCTGGTCCTTAGGTTATAAGTGTTTCCGCTCCAAGGGCCCGAATGGTTTCGGGTTCGAACCAACCCATCCATACCCATACTTCGCCAAAACCTTGAGTTTAATATATCGAAACGATATTCTCGATTCATGTAATCCTACTCAACTGACGTTGCATCGATCAGAGGTACGTAGCTCATGTTATTGGCATTTAAACAAACCTGGTCCGAAAAGGGGGGGTCTGGGTCCGGTCCGACCTGGCGCAACCCACCCTAGGTCGGCCCAAACCGGGTCAACCCGACCCTGGTCCCGGTTCGGCTGGGTGAGGAATGGCCCGGCCTTGCTGGGTGAGCCCCGACCCAGCCGGCGCGGCACGACCGGGGGGGGGGGTGCGGGCTCGGCAAGCGGCCGAACGGGTAGGGCGCGGACTCCCCCAACTGGTGCGACATTAAGCCGCGCACCTCCATCTCCAGAATGGCAAAGCCATTCCGGTCTTCTTCCGCTACCATGGCTCAGTCGCAGCAGACTGCTCTGGCGGTGCACCACCGCCGCTGGACGCCAGCCCCGCCAGGCCGGCGTGGCCCGCCGCCGCCTCCTTTCACCGACCACCAGACGTGCTCCGGTGGTCTGTTTTTCCCACCGTCTGTGCCAGCGGCTCTCCCAGGACCCGCTCATCACTAAGACGGCTTCAAATCGCTATATTGGTCCCATTTCGTCGTTTCCCATCAATCCACGCATCAAGAACGTTACGGTGAAAGGACCGGACTTGTTTGTTAGTCTGTACCCACCATTTTAGTGGTTATAATAATAATTAATCATAAAAGAACGCCCATGCTCGAGGGTATAAATCACACATACGAATATATAAAAAAACCCTACCTCAAATCAAGGTTCATGAAGATTGAAGAACAATTTTATTCAAATAAAATTGAAGTAATCCAACCTACCTTGGAAAAGATTCGCGGTAGTCGTGCCTTGCGGATGACGGTGTCGATTCCATCATTGTCAGACTACACCCGAAGATGAAAAGGTGTATCCTCTCTTGTCGCTGAGAAAAGAAAAGAAGGTGCATCGTCGTTCTTCATGGAATTGATGTTCTTCATCGGAGAGGGTGGTGTTCTTCTCTATTTCTCCAGAGCTCCCCCAAATTCCAACACAACAAGTTCCACCACAAAATAATAGCTATGCTATTATTTTATTCACAGAAGTAATTCAAAATTCAAACAACTTAATTAAATTAATTGAAGAGGTAGAATTCATTTATTATCATGTGTTGGCAATTATTAAAGAGGGAGAGAGGGAGAGGAAGAGTTCTCATAAATAATGGGGGTTGTTGCATTAAAGGAAGAGAAATCAATAGGGAGTTTGAAGAGAGTTATGGGAGATGAAAGGTTGGGGATCGTGTGGGCCCCACCTCTCAAATATCCACACATGGGATGTTAGGTGGTTGTGGGCCCCACAAATAACTTCTCATGGGAAAAAATAACTTCCATAGATATATAAAATTGTTCTAACAATTTTATTCAACTATTTCCAATTTCCCCAAAAATTCAATCTCAATCGGCATAAAACGAAACTGCAGTAAAGGCCCCCTTAAGCAATTAATGGCGTTGGATGATCATCGGTGTCCTCAGATTTCAATTCTGAGCACCGGTTTAAATGATAGAAAACCCTGCTTGTACGTTTACTGAACGTACCTGAACAAAACTTCCGAAATTGATTCCGGGCACAACGGACCTCAGAATCAAGTTCCGTCAGAGGCTATAGACTTGTAAAATTCCAAAAAATTATGAAAAAAATTCCCTTGAAAATTATGGGTCTTTATATTACCACACATTAGGAATTTACGTTCCCATAAAGCTACAACACAAACTAGGAAAACAAATGGGGATACTGAGCTAGGATATGTTCCTCCCGCTCCCAAGTGCTCTCCTAGAGGTTCCTATGATTCCAACTAATGCACACTAGAGGAATCGTCCATCCACGTTGGAACTGCTCCTGTCGATCCTAGATCTCCAGTGGTATCTGTCTCTTATCAGCATAGGTCTCTGTCTGCTCTGTGGAGTCTTCATCCGCTCCTGGATGATCTGCACCTTCTCCGGTAGCTTCAAAATAGGTGCACTAGTCAACCTCTGCCTCAGCTCCTAAAAATCTCTGCTGGCATCTCTCAAACCACATGAAGTGTTTCCCCTTCTTCTTCAATTCTAAAATTGGTGCAGAAAATACGGGGAAGTCTGGAAAAAATCTATCTCTGGACGACTCATGAGTGATCGACTGCACCCACTTATGCATGATTCCATCCTATGGTGCCTGGGTTTTCTTTTTCACCGACCAAGGAAAACTCATCCCAACGTTGTAGGTAAACCACAACCTTTTTTCCTAATACAGTCAATATGTGCTTGAACTGTGGTTTCCCAGTCCATGCCCAAACTAACATCGTAAGGCCTCGACACTGCCACCAAGAGGTTCCAACCGAAACTCTCACCTCAAGGGTCAGAACACACCGTCGGCGTATGTGTGATTATCGAGTCTCCTCCCAAAGGTATCTCCGGACATGAGGGTCAAGTCAATTGCTTAACTGGAAACTATCAATATCAACCATACAAAAAGGAGAGGAATGTAAACATCACAAAGATAACTATTATTATCACTGCAGCTCGTAGTAAAAAGACACATAACAACAACAAACAACAAAAACCAGGAAACTAGAAACACCAAGAACAAAGACCTCCATGGATGGAAGTAGTCCCGCACTTTTCCACCTGCTTCCGGAGTTCCATAGTCATATGATTCAGCTTCCTGAAGCTGTGCTCTCCCATATACACCCGTTCCCTACAGTCGGGGTGGAACTCCGGGTGGTGGTGGCAACACCTCGAAGCATCGTACACCACCAGCTATACAGCCAGCTCCTCTGCCTCAGTCTGGTAGGTTCATCTACTGCCTACTGCTCATCTTCTAGATAGGTCGGGCAATCTCAAGCCAAGTGAACTCGTTCTATGCATGCCTAGCACTTCTGTATCCTCATATTGTTGGCTCTGTTTCAGGTGCCTCGCACAACTGAACATGTATCCCGAGGTCTCCCACCTATTGGCCTAGTCTGCTGGGACTTCTATGTCATATGTCTACTACCGGCTGCAGAAGGCTCTGCTATTGTCGTAAAACCTTGTAGTGAGAGAAGTGGCTCCTGATCACACACAGAGTGTAGAGTCGCTAGTATAAACTCCACCCTGAAAAAACCATATGTTTCCCCAGGTGAAGGTTGTATCATCGCAAAAATGGAGCATCTGGCTCCACCACCTCTCAGTCGCTCCCTGAAAGAGACTAACAGCTAGGTACACCATCAAGTCAGCGGGTGTCCCAACTGTGTGGAAAGCTCATGCTATAAACTCCAGCCAGTACCCAACTGTCTGCAAATATGTCTCGCCTCGAAACCTCAGAGGACTCTATCATAGGAACTCGTACAACGCACTCAAGCGGTGTGCACTCTCTGCTACTGGGGCGGGAGATAACTGTAGCCCAGTGGTTAATGGTACTATTGGTGCCTCTCCTGTAATGGCTCCCTGCACTGTGGCCTCACTGCTCGGTGGGTTACCATCACGCTCTCTACTCGGAACCCGCGCTAAATGACTGGGTGAAGACATCCTGAATGAAGCAGATGTGACACGGTCAAAAGGCTATACATAGTGAACTGACCTGGTCTGAGCTAACAAAAATAAATCTTTTGAAAACACTCACACAAACGGTGTTTTCGTGCACTGAGTCGGAAATCAGATGTCAGGGTCCTGGTGTATGGATACATCGGCCACCACACCAACTCTAGACTCCCTAAACTGAAAAACACACTCGGTATGATTAACACTAATGCTTCATAGAAAAGAAAACATCATATTCCTAAGTTTTGTGGTAGAACCGACTCCTCTGATACCAATTTTTCATGACCCGTCCCCCAGGGCCCGCATTGTGACTACCCCAATATCACCTTCCATAGGCCAGGGGATGGCCACTAGCACCAAAGGCGTAATTCCCAAGATCTGGGAAGGAATTTCCGTTATAAAATGTAAACACACACACAATAATAGAACAAGAGGAAGAAAACACTGACTAAAACAGTATAACAAGCATGATGAAAGTAAAAAGGGGCCAGAAATACAAGCCCAACTGAAAGGTACAGATACAACTAAAAGAAAGTACAACTGAAAAGACATACAGCTGAATGGTGAAGCCGCTCCTGGATCATCCTCTGGGTTCCTACCTAAAGGGTAGGTACAGATGTCCTCCTCAGCACTCCGCGTCTATCAGTCTTCTCCATGTGCCATCACACCGAGTGTCCACCTCCGAGTACCGTCCAGTCCTCGTACACTCAGCCTCGGTCAGTGTTGCCTGTCGTCTACATCCAACATAATGAGGTGCGGGCATAGCTCGTGCAGGGGTGAGTATAACGATACTCAGTAGGGTCCCCAAAACCTCGAGGTCTCACTATATCCATCAAGGATAAACCACAATGAAATATCTCATATGATAACCTTTACTTTGGTATATACCCATACATATACCTATGTTATCAAGTAACCCATCTCAATCATGAGGAAAACACAAAGTTCATTAATTCAGCTCAATCCAGGATTTTCATTCACGATGTTGAAACCATATCTGCTTGAGAAATCCTCCTCTATTGAGTACGGTAGTCCTGTCGTGACTTCGAGGTGCTAATCACTAACCATAGATGGCTGAGGTACTCCTCCTCTGTCGAGTACTGCGGGTCTGTCACCCCAACACAGTAGCGCTTCCCGCCATGGGTCTGCCGCCCCAAAATTATAGCACACCCCCTAATAGATTACAGATGTACTCCTCCTGTCGAGTACCATGGGTCTGCCAACCCAACACAGTATCATTCCACTTCCATGGGTTTTTCACCCCAACATAGTAGCGCTCCCCACTGGGCTAGTCAAGTCACTCCAAATCGAATCGGACAAGCAGTCATCATGTCTCAGCCAACTACAAGGTCTTCGTACTCTATACGCTCGTCTCTAGGAGTATCTGCTCCATGATCTACTTTTCGATACTTCCATGTGTCAATTAATCTCACATGGAAGTATCTCAAAGGACCGCCTCGTTATGGGGGTCTCAACGCAACAGACAGCGCGTCAATTAGATGCTCGGTCTGTGAGTAATTAGCCTTTTTATCTCGGGGGCCCGGTTGGTTTCATGTACAAACCAACTCGACCGTATCTCAACTGTACCCCAAACTCCCAAGGGCTATACTCAAAGGATCCATTTCTAAACTAGATTACCAACACCACTGACGGTTCATCAAACGGACAACCGGTCTGAGAATTATTGGCTTTTCCACTCTAAGGGTCTGGTTGGTTTTTAAGCTAAACCCAACCCAAACATACTCCAACTGCATCCAAAACTCAAGTGGAGTATACCAAAATAACTTCCACATCATAACGAATCCAATGTAATTCATCGTACATCAATCGGACATCTGGACCTTATGTTATAAGTGTTTCCACTCCAACGGCCCGGTTGGTTTCGTGTTCGAACCAATGCGGATGTACCCATAATTCGCCGAAACCTTGATTGTAATATACCAAAACAAACGTCTCGATCCAAGTAACCCTAAACAACATATGGTGCATCTATTGGAGGTTCTTAGATAACGTTATGAGCATTTAAACGAACCTGGTCCGAGAAAGGGGGTTCTGGGTCCAGTCCGACCCGGGCCAACCCACCCTAGGTCGGCCCGAACTGGGTCGACCTGACCCGGGTCTCGGTTCAGCCCGAATGGGCATGGTCTTGCGTGGCTAGGCGCGGTCCGGCCCGGCTAGCGTGGCCCGGCCGGCGTGGCCCGCCTCGGCTCGGAAGGGGGGGCACCGGCTCGGCCAACGGTCGAGCGTGGAGGGCACGGCCTCACCCATTTGGCGTAGCATTAAGCCGCGCCCCTCCATCTCGGGAACGACAAAGTCATTCTGATCTTCTTCCGCCACAGCGGCGGACTACTCCGGTGGCGCGCCGCTGACACCACCTGACGCCAGCACTGCCGTGCCGGCGGGTCGCGCCACTTCCGCCTTCCGCGGACCAGCGAACACGCTCCAGTGGTCCGTTTCTACCACCATCTACACCAGCAGCTCTCCCAGGACCCGCTCTTCACTAAGACGGCTTCAAATTGCCATTTCAGTCCCATTTCATCATCTCCTATCAATCCTCTCATCACGAACTTTATGGTGAAGGGATCGGACTTGTTCGTTAGTCTGTACCCCCCATGTTAGTTGTTCAAATAATAATTATTCAAAAAAGAACTCCCATGCTTGAGGGTACAAATCACCCATATGAAAATATACAAAACAACCCCTCCCTCAAATCAAGGTTCACGAAGATCGAAGAACAATTTTATTCAAATAAAATTGAAGCAATACACCCTACATTGGAAAAGATTCGTGGTTGTCATGCGTCACAGATGATGGTGTCGATTCCGTCATCATCGGAGTGCACCCGAAAAAGCAAATGCGTCTCCTCTCTTGTCGTGGAGAAAAGAAAAGAAGGCGCATCGCCGTTCTTTGTGGAATTGACGTTCTTCATTGGATAGGGTGGTGTTCTTCTCTATTTCTCTAGAGCTCCCCCAAATTCCAACACAATAAGTTCCACCATAAAATAATAGCTAAGCTATTATTTTATTCACACATGTAATTAAAAATTCAAACAACTTAATTTAATTAGTTGAAGAGTTAGAATTCATTGATTATCATGGGTTAGAAAACATTAAAGTAGGATAGAGGGAGAGGAAGAGTTCTCATAAATAAGGAGGGGTTGTCGTCTTAAAGGAAGAGAAATCAATTGGGGAGTTTGAAGAGAGTTATGGGAGAAGAAAGGTTGGGGCTTCTGTGGGCCCCACCTCTCAAATATCCACACATGAGTAGTTAGGTGGGTGTGGGCCCCACCAATAACTTCCCTTGGGAGAAATAACTTCCATAGATATGTAAAATCATTTTAACAATTTTCTTCAACTATTTCCAATTTCCCTAAAAATTTAGTCTCAATCTGCATAAAACACAACTGCAGTAAAGGTCCCTTTAAGCAATTACCAGTGCTACGAGATCACCGGTGTCCTCAGATTTCAATTCTGAGCACCTGTTCAAAAGATAGAAAAACATGCACGTACGTTTACTGAACATACCCAAAAAAATCATCGAAAAATGATTCCGGGAACACCGGGCCTCGGAATCAAGTGACGTTAGAGGCTACATGCTTCAAAAATTACAAAGAATTATGAAAAAAAATCCTTGAAAATTCAAAGTCTTCACTATTCATGAATTTTGTACATTGAACATTTTATTTTTAAAAAATTTATTTTTTCGTATAAATATATATTTTTTATAAGAAAAGTAAGAAAAATTTATGTGTCATATAAATTGGACGATATTAGGAAAATTGTTATTTTTTCACAGTTAACTAAAATATTGAATATTTTAAAAAATGTAAAAAATTTTCCAAACATAATTTTATTATTAAAATTAAAAAGAATGATGATATTATTGTAAAATTTACATTATAAAATTTGTAAATTAATATTTATAATATATTTTTAAAATTCAATGAAAATCATTTTTGTTGGAAAAAAAAATTTTAAATATTAGCTTTTATTATGATTATTCTATATAATTTAACAAGTAAAATGGTGTTAACCATTTATAAATATGAAGCATAATTTAGTATAATTACCAAAATGTTTCTTGAAAGATAAATTCTTGTTTCATAAGAAGGAAATTTTTAAAAAAATAATTTAATAAAAAATAAATGATATTTTTAATAATTTTATGTAAACTAATTGAATTTCATTATTATTAAATAGAGTCATTGTTTTATTTATACATATATTTCATTGAGTGGTTATCCTATTTTATTCCCAATAATTCAGTTGCTAAATTTTATGCATCATACATAATTGTTAGTATTTCATTCATATATATCGTGGATTATTTTATGTTTGGAGTTTCATGTAGAGAAAGCTATCAAATTCTTTGAATAATATAAATGTGATCATATATTAAAATCTTAGGATGTTACAAATGTATGGAAATAAAAAACATAAATAATATAGTTGAACTAAGCAAGAATATATAAGTATTGATGTTAGTCGTGACCAGAAATGATCTTGATTTTATTGCCTTGACATGAGGGATAATTTAAATATATTCTTATGGTATGTTAGAATTGTCAAAAAAAAGTTCCAAAAAAATGTCAAATTATATAATGTAACACATATCATATGTGTTATCGAATAAGAGGAATGTCACGATCTAATCTAGGTTGACCATGAACTAGTAACCAGAGCCAATCTGCGGAATGGCCCGAGGGATTTCTCGATCCCCACATGCTGGAAAATAGTTTCAGGAATCAAGATCAACCATTGAGAATGATTTGTCCCATGAAAAAAAGATAAAAAAATAAATGAAAATAAAACTGAACTATAAATATAAATTCTCGTAGAGGAAATAAATAAACCACCACACGTAAATCTATGTGACCTCATGGGTCACCACCAAGCATAGAATGAAGAATTCTCCAAGAGAGATATGAAACTAGGAGGGCCTGAAACTGAAAATATAATGTAGGCATGAGCACTAATATGATCAGTAGGAATTCCAAATATAAACCCCATAATCCATGTATTGTACAATCTCAAAACATTCCATTAAAAATAGTTTGATGAAAAATTATATAAATAGGTTTTTTAAATTATATTAAACAAACATAACTTTTCCATTTTAAAATACAACACACACCACCTTCAATTTTCATTAAAAAATACCATTTTATAATAAGAACCTGAACCAAATAATACGTGGGAAGTGAAAAAAATAAATAATTCGGGTAAACAAAAAAAATAAGTATAGATGGATAGAATCAAGCAGATATAGAATATAACCACAGGATTTCATAAAAATCCATAGAAGACCCCTGGACGTACTCAGTTCAAAACCACTTATCGACGTTTCATGAATCCCCTATGTCCGTAACCAACTGGTTACCCTCATCTACCCAATCCATTGGCACATCCTACCTGCCCTATCTACAGTATAGGGGGTACTAACCTATCAAATTGTGGTTGATCATCAACCATCATTCGATCATCCAAAATACGTCTAGGAACCCATGGTGAATATACCGAAACTGTGTTTGTAGGAGTCCGTCACACATGTGACTCACCTTACCTTCCTTCACCACACTTTCCTACCCCAAAATAGAACACCTTATTTAATAACCAATTAAATTATTACCCTCCAAAATAGGTTCCCCATATATATACATACATACATATGTATATATATCTCACATCAAACAAGGTTATAACTAGGTCGTCAATTTTTTTGGACATTTAAATCATTTATTTGAAAATAAAAAAGTTTCCAAATAGTCATTTAGTCTTACATAACTAAACTCCTTTACCAAATACATTTACAAAATACTTTCAAGAAAACATCAATTATAATTTCACATTCTCAATGCCAAACTATCTGTCATTTTACGTAAACATTCAATTCATTTCATAAAACACTTTGAGTTAATAACCGGGTGCTCACATTTGTCAAACCATATTCAATCTACAGCTAAATGTTCCAACCAGTACATATACTTCAGAAACTAAAACAAATTTACTAAATCCCTTCCACATAATTTTCCAAGGTCAACACAAAATACCACTTTTCCATTAGCAATTCCAAATGAGACACTTTATTTAAAAATTTACGATAATTATAAAAAACACTTAAAAATTCCAAATGGTCTTATGTACCATTTAGGTACCTAACATTTATTATAATGTACCAAAAAAATGCATGTTTTCACACATTACATTAAACACCACATAAAAGAGTAACATGAGGAGAAAATTAACTTATTAAAAGTCCAAGATTTCGATGGATAATTGAGAGAGGGGGAGAAGTATTTTTTTAATGTGCCATATGCAGTTGAATGAACATCCATGTGTGAACCTTGTGCTCCCATGGATGTATGATCATCCAATGGAACACTCCGATTTTCTATGAAAATGACCAATATAATTTTTTAAAACACCGCATGATTTAAAATTGAGACCAATGATTTCACATAATCACCAAAAATAATACATGCATTTATGAACCAAGATGAACTTTTTCCGATAATAACATAAAGGTAACCCCATTCCACATTCAAGGATAAAATAAACATTCTATCCATTAATAAAACAAACTCAAGGGAAAACACCCCCAAAATTATAAAACACTACATTAAAAACTAGATTTTAGTTATATCAATCAACTCTGGTACGCTTTAACCCAAATTCATAAATTGAAACTAAGATACCAATACATTTTTTTAAATTGGAAATTATCACAACAATGTTATGTTCTAATTTTAATGAAAAAATTACATTTTACAAGAAACACTAATGGCATAATCACATAGGTGAAAATAAAGTATTTCATTGTACATTTTTTATCAAATAATACAAATGAAAACTAATCGAAAATAATTAATGATAAGTACCATATGTGTGTGGAAAATGTTTATAAATTTATTATTCGAATCCAAGAACTAATGGGATGTAATGGAGTTGAAATTATCATGGAGAAACCTACCTCAGTTGTGTGTGAACACAATAAAACCTTTGGAGAGGGAATATTAGGGCCCTATGGACGATTCACAAATCCTAAAGCCCAAGAAAAACACTCTTAACATAAATCTAGGAATTAGGGTTTGTTCATGGTAGGAAACCACTAAAAAAGATCTAGGAAGCTCACCAGAGGGGGGTGTAGAGGATATTCCAATGTTGGAATAGGGGTGGCTGCCGAAGAAGGGTGTTACGTCAAAGTTGGTGGCACACTAGAGATAATTGTTCACTGGAGGAATCGCATGCCGAAAAGGAGGCACCGATGGGGTTGTGTGATTAGGGAATGGACAAGGTGATTGTACTGTGTGAGGGAGAGAAGCCAGAGGAGGGAACCAGTTTGGGAGAGTTATCAGACTAGGAATGCTGGTGGGGTAGTGTAGCTGGAGGAGGAGCATGAATAGGTCATGTTCATATAAAGGTGATAGTGAGGGAAATAACCTCTAGGGTTTCCAAAAAAAGAATAATATAAATCAACAAAATAAAAACTTATAATATTAATAATAATAACCTAATGATAATAATAATACAAATTATAACCTAATAATTATAATAATAATATTCATTTCATTTTTAATAATATTATTATTATAATAATAATTAAAACATTATATTAATTTTATTCCATATTTATTGTTTTATTTTTAATATTTTTTATTTTATTTTCATCATATTTATTTATTTTAAATACGAGGATACCACATTGTCAACTAAGTCGATAGTACAGTTACTGCTAACCATGTGGTTCCCATGAATTGACTTGAATCCCATAAAATTTCTGAACATAAAAAATTTTATGTCGGGGAAAAACAAAGACATCATCCAAAGGATCTTAAACCTGGAGGTGGATAAAAAAAGAGGCTAAAGTTGGGGTGTGATAATTATTCCCATCCCAGTCAAATTATTATCCCATAATGTCACCATGACAATGGATGATCAAAATGTGATTCTATTCCCAAACAAAACTGAGAAAGAAAAATAAGAACCTCAGGGTGACTCTACACTCCATAGGCCACACCCAACCGATCAAGAAAAACCATAGTTTAATAATGGGGGGATAACATGTGGGGTTATCCCCACTAATAGAACTCAAATAGAATGAGAAAATGAAACCCAAAAACAAGCCCCCAGGGAGGGGGCCAATTCGAGAACTCCCAACATATCCAAACCAATATCCATACCATGAGAAAAAAAACTCAACCACTAGAATGAGAATCTTTTTGTAGACCAACCAGTCCCCAATATTAGGGGAAACCCACAAAGAAAGACTCTAAATAAAACCAAACAAGAAAACTAGATCCACTTTCCACCCATCACAAAAAAGCCAACCATCTCTAATTAAGAAATACTAAAACCAAAACCGGGACCAACCTATTCACAAGAAAACACACTTTAAGAAAGATGAATTATTCGGAAAACCAAATTTAGAATAGAAGAAAATGCTAGGGTTTTGATTTAGTGAGTTCATAACACTATTACAATAAGAGATGAACTTACAACAATTGGAGTACAAGAATACGAAAACCATAAATGTCTCGGTTCCAAAGAGAAAGATAATTAACCAAGCCAAGGTCTCACATACCCCTAGAAACCCTGACTATGCACAGTCTTCACCCTGAAAACATTGGTTGGGACTCTAATGTATGAAGCATATTTTTCCTCATATTCAGGTATGAGAAACGTCTAGTCATAACCCATTCATCAAGAAATACTTCCTACAGAACTTTTCCAGGTGAACCAAACAAACACAATAATTTCTAGTCTTTTGAGGGTTTTGACAATATGGATTTCAGTGACTTGAACGGCCACACTGATGGCACACCAAAAAGAGGTCTAAAAACTCGAATCCCAAACCAATGAGGTTAACTCCATAAAAATAGGTTCATCAAGAATGTGCTTTATTCCATATTGGGAATCTTCAGGAACAACTAGATATATTGTATTTCCAACTACATGCACTACGAAAACAAATTCATATAAGAATGATTCATCTAATAAATTCTAGAAAAAATGGTAATAATAATAGAGGACCTTCTTATTGATATATGGATGGAGACCTCCAAGTAAAAGAGATGTAGTCATCAGATCCTACAACACAACCTCTGGAGAAAAGGAAACTAGCTCCTCGAAATGGTCAACATATTTCTTCACCATCTGTTGGACTTGTTGAATATGCATGAACTCTTCCCTTTAAATCATATTCACATCTTCATGTATGAACCATCGGATGACTATGGATTTAAATACTTCCCTCTTCATCCCAACTTTAATTGATGGTGTGGAGAAAAACTCACATTTGTCTAGAGTTGACCTCCGAACAGACCCATAACGGCACAAACTCTCACAGCTTCAGGAGTTCCCAATACCCTGAAGACATGCTCAACCTCTTCAATACACTCTACTACCTCTCATGAAACTCAATCTCCATGATAGATAAGAAATATTTTAGAATAATTAGAAACTAGGAATAATTCATTATAAACATTGATAAACATTATAGGGGTCATTTTATAAACAACATGAGAAACATAATTAAAATCCAACATCAATAAAAAACATAATCAGGAATAATATCCAAAGATAAAACAATGGTCTGAAAATCCAAACACATACAAGAATAACCAAAAATTACCTTTTCAAAATAACATTAGAAGAAAAAGGTCATGTCTTTAATTTCAAATACACATCCAAGTATTCCCATGACCCATTTCACATGTGTTTATTCACATCCATCCATATGTTCTAACAAGCACATTCCATACATGCCCTAGTATGTGAAAATGATAATGAAGTGTATCCAAGAAATTTTCATAGGATGTCTAAACAAACATGAAATTTTCAATCCACAATGCCTTCATTTCAAAAACCCACATTGCCAAATCCAGATCATTTGAAAGAAAATTATTTCATTTCAAAACTCATTCATTTAAAAAACATAGTTACATCCAACAATACCAAGAAAAATAACCACATACACTAGACTATTGTATAGTGGAACTAGTAGTTATGATTAACTCGGTGACATGGTAGTGAGCCATGCCCCATGTAGGCATTAACAACATGGAGGAACTGAAACCGGGTACTCAGACTTCACATGGGTCATTACTCTATGTGAAATCCCAATGAAACACTAGCTTGATTTTTTTGACATCCCTCAGTCTAAAATAATAAAATTAGATTGAAATCCCAAAATACCTCTTGTAACGCGAGGTTCAGAGTGAGTAAGGGTTCATGATGCCATTCCCACACCTACCTCTTGAGTCCTGACAGTCCTGATCTCTGACTACTAAACACCCCAAATAACAAGAACAAACTCTGATATAATTTTTTCATGAAACAACCCAGGTCAACCCTGTAATGAACACCCATGTCAGTCTGCAGTATTCCCATAGGGTGTTCCCGATCACCATGGTCTTTTAAATAGTTTCTGGAATCAACATAAACCATTAGGAATGGTTTTTTTCATGATCAAAAGATAAATGAATAAATGAAAATGAAAATTAATAGTAAAAATATACACTCATTGAGGAAATAAATAAACTACCACATGTAACTCTATGTGACATCATGGGACTCCACCAAACATCAAATAATTAATGACCCAATAGATACATGAAACTAGGAGAGCCAGAATCTGAAAATATAATGTAGCCATGATGATAGAGATGCTCATTTGAAATTTCAATGATAAACCACAGAATCCGTTTATTATTCTTTCCTGAAAACATTCCATTACCACAAGGATAATGTAAATTTATAAAAATAGGTATTTTAAATTTAATTAAACAAACACTTCTTTCTCGTTTTAAAATAACAAAACTCCACCTTCTATATTAAAAACAATATACAATTTTAGAACCAGAATGAATACCAGATAATACTTGTGTAGTGCTAAAAATAAATAAGCAAGGTAAATAGAAAAATAAGAATAGATGGATATAATAAAATAGATATAGAAATTAATCATAATATTTCCAAGATATCTCTTGGATACCCCTTGATGTACTCGATTTCGAACCTCCTATTAGAGTATGGTGAAGCCCCTAAGTCTATAACCAACCGGTCACCCTCAACTATACAATCTAGTGGCATATCCAAACTGGTCTATATTCAATCCAGTGGGTAACAACCCATCTAATGTGTTTTGAAAAAAAAAACCATCACTCAATCCTCTAAAAGAAACCTTGGAATCCCTGGTGAGTATACATAAACTATGTAAGTAAGAGGCCTTAACACATGTGACTCACCTTACCTGCTGTCACTATACTTTCCAACACTAAACACAAACACTATATACGATAAACCATAAAGGTATATCCCTCATATATAGTTGACCAATATATATACATGTCTGTGTATATATATATATATTACACATCAAATAAGGTTTCAACTAGTCTATCACGTTTTTTACACAACTAAATAATTTTTTTAAACAAAAATCATTCCAAACAGGCCTTTTGTTTTACATACCGAAATTCCTTCACAAAAAACATTTTAAAAACTCTTTCAAGACAACATAAATACTAATTTTACATTTTCATTTCCAAACAGGTTGTCATTTCACATGAACATTCAAACCATTTCATAAAACACATTGTGTTTCTAACCGAGGGCTCACCTTTTTCAAACCATATTCAATCAAAAGTTACAATGTGCCAACTGGAACTTATACTTTGGAAACTAAAACAAATTTACAATATCTCTTCCACCTAATTCTCGAGTTCAACACAAAACACCACTTATAAATGAGAAATTCCAAATGGACCACTTTATTTCCAAAACTATGATAAAAAGACACAACACTTTAAATTCCTAATGGGATTTCGTGCCATTTAGGAACCAAAATTCCTTTTTAAAGTACAAAACATTACTTGATTTCACACATAACATTATACATCACTTGAAATAGTAACTTGAGGAAAAAGGTAACTAGTTAAAATACCATGTGTTTTATGGAGGAATGATAGAAATGGTGAAGTATTTTTTAAAATGTTACATATTCACATGAATGGAAATCCATTTGTGAACTATGTGCACCGATGGATGTTCCAACATCCAGTGGAACACACTAAATTCCCTTGATAATTCACAAATCAATATTCAAAAACAACCCTCTCATCAAAATCAATCCCAAGTAATTCACATCATCCCAAAAAATGAAGATGATATTTTATGAACCAATAGGCCCATTTTCCACAAAAATATAAAAGTCACCCCATTACACATACAAGGATCAAATCACAATTTAATCCATTAATAAAAAAACTCCTTGGAAAACACCACCAAAATATTAAAACACTACTTTAAAAACTAGATTGGTATTTTATCAATCAACTCTAGTGAACATTATCCCAAATTCACAAGTTAAAACTATCTTAAAAAACTCAAAGGGGAAATTATTTTAATATGATTTAGTCCTCATTTTAATGCACAAATTATATTTTAAATTTCACAATATGGGAATAATCAGATATTTTTTAATGAAGGATTTTATTGAAAAATAATATATGAAAATTATACCAATTTCATATAATCAAAAATAATTAAATATATGATTCATATGTGTGTGGAAAAAGTTAATAAATTTATTGAGTGAATACAAGAACTAATGGGATTCAATGGAAAGGAAAACAATCAGGGAGACACCTAACTTGGTTGTGTGTGACAGCAATGAATGCTTTGGAGAGGGAATATTAGGGCCTCGTATACAATCTAAAAACCCTATTACCTAATACAAATGCACCAATCATTAATATAGTCATTAGTGTTCATCCATGAAAAGAAACCCCTAAATAAGTCCATGGAAGCTCAGTAGAGGGGGATTCAGTCACGTGAGATAGGAGTCACCACCACCGCTGTAGAAGGGGCGACCACCAGAGAAGGGTGGTGCGCTGGAGGAGGAAGTTCGCTGGAGAGTAGAGGCCACTAGATTAATAGTTCATAGGAGAGGAGGTTCCAGTAGGGGCAAATGAGTAGAAAGGTAGAAGGGGGTGCCACATGTGGTAGAGTGGCTAGAGGGGGGTGATGGTGGGGGAGATTGGCTGGAGGAGGAATGCTTGTGGGGAATAGGGTCCAGAAAAGGAGTGTGCATTGGAGAGGATTTGTGCCTCAAAAGGGGAGAGGGGGTGGGGGGGAATTCCCTATAGGGTTTCCAAAAAGAATATGAAAATAAAATAAAACAAAATATAAACTTATAATAGTAACTATAATAATAATAAACAAATTTAATGATAATAATGATAATAATAAACTAATAACATAATGATAATAATAATAATAATATTCATTTAATTTTAAAATTAACAATATTATTATTATAATTATTATTATTAAAACATTATTTTGATTTTTTCATATTTCATATTTTATTTTATATATTTTTTTCATTTTATTTTAATCAAATTTATTTATTTTAAATACTGGGTTATAATAAGGTCGCCTGGGCTAACGGAACAGTTACTTCTAATAGTATGGTGCCCATGCACTAGCCCTAATCCCAACAAATCTTCCAAATATAAAAACTTTTAAGATGGGTCAAAACCCAGACTTCAACCAAAATATCCATGATCTGAAAGACGATAAAATAAAAACGGTATGAGGTGTGGGTGTAACAAGGAACATATAATATTTATATTATACACTAAATCTATCCAAATTAAATAGATATTTAATGGTTTTTTAACCTCTAATATTGAAAATTCTTATTTTGTGTTAGGGGGAATTATAGCCTCTATGTTATAACTAGGGATTCGGTAAATGGGTGCCCGAACCTCGGATTTCATTGCATAAAAAATAATTCACCCTATAAATGAGGTTACAATAATTTTTGGGGACATTGATAAGTGGACTTCCATTTTATGAAGCTCAGGGATCAATCATTGATACCCCTCTTCAGTCTCCATAGTCCTCATGTCAGAAATGTGTGCAATTGGTTTTTTCGTGTTATGAGTCACCCCGAATGGTTCTGAATCCACCATAATTAATTTATACATTTATAACCCTTCCAGAAGTTTATAAACTACATTTTATTCAATTTTTAATACAATTATTTTAATGAGTCTTTTTGAGTACCCATTTAGTCATATCCAGTAGGTAAAATTTACTAAATTAATCCAAAAAACATGCCTAATAATATGTTATTTACTCATTAGATCAAGAAAAAATCTTAAAATTAGTTATCTCATTCAATTTACTATTATCAAATGCTCCTAATAAATCTCTTTAAATGGGATAGATTCGTGAAGCACCAATGTAAGCATGAGTGTTGGCATAGGCAACACCACATCATGGTCAGAAAAAAATACATCTTTTACTCTTTCTATGTAATAGAATGAACCATGGAATAACTTTTCATGATTTTTTTTGTTTTAGAGGCTCCCAAACTAGATTCCATGTTATTAAAAGGTGTTTTGTTGGGGGGTAATAGGGTGACACATTTGGGTTTGGTAGGGAAACAACATTTGGTATGGAGTATATACTGTAATTAGGGGAGTGTGGAAAAAGGGTAATGGGTTTTTGTGTAGTTTTTTAGGTGAATATTTTCGGTTCATCTAGAATTTAAGTCATGCATATAGTAATGATAGTGACTATGATGTGACAAAGAGTTTTTTCATGGTTATTGTCACATGTAATGATTCATCAAAATGGATTCCTTGGATGAGGATTTTTGACGCTCTTTCTTTTTAAGAACCAATACACCATGGGGAATTGGATGTGGTATAACTATTAATGTTTTTTGGAGCATTGTGGTATAGTTCATTTGGTTTTTTTGTGTTGTTCCTCTATATATTATGTGATCTTTGAGTTGGAAATAGTTATGTTTCTTATATATGACTTTGACCAACAACGTTGTGTAACAGTGCACATTGAGGTGCCATTGGACTCCCTATTTTCTATTTTTCTATTACATGGTCCAAAAGGCCACGTCATGGTCATATGTTATTCAGGATGGGTATAAATTATGAAATTCCCTAAAACCTACCATTATTTAGAATTTCCATTCATTTTTTGGGATATCCAGGTGAACTACAAAGGGTATTATCCCCATTTTAGTAGATTTCAACCTTTTCCTTGAATAACTATATCTGTGGCTATTTTGGTGAGTTCCCCTTATTTACCTCGCCCTGTTTACTCATATTTCATTGATGTTTAATTTTCTAGAAGGGGATCATGTTAGGGAATCCTGGGTTTTTCTATGATTATAATAATGGGTTTACATGTTTGTTGTGTTCTAGGAAACCGAGGTGTTTTTACTTTGTTATGGTGAATTTTTGTTGACATATTCTTGTTCCAACTCTATGTAGTGAACATGAATGATTTGATGAATATAGTTTACCCTGATTTCTCATCATGTATATCATGGGGGAGGGGTTTTACTCTTTTTTATCAATCAGAACATGGTTTCATTGGAAAAATAACAATAATGAAATGTTTAATTGAAATTGGAGGATTGGAGGAATAAATAAAAAAATATAGATTTTATATTATTATGGATATTTTGAATGTACATGATAAATTAAATACCAAAAATCAGGGATATTGGGATCTATTTTTTCATAAATTGCTATGTGTTGTGAATCCCTTTATGTATCATTATTTATCCACCACCTTGAATAAATGGTTAATCATTTATACTTGGATAACTAATTAGTTTCACTTGGATATATTAATTGTGTGATATAACCCATGTAATAGAGAAATTTATGTTATTATTAACCCCATTATAAGTATATAAAATATTATTTGATGATCTGAAAAGTTTTTTCAAATGTGAATCTTTGATGTTTGGTTGTGGTGTGTAGGGATATGTTTTTTCTAATGTCATGGGGTTTTGATATGTGGTTGTGATGTGGCATGTTTATGTGATGATGAGTGGATGTGGAATATGGGGAATGGTTGTGATATGGAATGCATAATTTTTATAAATGGTGTTTATTATTTTTGTTGTTGCCTTGGGAAGTTGGTTTTTTGGGTTCATTGGTGTTGTGTGGTTCAAGATTACATGCTATTAATAAAATACATCTAAAAATAATAAATTTTAATTAAATCATAATGTTGTAATTCAAGTTTCATGGGATAGTTTTTCTAATGGGATGAAATGATTAATGAATTTATTAAAGGGTAATGTGTGGTTTCTAATTGTTAATGCTTAACGTGAATTAATTATTTGAATTAATGTAACAAATTGGGAAATTAATGGGATGGAAATGATGGAATGATTGGGATATTTTAAATTAAATTGGATTGAAATGTGAAATATATAAATTGGTATATAATTTATTGAATATTAAAAAGTTCATTGTAGAATTTTTTTTTCTTATGTAGTGTCGTGCATTTAGTGATTCCAGAAAAAGTGGTTGTGTGGTAAGGATCTGGAGGAAATGTTTTGATTTTGGATAGTGTTCTTCTTATGAAAAAACAAATTTGATTGGGTTCTATAATATTATATACATTGTATTACCATGTTACTTCTATATGCACCATACCCATGACGAGCACCTTCTTCCAAGAAAAAAAAATTGGGTGTGTTTCTTTTCAACTATCTCTATGGTGAGTAGGGATGGATGGCTACCCAATCATCCTTTATCCCTCATCCAAACGATATTAATTGTCATAGGCACCACGGCCCATATATTAAATTTTAATAGTAATGATGTGATGTGGTGTGGTGTGGTGTGATTGACTTGGTGTCTACCCGAAGGATGTGATGACATGTGACGGCCCATGTTTCTTCTTAAAAGATGTGAGGTGAAGTGGTGTCCCATGTGTCTATGGGTGATATATAGTGTGATGTGATGACCTTAGTTTCTGTGAATATAATTGGATGTGATGTGATGCTATACAGAATTGGTGAGAGTTCCAGTATGTAAAACTTTGGGGTTTGGGAGTGGAAAATCAGTGGGAAAGTATTGTGGGATACCTAAAATAATTATTCTTAATATTATGTTATTTTACATGGGGGAAATATTTTTTTATCATGACATGGTGAGGTAGGGTATTTTTTAGTTTACTTTCTTAAATATTGCTAGTTATATTGTTTACTCACTAGAGAATTAGTATGAAATTTTCACTTGTGCATGATATACTTGATTTTTTATACTGGGTATACTTGTATTCTCACCCTTTGAATTTAAAAATATTATATAGATTTCCAGGTTGACTATTCGAGCCATGTTACACATTACTTTCTCATACATAGGGACTGTTGTAGTGTAGTTTCATTATCATTTCTTTTGTTATTTTCATTTATATATTTTTACCTATATCTGAATTACATATACATGAATTTTGTGCAGCTTTTGGTTTTCTTTAAAATTGTGTCATGAATTTCATTTATTATTTATATCCAATCATCTTCTCTTATATATTTTATATAGAGTAATGCCTCCAACATTATGATTTGTAAATCATCAATGCTAGTCACCATCCCAGTTCCAACTAGAGGTGGTACATGGTGGTCATTGTCTCACATTCTCCATTATCATCCCAAGACAGGTACATTTAGGGAATGGTTTCATGTTATAGTGTTATTAGTGGGTTTTTTTGAGTGATATGATTAAATTCATATTATGAAATATTCAATATTTCATGGGTTGGTATGGGAAAAAATGTTTGTTTATATTTTTTAAATGGCATATTCCTAAGAAAACTAGCTAGGTCATATGATTTTAGGGCCCCACGTTATCCTTTGAAAGGAATATAATCCTCCTAAATGACCAAGTTACGTGGAACTAATTATAGTGTAAATAATTCATGTAGGTACGTGGATCATTATTAACTTATGTTCTTGGGTGATTTTTTTTTATTTTTTGGAAGTTACAAATAATTTAAACAAAATTAAAGAATATTAATATAAATTACATACTATATGGTCTTTAGAAATAATTGTTTCTCATTATAGATATGGATCTGAGCCATAATATTTATGAGGTTCAGATAGTCTATGTTTAGTAGGCTGATTTGATTGATCATCGGAGGGTTGATTTGGTTGAGCAGGAGGATCATTACTTTGGGTTGTTGGGATATTTTGAGAAGAAGTATTTAGGGTTGTAAGAGGGGGTGTTTTTCTGATCTTGATATAGAGTGCTTGTTTGAGGACGTTGAGAATCACTCCAATTTGATCTAGGCCCTAAATAATAATTGGGTCTCATTTTTAGTTAGTAAATTTCCAAAACTATGATTCAATGGTTGAAATTGTATCATGGTGAATTTATGGAGGTAGATGGGTAGTGGGTATACATTCTGAAGGTGTTTTGAGAAAATTTTCTTAAATATTCCGTGAAAGAAGTGAAGAGGCAAGATTTGATCTATGTTCATTAGGGTAGAATGTATGTGAAGGATATAGGAATCATGATTTGAGACCTTTTATGTTTTTTTCCAAAACTTTTTTCAGGATGAGGAGTCCCAGGTGAGATGTGTTGAGGTGGTACATTTTCATCTTATCGAATATTAAATTAATACATTTATATTTCTAATGTATCTTGATGTTTATAATATGGTGTAAGTGATCAAGATGATAAACTCCTAGGGTGGTTTACTATGATAGATAAACATGAAGAGTTCCCTGAGGTGTATTTTTGTTAGTGGCAAGTCTTTGGTGTCAGGTACTTTGAGATTTTGACTAGTAGGTAGTCGACCTCAACAACATCACCTCTAGTCTTCTAGGATACATAGTTTCCATTCCATTATAGTAGTATTTGGGACATTTCTTTTCATTGAGGGATACCATTTTCATCATCAGGATTTGTTCCCTATGGTTCTTCATGGTTTTTTTGGTAGGGGTGGTTATCTCCAATTCATGATTCATCATCAATTTCTAGTGCAACCATTTCAGTAGGAGGGGAAAAAGTTTATACTCTATTTAGAGAAGATATGGTAGGTATAGGTTTACCTCAGTATGTTCTTTATGTTCAGGGACCACAGCCTTAGCATGAAAATGTTTTTTATTTTTATCAATGAGGAACATGCTCTTGATAATTTTAGTTGCATGTAGTAGTGGAGGAAGCATAAGAGGAGTTATGTATCATTAGAGGTATGATTGGTGTATTATATAACCTTACCTCTTATTTGTGGGATTTAGTAGTTTTATACTCCTTTATTTAAAATTATCTATTCTATTATAATTTATTATATGTATTGCATCGTTCTAGTCCCCAAGTGATGAATATGAATGATAAAGGCTAGACCCACTTGTTTTTTTTGTGTTCTAGGGGTCTAGATTGATGGTGGGGCCACATTAGTCACATGGAAATTAATTCTTGCTTCAGAATAATCCATGAAATTTTATTTTCATCATATATTTGTAATAATATTGAAATTATATTATATAAATAATTTGGATGAGGTTCATGTTTTCAAATATGGAAGGCCACATGTAGAATTCATTGGATATTGGAGTTTTCAGTTGTGTAGAATTCATTTGGAGCCCCTTTTTTCCTTAATACCAAATATTTCCATGGATTTTGATGTTTCTGGGGTGGTGGAGGTTCCAAGTGATTCGAGTGAGTTTTGGATGTTTTTGGATGTGGTTGTGACCCTACCCCATCAATGTGTTGTTGAGTTCCCAACAGAGTTTCATCCCATAACTTCATATATATCGATGGATCCCTATTGGATAACACCTTTTGAGTTGTGTGAGTTGTGGATTATGATAGATTATATGATGTATAGGTTCTCATCCAAACCCATGTGTCACTATGGGGTTCTCATATGTTATTTATCATAAAGGGGAATGAAAGTTGAAGGTTTTTTAAAGACTACCAAAGGTTAAATCATGCGACGATCAAGAATTTATACTTAATTTCAATGATATATGATCCTTTTCACTAGATTATAGGGGATAGTTTATTTTCCATGATCAATCTATTATCTGGATATCCTTAGTTGAGGGAGAAGAAGGATGATTTTGCAACGACTCCTTTTATTTGAATTTATGAGAACTTAAAGTTTGTGTTCATGCTTTTCGGTGTAATAAACACACCAGATATGTTCATGGGGTCATTAAATTTGAGCTCCAAGACTTCAAAAACGTATTTAAAGTCATTTTCATCTTTTATATATGTATTTACATTATATTATAGGAGGATCATGTTGATCATCTCAAAACATCCTTCAAGGCTCTCCAACAACACAAAATGTATGTAATGTTATCCAACTGTAAGTTATTAATATGATAGGTGTATTTACAACAGGATGTGGTGTCCCTTTAGGTAGTACTCATGGACTCATTGGATGTCAAGGATGTTGTTTGTTGGTAAGTACCCCATAATGAGATAGAGGTTTGTATCCTACATGGTCATTCAGGATATTATCAGAGTTTTGTTTCTAATTTATCATTGATTTCTAATTTATTTATAGAAAAAAATTGGAATTATATTTACTTTATCTAAACATCTTAGTTTCAAATAGTGTTTGATTTCTTTAAGGGTAAATTTATCATTTCACTTGTTACAAGAAAAAGGGGTGACATTTTAGGTGTTTTGTGATTGTTCCTATATGGTCTTGGGATGTGTCTTGATTTAGAGGAAACTAGTGATATATTATGGGTCTGGTAAGCTATATATACTTGATCCTAACTATTCCACACATAATATAGATCTACATATGGTTTTGTTTTTGATTATTTTATAGAAATGTAACCTCATTAGGGATCTCTTTATGGTCTTCATCTGTCACAATAGTTTAAGGTATATATTTTCTCTGCATGACCTGAACCTATAGTAGCATTACTGGATGGTGTTTCAATAGGATTTTGATTTTTATATCTCATACACCTAAGGAAAGGGGGATTTTATGTATGAATTCAAGGTTTTTAATTTGTGATTAGATGTTTCTAGAGAGTTCATAGATTCTTGGAGGTCGATGCAGGAGTTTTGAGACATGCACTTAGATGTAAGGGAGGATTATGGTGGATGTTTCTTACTTCAGATAATGTTTTAGTATTCTATAATAAATAATGGGGAGGAATCTCAATTGGGTGACTTGGAGGAATAGGGGATTTATGATAATTTTGGTAATGTTGATTATCTAGGGGGATGTGTAGAGGATTTGCAAAACCATATATTATGTTTGGGTAGGACTTTTTTCTTTTAGTGATGCATGAGGTGGTATTTAATGAGTTTTAGGTACCTCCTTTAGAGTTACACTCAAGAGTTTCCATGATTTATGGTGTCTTCAGGGTGTACGTTTTGTGGCTCGAGATGAAATAGGATGTGGAAGATGTTGTGGATCGATGTTTGGTTTTCAATTAGGTAAATATTGAGCATAATCTTCCATGTGATTTTTTTGTATCCATTAGATTTTATTGAGTTGAAATGGGATGAAATGTCTATGAAATTCATCGCATTGTTCCTAGATCTTAGAGAGTCTATGATCCTACCTGGGTAGTCATATATTTGATGATAAAATTAGCCTATTTACTAGTAATAATGGAGTTGGGTATTGTAGATGATTTGGTGACGATGTATATGGATGAGGTCGTTCAGTTTCATGGTGTTTTGTGTTCCAGAGTCTTGGATCAATATTCATGTTTTAGTTCATGAGTATGGAAGGATTGAATAAATATTTTAGTTCTCACTTATTCCTCATCACTACATTCCATCATCAGATATATGTGAAGAAAAATAAGAGTATCTATAAACTATAGGATATATTGTCTGCAACAATGTTAGAATTACTAAACCATGGACAAATATCATTACTTTTTTGAGTTTCCTAATAACAATAGTTATCACTCATCCATTATAACATAAACATTTGATGATTATTTTTAGGATTATGAATCATTCCCTATTGTTAAGGACCAAGGTTGGAGATTCACCTTTTCTTGGCCCTGATGTGGTATAGATCATGATATACAAGGTTTGGAATTATTTTAAGAGGATTAATGAAGAATGAGAATGGAAGAATGAATATTTCAATCATATGAGGATTCCATTAGAGATTCATGTTATATTTCATGTTTTCTTGAAGGATTCCCATCTATGTGGTCAGTAGAGGTCCAAAAGTTGGAGTAAACACTCGCCCTATTTTTTGGCCTTTGAGGTGTTGGGGCATGTTGGAAAGATGGATTATTATTTTCCACTTCATCCATGGATGGATTTGATTCAAGACGTCTCCCACATATCCCAGATCTATCTCTATCTTCAAAACAACTCCCACTTCATTGACTTGGGGGAGTTGTATATTGAGGATGATGTGATGTTTGTGGAGCAACTAGTAGAGATCCAAGATATATAGGATATGTTGTTTCATGGACAAACCATTTCTTTGCATCATGTGTCTTGGAGGCCTGGTTTCCTAGTGGAGAGTACATGTAAGCATGATAAATAGATTCATACCCATTATCCAATTTTTTTCAGATAATGTATTATTTTTCATTATTTTTTCTTAACAATGTGATGTTTGGATATTGATGTTTTATGGAATTCCCCCTTTCCTAATAAATGTGATAATATTTTATGATTATAAATAATAAAATGAAGGGAATATATAATTCTTAATCAAGACACATCAGACCATGATATAATGAAAATTTCTCCAGTGAGTCAGTTTCACCAAAAAAAGATAATATATTAACACTAAATTTGGAATTTCTCAATTTATGTGCATGGGACCTTAGTAATGTTACAGTATTAGTGATCGTTGGCTTTGACCTTCTAAGGGATGAGGTATTTCCAAATTGGTTATACATAATTGATGAGGTTTAGTGATTTTTTTGGATTGTATTGGTGCATTTGGTTAGTGTTAAAGTAGTTTATGATGTCTGCTAAGTGCTTACATTTTACTGGTGTTTTTTTCATTTGTAATGAAATCCATGGGAGTTATCTCATGGGATATTTGTTCAGACCTCTATTACATTTTATATAATTTGTTTATTATAGATGAAAAGAATAATTTGAGAGGTATCCGATATATTGGCATAGACCTTGGAATCCCTTTAATTTGTGCTTTTTTGGTGTCAGAGGCACCAATATGAAGTTCCAAGATTTTTAGAGGTGTTCATATGGGGGAGGAGATGCCACATCCATTTTTGGATGGGATTTGACACAGGTCCTGGGGGCTACGCTGTAAGGGAGTGGATGCGACATTTGGTGGAAGCCTATAGTGTAGTATCTTGGGTGATCTTTTTCGGTGATTCTACCATTTAATGTAGGGTTGTGACATGAAGGCATCCAAATCCATGGAGTTTATGATTTTTTAGGTGGTTATTGAATCATGTATTGGAAAGAGGTTTTCAAAGTTTCTTTTTTGGGAACCATTTTTCAATGGAGTAGGGTTTGTGGTGTATCTCGTTGTAGTTGTTGGGGGGTCCTTATTATAGAACATTTTGATACACTATGGTCTTCATACCCTTTAATAGGATCATAAGGGTAGAGATAGTCATGATTCTTATAGGGTAATCAGATCATCCTAGATGTGGTGTAGTGGGTAGTCTTGAATCATTGTCCTCCCTATTTTTAGCTATTCTATGAAATTGTATTATAGGTTCCACCATCGTATTATGTTTTTTTGGATGGGTATACATTCCAAGAGTCCCTATAACCCAACCATTATATAAATTTTTTATCTCATTAATTGGGTGACCAAAGGGTGTCTCCATGGTCTCTCTCATCTCCCATTTTGCAGATTTTGATACAAACCTTGGAAGAACAATCCGTGAATGTTTTTTTGTGTTCCACTCTGATCTCAATCCCTATTTTCTTCTATTTTTAATTGTGTTTATTCATCTTGGAGTGGATTATCTTATTGAATCATGGGTTTTTCTATGTTTCTGACTAGGGTATAACATAGATATTATTTTCATGGTTTTTATGGTGTTTTTACTTCATTTTTTTAATGGTTGTGACCATTCACTTGTTCTAACCATGCACAGAAAACTGATAATATTCCATTAATTTAAGGGATCCCTCATTTCACTTCATGGGGTTCAAGTGAGAGGGTTTTTATTCTTTTCAATCTATGAGAAGATAGTTTTCACTATTATAATAAAGATAATGAAATGGTATATTCAAATTAAAGGGGAAGGGTAATGATTCACATGTTTTTTAAACTACGATATAATTATTTATATTGGGACTATACAAATTAATTCCCTAATAAAAATAATGGATTTTAGGATCCATTATTATTAATCGATTTAGGTTTTGAGGCCATTATTGTGGGAATATTTTTACACCACCTTTAATAAATGGTTTATCAATTATACCTGGTGAATTAATTGATTGCACGTGAATATATGCCTTCTGTGAGAATGACCTTATAATAAATGTGTCTAAGTAATTAACATTCCCTTAATAAATAAGGAAATTGTCATGTGATTATATGAAACATGTTTTGGCATGTGAATGTGTAATGTGTGGTTATTGTGTGTTGGGATAGTTTATGTGGTTCTATAGTGTGGTGATGTGTAGTTTTGACAAGGGGTGGTTATGGGATAAGGATTGGATGTGGCATGTGAAGAACAGTTGTGATGTGGAAAGTGGTTGTGTCTGTGAAATGTTGGTGTTGTTTGGGATTGTTGGAATGGGAAGATGGATTATTTGTTCTGTGGTTTCTTTTCTTATAAATTACCAGATATTAATGAAATAACATTTATAATAATTAATTGGAATTGAATGATAATGATGGAATTGAAATGGAATTGTCTGGTTTGGTTAATGGGATAGAAATGACTAATGAATGAATTAAAGGGGGGTTTGTGTTATAAAATGGTTAATGATTAAGGTTAATTAATATTTAGAATTAATGTAAATAATTTTAATGTTAATGTAATGGAAATAATGTGATCAATTGGATGTTTTAATTGAAATGGTTTGGTGTTTTGAAATATAAAAATTGGATTGGATTGTAATGTAATGTAGAAAGTGTCTTGTGGATTTTTGTACCAATGTGGAGTTTTGAATTTTGTAGATAATGTGAATGTATAAGTGTGGTGAGGATTTAGTGGTAATGTTTAATGTTTGGATTATGTTCTTCTTGTAAAACCATTGGTTTCTCTTGTTTGATATTATATAATATACATTGTAGTTCCTTGTGAATTCTATTTTCACCCCATGCATGTTGATAACATTTTACATAAAATCAAATGTTTTGGGGTGCTTTTCCCAACATTTTGATGTTAAGGATGGATGGATTGCTACATATCCACCTCAATAACTCTTCTAGATGATGTTGAAATTCATATGCTATGATTTATAGAATTCAAAAGTGCATTGTCGATATGTGAGGTGATATAGTGTAATGGGACTAGTTTAATCAGGAGGGATGTGATGTGATGTGATGGAAAACGTGTATACAGGTGGGATAAGGTGTGACTAATGGACCAAATGTTTTCAGGTGGGATTGGATGTGATCTAATGTTATACTGAATAATTTTGTATTCCCGGATATATGATGTTGAGGTGTGTTAGTGGAAAATAATTGGTTATGTGTTATGGGGTACATGTCATCTATATTGTTTATATTAGGTTATTATAATTGGTATCATTATTTGGTGATTGTTGCATGGTGATATTGATGATTGATTAGGTAACCTTCTTAGGTGCTGTAGGTTTTCATGTTTTCACAATGTTTAATTAGAATGATGTTTTCACATGTGTAGGAGCGGTATTAGTTTGTCATACTGAATATACTTTTATTCTTACAGTTTGTATATAAAACTATTTTTTTCGGGTTTTCAAGAGGATTATGAAGACATTGTTGGATATTACTAGCTCAAACCTACTAACAATTTCTATATCATAGACTTAGATTTTATTTTGGTATTTTCATTATGAGAATTTTACATATATATATTTCATGTATACATTAATTATGGAATGATTTTGGGTTCTTTCATATTTTTTCATGGTGTTTATTTCTTACTGATATCATATTTCTAAAACCGATATATTTTTTATAGGATAATTCCTCCTATATTGAGATTTTTATATTCGCAGTGCTAGACTCCAACTTGGGGAAAACAAGATGTGGGACTTTGGGGGTAATTATCTACCATTATCCATTCTTTCCTAGGAGATGTACCTTTATATTTATGGATCCTTGAAATTTTACCCTAGGAGATATGCTTGTCGGAATCCTCTTCATCACAAGAAAATATCCTAACCAAATTCCATAAGTGAAAATATACTAGAGAAGTGAGAGGATACCAATATCTTTGGATTCTTATAAAATAAAAGAGGAATATGAGTATAGTTATATATATATATACCACATTTCTATAATTTTGAATTTTTTTAACCCTTTCTTCAGAATATTCCATTCTTCCCACATTATCCCTAGCTACCACATGGTGAGTGACATTCTTCTATAGCTCTCGATCTATATATTGAATTCAATTTTAAAAAAAAATAATCATAGTATAAATATTTACCTGGTATTACACAAAATCTATAGTTTATTACACATATGAGATATCCTTCAGAGTGATCATGGCCCCAAATCCCACCATCTCCACTTCGATTTAGAGGATTATTTTCTAAACTAATACCATGAATGTCTGTCTCCTCTAATAATCCCATTACTGGAATGACATAGGATAAAATTATATGAAAAATTATAGTTAATGGGAATGTACCTCAAACATTGGAGTCCTTAATGATGAGGGATCATTCACTAATCTCCTAAACTACTACCTGAGAATCTCTAGTGGAAATGATCTACCTGAATGAATCCTTTTGTCGGGACCCTTACCCACTACTACTATTGGATTTCCTTCAACTTCATACCCCATTAATGGTGACCCAAAATCATTTTCTATAGTTGATAAAAATTGTAAATTATTATAGGAATAGATCTATGAATAAACATAATGATTCAATAATACAATACTGTCATTTATCTGCGTAAATGTTACCAGGATATGAGTCTCCTCCTTTTCAAACCTGAGCCCAACCTAGTTAGATAATATCAAAATCTTATCTGCATAGATATTATAAATAATAGCTCGAAAATTCAATTGAACACATCCACATTAACTACCCTATATGAAGGGATTATACACTTCACACATAAGCTTTTTGGCATGAATAAGATGAAACTTCACACACAAGATTAATTGATTCGTGCGTGACCACATTGATGTTCTTCAAATATTGCATGAACCAGGTACAAGAAATACATTGTGTATTCATGAAATTATAACCACCAATAGTGGAACCCATCCAATATAATAATAAATAAATGGGGCCAAAAATTATTTTATGGTTCCTTCCATTTATAAATGTTGTGGAGATTTAAAAACATATTGGCCTATATGAGAAAGAACAAGAAAATTTTCTGGGCACATTCATGTGGTGATAACATTTTAATGGTAGGAACTATGACTCTACACTTATCATGGATTGGAAGTAGGTAACAGTGGACTTTCCTCAATATAAAAGCCACATGTTTGGTAATACGATCAACTAGGGGGATGAATTTCCATCCCCAACAATTCAGTCTTCCTTCAACCCATTTTTTCTAATAATCCCTCTCTACTCCATGAGATTCATTTTAAATTAATTATTTTGGATTCTAAACTAATGGATCACCTACAATCATCTGTATGAATAATGTTTTATATATTTTAAATGAGACATTGTCCCCTAGATGTAGGAAATGTTAATGGATATAATTTTATATGTTAGGAAGCTCCTTGGAAATAGAAGGGGCCATTCAAGATTTAACCATATAGATTAAATAGGGATAAATTCAACATACATATCTAGGATGATTAGTGCATTAATTATGTCTTTCACTTCTGATTTACTTATGCCAACATTACCATGCATCGGGTTGAATGTTTTTGTTACTTAGATTCACATACTAATTGTGTCTGATAGAAAGAATTTATTATAGTAATAGAGAAAATATAAAACCCCTATTTCCTTGTATAAAACTCATATCAGTATCTCCACTAAAAATTCCCTGAAAATATTCTCCACCTATATGGGTCATCCCAAATCTATGATAAAGCACCCACCTAATTATATTTCACTACAATAAAATCACTCGAACACTTAGTTTGTTATTTATTACATAAATATTTATTAATAAACATAATTATCTTGTTCAGTATTATTCTGGTTCTTCTCAAGATCCATCATAGACACCACCATCACATATCCATTCATAGTATTGTTTTTGGATAAGAAATTTCTCTTTGGGGATATATTCACTAAATATGGGTGATTTTTCTCAAGAATAGAAGATTTTGAACGATTCCTTTCTCAAGGGGGTAAATTTGACACATTGTTATGAAAAATAAACTTATAATATGGTATCCAGTCAGATATATGGTACTCTATTTGGTTGGTCCCTATTGTGATCATAAAATATCCATTAAGGTAGCGAATAATCATACATTAATTAGAATCAATATTTTTTACCATATCAATCATGTGATAAAATATATCCACACTTCCCCTTATTGAATTCATCCGAATCAAAGAGGAATATTTATTTCTAGAATATTGGATGTAAAATTAATGTAAATCACATAACTATTAAATCCATGTGATATCATCATTAGTATGTGGACACAATATCATGTGATTACTCCAGATTCGTTTGACTAGGTGATCTATAAGGAGATATGTGATTGTTTGATTTCTTAAGATCCCAAAGGTTTCTTATGTTTAATGAAGAATAATGGTCCCATTAAATGATTTTTTGAATGGGGGAATAATGATGGATTACCATATGAAGTATTTTTTGTGGTGATGCTCATGAGAAGTAATTATGTAGGTAGAACACATGATGTTACTATGTGTGAGTGTCCTGTGATAATGATATGTGGAGGAATTATTTAAGGGATTCTAAAAATCAAATGACTCATGTAAATGAGTCAAAAGTGTGGAAATAACCCCCCTTAACCTCATATTTATATTATAGGATTCACTAGAGACAAGAATTTTCATTGATGACCAATGCTCCAGGGTGGGAATCTACTTCCTTGGAAATGATTCCATTGTTTCCCTTCCAAACATAATTTCCAGGGGGATTTATCGGTTCCCACCATATTTTAATTCATAAGGAAGGGATGATAAAAAAGTGTCTCATTTGGGGGAAGGAGATACCAATGTATTTATAAAATGGTAATTTTCCTAGAGTAAGGATAAATAAGGGTTGTTTGTTGACTTCATGATCACACTACTCTATTGTGTGATCATGTGATACCAACTGGTTCACAAGGAACCCCATTGAATCAAATGAAGAATGATGAAAATTATGTCAATTATTTTGAAATATATGGTCTCTATTGACCATGAGATTTTATAAAATAACATGATTAAAATTACCACGATATATAATTGTTGATATTTAATAAACCCTACAAATGAGTTAAATGTTGTCAATGAATGGTTTTTGTACACTTGATGCTAGTAATGTGACATGACAAAGGTATTAAATTTTCTAGATTCACACTATGGACATGACTCATGAGGACTCTTTCCCCACTTTTCAGCTTCCTAAATGTCCTTTTTCATTGTATTATTTTATTGACATCAAGTAAAATTTTATATAATAACCCCCAATCCCAAAAAGGATTTGAAAAGAAATAGACATAGTGAGATGGACACATGTGAAGATGAAAGTAGAATATCGATAGAGAGAACCACATGAGATGAAAGGGATAATACATTGGAAATTCATAAATTCATGTATTTTTACTTCCAGAATTTATAGTTAATCGTGAAATGAAATGATAATATCATAAATGAAAAAATACCCCTCAATCGCATGATGAGGGGTGCAAGATATGGGAAAATGGTATCAAGAAAAATTTCTGACCATGTGAACCATATTAATTCAAAATATCCATTGATCACATGCCTATCATGTGATCCTAAAGCCACCATCAGGTTGTATGATACACTGACCCCATTCAGGTTATGGGATCGCGAGACCCATTTCCACTCATGTGACAATATTACTCGATCACCTAAAAAAAGTAAATTCATGTAATCACACAAACCCTCATTACTATATTATTTCCTAATACCACATATAATTATGAAATCTGGACCATTATATATATTGGGATCTTCATCTTACTCCATAACCTCTAGGGGACTATGTGGGCCTCTTTCATAGGTGTAAGACCCAATATATTCCTCATATGGGCATTCTTAATGAGTAATATCAGTCTAAATCCACTTTGATTCCCTAGTAAAATGTTCTTGACCCTTATTTATCTATTATTTCTAACATAGATCATAAGACATATAATATTATAAATATTGGGTCATCATCCAATTAGACTCAAAATGATTTCCCCATAGGATTCCTTCCTAAGTGTAATGCCCAATAACCATTGTCCTTACTCAATGGTCTATAATCTATCTGAACTACATGGGATTTGATTTCATTTTATAATAGGATAAATATGACAACTCTCTAAGGCACTATCCCATAATCATATTTCCACACATATTATCACCATTCACCGACCTAACATTTGTATACCAATAATTCATGTGAAATCCCATAATTTCTCTTATATATTTATACTGTCCATGAGATCGATTAACATATTCCATACAGTGTAGTCCTATATCTATATGTCTGTCCTGATAACCTTTTGTTATAACTTTTATTACACATACATTTGTATCACATGACCTTAAATTGAAATGTAATGTTTTATCACAAAACCTTAAATTGTCTCATTTGACAAAACATGGGATTTGATTCTAGTTTTGATGGGATAAAATGGAAACCACAATAAGGATCAAAATCCAATTCATCAACCATTTATTCACATCCAATGGTTCTATATTCCCTATTAATCACCCCTTTAACAATTTATATTTCTAATAAAGTCACACCCCACTTGTATAATTACACTCCCTCTAAGTATCATCATATTATCCTCCTCGGGCCAAATTCTCGACAAAACCTATCCTCGTATATCCATATCCCTGTTGACACCAACCCATCCTCATTGGTACATATTTTATTCATGGGAAACCATCAATTATCTCTCATGTTTATGTATCACATCAAACAATTTTTGTAACCCTTCACCTTGACATACTTCATGACATTAAATTAAAATTATTAGTTCATGTAACCAAACCCTAAAAGGGAAAACATATCCCATTTAGTTGGAATGAAATACCTAGGATCTGATTTCTTTCCCAATGATACATTATAAGTCACATTATTTTACCAATTAAAAAACCATGAAAATACACCACTATGGTATATAGGGATAAGTTTTAAAGAAATCAAATATGTGTATTTAAAATATGGTGACCTATAGACCCAAAAAAATTGAGTAGAATCAAAATAGAGATGGGGAACCAGTGAAAATAATAGATAGTGACATATATGGAGATCCTATGATACATAAAAAAATTTACATTGATGGGATGAAATTAGTATGAACATATGTTCCCAAAATCAAATTCTAATAAATGATTTCTAATGTTATGGTAAATAGTCCTTACTAGGATTTGGGAAAGATTCATAATAATGACATAAATATATTATTTAGTCTTGAAGTGTGAAATAATTTCCCCCAAAGTGGGTATTATGAGCATCAACTCAAAAATTATCCACTTATTGGATTTCTTAAGTATCATTGTAATGAATACTCAATAACCACCAACCATGGGAATATTGTTATGTAGCAGATTATGGATGAGGGATTAAATTGGTGGGTCTCATTTCCTGAATACAGAACATTGAAAAGATTCCACAGTAGTAGAAATATCCTGATGTGAGAAATTTATAGCCACAAATACCCTTTCATAACCAGGTATTTCAAGACAACCCATCATGGGTCAAAATATGGGGATAATCTCATGAATATCTCAAAGGTACTGAAAATTTATTTTAATATAAATTATCAAGGAATTCAGGATAATTTTATCTTGGTATAATTTGAGTTATAAAAGAAAATAAGTGTTTTTTAATATCCCTTAATAAATGTTATATGAGTGAAGTTGGATGGACTTTGAACTATAGCTATGTTCAGATAAAATTTATTATAGAAAATTGTGAATTTTAATAAAAGTTTAATACATTTTTTGTAATTAAAAATATAATTGGTCTCTTTTTAAAATATGTTTCACCCAATAAATTAGTAAGATCATTTTGGGGAATGGGTATAGACACAATATTTATTATTTATCCAAGGAAATTCGGGATTAGTGATCCTATAATACCATAATATGATTTAAATATTGTATGTTAAATCCTATGAGATAAAATTCCCTCATATAATCAATGGCAATCAGTCTCTTCCTGAATTAAACATCCTTTAAAAATTCATTGATGTTTTTAAGGATAACATTTAACACTACCATAAAAATTTACTTATAAACCAACAAATTATTTTTGATTTGAGATATTTAATTAAAAATTCTTAGATAGATCCCCATGTTTCCAAAGGTTATTTTCATTATTTCATTTCTAACTCAAATGACTGATGTAATCAACCATTTTGGAGGAAACACGACTGATCACAAGACCAATGAAATACATGACCTTAGGTGTTATTCCCCTATAACAAGGGATTTCGAATAGTGGTGAAGGCCCAATACATAAACCTACACGACAAAAAAATTAGATTACGTAAAAATAATAATCACCATTATATAAAAAATGAACCATATCAAAATATATAGTCATAAAATCCAATTAATATACAACAAGAACATTAAAACATAAAAATTAAACAATGAAAAAAAATTATAGAGGTTGTTTAGTCATCCTTTAGCCTCGAATCATCGAAATATTAAAATAAACACATGTTTATCCAACATGATCCACTATACTACATGTTCTCAACTAAAAATATGACATATGTTCTGAATGTTCATTGGGTTACTTATGATGCATTTGATAAATACATCTCATTTGGTTCTCACCATGTTCCCCAATACATTCCCTCATATACATGTATGTGTGGTGAATGTCAAAATGCCACTCTATCCCATTGGATTTTGTTACCGAACTAAGCCTCTTGATACCTGATCATACATACATTAACATCATAGATGAAACCCATCATCATTTTTTGACATAAAACTCATGTCCTATACCATTATTTAATACTATGGATATGGAATCCACAACACCCAATCACTACTCATATGTATATTGTGTTGTCTGTCCCCTAATCATTGGAAAATACCTCTCACTAAATTTATACCATCTAACCGCTACTAATAGAATGTGAGGTTTTTCAGTGTCTATAAACATACTCATCTCTTTAGGATGGTTAAACCATAAAAATACCAAATCACATCCACTATCTACTGACATAAGAAAAGGTTACAACCAGTATACCACAATCTATTGAGGTGGGTATCACATGAACTGGTGGAAAAATACCCTCTCCTTTAGGTCATTCCTAGAAAATATCATATCAATCAGGGAAATTCCATACATTAAATCCACTTACCTTTCACTCAGGGTATGGTCTTCTATGTCATCCCTCACCCTCTCACTCAGGGAAGGTGGAAAATCCAAAAAAAATACCCTCTCACTCATGGTAGGTCAAAATCCAAGACTCCCCCCTCCTAGTTAGGGTGAGGGTCAAAACCAGCACACACATGCAACAAAACACATGGCTCGTATGACATCGCACAATATCACTACCATGACAATGAGGGTGTATCCACTTAAGACCTAGACCCTTGCCTCAAACATATCTCATCATCAATGAAAAATATGCTAGGAATACAAAAACTATCTTCTCTCCAATTTATTAATCTACTAGGGTATTTCATTCCCATCTCAAACATTTCTCACAAGAAATAATCCATATCCAAAACCCAATGTGGTTTTAATATCAATTATTAAATACTTGATCCTCAAATAAAAAGGTGGTGTACTAACCTAAAATTATTTTCAGGGCTTGACCTGATCGTACAACTATGGTATTTTCCTACACTAAAAATCATCAATCCTGCCACAATCAATCATAGGTATCCCATCCACTGGACACATTATTTTCAATCAAAATAGGTCTTGAGGGGTGTTCATGATCATTGTGGTCTATAGAAGAGTTCCAGGGAATCAAAAACAACCCAATGGAAAATATTTCAGCCATAAAAAATCATTCTGGCAGTGTATATTACACTTAATTTCTAGAAAAGTGATTCTATACATTATATACCCATGTTGAAATAAATAAAAAAGTTTAAAGATAATTTAAATCCCAAACAAAAACTCACCCAAGTCACCAAATCACACATATTAAAGTACCCAAATTATTAAACATTTATAATGTTTCATGCATAAAAAACAACCATAAAACCATGATATAAAAAAATAATATACTATTTTACGAAAACATCAAAGGAATAAATTTAATTATCATACCTAGATAAAGATTTCAATGTGACCAAAGGTCACAGTCAATACAAAATCATAAAAATATAATGCAAGTGTAGTTTATAATAAAGTCCAACAAGTGACACTCATCATAATCATAACCTTAACCTCTAGGACCCAATATATCCATGGACACCATGTGGTCTATGTACGGTGTGAGCTAAGAAATGCGGTATGGTTTTCCTAATGGGTCCCTGTGTTCCCTATCCCAAAACACTCTAAAAATATTTGATTAAAATAAATTAATTTTACGAACATATTTTCATTTCCATTCAAAAATATTCAAGGAATATTTAATTAAAAATATCACATTGAAATCTAACCATGCCCTGATGGAAAAGAAACAATCCTCCCACTCAAAATCCATTTTCAAGTGTACCTTCCAAATATGATTCCAAAACCATATTTATTTTATGAATAATTAATAATATAAACACCACCTAAATTAAATTTTAAAATGTATAGATATCACTAATCAATGAATGTAATAAATTGAATTAAACCAAACACACCCTTGTAGTCATAAAAATTATATATAAGTACTAAAAAGGTAAAAGTATGAAGTAATGTGAATCACCAGACATATAAATTAAAGAAATAAAAACACAAATATAATGTAATAATTAATTTAAATAAACCTTCATGGGAAAAACAGTCTATGGTCACTATAGAAAATGGAACCTAGAAATTCTTCATCACCCTAGAAGTGGAATTTGTTTTTCTTTTGCATCGCCAATAAGAGGGGACACTACTTATTCATCCCTAGCCATGATAGATGTAGGGGAACCTTATCCAATTTAGGATATCCCACCAATGAACTATGGTTTTTTTCCATATTTTTTAACTAAATTGAATAACTACTATTCATTTATTAATTCCATTAATGTTTGATAAACAATTACAGATATCAATTTAAAAAATGAATTAGGTGAAATTTTTACCACCCATATCAAAAAGTCTAATCATAACAATATATATAACATCTATGTCTACCATTATATCATGATATTATATTTAATATTAATTACATTATAAAATTGTCATTAAATAATAATAATATCAATTTTACCAATTAAAGTAATGATGGTTGTAGTTGTAATGTTAAAAATAATGTTATTAACTTCTTTTATAAAATATCAAATGGTATTTATATTTGAAACAGGTGATTCCCCTTTTTAAATTTCCTTCAATTTAATTATGAAAATCAAATTCAAATATCAAATTAATATTTCATGACATATCTTTTTTATTATAGTCATATACATTTATATTTATATATATATCAGCACACATTTTACTGTGAAAATATTCACATTTCCTTTTAGGAATATATACATATATATTCTTATACATAATTATTTAAGTACCATATACAGTTTGAGAAATATTTGCATCATTCACAAGTGAAGAGTAAACTAAAAGAAAAAGAAATTCTATTAAAATTCTCAAATATGATACCCAAAAACATTATCCCCATTGTCTCATATTCCAATACATAGAACTATATAAATTATATCAAAAAAATAAAATAATGATCTTCTATAAAAAATGTACAATAAATATTTGATATGTATACTATATGAATATTCACTAGGTGAAGATTAATAATAGAATAATACTGATATGAACTATGTTAGAAATCAAACACAATTTCATAGATACTGGGATTACTAGATATTCCTAAATCCATTTGCACTCAATATCATGTCTAATTTAAAAAAAAATCTTGGGAATACTCGAGAACACATTGTGTGTTAAGGAAAAATTAAACCATAAGAGGCCCTACCTAGAATCAAGCGTAGACAATCTAAAACCCCAAAATACAAGAGAAATAATGCTAAAGGAACCCTATAAACACATTAAAAATCAAGATCAGTAATGAATTATAACCAAAACATTACCAAGGGTTTGGATAAATTTAGGATGTAGTGTTAGGGAGATTAAATTAAAAGAATAAAATAGAGGAAGAAGGATGATGGTAGGAGGAAGCCCTAAATGAGATAATGTTACTAAAAATCTATTTTATAATTTCCTAAAATCATAGGAGTCAAGGGGTCGTTTGGGGGGTGCCATGGGTTCTGCATCATAAGTGAGAGGGAGGAGGGTGTGAAGGATATTTTAGGTAATAAAAGAAGGGAATTTTTTTAGAAAAATATAAATATTAAATTCTAGGGTACATTTCCCGGTTTGGCCACACGATTCTCTAGACTATGAAAAAATAATGTGCCCCTTTATTAAAAACTTAGGGGACCCATTGTGATTGGAAACTCTATAGGAAAATCATGTTCTAGTAGTGGAAAATTGTTCTACAATGTGGCATACCCCTACCACATTGTTTTGATATAGTCATCACTAATCTTGAGCTAACCATGTGACATGGAAAATATCTTAAAAATTAAAAAACGTTTAGAATAAAAACTCACAAAAAAACGATATTTTGAATTATATTTTTCTATAAATTAATTATTTTTATATAGCTTAATACACACATAATAACAAACTAAAAAGATTATTTTCCATAATAGATGCATGTTATAAAGGTAAATATAAAAATAATAAAACCTCAAGTAAATAATAATATGTTACTCAACAAATATTCTTATTATTAGACAATAAATAATAAATAATTAATATTAAAATAGAATTTTCATTCCAAAATAACTATTTTTTAATGTCTTGTGTATTTTATCACGATTAATTAAATTTTCCATGATTAAAATATTATTATATATGTAGTAATATATTAAAATTATTTAAATTTGAAATTGATAAGATATTTTATTAAAAAATTATTGAAGGGAAATTTTTTTGGAAAAAATGTTTTCTTATTTATTATATATTCATTTCAAAACAAAATTTATAAAATTTATAATTTAAACTAAATAAAAATTAATGAAGTTTTTAATTCATAATGTTATAATTTTATTAGGATGGATTTTTTATGATTTTTTTGTAAAGAATGAATTTGGTGTGAAAATTTGAAAATATCAATTTGAAAAATAATCTCACATTTATGAAATTATCATTATACAAGAATAATTTAACATTTTCGAAATAATTTTTTCAAAAAAATTTATATCTTTATCTAATATTAAAACATTTAAAAATATAATACTAATTTTAATAAATATATTCTTCTCATTTTATAATTTTATGTAATATTTTTCTATAATAAAAATTATTCTTTATCTATTAATTTTACTTTGTACCCATAAAGTGGAATTATGTTTTTTATTTCTATAAAAGCCAGATAACCCTTATATATGTAATTATAATCCAATTAAAGTCTTCAAAATAAAAAAAAATGACAATCCTATTCTAAATTTTTTTTTACTATAAAAATAAATTTTTCATAAAAATTATTTCTACATGTTATATGTACTATATTTAAAATTATGATTGATCACCCATATGAATTTTATTTGAAAGAATAGATTTAATCATTTTAATCATTTGGTCTGAACTATGTAATTAGTATTATTTTATTTTTGTCTATAAATAGTGAATTCCTTTGTTATAAATTAATTATAATGATAAAATCGAAAAGTTGTAAAAGAGAAAAATATACGATTAAAATACAAAAAACATTTTTTTCAATGCATGGTTATGTATTTATCAATCATATCCCATCCATACCAATTTTTTCCCATTATTTGATTAATTTAACCATCTAATAGTGAAATTACCTTTTATTTTATGAAAAAATTCCATTCTACTCCTTTATAAAAGTAGAAATGACCACCCCAATTTCCATCAATCCACAAGCCACTTATACATGAAAAAAATAATCCTAAATAACCCGTAAAAAAATATAAATATTTTCTAGAGGTTTTGTTATTATTAAAATACATCATTTTAAATCATTATTCATTGTTTCAATGGAGTTATTCCAAGGGGTTCAGAAAAATTCACAAATACCTATTTTTCCTTTATTTCCATTTATTTATTATTATACTAATAAATAATATAATATAATCATGTTGACATAATTTTATTATTTTCATAAGTTTACTGATTTGTTTTTTTATAGGATAAACATTATCTACCTTACACTAAACCATTCAAAATTAAAAAACACTGCTTGTGTTGTGTGCAGATTACTGACTCAATATGTGATGTGATCCTCTTTTCTTAACTTCAATGAATGGATTGTTAAAAGAGTGTACTTATTAAATAAATATAAAATTAAAAATCCAATTTATATTCTAATAATAAAAATTAATTATTGTGTTGTTAATTTTCTATGGAAAATGAGAACGATGCTCGTGTGTATGTGTTGAAAACCACTTCAAAGAAGAAATATATTTCATTTTTCTTTGGAAATTTTGTTCTTTATAATTTTTTTAAAAAATTTATCCACCAGCATAAAATTATTAAAAAAATAAACTACATTATAAATATGGTGTTATTGCAAAGGAAAATATTTCTAACCTTACCCGCTCATCAATTATATCATGTTCTTGTTTAGTTCGATTTTACTACTTGTGTGAACAATTATAAAACTTTATATAATGGATATCTTTGGAAAACCAATTATGGGGGATATTGGACATTAATAAGTAAAAATTGATTTTTTTATTATGAAAAGGTAGTGGTAATGTTGATCTTTTTTTTAAGATGCAACCCATCATTCGAGAAAATTACCAAAACATGATTGTCACATCCTTCATCATTAAAAATAAAAAATAAAATATTTAACAAATAAAAATAAAAAATTTTAACTAATTATGAAAAATATATTTAATTTCATTAATTTTCTCAAAATTAAGAACATTTAATCATTAAATATTTAATTACACTACCATTTTTATTCTAATAGTTAAAAAATAATCGAAAATAATTATTATCGGATAATGAAAATGACATATAAATAATATATTTGAAAAAAAATATAATAATTGTGTATTACAAAACATTCATATTATAAATAAGGATACAAAATAAGTAATTAATATCGATATTTTTATACATGATATTAGGAAACATTTAACTAACATTCATTAAATGTATGCGATTTTCATATCAATTTTTCATCACTGAGATATGATTTTTATTAAATATTTATTTCCTTATTTGGTGTATATATTGGAAATATAATAATTTTAACATACTTTTCATGATATATATGTAAATTGAAAATATATCTCATGTTATACCTTTTAATTTTTTTCAATTCAAAATACAATGACGATGTAAGGAGTTTTCTTGACACACCTTTTTTTCTTAAGTTATAATGTTTCCTCTATGACTATGGATCAATGATATGAATTTATTATATTCTATGATTATATTATATTTATTTTTATCTTTGTTTTTGTTGAATTAAATTTATTTATTTATTTTGTTTTAAAATTTAACGATGTTATGAATAATTCTCATTCCATTTAAATCATATATTTCTTAAATATTTCCTCATTCAACCATCCTGTAACTATTATCCATTCTATTCATGAAATCCAAATATGTGTTATTACTAGATATTTTCAAAATTTTCATGACATATTTTCAAATGAAATATCCATTAGTTATTTTATGTTGTCGGTTTCAGTGAATATATTTTCCAAATATTAAAAGATATTTCCCTTTTAATTTCTCTTTTTTATCTTATAATCTAAATTTACAATATAAAAACATTAAATTTTATTTGTGGCCTTATTATTTAGGTATCTTTTATATGGTGTTTTTAACAGTATTTCTTGTTAACTTATTGAAAAAATATTAACGTGATTCATAATTTCATTTCTATATGGAAATGTTTTGAAAAGTTTTCTAACATATTTTTTCATGATTTAATT
The DNA here is from genome assembly GCA_963277665.1 of Viscum album. NCBI lineage: Eukaryota > Viridiplantae > Streptophyta > Magnoliopsida > Santalales > Viscaceae > Viscum > Viscum album. The sequence goes on along the minus strand of OY728127.1, from coordinate 2,132,328,174 downwards.
AGCATTTTAATAATTACATGATAAAACTCATTTAGATTTATGTTCAGTGAATAACCATTAAAATTATTCCATGAAATAATTATTTTTAGTAATTAAATATTGTTGTTAATCGATGTAATCTATTAATTTATTTTATGAGATACCATTTGTAAGTGCTTTGAAACCCATTTTATTTCCATGGTTTCATTAATATATGATGAATTATTGGTTTCAAATGGAACATATATATATATGAATGATTTATGGGGGGTGTCATATTTCACCCTCAAATGGATTCATTGTGGTTCATTATCTCATATTATTTTATATCATGTTTCTTATGTGATATTCTCCCAAATTAAAGGGCGATCCTTCATGGTTATTCTCAAAATGTAAAGTATGGTCCTTATTTTAAATACTAATAATATAATGATACTATAGAGACCCGAATCTTGACGTACATGTACATTACATTACATTTGCGGAATACTTAGTACATAACAAAAAAACACACACACAAGGATCATAATAGTTTAGTGTCTTTGGAAACTCGGAATATAATCTTCTAATCGTGGTGAAAGATCTTCAAAATATCCCATAAAGATCTTCCTTTTTTTTATACCTAAAACCTTTCTTTATATCCTGGGGAAAAGAAAACATAAAAGGGTGAGCTCAAATTCTCAGTAAGGGTAAACAAAAGAAATATCAATCACATCATATACATAAGAACATAACTTTTGGAAATCTTAACCTGTAAAAGAGATCATAATTTCATAACATGGGGTAAATCATGGCAGTGAAATGTAATCACAATAATCATAACCTAGAACATGAAACATTGTGGCATTAACACATAATCATAGAGAATCATTTCTTGTTAGTCAAGACTCATTGCCAAGACTATCTTGGTGGACAAAGTCCCTTTCTGAATCGAGTAAAACTCATTTCAGTCCTGTTTCACTGAACCGGTATAACCTACCATTCTAGCCCTTTCTATCTCATGAGATATAAAATCTTTACCCAATGAATTGGAGGGAGATATAGGTCCCACCCATCTCATAATGATACCATTCTTATGTGTTCCACAAAATCATAAATCATACATCATTTCATAACCCATGTAACGACATCATAAAACAATTCATATACGATAAAGGAATTCATAAAAATAATTCAATCACAACATAATCAAATCAATGTAATAATAGGGATAAAAACATAACCCTTTATTATCTTAGATGTAAAATAATTTTGATAAAACACTTGAACTCCATTCTTGAGGAAAATATCCTTTCTTCTTCAAAAACATTTTCCCTTTCTTAACATGTCATACAACTTTAAACTTAAAGAAGTTGATTAAAAATAAACATGAAAACTTGTAAAGGTTTGTTCTTGGAAATAATGTTTTAAAAATCCGTTCATTCTGTATAAGTTAAAAAAAACATTCTTCTCGTACTTTTGTCGGAAAAGTCAAAAAAAGTACCTCGTACGAAAAACGACAAAAGATTCATTTCATATCTTTTACTAAAAACTCACAGAAGGGTAAAATTTGATTTAAAAAATTGTAGGTGGATGGAAATAATATTACATATTGAGGAAACATGGATGTGGATGACAAAATACACCCTAGTAAATACCAAAGTATAAACAATCTCTGATAAAAAATGAAATTGTGGTATTTCCCTTACCTTAGGTCCGATTTGCTTCGTATGTGTCCTAACCTCCTGTATAATGATTTAAATAATGTCATTGACTTATTCCAGAATCATATTCATTGTTATTATATCATATATGGTCCACTTATGACTTTATATTACTCGTTCTTTTGTAAAATCATGTTAATGTAGCGTTTTGGATAAAATCGTCTCATTTGTCGTTCGTGTTTTAAACTTGTAATTATCCATATGATTACTTAGATCATGATTACATAATTCCAGAATATAAAACATGATTTATATATATATATATATATATTCAGAATATACATATATAATAAATCAGTAAATGGAAAGAAATACACCGTTCATGGAGACGGTAGTCCGTACGTACGCATGAACGCTGTTTTCGTTTCCTTATTGAATTGAATGGAATTAAGTAGATGAAATATATATAAATAATTCCAGTATCATTATTAGGTCATATATTTCATTAGTACTTATTATATATACTTTATAATCATTCATGAATGGCTAATCATTGAAAATGAATCTCATCGCGTCGTGGAGACGGTAGTCCGTACGTACGCACGAGCGATGATATCTTTCCCATGGTTGTGGAATTGTGTTGAAGTGTATGTATACTATTTCAGAATCAATATCAATTTATAATAATAATATATAGTTACTAATTACACCATTATACCCATCCTTGTATGGTGATGGTGGAAAATAGATTACACCACGGCGTGGAGACGGTATTCCGTACGTACGCACGCGCGGTGATTTAATTTTTCCGTAGGATGGATAGAAGGTGAATTAGGGTTGTTTCATATTTATAATAACATATCAGTATGTAAGTAATACTTATGTTATTACTTTATAATGAAACAACTAAAGAAGAAGAAGTTGAAGAAGAAAGAAATTGAAAAGATCGGTATTGGATATTACCTCTTCTTTGGAACACCTCTTTGAATCCTCCACTTAGGGAACTAAGATTGGTCTTTGAAGAAGACCAGGACCTCAAGGATTATTCTATGGAAGTGGAGAAGAGAAAATGGCAGTGGTTGGCCGAGCTTGAGTGCTCAAATTGGTGTGAGGAGGAGGGGGAGGAGGTGCCCTTTTATAAGGGAGGAGAGGGGCACCTTAGGAATATCTCAAAATATTATTTTATATTAAAGTCAAAATCGGTTTATAATGGTTCCAAAGGGTCTTATTCCGAAGCTAAAGTGGGTATGGGTCGAAATACTATCAACCAATTGAATTTAGACAAGTTTAGGGTATTATTTTAACCTTATCAAATAGATTTAACTCTAAGTTAAATAATTTAACTTTTACTGTGTCTTTTTGTTTTCTTACACAATATGGTTAATACACTTACTATAACATGCCAAACGAACCCCAAATCGTTTATTATTAATATATATATCCTTATCTAAGTCATTTGGACGAACCTTAGATTTTTAGGAATAAAACAACAATTAATAATATAATATTTGATTTAAAAACTATTTTGTGTCAATTTTGACACTATTTGATATATGATTTTTGTGAAAGTCATAACAGAATTATATGTTCGAACCAAGTTGATTAAATCAACACTAATATATCATAGTAACCTAGAAAATTAGTTTAATTCATAAAAAGTCTCAAATTACATTTAGTTTGGTGTTTATAACATCAATTATGTCAATATTTCATTAATAAGATAATTACTACATCATCTTTGTGTCATAATAAATGATAATTATTTAATCCCTAAAAATTCTAAATAAATTCCTATGATTTAGATAATTGTATTAGATTTCTGGAGACTATTCATTTACGAAGTTTCATGATGTTTATCACTAGATTAAAATTATTATACTTATATAATTTAAGAAAGTGACATGTTGTCACATTCTTTGGTTTTAATAATAATTAAATTATTTTCATTGAAAAAATTTAATTAAATGAATCTAATCTTACCCTTAGGTGATATGGGTCTATTTTTAGTCATCCAATAGGATTTTGACATTTGTTAGGGTAATTTTAAACTATTATATTTACCCTTAATTACCCGATTTACCTTTAACTATGGTAAATAAAATTTACTGTAGTTACTATTCATAATTCCCAAAAATAAAAAGTAGCCTATTAACATAATTTGGACCCTCTGATTCCAAATATGTAATCCATTTTTTAAAATTCAACACACAGAAGTTTCAGAAATTAAATTAAAATTAATCCCGTTGTCGAATAAAAACGGGTTTTTGTTTAAAACATTGCAAAAGATTGAATTGATTTAACCTACAAATTCAAGGTAAAATCAATGCTAATGACATACATTATATTAAATGGTAAAAATATATTATATTTATAATTTAAAACCATTCAATATTATAATTTAACCACATAAGATATTACGATGAAAAAAATTAAAATATAGCGTGTTTTTACTATTCATTAAAATGTGAATGTTACCAGAATAATATGAAAAACTTATCCAAAGTAAATTTGTATTTCTTGATTCCAAAGAATAATTTTATTTTGTCAAATTGAACTTATAAACATGTCAAAAACCAGATTTAATGTGGGTGCGCCATCAAAAGGCGGCAAAACTGCATTTTTTGAAAAATACTTATTTTACCCGAAAAATTTATTTTGTTCTTATACCATGTTTTAGAAATGTGTAAGATGAATAATAATGTTATAAAATTCAAAATTTAGTTAATACTATTCATAACGGCTAGTTCATGACAATATTATAATAATATAACATTGTTTATTAAAACCCGGTATTGCGTACAACACACGCTATCGAGGAAGGTCACGATTGCGTGTAATGCAAGCCAAGTCAGGGTTGCGTGTTGTGAAAGAATCCTTCGTTGTTTCGTATAACAGAATCCAACCATATTTCATTTATACATTTAATATATATATATATATACTCAATGTTGCGTAGAATAACTATTATCAAAATTTTGTGTAACACGGTCCAAGAATAGTGTTGCGTATACTGCAAGCTAATACGGTGTTGCGTATACCGCAAGGTAATCTTGGTGTAGAATACAACAAAAGACATTAATGAAATTAAAATAATATTTTTCATAAAATCTCAGGGTGTTACATTCTACCCCCCTTAAAATGAATTTCTCCCTCGAAATTCGTCGGGGTTATAAATGGTTTATTATTCGAAAGTTTCTTTAATAGAAACCCACATCGTAAAAAAGAATACCAAAACTTGGCTTTAAAAACTAAAGTATGAAATGTAACGATTATCCAAATAAACTAATCACTGGGTTTCACATAGGTGAAAATATGGATATGGAAGAGAAATCTAACCATCATGTTCTGATGGAGAGTGGTAGAGAACATGGCTATGGAAAAGCCAGTAATCACAAATCCATAGATTTGTGATGATATAAGGTACCATCTGATTCATCAGGTATAAGATCACTAGGACAACATTTTTGGTTTTCAAGATCATTTCCCTAAAGTTGAAAATTCTCTTAGAATAAATACTTAATTTATTTTGGTACAATCTCACTGTTTTTCGTGCCTTGAACAATTTCCACTTCATCTCTTAAATAAATGAAGTTGAATTTGTTATTCGTGAAGTGCTAGCAGATCATGTGATAGAATGACGGGTCATTCCATATGTCTCAAACAAAAGGTTAGCAAAAATTATATACATAAGTCGATCTATAGTGAGATTAATCATATATGGTTCCTAAAATAGACTTATACTTCATATATCATACTGCTTAATATAATAAAACTAGTTTCTACTAAACAGGGACTTCATGTAGGCCAGTGGTAGGCGATAAAGGCCAGTCGCACTTCGGTTGTGGGTTCGATTCCTACAGCCTTGTCTGAAGCGATGGGCTGTCGCCCGTCCTGCAGGTTGTCCTTTTTCTAAAACTACATTACTATAACATCCCATCAAAAAAACTTCTATCCTTAAACAATACTCACTTATGTCCAACATAATCCATTCCAATCTTTAGGCTTATCCCTAATACTGCAGTCCACTCTCATAACATAGTGAAAAAGATTACCAGAGATTTAACACCATCGTCGATCCCCATATATCATAAGTTATGTTTTTTTGGTCACATTCCAAACATTCAAAGTCCTTAATCATGTATTCTCTTGAATACCTTAGTGAAAACATGAATGCAGTTTAAAGTTAACACTTTTCACATACCAAAATCCTCAAAATTCTATATACTCAAACCATGATATCACTTAGTCCTTATATCAATCATGAGCTCATGAATACTATTAAACATTTCATTTTCTCGTTTTCCCTTCATTATGCGCATATTATCTTATTTCCAAAAAAAAATATCTCAATCACTTTGAATACCACATCAATAAATATTGCAATACTCAATGATACAACATTATTTTGGAATCCCATTACATAAACACTTAATCATTCCACCACATCGTTGTCATATTCAACATTGCCAATAGTGATCGCATGTGACTTCCCTTTGTCCTTTGCCTTCAGTGGTTGCTCATGTTGACCATCACTGACCCTTGGATTAGGGCATTTATTAGCATAATGCCCCATTTCCTTGCACTTGAAGCATTGAAGTGTCGGTGGTGCGTTCTCTGCAGTGTTTGCTTTATTCACATCATTAGAAACACTTTTTCCATTACTTCGACACTCAGCTGCTCGATGACCTTCTTTTCAACACTTAAAACATTTTCTAGTCCCTTTAAGACAATCTCCACCATGCTTCTTTCCACACTTTGTGCGTAAGGAAACATTAATCTTCTTTTCACCATTATTCTGAGATTTCTCCTTGAACTCCATCTTTCGTTTCTTGTCAAAACCATGAGATGGATATGTAACACCAACTTCCATTTCTACCTTGATAGCACAACGCACAATTTCTTCATAGCTACTGAAGTCTCTTATAGCTAATGCCCTTCGAAGACTTGGTTTTAAGCCACTGAAAAATCGATCAACTTTACTTTCAGGTTGGATGATAATGCCAGATGCATACCTTGCAAGTCTTGTAAAATTCGCTTCGTATATACCAACAGATTCATCATCCTTTTGCTTTAGTTCAAGAAACTCCTTCTCTATCTTTGTTCGAAGAATACGAGGGAAGTACTTGTTGAAAAATAAGTTCTTGAACTCGTCCCATTCCATGGACTCAATTTCATCTCTTTGCCTTGTATTCTTCATAAGATTCCACCATTGATCAGCTTCACCTTCCAAACGATATATTGCTAAGATGACTTTATCATGTTCAGAACATTGAAGAACTGAAAATATCTTTTCAGTGGTACTGATCCATTGTTCAGCAACAAGTGGATCAAAAGACCCACTGAAAGAAGGTGGACGTTGCCTCATGAAGGACTCAATAGAATATTGTTCCCTTCTCTGCTCATTTGGAAGTCCAGAATGATTCATAGCTTGTGTAAGTATAGCAATAAGATTTTGCACTCCATCTCCCATAACATTTGTTTGTTTAGGAGGACAATCATTGCATTGTCCATTGCATTGATCAACACGGTTCCTTTGGGTTCCAGCCATCGTCTAAAACCCAAAAAGAATAGTGTGAGAGGCAAAAATCATGCTAGGGAAAACAACATAATAAAGGGGGAGTACCTTCAATATCTAACATCTTAGGCTTAATTCTATGATCCTTAGCGTAATTCTAGTACTATAACCTATACGTATACTTAACCTTATGGACATCCCTAGACATACCTTAGAAATATCTCTAGGGATCTCACTAACGTTCTCACATCCTAGTTTCCAAAGGTTGACTAAACCTTTCCTCTGATACCAACTGTAGAGACCCGAATCTTGACGTACATGTACATTACATTACATTTGCGGAATACTTAGTACATAACAAAAAAACACACACACAAGGATCGTAATAGTTTAGTGTCTTTGGAAACTCATAATATAATCTTCTAATCGTGGTGAAAGATCTTCAAAATCTCCCATAAAGATCTTCATTTTTTTTATACCTAAAACCTTTCTTTATATCCTGGGGAAAAGAAAACATAAAAGGGTGAGCTCAAATGCTCAGTAAGGGTAAACAAAAGAAATATTAATCACATCATATACATAAGCACATAACTTTTGGAAATCTTAACCTGCAAAAGAGATCATAATTTCATAACATGGGGTAAATCATGGCAGTAAAATGTAATCACAATAATCATAACCTAGAACATGAAACTTTGTGGCATTCACACATAATCATAGAGAATCATTTCTTGTTAGTCAAGACTCATTGCCAAGACTATCTTGGTGGACAAAGTCCCTTTCTGAATCGAGTAACCCTCGTTTCAGTCCTGTTTCACTGAACCGGTATAACATACCGTTCCAGCCCTGTCTATCTCATGAGATATAAAATCTTTACTCAATGCATTGGAGGGAGATATAGGTCCCACCCATCTCATAATGATACCATTCTTATGTGTGCCACAAAATCATAAATCATACATCATTTCATAACCCATGTAATGACATCATAAAACAATTCATATACGATAAAGGAATTCATAAAAATAATTCCATCACAACATAATCAAATCAATGTAATAATAGGGATAAAAACATAACCCTTTATTATCTTAGATGGAAAATAATTTTGATAAAACACTTGAACTCCATTCTTGAGGAAAATATCCTTTTTTCTTCAAAAACATTTTTCCTTCCTTAACTTGTCATACAACTTTAAACTTAAAGAAGTTGATTAAAAATAAACTTGAAAACATGTAAAGGTTGCTTCTTGGAAATAATGTTTTAAAAATCCGTTCATTCTGTATAAGTTAAAAAAACATTCTTCTCGTACTTTTGTCGGAAAAGTCAAAAAAAGTACCTCGTACGAAAAACGACAAAAGATTCCTTTCATATCTTTTTCTAAAAACTCACCGAAGGGAAAAATTGGATTTAAAAAATTGTAGGTGGATGGAAATAATATTACATATTGAGGAAACAGGGATGTGGATGACAAAATACACCCCAGTAAATACCAAAGTATAAACAATCTTGGATAAAAAATGAGATTGTGATATTTCCCTTACCTTAGGTCCGATTTGCTTCGTATGTGTCCTAACCACCTGTATAATGATTTAAATAATTTCATTGACTTATTCCAGAATCATATTCATTGTTATTATATCATATATGGTCCACTTATGACTTTATATTACCCGTTCTTTTGTAAATTCATGTTAATGTAGCGTTTTGGGTAAAATCGTCTCATTTGTCGTTCATGTTTTTAACTTGTAATTATTCATATGATTACTTAGATCATGATTACTTAATTACAGAATATAAAACATGATTTATATATATATATATATTCAGAATATAAATATATAGTAAATCAGTAAATGGAAAGAAATACACCGTTCATGGAGACGGTAGTCCGTACGTACGCATGAACGCTGTTTTCGTTTCCTTATTGAATTGAATGGAATTAAGTAGATGAAATATATATAAATAATTCCAGTATCATTATTAGGTCATATATTTCATTAGTACTTATTATATATACTTTATAATCATTCATGAATGTCTAATCATTGAAAATGAATCTCATCGCGTCGTGGAGACGGTAGTCCGTACGTACGCACGAGCGATGATATTATTCCCATGGTCGTGGAATTGTGTTGAAGTGTATGTATACTATTTCAGTATAAATATCAATTTATAATAATCATATATAGTTACTCATTACACCATTATACCCATCCTTGTAAGGTGATGGTGGAAAATAGATTACACCACGGCGTGGAGACGGTATTCCGTACGTACGCACGCGCGGTGATTTCATTTTTCCGTAGGATGGATAGAAGGTGAATTAGGGTTGTTTCATATTTATAATAACATATCAGTATGTAAGTAATACTGATGTTATTACTTTATAATGAAACAACTAAATAAGAAGAAGTTGAAGAAGAAAGAAATTGAAAAGATCGGTAATGGATATTACCTCTTCTTTGGAACGCCTCTTTGAATCCTCCACTTAGGGAACTAAGATTGGTCTTTGAAGAAGACCAGGACCTCTAGGATTATTCTAGGGACGTGTAGAAGAGAAAATGGTAGGGGTTGGCCGAGCTTGAGTGCTCAAATTGGTGTGAGGAGGAGGGGGAGGAGGTGCCCTTTTATAAGGGAGGAGAGGGGCACCTTAGGAATATCTCAAAATATTATTTTATATTAAAGTCAAAATCGGTTTATAATGGTTCCAAATGGTCTTATTCCGAAGCTAAAGTGGTTATGGGTCGAAATAATATCAACCAATAGGATTTAGACATGTTTAGAGTATTATTTTAACCTTATCAATTAGATTTAACTCTAAGTTAAATAATTTAACTTTTACCGTGTCTTTTTGTTTTCTTACACTATATGGTTAATAAACTTAATATAACATGCCAAACGAACCCCAAATTGTTTATTATTAATATATATACCCTTATCTAAGTCATTTGGACGAACCATAGATTTTTAGGAATAAAATAACAGTTAATAATATAATATTTGATTTAAAAACTATTTTCTGTCAATTTTGACACTATTTGATATATGATTTTTGTGAAAGTCATAAAAGAATTATATGTTCTAACCAAGTTGATTAAATCAACACTAATATATCATAGTAACCTAGAAAATTAGTGGAATTCATAAAAAGTCTCAAATTACATTTATTTTGTGTTTATAAAATCAATTATGTCAATATTTCATTAATAAGATAATTACTACATCATCTTTGTGTCCTAATAAATGATAATTATTTAATCCCTAAAAATTCTAAATAAATTCCTATGATGTAGATAATTGTATTAGATTTCTGGAGACTATTCATGTACGAAGTTTCATGAAGTTTATCACTAGATTAAAATTATTATACTTATATAATTTAAGAAAGTGACATGTTGTCACATTCTTTGGTTTTAATAATAATTAAATTATTTTCATTGACAAAATTTAATTAAATGAATCTAATACGACCCTTAGGTTATATGGGTCGATTTTTAGTCATCCAATAGGATTTTGACATTTGTTAGGGTAATTTTAAAATATTATATTTACCCTTAATTACCCGATTTACCTTTAACTATGGTAAATAAAATTTACTGTAGTTACTATTCATAATTCCCAAAAATAAAAAGTAGCCTATTAACATAATTTGGACCCTCTGATTCCAAATATGTAATTCATTTATTAAAATTCAATACACAGAAGTTGCAGAAATTAAATTCAAATTAATCCCGTTGTCGAATAAAAACGGGTTTTTGTTTAAAACATTGCAAAAGATTGAATTGATTTAACCTACAAATTCAAGGTAAAATCAATTATAATGACATAAATTATATTAAATGGTAAAAATATATTATATTTATAATTTAAAACCATTCAATATTATAATTTTACCACATAAGATATTATGATGAAAAAAATTAAAATATAGCGTGTTTTTACTATTCATTAAAATGTGAAAGTTACCAGAATAATATGAAAAACTTATCCAAAGTAAATTTTTATTTCTTGATTACAAAGAATTATTTTATTTTGTCAAATTGAACTTATAAACATGTCATAAACCAGATTTAAAGTGGGTGCGCCATCAAAAGGCGGCAAAACTGCATTTTTTGAAAAATACTTATTTTACCCGAAAAATTTATTTTGTTCTTATACCATGTTCTAGAAATGTGTAAGATGAATAATAATGTTATAAAATTAAAAATTTAGTTAATACTATTCATAACTGCTAGTTCATGACAATATTATAATAATATAACATTGTTTATTAAAACCCGGTATTGCGTACAACACACGCTATCGAGGAAGGTCGCGATTGCGTGTAATTCAAGCCAAGTCAGGGTTGCGTGTTGTGAAAGAATCCTTCGTTGTTTCATATAACAGAATCCAACCATATTTTATTTATACATTTAATATATATATATATATACTCAATGTTGCGTAGAATAACTATTATCAAAATTGTGTGTAACACGGTCCAAGAATAGTGTTGCGTATACTACAAGCTAATACGGTGTTGCATATAGCGCAAGGTAATCTTGGTGTAGAATACAACAAAAGACATTAATGAAATTAAAATAATATTTTTCATAAAATCTCGGGGTGTTAGAGATACCCTATTCTTATTCTTATTCTAATGTTCATTTTTATACAATGTTTAGAGGGAATGTAATATTTCTTAGAATATTCCTATGATTATGATCCATGGTTCATGTTTATTATCTAATTAAACAACACATTTTCTCATGGTTTAATTAAGATTATATGAGATTGAATTTTGTTGTATATTGACTTATGAACAACTATTTGGTTACATGTTCTTTTTAATAAGATATTTCTACACTTTTCATGTTTCCTTATATTCCTATGATCTAACCCTTGATGAAATGATGATAATTTTAATATTACTAAGAGTTTAAGATCACCCTTTTCATATTTTTATTTTCCATGTCTTATGAAGATGGGTATATCTTATGAGAATTCTATGAAAGATTATAGTGAATAAAAATTATGTTGAAGTGCTCCATGTATGGTAAAATGAATTAATTTTAAATCTATTACAAAAAGAACTAAACCCTATATTATTGGTATTTTTTTGTTTTTGTGATATATAATATTTAACATATTTTAATGATGTAAAATGAAGATATATTTGGTATATGTCACATAAACATGGTATAAAGCCTATGTTTAATGTTTTTTCTAGAACCAAATCATGTTGTTAGGGACTGGGTAACTTTAGCTGGCAACATAATTGGGTGTAGTTATTTTTGAGCATTATATTTTTTATTTTTTGGGATTTGGATGACAGATGATTATAAAAAAAAATAAGAATATTTTTATGTATAGGATAACATTATGAAATTTAATTAATATATTCATCAGGGAGGTTTCCATGAAAATAATTCCCTATATGGATAACAGGTTTTGGATTAAACTGTTGAATAGATGAACCTATTAGTAATCAGCATGAAAAAGGCATGTTGAGTATCAGCACAATATTCACACAGTACTAGATGACCAGTTCTAGGACTATACACCTAGATAGACACTAACGACAAGTATTCTTTAGTGATTCAAATTATATTAATGAAATTTTATGAAAAACTTAAATGGAGTTTTAGATGGTCATATATATTAATCAGTTTTGAAAAAATAATAGGAATATGGAAATGGAAATCCTATGTTAAATTGAAGGATATATAGGTAGATATAATGATGTTGTAGTTGAACTGGAAGTATCACATGTTTAAAGGAAGGTATAATTTGAGCAATAAATTTACGATTGTGTTTTTATATTCATATGATCATTTACCTAATTTTATTAGATATTATAAAATATATTTATTTTTTAGTATTTTGTTTGTAATAGGTTCAAGAAAATGAATATTTGAAATGTATATCCCTATAATAACTTATAATTTATAAAGGGATCATATTTTGTCTAAATTGTTGAGATAATATAAAATCTCTATAAAATGCTATTATAAGGTAAATATTGATTCCCAGAGTATCTCATTTTTTTCTTTAATTTCATATTAGAATAAATATCTTGAAATTATTATGGATCCATTTGCTTCTTCAACTAAATGATAATTAAAATTTTGAGTATATAATTTATTTAATGGGGGAATGTATTACCCTTTGGTTTTAAAAAATATTTTTCTTTTGATTTTCATTATGTTTGAAAGTATTCTCTATACACAACACAAAACTAAAACTATATTTTTCAAATTAGAATAATATTGTTAAATAAGGAATAAGAGTAATAAAATATCTTCTAAATAAAAAATATTACACAACTAAAATTTCTTACACTTTGAGGATAAGTAATAAAGAATTAACATTAAAAAGGATTTTTGTTCATCAGAAATTTGTTTTAGAAGCGTACTATATTTTATTTTACCACATAAAAAATATTATTACATATAATATAATATATTAATATTATGTAAATTAGAAAATAATATTACATAACATTATTTAAATCAAAAAATATTTTTTATCAATAAAATGTTTTATATATTTTATAATTTTTTAAATAAAAATTTTAAAAATATGATAATTTAAATATTATAAAATTAAATTAATTTTTTAAGTAATAAATTAAATATTATCTTCTTTTAAAATTTTGACTGTTTTCTAAAAAACTTGATTTTTTATTGAATATTGAAAAATAATAATTCTGTAAATTCCTCTACGTTTATATTAGTGGAATAATACAAAAATGATTTAAAATTTATAAATAACTTTTATCATTAAAATATATATTTATAAATTATAATAAATCATTTCAAAATAAAATTTCATATTTAAAAAAACCATGTTTATCTTTTTTTGAAAAATATGTAATATTTTATATTAATAGAAATTTTTTTGACATGATTGATTTTACTATGTATCTATAAGGTGGAATAATGTTTTGGATTGAAAGTAAAGCCACATAAATCATATTTGAGTCATAATAAACCGATTAATTTCATTGAAACCAATAAAATTGATATTTCTAGCCAAAAAATTACTTTTATACTTTAAATTCAATTTTCTTAAAAATGGTTTTTCACATTTTGTGTTGAAATATTAAAATTAATTTTTTAACCCATAGAATTTTTATTTTTAGTTATTACCTCAACACTTAAAATTATTAGGTAAAAATTAGGTTATAAGAACCATTTTGATTTTAGAAATTAATAGTATATTTCTTATGTATAAATTAATTACCATTGTGAAACCCAAAAATGATACAGTGAAAAATATAAGAAGGAAAACTAAAAACATGTTAATAATCAGTGTCAAAATAATTATATAAGGATTTTGGACAATACCCCATCGCCAAACCATTACTTTTCATTATTTGATCCATTTAAAATTTTAATAGAGACATTACCCTTTATATTTTTACAAAAATTTCACTCATCACCTTTATAAAAGCATCCATCACTACCCAACGTCTCCTCAAATACTAAGCCTTGTTGATTTGAAAAAGATCACATCAAATAAATCTCCAGAAATCATTTAAAATTTTTATTTATATAGATTTATCAAAATATCACCTCTAAAATATTTAATCCATGTTTTAATAACTCTCTTTAAAGGAGTAATGTAAAATTCACAATTACTCCTTTTTCATTTATTTTCCTTTTTTTATTCCTATACATCTCATGAATCTAACTAAATTATATTAACATACTTACATAATCAACATAAGTGTATTTAATTTTATTATTTTTATAGCATAACCATTTTCTTACTCCTTACCAACCATTCTAAAAAGGACTCTTCCACTTGTGTTACATGCATACTAAAACCTATAGAAGGGACATGAACTGTTTTTTATAACCGCCTTAAATGGATGGTTTAAAAATGGGTATTTATGAAGTATGTATGATTTTTTAAAAATCTGTTTACATAGAAAATTTATTGACCAATTCCTATCTTATTTACATTCTATTTAAAATAAGAACAAAACACTAGATTGTGTGAGGGCTATTTTATCTAAATGGAAATAAATTTCATTTTTTAGAAAAAAATATTCTTCCTTATCCAAATATCATATATATGATTAACCAAATTATAAATTATAAAAATCATAATTATAGAATTTTAAAAATTATATTATTTTAATGAATTAATTTTCTTAACAATACTCACTTGTCGATTATAATATGTTGTTGTTTGGGTCAGTATAACCAGATACAAGAACATTTCTACAACATTAAATCATGGGTAAACAAGAAAATGTAATCACTTGTGATATTGATAAATAATAATAAATTATATATTTTTTATAATAATTCAAATTTCTTGCATGTTATTATGATTCCACCTCCCATTCATGAAAATTTCAAAATCAATCCCATCAATAACTTCATCACAACGAATCATAAACAAAATTCTTATTAAATTAAATTAGAACATTATAAATAATTACTAAACATATAATATATTACCTATAATGACAACATAATTATAAATTACTAATGATTAAATAAGAATCAATATTGTTATTATCAAACTAGTACATAAAAAATTTATAAATACCTGATGATGAAAATAACATATTACCAGCTAATATATTTTTATTAAATGATATTAAATGAGTATTATAAAATATAGTGTATACAAGTGACAAATGGGTAATAAGATAAAAAAAGATAAACCTAGTGTTATTTTTTTCAATGTTTACTTAAATCAATTACATCATTTAATTACTATGATTGGAAATTCATTTATCAAACAACAACATATGTCTTTAAACCAATATTCATAAGGGGATATGTCATGTTCCATATCTCACTAGGTGAATCATTTTATATATAATCTCATCAAACCTAACTTTGTGCCTCAGTCGAGGTAGTTTCATCCAATACAACCCTTAGGGGAAAAGAGCCTCAGTCTGACACCCTAACCTGTATATTCTAGGAGTGGGTTTTAGATCCTCATTAGAACATGACCCACGAGTGTAAAACCTCTAGTAAATAACCACATAATATCATACCACTTTCATATTCTTTATTAACCATTAATAACATAAAATATTTCTATCAACAACTGTCAATCAATACACATAACATTCACATGTCATAGTTTGAACAATGTAGTAACCATATTCATACTTTAACCCATTGATACATTCTCATTTACATTCCATAACAAATTTACTAATTCCCATTTACATACTTAATTAATTTAACACATTCACATTACATTATTTAACCCTTTCAAAATATTCCAAACCACCCCTTATGCCATGACAACGACTAGACATAGCTACCTAGAGCTTCATTTCACACCCAAGCTAACATGTAGATGCAATTATTGTGTGATTTATGGAATAATGATTTAATTAGAATCATATCATTTCAATTTACATGTTTATGATCCCTCACACCCCGTGGGGGTCCCTTAACCCTGCCAAACCAACCTCAATGCATCCCACTGGGACCATATAGGATCCAATTTAAAATTTTCACAATGAATTTACAAAATATCACTGAATTCATCAAATGCACACAAAGTAAGAACCAATGTACAACCACATACACATATGCCCAACATCAAGACTATGGGATATGACTTGTAGGAAAACTAAATTGATTCTGAAGATGAACACTCACTTAACCCTAGCATTTTACTTGAATTTGAAGACCCTTCAGAGAACCAACATATGATCATCTACAAAAAGTTTATTTTAGGGATTTAGAATAAGATAAACTACTACAAAATCTATAATAAAAAAATATAATGATGGTGGATGTTAGACACACCCAGTCCACTGTATCGCTACCATCAACAGCCCAAATAGCTTATAAATGATAGAGATTGATCCATGGGAATCATGGAGTGTTTTGGATCATCATTAATGCTATAGGAGGAATAAATGATGGAAATACCGTGTTAAAACATTTAATGTCTAAGAGATACAAGTGGTAGATTATCATTTTAAACGGTCACATGTTTTGGAAGCATGGTTTGAAAAACCATGTGCCCACAATGTACCAACCTTTATCCAAGAGGATCCTTGACTGCACAATTACTTGGACACCATGCATGGTTTAAAAAATAGTGCATGGACTATATGGGATGGATCAATCCATTATTTCATGGTTTTACCTCCATTCATTCATGGTTTTTTCAAACCATGCACCCCTCCTTCATACATGATTGGTTTAGGCACATTGTTACTTCTAACCATGTGAAAATCTTGAACCATGTATTGGATGTCCATTTATCCCTGTATTTTGTTTACCAAACCCCCAGGAAACCCTTAATACTCTGTATTCATCCAAAATAAATTCCTTTTATAAAATAAGGAGGCATAAAACTTGTAAACAAGAATGTATCTAATGAAAGTATGGGATCTTTCAACCTTACACCTTATAATGGAATGTCTTCTATATGCACTTCTAGGAACCAATAAACATTCCATGAAAAGATATCAGGCCACTGATCTTACACATATATCTCCCTCTCCCTTGTTTCCTGCTTAACATTACCATGGTTCCCCAAAACATTAACTAAGGGCATAGTCCTTCCACACAACATCTGTCACAATAATTTACTATATTACATAGATGTTCCTAGAGTGGTGCATCTTCCTCAAGCTCAACATCATCAACATCATTAAAGGAGAAGGGTCAAGGTGATACTATCAAAGATGTGTGTCATGGAAAACTACATAAATTTCATAAAACTGTTGTGGAAGAATCAATAAGTAGGCTACTGGTTCAATCCTCTCCACTATATAAAATTTCCCCACATTCCTGGGTTCCAACATTCCATGCTTTTAAATCCGACAATGACATATCCTTTGAAACACTCTGTGAAACACTCAATGACCACCATAAACTAAATGGGTCTACATTTTCGATTATAATATGATATATACCTACTCTATGCCATATCCATTCATTTTTAAAATTATCTGATCAATTTATGATGTCACCGGGCCAAGACTCGACCACAAGAAATCTGACACACCATTCTCAATCCAACAAAATGGTGATCTACATGGTATTCCATAGGGCTCCTTATTCAATTCAATCTAAATTGTCACCAGTAAACTATTTTTATAGTTGAAATAAATAAGAGAAAATAATTTTTTCCCGGTTTCCACTAAAATATAAAACACAATCCATCAACATGTCATCTAGTACCTAAATAGTATTATCTTACTACCCTTCCATATATATATGGAAATCTGTGCTAAAAATAACCTAAGTACCATATGTTGTCTATAATACCTTCCTGAAGTGTAAAGTGAAATTTGAATAATGATCAGTAACAATAGTTCATGAATCCCTGGGAAAACATACTATTTCTTGGATGTAAAACTCACAAAACATATAAATGGTAAAAGTATCTCAAATTAGCAATAAATGTTCCACCTTTGTCAAACAATCCTAAACTACACAAATCATATCATTCTTCTGAGCCATCCACATAATACCCCTTTCAAAATCCATTAACACATCATCCCATTTAAATTCGGGAATGAGAACCGACATAACTATCCATCTGGTCATTGATGCTCATCCTTCAATTGTTGATAGGAATAGCATCGCATAATGAAACCTATAAAATCTCTCTTTATCGAATGCCACCAATATTATCTACAAAGATAATGATACATATTTGTTAAAACTGAGTGCACTTCCCAATTCAATGCATGGGAATCACACAACAACCCATCGCACATAGAAGTTGACATGAAAACACGACCACGAATGTAAACGATCTCGTCATCCCCAACATCCCATTTAGATGGTGACTCCAAAAATTCAAGACATCCCCTCAAATCCAAGAAATCTATATTCTCACACTTCATCTATATGATTCATCTTAGAAGGGTGGAATCAATTGTCAAATATGTAGGGTCCACCTACCCATGTCCATCTTTCACCTATGAATTTATTGTAGAAAACAACACCTTCAACCTCTAATCATAAATAAATTCCTGAACCACCAGATTTTATGTCTTTTGACTCAAAGAATATACAAATATTTTTCCCATTCCTAGGGTGTATTCATGTATCAAATAAATTGAATTCATGTAATCAACCCATCTAAACTACTGAAAATTAAAATCATATTGAGTGAATATGTTTTTAAGAGTCTTATAACCGATATACAAAATAAAACACTCTTTCAACATGTGATTCTACCAACAATTTAAGGCATAAATCACCATTTACAATTCAAGATCACGGGTTGGGTGATTCCATTCATTCTTCTACATCTATCACGACACATATGACACAACCTAGTCATCCTTCACCTACACATCCCCATGTCCAACACTAGATTCATTAGAAAAAAGAAGTATTATTGTCACCCATCTTTGGTAGGATTATAATTAGTGCATAATTTAGCCACATCATTAACTCCTAGATGGAATTCTCACATTCCACAACCACTCAAACAAGGTTCCCTTCATAGTTAATCTATTATGTTGTTCTTTGAAATAGGAATAGTATTTGATGATCCTACGATAATATCTTGAAAACCCAAAAAACATTAAATGTCAAAAACAGTGTTGGGATACATTAATGATAAAATGACTTTCACTTTCTATGGGTCCCCTAACACACCTTCCTTATAAATGATGTTACCTAAGAAATTCACCTTGTCAATCCAACAAATGACACTTGGAAAGGTTGTCATATAGTATATGATTTTTTAGTTTATTCAAGATAATCTCATGATTTTTGGTATGATCATCATGAGTCTTAGAGTATAATAATTTCTCATCAACAAATAGAACTATAAACGGATTCAGGTACAGGTGATATATTTTGTTCATTAGGTTCGTAAACATTATTTCTTCATTGTTCAACCACAATGTAATCCCCATAAAGTCATATAAATCATACCTACTTATAAAGTAAGTCTAGGATATATCAAAAGGTATAACATATATCTAGTGATATCCGGATCTGAAATCAATATTAGAAAACAAAGAATTTCCCTTCATCTGGTAAAAATAACATCAATTCATTGAATTGTGTATCATTTTATCATTTCCTCTGATTCAACTTCCTATAATAGACACACAACTAGAAGGATACATCAAATTTTTAGGAAAACAATAATCTATATCCCCATCTTGATGTGCTCCGATGATTAAACACCTTGTTCTCCAACTTCTCCAACTATGTTTTTTGTTCCTGGAGTTTCTTCGGTTTTATTCTATAGAGCAGAATAGAATCATGTTCTTCTCTCACATGAAACTCTATTTTATACTCAAAATCACTCTAGGGTGTAATTACTAATCATTATTTTGGAAATTCATCCTAAAATTTACCCAACATAGGAGGAAAGAAAATTCTCTATACTCATCAATCATCAATCATAAGACAAGACACTTTGGTTGTAAGTTTACCCAACTACTAGCAGACCAGACATCCACGGCCGGATCAGAAATCCCACTCTCCATAGTAAAAAAAAGTGTCCCCCTTAAAAGATTTGAATGATAACCTAAGTAGATAATATTAAATGTGGGCCTAGTATACCTGTAACACCCCGATCTTCCACGATACACTTCTCTTTCAATAATGCAATAGCTTGAGTTGTACGCAAGTTTGTGATTCTAACACACTGTGACTAATAAAAATTGCCATTATGAATAGTAATACCCACTTTTTGAAATTATATATAATTTATATTTCAAAATGGACTTCATTTTTGGATTCGGAATGTCGAAATTATCCTATGTCGAATTTTTTGTAATTTTCTGAGAACTTCCTAATTTTTATGAATAGTAAAAAATACTTACAAAAAACTTTTTTAATCAAAATAATTTATAGTGATAAATTATATTATTGAGTGGTTTTAAAGTATAATTATAATATATTTTTACCATTATATCCAATGGTGGTCATTAGAATTAATTTCATTTTGAAATTGGACATAAACAATTGTCAATCTTTTGATATATATTGTTTCTAAAAAACACGCTATTTGTTGTGACAACAGGAATTAATTATAAAATTAACTAATGCAACATATATGATTGGAATTTTTTAAAATAGACATCATTTTTGAATTCGGAATATCAATTATTGCTTAGGGTGAAATTTTGGCATTGTTCTGAAAAACTTCAATTTTTGATGAATAGTGAAACCACTAAGTGGTAGTTAAATAACTGATTTTTCATTTAAATGAAATATTACCACTTCTGTGATTTTATTTTCAAAAATCCGACATACATGGTTTTCATTAGGAAGTAAAATGTGGTTTAATGGGATTAAAATAATTTTTTGGTGAATAGTAACTTTTAAGTTTAATTAATCGCGATTAAAGGTAATTAGTGAAATTTAAGGTAAAAATGATATTATAAAAATATTAAAATACCTTTACACTTATCCTACCCCTATCGGATGAGTAATGTCCGACCAAGAAAATCCATGGGTCAACTTGGGGACCCCATGGAGCCACATTGGTAGGAAAATGACATTAAAAACTTTTTATTTAATGTTAAAATAAAAATGTCACAAACAAGAGTTATTTTACTAAAACAATTTTTAAATGGGGTTTTACAAGTCATATTTTTGACTATAAATATTAATTAGAAAGATAAAAGGATTTCCTACATAATTATATTTTTTTTATAATTTTTAGACATTAAACAAATTAAATTATTTATGACACCATGATGATGCAGCGATTACCTCATTAATTAAAGATTTTAATAAAATGGAAGGATAATGTAAAATCTAAGCCTTAAATTTGTCCAAAGCCTATTTTATGAGAATATTTCGAACCCTTATCACCTTATCCTCGAATTATATAAGTTTGGGACATTTAGAATCCGAAAACCATTGTATAATAAAGTAACATTTCATTACTTTCCAAGAGTACCCCTCCTCTCCTCTTATAAAAGGCCCCCACCTCTACCACCTCATTCACACTTTCAAGCCATTTGTCTCAGCCAAACTCTGACCAAATACTCTCTCAACTTCCCTCCCTTACTCATATAATCCTCACTTTTTTCATAAGTCTTCCCAAGGAAGCATTTGGCTCAAATCAAAAAGAGTTACCCGATTTTAAGGTAATGTCTTCTCTAATGTTTATTTGTGTTATTTTGCTTCTCCAACCCCTTAAACTATTTTTATTCCTTTCTTTTGTAACAACAACAGTATCTAAAATATACTAGGATGTTTTTATGATAATTATTTGGTTTACACTTACACACACATTCATCTAATGGTTAATGATCATACTGTTTCTGTGGGTGGTGAAATACTGCCTCACGAAACGATGATTGTTCAATATTTTTTTAAAACCTCTAATGGAGGCCATTTTGATGAAACTATTTTAATATATTATATATATATATTATGTTTATGTTTTCCTTATGCTTATGTATTTCTCATTTGTGTCATACTTTATGATTTCCATTATGGTTAAACACTATAATTTCATTTTAGAAAGTGCGGACTACCGCCCCCTCAAAGTGATTTGAATTGTTAATGCCATATGTGGGATGTATAAAGGATGGAGTAAATGGTATTATAAATTATATTATATTGGAATTATATTATACCTTTATATAATTATAACTTCATCCCATTAAATACAAAATATAAATGAATGTAGCGTTCATGCGTACGTACCGCTTACCGTCTCCATGAACGATGCATTTCATTTCTTACCTCTAAATGTTAGGTTTTATTATAAATGCAAGTATACACTGGATATATATGATATATATTATATCTACATCATGAATATAATTCTGGATATAATTTATATTTCACCACATGAAGAAATTGTAATTATAAGAAGTTTATTTTTGACTCAAGTACCATAGATCGACAAAATGACAACTATTAACATAAATAATTACAGAATGTTCATAACATGGTAATAAGTGATATAAAAGAAATAATGAACATGAAAAATATTCTTAAGAAAATAGAAATTAACTCTAGTTTATTATTCAGGAGGATAAATAACGGTTGAGTCAAGACAGGATGCAAGGTAAGGGAACTTCTTAACCCAATTTCCATTCTTTGGGTTTATCTCCTACATTCAAATTATGTCATGATATTATTATGTCCTATCTTGTATTTCTACTTTCTTTATGTGTACTTATAGTGAATACACATAATAGATCTATTTTATTTAAAAAAATTATCTTTTTAAGGGACTTCGTCTCAATCACCATTCATTGAGGCATATTTTGTTTTATACACAAATTTCTTTTATACGGTGTATAAACCCCTCTGACTTTTACATTTATTCAAAAAGAATATTTTTATATGAATAATTTTACTAAATGACAAAAAGTAATTTTTTTCTTGTCGTACGTATGTGGCAACAATGACTTCTCTGCCGCCGTGACCATTATTTGAGTTTCTGCTTTCACTACAAGCCATAACTTTTTTTAAAAAAGAAAAATAAATACCATGTTTTATTTTTCATTAATTTTGGTATTGATAATGGTTTTTATCAAAAATTGTTTAAGGGTCTTAATATATGAAAATCCAGTGCAAATGTATATGTATTTAATGCAAGCTTAAAAATGTTTTTAGAAAACACAACTCTCGAGTGCGGAAGACAGAAAGGGATTGGGTATGGACCCATCATGGCCTTTAATTAGTCGAGCAGTCTCAGAATTATTTATTTTGTTTTCAGAAGCTTGCATAATGTTTTCAGAAAAACACTGGAGTGTATTTGAGGAATTTTAAACATAAGTATATTCTAATAAAATTGAATCGGTAGGTATCATGAGACAAACTAGTGTCTTGGCACGAGGCCTTAACAAAATCTTATTTGTGGTCTTGGCACGAGGCCTTGGATACGTGGTTATGATAGTCTGGAATTATGCATTCCATCATTATGAAAGTGGTTATTGATATTCCATGTGAATATTCGACCAGTAGAATATCCATGTGAGTAAGTAAATAGCATTATTTCATTTTACTTTTTCTATATTATGCTAAAGTTCAAGTGTAAAAGGCTTTTGTTTTAGTTATACATTGCCTTAAATGTTAATGTTTGTTTATGAAAGCTTCCGCTATATTGTTATCCTTACTAAGCATCTGAGCTCACCCCTTTCAGTGTATTAATTTTTCTAGGATGTGAAGAAGTATATTATGAATGATCTGTAGGGATAATATAAGGGAATATAAAGAGAAGATGTTGTAGTTTTGTATTACTTTATGATGTAATGTAAGACTTGTGAATGTATATAGTGTTTCCAAGGCTTCTAAACTAATCGGTCTATCGAGACTTGATCTTTTGTGATCATGTTAATGTTACGAAGTAATGCACCGACTCTGGGTAGCTGGGGTCGGGGCGTTACAGTTGGTATCAGAGGCTGTTTAGTACTATCATTGGAAGCTAGATTTAGATTAACTCTGAGTAGAGCACATAGCCCAAAGATAGACTTTGAGGATTAGTATAGAAAAACTTCCTAGAATTTTGGTATTATATAGATGTTGTGAGTTTTCTGAGAAATACATCCTTGTCTAGATACAAGCAGGTAGAGGCAGCTCTGGCACAGATGCACCTAGGGGTAAAACCCGAAAACACCGCTTTAAGATAGACTCGAACGGGAACTGGTGCAGGACAACGGGCCTTGCTGCACTCTTGGTTACGATGCTCCCAGGGGATATGCTTAGGATAATTCTCATTTTCTTTACTAACCACTATGAAGGGTTATGAGTATATACTTCCTCAAAGAAAAAATTTGTCTGATTATGGATTATATCCATAAACCATTCAACTTACATTAATTATTTTACATGTTTGGAATTATTCATTTCAATTCATAAACTAACCTAGTTTATGCCATTGTATAGAAATGGTGCCCAGTGGAAGGATTGTGAACTCCATCAATACGTATTATCCAAAGCGTAAGAAGGATCATATCTTTCACGGTATTAAGCCAACATTTAGAAGGGAAATAATATCCCATGTGTTCTCAACATATGAAGAAATAGTATCATGTGTTAATAAGATAAGTAATGAATTCTATGAGTCTTATGGCTTTGAAGGGAAGAAAGATAAGAAAAGGATAGAAGATAGAATCATGGAAAAAGGGACGTGGGAAAAGAAGAATTTTCCAATATGTGATAATTGTGGGAAGAAACACCTTGGAACTTGCCTGAAGGGAATGGGAGTTTGTAATAAGTGTGGAGAAAAAGGACACCAAGTGTGTGACTGCAGGGGTAAGAAAATGGTTTCCAATGTACAATGCTTCATCTGCAAGGAGTGGGGACACTACGCAAACCAATGTCCAAATCATCAAAGTGTGCCCCAAATGATGTTATTGGATAATAATCAAGTTATGATACTACCACAGATGAGGAGGAATGATTAGAGTTCTTATGTTGTTATTAAATAATTTTTTAATTTGAGTGTTGTATCAATGATGTACTGGTTATAATAATTATGGAGTATATAAGGATTGTACGACAGTACTATTTCATCAAGGACTTCAGATTTTGTGTGGAACCAAGAAAAGTGACTCCAGAGTAGGTTAAATTTTTGGAAAATATATGGTTGAGAGAAAGATAAACCATAATATGGTTCTGATACCGAGATAGTGATTTTGGAATAAGACATGATTGATTTGGATAAATTATATTTGATATTCTTTCCTTGAAACTTATTGATGATTTGTATACATTTTTGGACTGGAGGAGTATATCTATTATTCTATAAGGAATAAGGGATCATGGTAATTCAGGATGTTGTAGTGTTTTAAAAGAATACATGATGAAGGTGTTCACGTGTTGTTACACGGAAAAAAAGTGGATCGTCATTCTGTTTACCTTCCTCATAAAATTTGGACTATGAGTTGGACAGAAGTATTTTGGATAATTATAATGGTTGGAATGGATTAAGTTGAACCTTGGATAGTAATGTTTAAGGTTAAAACATTTCTGAATATTATTTTTGGAATATTATAATAGTTTTAGAAAAAGTACAACCTTCAGGTTGGTCAATAACCCGTCGCTTCGAACAAAGCTGCAGGAATCGAACCCACAACCATATTGCGACAGGCCTTTATAACCTAAAACTAGTATACAGGAAGTCCCTAGTTATTACAAAATAGTTTTCGTAATCTAAATGGTATGTTTTAATATTTAGAACCTTATAAAATTAGGATAAATAGAATATTTTTGAGTTCTGTTACCATTTGGAGTGAAAGATGGGTTTTTGGTAAAAATTTATGAAAGTCTAGGCGACAAGTAAGTATATTTCCTTACATTCTTAGTAAATCTCTTAAATAAATTCCTCAACTTTATGAAAGGTAACTTAAAACAAAAATGTTGTCGGTTAACTTATCCAACTGGGGATTCAATGATCGTTTAACCAATCACAAGTTTGTGATTTTCTTATTGTTAACTTTCTCCTAATCCTGTTTTCCACAACTCTCCATCAGACCTTGTTGGTTTGTTTTTCTTCCATATCCATATTTTCATATAATCCTAGTATGGGCTATCTCATGTGACCTTTGTACCTCTCTTTCTTTCTTTTAATGTTATATTTTTATTAACCTTATTTCCGATGTGGGTTTTCCACAAAGGTATTTTATATTTTCAACCTTTTATTTTCAAAGAAAAATTTCAAATTGTGAGGATGCAATTTATTGAAGGAGGGGAGAATGTAACACCCCAAGCTTCCACGATACGCTTCTCTTTCAATAATGAAATAGCTTGCGTTGTACGCAAGTTCGAGATTTTAACACACCGCGACTAATCAAAATAGCCATTATGAATAGTAATACCCACTTTTTGAAATTATATATATTTTATATTTTAAAATGGACTTCATTTTTGGATTCTGAATGTCGAAATTAGCCTATGTTGAATTTTTTGTAATTTTCTGAGAACTTCCAAATTTTTATGAATAGTGAAAAATACTTAAAAAAAACTTTTTTAATCAAAATAATTTATAGTGATAAATTATACTATTTATTGGTTTTAAAGTATAATTAGAATATATTTTTACCATTATATCCAATGGTGGTCATTAGAATTTATTTCACTTTGAAATTGGACATAAACAATTGTCAATCTTTTGATATATATAGTTTCTAAAAAACACGCTATTTGTTGTGACAGTGGGAATTAATTATAAAATAAACTAATGAAACATATATGTTTGTAATTTTGTAAAATATACATCATTTTTGAATTCAGAATATCAATTTTATCTTAGGGTGAAATTTTGGCATTGTTCTGAAAAACTTCAATTTTTGATGAATAGTGAAACCACTAAGTGGTAGTTAAATAACTGATTTTTCATTTAAATGAAATATTAACACTTCTGTGATTTGATTTTCAAAAATCTGACATACATGGTTGTCATTAGGAAGTAAAATTTGGTTTAATGGGATTAAAATAATTTTTATGGTGAATTGTAACTTTTAAATTTAATTAATCACGATTAAAGGTAATTAGTGAAATTTGAGGTAAAAATGATATTATAAAAATATTAAATTACCTTTACACTTGTCCTAACCCTATTGGATGATTCATGGCCGACCAATACAATCCATGTGTCCACATGGGGACCCCAAGGAGCAACTTTGGTAGGAAAATGACATTAAGAACTTTTTATTTAATGTTAAAATAAAAATGTCACAAACAAGAGTTGTTTTACTAAAAGAATTTTTAAATGGGGTTATACAAGACATATTTTTGAATATAAATATTCATTAGAAATATAAAAGGATTTCCTAAAAAATGATATTTTTTCTTAATTTTTAGACATTAAATAAATTCAATTATTTATGACACCATGATGATGCAACGATTACCTCATTAATTAATGATTTTAATAAAATGGAAGGATAATGTAAAATCTAAGAATTAAACTTATCCAAAGCCTATTGGATGAGAATATTTCGAACCCTTATCACCTTATCCGAGAATTATATAAGTGTGGGACCTTTAGAATCCTAAAACCATTGTATAATAAAGAAACATTTCATTACTTTCCAAGAGTACCCCTCCTCTCCTCTTATAAAAGGCCCCCACCTCTACCACATCATTCACACTTTCAAGCCATTTGTCTCGGCCAATCACCTCCCAAATACTCTCTAAACTTCCCTCCCTTACTCATAGAATCCTCACTTTTGGCAGAAGTCTTCCCAAGGAATCCTTTGGCTCAAATCAAAAAGAGTTACTCGATTTTAAGGTAATGTCTTCTCTAATGTTGTTTTGTTTTATTTTGCTTCTCCAACCCCTTAAACTCTTTTTATTCCTTTCTTTTGTGACAACACAAGTATCTAAAATATACTATGATTTTGTTATGATAATTATTTGGTTTACACTTACACACACCTTCGTCTAATGGTTAAAGAACATACTGTTTCTGTGGGTGGCGAAATACTGCCTCACGAAACGATGATTGTTCAATATTCTTTTAACACCTCTAATGGTGGCCATTTTTATGACACTATTTTCATATATTATATATATATATATTATGTTTATGTTTTCCTTATGCTTCTTTATTTCTCATTTTTGGCATAATTTATGATTTCCATTATGGGTAAACGCGATAATTTTATTTTAGGAAGTGCGGACTACCGCCCCCTCAAAGTGATTTGAATCGTTAATGCCATATGTGGGATGTATAAAAGATGGAATAAATGGTATTATACATTATATTATATTGGAATTATATTATACCTTTATATAATTATAACTTCATCCCATTGAATATGAAATATAAATGAAAGTAGCGTTCATGCGCACGTACGGCTTACCGTCTCCATGAACGGTGCATTTCATTTCTTACCTCTAAATGTTATTTAATATTATAAATGCATGTATAAACTAGATATATATGTTATATATTATATCTACATCATGAATATAATTATGGATATAATGGATATTTCACCACATTAACAACTTGTAATTATAAGAAGTTTATTTTTGACTCAAGTACCAAAGATCGACAAAATGATAGTTATTAACATAAATAATTACACAATGTTCATAACATGGTAATAAGTGATATAAAAGAAATAATTAACATGAAAAATATTCTTAAGAAAATATAAATTAACTCCAGTTTATTATTCAGGAGGTTAATGAACGGTCGAGTCAAGACAGGACGTAAGGTAAGGGAACTTCTTAACCCAATTTCCATTCTTTGGGTTAATCTCCGACTTTCAAATTATGTCATGATATTATTATGTCCAATCTGGTATTTCTACTTTCTTTATGTGTACATATAGTGAATACACATAATAGATCTATTTTATTTAAAAAAATGATCTTTTTAAGGTACTTCCTCTCAATCACCATTCATTGAGGCATATTTTGTTTTATACACAAATTTCTATTATACGGTGTATAAACCCCTTTTACTTTTACATTTATTCAAAAGGAATATTTTTATACGAAGAATTTTACTAAACAACAAAAAGTAATGTTTTTCTTGTCGTACGTATGTTGCGACGACGACTTCTCCACCGCCGTGACCATTATTTGCGTTTTTGCTTCCACTACAAGCCATGACTTTTTTTAAAAAAGAAAAATAAATACCATGTTTTATTTTTCATTAATTTTGGTATTGAAAATAGTTTGTATCAAACAATTTTTAAGGGTCTTAATATATGAAAATCCAATGCAAATGTATATTTATTTAATGCAAGCTTAAAAATGTTTTCAGAAAACAAAACTCTCGAGTGCCGAAGATAGGAAGGGATTCGGCATGGACCCATTATTGATATTTCATGTGAATATTCGACCAGTATAATATCCATGTGAGTAAGTAAATGGCATTATTTCATTTTACTTTTTTCATATTATGCTAAAGTTAAAGTTTAAAAGGCATTTGTTTTAGTTATACATTGCCTTAAATGTTAATGTTTGTTTATGAAAGCTTCCGCTATATTTTTATCCTTACTGAGAATCTGAGCTCACCCCTTTCAAGGTTTTAATTTTTCCAGGATGTGAAGAAGTATATTATGAATGATCTGCAGGGATAATATAAGGGAATATGAAGAGAAGTTGTTGTAGTTTTGTTTTACTTTATGATGTAATGTAAGACTTGTGAATGTATCTAGTGTTTCCAAGGATACTAAACTAATCGGTCTTTCGAGACTTGATCTTTTGTGATCATTCCAATGTTACGAAGTAATGCACTGACTCTGGGTAGCTGGGGTCGGGGCGTTACAATACCTCTATCCTATCCATTCCAGAAATCAAAAGAAAACCCAAAATATCAAATACAAACAACTCCCAACTAAAACTATACCCACCAACCTCAAGGGAGCACCCTATACATTGAAAGATACATTCTTCTATGACCACCAATGATGAATCAAATAATTTGACCGAGCTTATACGTTCCACCCTTAATACCAACACATTAAAAAATATGGTAGATATAAAATAATTTGACGAACCTATATGAAATAAAGCACTAGAAAGTGTGGAGGATTCATGAATCGTATATCGAACTATCGATGGCTTGGCCACACAACCTCCCGATGCTGGGTGAACTGCATGAAGTTGACATGTACCTCTTCTCTAGGATCTGTTTTGAGTTCCTAGACCTACATTAACCTAAGAGGCTGTTTTCTTTTCTAAAAACTCTATCAACTACATCTCTGGAAGAAACATTCAATGTGGTGATTCCTACCATTAAAAGCCACTCCATTAGATAACCCAACTAAAATTCATATCAACCACCATAAGTAATCATCAGATTCCTTCTTCAAATAAGGTCTTGATACACAACTCTAGAATCCCAATTTAATAGGAATATATTAACTTGGTATTTGATCTCATTTATCTTTTCATTCAAGAAACAACTCAACATAGCTACCTCAATCCCACCCTCTTGAGATAAAGTTGGATTTTGTTTTACCGAAAACTCCCTAGTGAGCCGAAACATACTCATCACAACCCACCTAGGGTCACATTCCATCATTTTACTAGAACTAATGAAGTTATCATGGAACTTATCCTCTCCCCAGTGACCCATGATCATCGGGTTTTCTAAAGCCGCTTCTGGAAGAGAATTTTCAAAGACATGAACTTCTCTCCCAACTGTCACAACATATCATGATGGTATCTTTCTATAAGTCCAAACACACATCTCAGAACACATAACACAAAACATATATAAATTACACAAAATAATTCTCTCCTCTATCCATAAACAACCCATTTATCATACAATATCCCAACACCTACCACCACACCACCATCACTACCCTTAACCTTCTATATAGTGGGTTATGGTCAATATGGTTAAAACAACTCACTCAACCATGGGAATTTTCATAAAACATTATTTTTAACCATTCTCAAATAAAAAAATTATTCATTCTATTTTAGATACCCTTAAATATTAAAAACTTATCACCACCAAAGCATTAACTAATTTATCACTTTTCATTAAGCACTATTGTTTAACCAATCATTCACATTATTTCCATTTACCCATTTGAATCATATTTATTAGACACTGCATCTTTTTAATTTTCAAGCAAATTGAATTGAATTCTATCCTTGAGGTCCCACAAACACACCTCATGTGTGCCTATCATGATGAAATCCATATGTATCCTTAGGTTCCTAAAATTATGAATGAATACACAACCTTGTTGAATTTTATCCACGAGAAAAAATATCATAATTTGGTCACATCACACAAAACTTCCATCACCCAATGGTGATATATCATTCAATTGTAACAACAAACATCATGAACAATAATCTTGTTGTATGAACTTGGGTTTTTACCCCTACATGGGTTATCCAATACAAATAATGACATCTTTTCCAGGACCCAACACCTTCTAATATCCTATATAACAACCAAAAATAGTAATACCATAGAAAAAACCACTCTAACACCAATTTTTAACAACCCTAACCCATATAAAACTACTCCAGTGCCCCGATTCGGGCAAAAATAGGACCTCAGGCATCACACCCAATTTGTTAGAGGTTTTTTACAAGTAGTCAAGCTCAGATAGATCGTGTTTGGAGACTAAAAACTCAATATAATAGTAATACAAAATAGATAAATGTGAAATGTTAAAGCAATAAAAAATTAAATAACCATCAAATGATAATCATGCATTAGAAAATATTTCCCAAAATTGGTTACCAGCCCAAGACCATACAATAAATATGTTATTCCACATCATACAAAACAAAGTGTAAGGAAAACCAAAAATTAATACAAACTAAAAACTCCGAAATATAGAACTGGAAACCGTGTCAAGTCCCCTCATATATTCACATCCCATTCCCAATTCAACACTCAATCATATGGACCATTCCCTTGTCCATTCCAAAAACAATAATTTCTTCTCAGGTACCCAATGGTAGCCTATGTAGGGATTGAGGGCAACTCAGTAGCACAACATCAAAGGTTTCTAAATAAATATCTAGTCAAAATAGAGAGTGTATTCAAGTTCTAAAATAGTACCATGATTAGCAAAAGATAAATGATTTTCCATTAATTAACAATGATTACATATTTCATTTATATAATCTAATACATGGGTTAGGCAATTAATTTATCATAGAATGACCTATGTCGGTCAACCACTATGCCTAATGGGATAAGTAATCCTCCTTATCTTGCTAGGAAATCATTTTATAGAAAATACCATCACACCTACCTTGGAGCCTCAGTCGAGGTAGTATCATCCCATGCTACCATTAGCAGCATATATCCTTAGATCGAATCCCCAAACCATGGATTCAAATGTTCAGGATTAGGTCCTCAATCCAACCAGAACCATGGGCATAAAACCTCATTTCAATACCCCACAAACTAAAAATCGATGATCACATGATTTTTTTAGCATTAATCAAATAAACTATTTCAATCAACCATAGTTAGCCAATACAAATAACATTTTCATTTCTAGTTTTGTCAATATAGTAACATTATTCAAGACTAAACCAATTATCGCGTTCTCATATAAATTATTCAACTCATTTAATTTTATCCATTACAACACTTAATTCATTTAACACATTCCCATTAATTCATTTAACCCTTTCCCAATATTCCAAAAAACTCCATATGGCATGCCATCAACTAGACACAACTACCTTGAGTTTCATTTCATACCCAAGATAACATGTCGATTCATTTACTATGGTATCTATATCAAAATGATTTAATATTATACTTAGCATTACAATTTACATATTCAAGATGAGGTACACTCTTTTGGTATCCCTTTACATAGCCTGAACAACCACAACACATCCCATGGGGATCATGAGGGGTCCAATTAAACATTTACTCACCCAATTTACAAAATCTCACAAATGAAATAAAATTCACAACAATGAATCACCATGTCACAAAAAAACACATAAAACAATTATCAAGTCTATGTGATATGACTGGTAGACTACATACATCAATTTTAATGATGAATGATCTCGTAACCTTTTCAGTTGACTTGTATTTGAACACCCATTAGATATTTAAACTAGGATCCACTAGAAAAATTTATTTTTTTGGGATTTGAAAGAAGATGATCAACTACAAAATCCCTAATACTAAAAGAGAATGATGAAGATTTTTATACTCACTCTGAGCTCTGATTCACAACCAAGGGTTCTCTAAATGTCTTAGAAATGAAATAGATTTATCCTCTGAATCTTGTGGTATTCTTCTTTTCACTAGGATACTGGAGAAATAAATGAACGAAAAATTGAGTTAGAACATTTATGGTCTGATAAAGAAAGTGTTAAACTCTCAGTTTTAAAGGGGAACACATTTTAGTTGCATGGTTTCCCAACTGTGCACCACACTCTGTCAATGAGGAGGCTAGGATGGATAATTACACAGGAACCCACACAGTTTTAAACTCTATGATCAGACCATGTGGGATGGCTCTTTCATAGCCTATATGGTGTTCTTCCCCCTTAAATGGTTTTTTCAAACCGTGCACCCCTCCTCCATGCATACACAACTTGGTTGCACATTTACAACTTACCATTCGCCCATCATGCAACTTGAACTGGATGGACATTTCAACCCTCCTATTGTGTCTTGAACCCTAGATACACCCCCAAGACTCATTACATATTCAAGAAACAATTCCTCTAAGCAAATTTTTTTCCTTAACCCAAAACATAAATATGAATGTACATCATGAATGTCTGGGTTCTTACATTTATCACACTTTTAATGATATATATTTCAATGAATGTATATTTAAAATATTAAAAAAGATTTGGCATTCATGTTCTTTTACAAAAAATCATCTCCACATTTTATATATAGAACCATTAAATATTCTTTAAGGATATGTTGTCATCATTTCTATGGAAGAAGTGTTTTATGAAGGTTTTTATGTTTTCTTCTAGAAATATATTTTTTTAAAGTATTTCTTAATTTCATATCCTTATTTAAATATTATGAAATTTTTTGTAAATCACTTATTCATGGTTTCATATACATTTTAATTAGATGATCAAACTCTTATAGAATTATGTTTTATTTATCACCATTTAAATTAGTCTATGAAATGATTCATTTAGTTGATTTAATGTTGGTGTCAGTTGACCTAATAATTAATTTTTGTTATATATAACATTTGGAAATGATATGGTAAACACTTTATATGAATTTTATCTCAATAATATTATCGATTGTTAATTTTAAATAGTTAACATATTTATTTTTTCGATTATTGAAATCATATTCAGCTATTAATGCATTGGTAATTTTTTATATCTCATGAGATAATGTATCATGGATCTTCATGGATATTCTAGAAAATTAAAGAGTGTCCCTTCCTATATATAATCACAAAAAATGTTTTTTCCTTGGATATTGTCATCAAATGATGATATTGTCTTATAATTTTGTTTTCAATGTTATTTATTAATCTATGTTTCAATGGATTATTACATTTAATTTTTATATTCATATGATTATTACCCTTGGTTCATGAATATAATATCATGAATTCACCACCCATTTTAAAGGTTATATATTTGTTCATTTATTATTGAATGTCCTTAAATCATTATAATTGGAAAAATGTTGTTATTTCATGTTCGTTTTTATATGTTGTATCCCTAATTGATCTTTTTTCTTAAATAATTAAAGTCTATACATTGATAAAATTTTGATAAGTTTTCTATTAGCATGAATTTGAGCACAACCCATTCATATTATTCAATTTTCAAGGTTATG
Organism: Viscum album; assembly: GCA_963277665.1. NCBI lineage: Eukaryota > Viridiplantae > Streptophyta > Magnoliopsida > Santalales > Viscaceae > Viscum > Viscum album. Next base: position 2,132,292,867 of record OY728127.1, on the reverse strand, counting down.
GTGATGAATATAACATATGGGAAATCTAAAAGAGAGTCTATTATTGCTTAATTATTTTGAAGAGTTCTCATGTATGGTAAAATTTATTTTCTTATAAAGATATATCTAAAATACATTAATTATTATAATCTTGGGATTGTTTTATTATTGTGAAAGTTAAGGGTTAATATAGAAATTATGTAAACTAAATATATTTTTATCTCGGATCATCTTAATTGTTTTTTATTTAATACAATGTGCAATAAATTATTTAATTACACTAGATCCATGAGTGTGGGTTTGGGAACCTCAACATGACCCTCATGAATATTTATCTAATTCAGTAAACAAATTAAATACTTATGAAACTAAGGAACATGTGAAACATGTTTCCCCATCATGGATCTATTATTTCATATAAATTCATTATGTTTAGATTCGATGACATTATTCAAAGGGTTTTTAATCAAATTTGAGTATCCAAATATGAAAAAAAATCAAAATTACTTGAGAAGAGATAGATTAGGGACTCCAAAATAGATTATAAATTCACAAAAATTCATAAATTCTAGATTTCCATTCGTGCCTAACCACTAATAGGGATATTTTAAAATAGAGACTTGTGGTGGGTCACCCCATCATTTAAGGAACTCTCTAATATTACAAGAACAATGATTATGGTCTCTAAAGAAACTAATATGAACTTCCCACCATCAAAAATCTAAGTGGGGACCAATGATATATCCATTAGGTGGAACATAAATTATGACACCTAAATATTAAATCATTCTCCTAATATACACAATATAAGGAAATTCCAAAAGACAATTCAATATAAGCTAACAATAATAAGGAAATAAGTAGACTAGTAAATGAATGAAATGGAAGAAAACGGTTCTGATATAATCCGTTGGACTAAAATAGAATGAAATGAAAAATTTATTCCTCTCTAGAGAAGTGAAATCAAAATATGTACACAAATATTTTATAGATTCTTCAAACATCACCATGTCATAACCCATAATTTGTCAATGGTTCTGAGGGAAACCAACTCCACCATTGTGGCTTTACCATACATATCTTCAAACATTGATCTTATATATGAGGGTACTCTAGAAAAAGGAATCATATAACCACAATTTAATATGGGATACAGTCTTAAAAAATTACACATCATAAACCTCGATGAAAAAAAACTCTCAGTAGCCTCCCTGAACCACTAAAAAACCTGAATAGAATATATATTTTCTAAATATAAGGGATAAAATTGTCCCAAAAAACAACTCCACTTGAGTCTTGATATATTCAAAAACCAATTGAAAAAAACATACATATCTAGGATCATTCATCAAATTATTACTTCATAATAATGATGTTCTATAATTATTCATAACATTTATGATGGAATTATTTTAATAAATAATGTTTATAAGTCATATAATAAAAATAAATAGAGTATATTATGGAGCCCAATTATATCAAAACATGAGAGTGTTGAAATCCCAACAGATTTCTAAAACTATTCGCCAAAACCACATTCAATTGAAACATTTAATTTTAAAATAACATGAATATATCAGAAAATGCTTTTATAACTCTTAATTAAAATTTTAAAAAATGAAATATAAGTTTAAAACTATTTTTAGACATTAAAAATTTCTTATTGAAGCCCAATTTTTATAATTTTTAAATATTTAAATACATTATTTAAAACCACAATAAATCTTTTCTAAATCAAACCAAATCACAACAATATAATACTTAAAAAAATTCCATACCTAATGGAAGAAAATAATAAATATTCTATAATGCATAGTGGTTGTTCAAAGATTAACCACCCAATATGATAAAATATGTTTCACCCATGTTATTACCACAGAAAGTTTCTTAGAAACGTATGTGTAGGCTCCACATGGGTTGTTTGGCCTCATAATCTAACTATTCACCTCTAGTTTCACACTTATTTGTTTCCTCAATAATGAAAAATCACAATTAAACTAAAAAAGGAAAATAATACACAAAAATACCCCAAATGAATCCGATAAAAAATTACTATAATTATAAGTGATGTCAATTCAAATAGAAATCCATTATAATAATCACAATAAATCTCCAAATCAAAACTCAATCCATAAAATCCCTTGGTAACTCATGTTTCATCATGGATGATTGATATTAGGTGCCAAGCCATGACTTTCCTCACATGGTCTGATGATCATATCACATATTTAGTAAAAATTATGAATAGTAAGTGTTCTTCAGTATCATATTCCATCATAGGAACCTTGGATCTAACAATAGTTTTTGGAACTAATCTAGGTTTCCAATCCAGTAGAAATCTTATTTGGTTAGTGGTTAGGCCAGAGGTACAATCTTGATCCCTTAGGATTGGTGAAATTTTCTATGAAATTATAAAATACCAAGTGGTATTGTTTTATCCCAAAAACAATATTTATAATGATGTTTAAATTTTACTAAAAGTTCTATATAATACATTAATAAATTTTTATACACTTGGGGAAAAAAGGAACATCCTCAAAAAGAAAGTAAATTACAGACAAAAAATCTCCCATTCCTCTAACAACCTCATGAGAAACAACCCTATCTATTCAATATTGATGACTATATATACATAAAACCCACCCATAAAAGAATAGATGAAAACAAGGATGGTAATTGTTTCGAATCATCTAATGAATGAAGTATATAACATACCCAAATCTAGATCCCCATGTGACCCATTTCAATTATCCATCCATAATCTTGGAAAGACACACTAGGATATGTATAATGTATGATTCCATGATGTTTGCCTATTAATAATTGAATAATAAGCCTATAACATCCACTTGTTGTATTGACATTGAGTGGTGTAGGTGGTGTGTACTCTAAACATCCTAGTATGATTTCATAGATATAGACATGAAATATATTTTTTAAAAAATCCATATGTGGTAATTTGAAATATATTAAATTTACAAATAATATTTCATCACTTTTATAAAAAACTATTTGGAAAACACATTAATAATTTTACTTTTATATCTAATCAATTCTTCAATCCAAACGAGTGATTTTTTCACATGAATTTCATTCTAAAGAGTACCATTTGAAATTATTTTCCAAATTAAATTTTATTTTAAAGAAAAATTATAAGAAAAACTCCAACCATAAAAAATAATAAAATGAATAAATATTCGAAATTAAAATAGTTAGTAAATGGATGATAAACAAACATGCCCAAGAAGTCATAAGAAAAGTAATGAAATTACTAAAATGGTTAAAGTGAGAAGGGATAATAATTATTTTATGGACCTAGCCATAAACATTACATAATCTTTAATTATGTTAATAATTTACAATGATAAACTTTTTCGGTTTAAGGATTTAGAGAATTAGTTCATAACATATACATAACAAATTGAATATTAAAAGTAAACACTTCTACTCACTATCCAATTTTTTTCATAAAACTAAAACTCTAAAAAACAAGAATTATTTTCTTAATATAAATCTTCTTGAATTATTACATTTTCTTACCCTTACTTATACCCTGTAAAAAACATTTCAAAAACCTCGGTTGAGCAAAATAAAATGAGTAAGAGTTACAAAATAAAGAAAGAGAATATTAGTCCATAAATAAATTTAAAACATAAGTTCTTTGACATCAATCACAAAATAATAATATTTATGAATAACACATATAAATAATAAATCATAATGGTAACTTGTGGCATCCATAACATACATACATTGTATATTTTGCAGCTACATAGGGAGTTACATTTGGAATATCCATCATGGTATATTCTCTAAATCTCTTGGGATAAACATTAATGTTTACCTACATCACGTCACAAAATTAATTGGAGATCTATCTTGGGCTCAGAAAACCTAGGATTATCATGGAACCACCCGTATGTGTAAACAATTCCCAAAAACAATAAGATAATCATAACATATGAACATGAATTAAGGAATAATAACATTTCCGCATTGCAAACACAATTTAACATTTCAAAATATTAACATAATCAACAGCTTCTCAAAACCATTTTCAATACCAAAATGTATAAAACGAGTATATATTATTTATTTTCCTTTTAAAAACATTACATATTGTTATGGGAGGCAAATATCAAAAAGTTCTCGTGGGGGCAGAAAGGTTATTGTAACTACGTATGTTAAAAAGAAACATTATTTTTTTCATTTAGTAAAACACTTCCTAGAGAAAATATTCCATTCGAATGAAATTAAAATTAAAATGGGGTTATGCAATGTATAAAGGTAATTCATGTATAAATCAAAGTCTGCATCAATTAAGGGTGATTGATATGAAGTCCCTTACCACTTTAGAAAATACATGAATAAAAATAATTAAAAAATACCATTAAAAGAAACATATAATATCATGATAATAAGAGGATTAATGATCAAATATGTTAAAAGATATTATATAAAAATTATAGGGTAATAAAGGTTCAAAATATCAAGATATTCCTCAATTAAAAGATATTGATACATATTCCCATACAAAGATTGTATCAATGAAATAAGAATTTATCAATGGGGTGATTATGTGTAGAAATAGTATATCCAAAAAAAGAAGTTTAAATTACAAAATTTATAATAAAAAAGATATTACACACATAATAATGGCATAAATAATCAACAAAGTATGTGTAAAACCGAATGAGAGGAAATTGTGTTTAGAAATTCCCATACGAATATTCGGTAGTCGAACGACGTCACATAAAAATTTCGATAATGAGTTGATGATAGATTAAAGGGTATAACAGAACATGGAAATAAAATTTACAGAATTATGGATATTGAATAATTTATCCCAACATAAGAAAATGTATATTAAAATACATAACATAAAATAAGTCTTTAACTAAAATAATTGGGTGAAATGTTCCCTTACCGTGTGTTTGACTTGTCTTGTTCGTTTCTTACCTCCAAAAATAATAAAAATAAGATATTTCTTCATGAATTAGAACCTTAATCAAGTTTATTATTCTTTTTATATCACTTATTACCATGCTATAACAATCATACTATTATTCATGTTTATATCAGTCTTTTTTTGATATTCGGTTCCTGAGTCAAAAACGAACTTGTTATAATTACAAATTGTCCATGTCGTCAAAATTCTATTATCTCCAGATTTTTATTCATGATTTAAATATCATACATATCATATATATATATGTATTTAGATCCATTTTATATGTATCTATAATATTCCATAACATTTGGATATAAGAAAAATAAATGCATCGTTCATGCAGACGGTAAGTCGTATGCACGCATGAACGCTACTTTCATTCCTTTTTTTCAATTTTAAATGAATAAACACTAAATGATAAGTAGGTATATTATAATTCCAGTATAATATATTTTTTATATATGTTACATAAGTTCATTAATTAAATCCTTTATTTGTTCCATGTATAGGGTGAACGAGTCATATCAATTTGAGGGGGCGGTAGTCCGCACTTCCGCAAATGAAATTATCATATTTATAAAACAAGAAGAGCATAAAGATATGTTATAAATTATAATTAAATAATAATAGAGATAAAATAAATATCATATATATCATATATAATTATAGTTCCACCATAATGGACACCATGAGAGGTAGAAGGATATAATTGAACAATCATTGTTTCATGAGCCTGTAGTTCGCCGCCCACAAAAATAGTATGTTTTAATCCATTAGATTGTGGTGTGTGTAAGTGTAGTTCTAATGAAATTAAAAAAAAATACCTAGTATATTCAGGATAATATTTTTTCTATGTATTCAAAGAAAAATAATTTAATAGGGATTGAAGAAGTAGAATATTGGAACGAAATTTTATAGAAGACGCTACCTCTAAAAATGTGTAAATCTCATTGATTTGATCCAAAGGGATTTCTAGAATTTTCTTATTCCTAGGAAATGATTTTAGGAAGAATTGGGGGATTTCTGTAGCTTCTTGTATAATGTTTTGGATGATAAAAGGTGCTTGATAGGTGTGTGATATGGGTTAGAGGTAGTGGCCTTTTATAAGAGGAAGGAGGGGCTCTTTAGTAATGCTTGAAAGTATAGTTTTATTATACTATTATTTTCAGTTTAAAAATGTCCAAAACTCATTATATTATAATATAAGATGAATATAAGTCGAAATAAAATCATCCAATAAGTATTGGACATTCTTTGGATATTTTTTAATCCTTATCTATTCTATTTAACCCTTTTTTACTCTTACCATTTTATCAATAATTTAACACATTGAGATACAAAATAGTTACCAGAACATGAAAAATATCAAAATAAAGTGTCACTAATAATTTTTTTTACTTATGATATGTATTTTTCTAAATAATATTTTTTTTAAGTTTTATAATATTTAATAAAATATTTTATATTTTAAAATATGAATTATGTCAATTTTGTCATTGTTAATATCATGACTTTTTTAAAATACATAGAAAACCTGATTGATTCTAACAAACATCATTAATACAAATATTAACTGTACCTAGAATCAAAAAAATTCTTGGATTACGTCAAAATAACAAAATTATATTTATTTTAACATTTATAATATCATTTATTTGAATCTTGTATTAATGAAATAGTCACTGCATCACCATTATGTCATAATTAAATTTATTTATGTAATGTCTAAAATTTATAAATCAAATACCATGATGTATTAAATATTTTAATATTTATAATGGCTACTTATAGTTGAAAATATAACTTATTTAACGCCATATAAAAATTGTTTTACTAAAAGATATATATTTATGTTACCTTTTCCTTAACATTAAATTATTTTTTATAAAATGTCATTTTCACTTAAAAGGTACTCTATGGTGGCCCAAAATCAAGCCAAAGATTCACATGGTTTTACATGTATTATAAAATAGGGTTATTACATGTGTTAGGGTAATTTATATTATTATAATATTAATTTTGTACCCTTATTTACTAGATTTTCCCTTTAACCTCGATAAATAAAATATTTACTGATATTTCTATTCATAAATTGTAAAAATGAAAAGTTATTTATTTATAGAATTTTGATCTAATTATTCCAAATATATAATCCATTTTTATAAATTAAAAACCCTGAAGTAGAAAAAATTAATTTAATATTAATTTCCGTTATCAAAACCAAAAAAATTTGTTTTTAAGAAGTAAAAACTACGAAAAGATTGACATGTGTTTATGTCAAATTTCAAATTTAAATTATTTTTAATGATAAAATTGGATTAAATGATAAAAATATAATCTAATTAAACTTTAAAACCAATTAAAAGGATAGTATAATAATATAAATAAATTTGATTAAAAGATAGTTTTGAATTAAAATGCATTATTCTTTACTATTCATTAAAAAATAATCATTATCAGAAAAAGAGAAAAATTTTAACCAAAGTAAATTTCAATGTACCGCTTCTAAGAAATAAGTTTATTTTGTCCAATGGAAAATAAAAAAGTAAAAAAATTAATATTTAAAAAGAGATCGCCATCAAAAGAAGATAAATTGACCTTTTAAAAAATATTAGAATATTACATTTTTAAAATCGGATTCAATCTTATATTAAGCTTATGAAATTTTTTGGATAAAAGTAAAAACATTTAACAAACATGTGTAATAATGTTTTAGTTAGTTATGTTTGTTCCCTCTAATACAATGTCTAGGTGTTAACTACTATTTAAAATAATAATATAATTATATTATTTTTATGTATAACTCAGTGTTGTGGGAAGAATAATATTTCAAAGAAACCCATTGTTGTGTGTTCAGTAAGCTATCAGACATAGCTTCCACTTGAAAGTAAAGCTAATATATAATTCACAAATATTAATAAATATGGATATTATATATATTTTATTTAGCTGGTTGGTTACATCCATCCCCATTTTGGAAATTGAATCCTCGTAATTTTAAAATTGGTCTTGATAACAACATTTAAAGTCCCACATCCGAAAAAGATACAATAAAACTATCACTTCAAAAGTAATAAAAAGTAGTAAAAAGGTCACATGAGATAACACATTCTAGGATTACATATTGGGAAACATGGATGTGGAAGATAAACTAAGTGTCATGTTCTGATGGAGAGCGATATAAAACATGATTAGGAGAATGTTAACAATAAGAACACCACAAACTTTTGAAGGGTAAAAATGTTATTGGTTTCCCATTATAAAAAGTAAACAGACAACATTTTTGTTTTAAGTTCTATTACATAAAGTTGGATAATTTATTTATGAGATTGACTAAGTACATGATGAAAAGTACTTAATTTTGAAGTAGTGTGTCATCTTTTAATAATTTTTTACCAAAAACTCATCTTTTCATCGAACGATGAGAATTCAAGATTACTTGGTCACAACTAAAGCGCTATAATAAACTTATAGAGAATCACATATTCCACAAAAGTTGAACTATATATTTCCCATGTCATTAGACATTATTCAAAAACAAAATGGTTAGAACATAATCAGATAATCCACCAAAAAGATAATATTTTATAATAATAAATAGTACTCTTAATCTCCAAAATTCATCAAATAGTACCCAAAGTTCAACAAACACTATTCAATACAAAATTTTCCATAAAATTATTCCAAAAAATCCAAAAAAGTTTTGAAACCCACAATTAAAAAGGATTTGATCACATAGTCATATACAAAAATCATAACATTTATCTCCAAATAACATCAGCTACTCTTAAAGTCTCATTCTGAAAAGTAATTAACATACTAACATATTCTATATGATAGGTTTATCATTTCCATAATCAACCCAAATCTCTATATGTCCACAATAAAAACAACTATTCATCCAAAATTAAATTATACCATTACTCCTCAATTGAAATCACAGAGTATTTTATTTTTATTAGGCATATATTGTTCCCAAAAGAGTGAACATCTTCTAAAATAACCTTTATCACTTAATCACCAAATCATTTTCCTATACTAAGGATATCTATTTAATAAAACCTAAGAACCAATGTAAACTTATTCTTGATCAATAAATTTCATTTATATAAAAGTATAAGTCATACAAACCAGGGACTTCACGTAGTCCAGTGGTGGGTGATAAATACCAATCACACCTTGGTTCTGGGATCGATTCCCATGGCATTGTCCGATGTGACGGGACGTCACATGGTCATCATGTTATCCTTTTTAAAAATTTATATATTTTTATAACTCTCCCAAAAATGAGATAAATTCATCAAAAATAACAATAACATATTTTAACCAAAAATGTTATCCCATACCTTGAATTTTCATCCCAAAAAGAAGTAACCTATAATTGCCTCAAATTCAAGGATCATATAAACCCAAATGGATCATTATAAATATATCCAGAAAAAAAAATAAAATTCTTCCTTGAATAAAATTTTCACATATTAAACATCAGGTTTACACATACTAGAAAAATTCTTCCAGAGTAATTCTATAATTAATACATTTAAACATATCATCATTCATAGATCCAAAATAACTCTTAAATTCATAAAATATAGACATCTTAATCATCAAACATTCTTCTTGATCCTTTATCCATGTTTTCCCATATAATTATTTTATACTTCTTTCGTACAAAAAATTCATTCATAATATGCAAAGATTCCAGTAATTTCAAAAACATGAGCTAAGAAATAATCCATTCCTTTTATAAGTCATTTTTAGTTTCCTCATCTTTAATTGTAGTTGAATTAGGCATTGGTAAACATATATTTTTATGGTCCAAATGATCTAATTACTGAACCATATTCATAGGAAAACTATTTGTGTAATTACCATGGACACTACAATTATATCATTCAATTGATCCTTTGGAAATAACTTCTTTCCCTTTCCTAGGGTCAGCTGAACACTTCCTTTTTTCATTATAGGTTATTTCTTTATGACCTTATTTACCACATCTATAGCATCTTCTCACCTCTTTGATTCATTTTCATAACTGTTTCAACCAAATCCTTGACACATAGGTTTTTGAATATACTTACCTTTATGATTATTACCTGAACATCCATAGGGATTTGTTTCTTGCATATACGATTCCATAATAAATCATCAAGGTTCAGATGCTCAATCATGACTCAATATAGTTGGTTGATAATAACCACAAGACTTTTCATTGCAACTCCCATTTCATTCGGATTCTTTTTCATAAAATTGTCAATTTTTCCTTTAGATACATTGTTACATTGGTGCATGTAAGATCCATCCATCTACTAAAACCAAAATGGTCAGTGTGAGTATATCAGTAAAATCATCATATACTATCTTATGAGGACTGTAAACACTATTATAACCTTATTCGTGTTATATTAAACTTATTCAACTTATTTAAAATAACTATGACTCTTAATCCTGTGTTAACCATTTTAGTTATGTCACTTATGCTTAAATAACACACTAACCTCTAAAGTTATCTAAACCTTCCTCTGAAACCAACTGTAATTACCTAGACTTATGCATTACATAATCTTGAATTAAGTTAATAATTCACAATGAGGGTGTTTTTAGGTTTAGTGAATTAGATAATTAGGTCATAACATATAAATAACAACATGAATATAACAACTAGACACTTCTAATAACTATACAATTTTCCAAAAAATCAAAACTCTAAAAAATATATATTTTCATTATATAAATCTTCATGAATTATTCATTTCTCTAATCCTTCCTTATACCAAGTGCAAACATTTCAAAAACCTGGGATGAGCGTAAAAATTTCAGTAAGGGTTATAAAATAATTGAAGAATATATTAGTCAATTAATGCATACAAAACATAAGCTCTTTACCCTAAAACAAAAAAAATCGTATTATTATGAATAAAACATTGAAATCATAAATCATAATGGTAATGTGTGGCATCCATAACATACTTATATTTTAGATTTCATAGCTACATATGGAGTTACATTTGGAATATCCATTATAGTATATTCCCTATATCTCTTAGGTGAAACATTAATGGTTACATCTATCACATTACCCAATGAATTGGGGAGCTATCTCAGGCTCATCTACCCTAGGATTATCAAGGAACCACCAGTATTCATAAACAATTCCCAATAATGATAACATAATCATAACACATGAACATTCATAAATGAAAGATAACATTTCCACATTGAAATCACAATTTATCATTTCAATATATTGACAGAATCAATACATTCTCAAAACCATTTGAAATACCAAAATACATAAAAAGAGTATATATTATATGTTTTCCTTTTAAAAAAATTACATAATTTTAAGGAATCCAAATATCAACTAATTCTTGCGAAGGACAAAAGGTCATTGTCACTACGTACTTTAAAAAGAAACATTATTTTTGTCATTTAGTAAAAGGATTTGTAGAGAAAAGATTCAATATAAATGAAATTAAAATTATAAGGGGGTTATAAATCATATAAAGTAAATTTGTGGGTAAATCAAAGTATTCCTCAATAAAAGGATATTTAGACGAAGTCCCTTACCACAAGAGAAAGTACATGATGAAAAATAATTAAAAAATAAAATTAAAAGAAACCAATAATATCATTAGAATAAAATTATTTGTGATATAATGTTTGAAAGGGTTTTATATAAACCTTATAGGATAATAGAGGTTCATATTATCATAATATGCGTCAATTAAATAAGATTTAAACATATTCCCTTGCAAAGATAGTATCAATGACGTAAGAATTTATCAAGGGGGTTATTATGTGTAGAAACAATATATCCACAAAAAAAGAAGTTAGAATTAAAAAATAAATAATAAAATAGTGATTCCATACATAATCTTGTCATAAATAATCAACGAAGTATATGTAAAACCTAATGAGAGGAAATTGTGATTGTAAATTCCTTTACGAAAATTTGACAGCCTAACGACATCACATAAAAATTCAGATAATGAGTTGATGGGGGATAAATGGGTCTATCATCACATGTAAATAAAATTTACATGAATAAATATATAGATTAATATATTTCAACAAAATAAAATTGAAATTAAATGACATACCATACAAAATCATTGACTAAAAGAATAGGGTGAAGGGTTCTTTTACCATAAGTCCGACTTGTCCTCCTCATTATTTACCTCCCTGAATAATAAACATAAGTTAATTATACTTGCTTCAGAAAATTTTTCAATTTTATTATTCCTTTTATATCACATATTACCTCTATTTAAAAATCATATAATTATTCACGTTCATATAGTTCATTTTTTCGATATTCGGTTCTTGATTAAAAAATGAACTTGATATAATTACAAATTGTCCATGTGGTCAAATGTCCAATATCTCCAGATTTTTATTCTTGATTTAAATATTATATATATCCAGTATATATTTATTTAGATCCTATATACATGTATTTATAATTTTCTATAAAATTTGAATATACGAAAATGTAATTCATCATTCATGGAGATGGTAAGCCGTACGTACGCATGAAGGCTACATTAATTTAATTTTTATCATTTTTAAATGAAAGAAAACTAAATTATTAATACGTATATTATAATAAAATAATATTTTATGTGTTGTATATGTTACATAAGTTCATTAATTCCATCCTTTATCTGTTCCATGTATACCTTAAATGAGTCATATCACTTTGAGGTGGTGGTATTCTGCACATCCTCAAATGAAATTATCATATTTATAAAACATTAAAAGAATAATATTATGTTTTAAATGATAATTACAAAAGCATAAAGATAAAATAAATATCATATATATCATATATATTTATAGTTCCATCATAATGGACACCATGATAGGAAGTAGGAGAAAATTGACCAATCATTCTTTCGTGAGGTAGTTGTTCACCATCCACAGAAATATTATGTTCTAAATTCATTAGACGAAGGTGTGTGTAATTGAAGATCGAATACTAAAAATAAAAACAAAATAGTATATTTTGGATTCTTTTGATTCTATTAAATCAAATAAAAATAATATAATAGTGATTGAAGAAGTAGAATAATGGAAAGGATTTTATAGAAGACGCTACCTCTTAAACATGTAACTCTCTTTGATTTGAGCCAAAAGGCTTTCTTGAATATATTTATTCCTAGGGGAAAATTTCTAGGAGTAATAGTAGGATGTTGGGAGATTATTGGAGTTGGTTTTGGATGATCTAAGTGGCTTGAGATGTGTGTGTTATGGGTTAGAGGTGGTGGCCTTTTATAAGGTGGAGGAGGGGCTCTTTAGGAATGTTTGAATGTATTTTTTTATTATAAAATGATTTTCTATTTCAAAACATCCAACAATCCTTAAATTAGATTATAATATGAATATAAGTATAAATAAAATCATCCAATAAGTTTTTTATATGTTTTGGATATTTTTTAATCCTTTCCTTTTTTATTTAATCTTTTTTTACTCTTACCATTTTATCATGCATTTAACACTTTGAGAAACAACATAGTTACCAAAACATGAAAAACATAGAAATAAAGATCAGTTATTAAAATTTGATTCTTATGATAACTATTTGGGTAAATCTTTTTTTTGTGTAATTTTATAATATTTAATAAAATATGTTATATTTTAAAATATAAATTATGTCAATTGTTACACTATTCATATCAGGAATTTTTAAAAATCCATAACAACCTGATGGATTCTAATAAACTTCATTAAAACAAAAATAACATGTCAATACTGTAACAAAAGTTTTTGGAAGACCTAAAAATAAAAAAATTACATTTCTTTTAACGTATATAATATCATTTATTTGAATCCTTTATTAATAAAGCAATCACTGCATCACCATTGTGTCATAATTAAATTTATTGGTTTTATGTCTAAAAACTATAAATAAAATACCTTGATGTAGGAAATCATTTTCTATTTCTATATACAATTTATAGTCTAAAATATCACTTATGTAACCCCATATAAAAATTGTTTTACTAAAATATATATGTTTATGAAACATTTTTCTTAACTTTAAATTAATTTTAATAAAATGTCATTTTCACTTACATGTGCCTCCATGGAGTCCCAAAATAAAGCCAATGACTAAAATGGTTGAAAATTTATCAAAGAATAGGGTTATGAATTGTGTTAGAGTAATTTATTATTATTATAATATTATTTTTTTAATCTTATTTACCAGATTTACCCTTTAATCGTGGTAAATAAAATATTTACTAAAGTGACTATTCATAATGTCTAAAAATAAAATGTACCTATTTAAAAAAATTTTACCTCTTCATTACTAATATGGAATCAATTGTTTTAAATACAAAACACAAAAGTTTCAGAAATTAATGTAAAATTAATTTCCATTGTTAAACCTAAAAAGCATGTTTTGAGAAGTAAAAACTACCAAAAGATTAACATGTGTTTATGACCAATTTCAATGTTAAATTACATTCGATGACCAAAATTATATTAGATGGTAAAAATATAATCAAATTAAACATTAAAACAAATTAAAAGGATTGTTAATCAAAAACAATTAGAATAAATGGTCATTTGGAATTAAAATCCAGTATTTTTCATTATTTTTCAAAAAGTGATCTTTTTGAGAAAAATACAAAAACATTTACCCAAAGTAAATTTTTATATACCTATATTAAATAATAAGTTTATATTGTTAAATGAGTCATAAAAATGTGACAAAAACTATATTTAAAAATATTTCTCCATTATAATGCGGTAAATTAATTTTTAAATAATATTCGAGCAGTTTATTTATAAAATCAGATTCATTATTATTTTAATCCAGTAATATTTATACGATAGAAGTAAAAAAATTAAACAAATATGTGTAATCATATTGTAGTTAGTTATATTAATTCCCTCTAATACAATTTCAAGGTGTTAACTACCTTCTAAAATAGTAATATTATTATATTATTTTTGGGTATAACTCAAAGTTGTGTGAAACATATGATTTCAAAAAAACTCATTGTGTCGTGTTGAGTACGTTATCATATATAGCATCACCTTGAATTTAAAATTAATATTTCATGATAAAATATTAATATATATAAAAATTCAATATTCTTTATTTACCTTGGAGGTTACAATTATGGTTACAATAAATTAAAGAGTGATAAAGGTAAAACACAGACATAAAATAATTTAAAACAAGCATCATGGGAAAATTACATTAAGTTCAATACATCTAGGAGATCCTAGAAATTTTATGCCTCTCTAGTGGTGAATTTTTGTTTTTATTCCATATCTATTGGCCGATGGGGAACCACATCTACTTCACTAGCCTTTCTAGAGTAAGGGAAACCTAATCCCATATATGATCTGCTACAAAAATAGCTATGGGTATACCATGGGGTTAAAATAAATGAAAACAACTAGTATTAATTATATCATTCCATAAACATTTGATGAGGAATTAAGGGATTCCATATAAAACATGACTCAAAATTAATTACCACTAGCCATATAAAAAGGATTATTAGACCTATATATGTCCCATGGAATATTCTTATTAATTTGAGATTAATACATTTATCATGATCTCCATTATAAAAATTTAATTCAATAATATTTAATTGTTATGAGTAATAATAATAATATTTATTATTGAAATAATATTAATAATACCATCCCTAGCTTCCTTTATAAAATAATAAATAGGCCTAATTTCTCAAACTAGTAATACCCATTTTTAAAACAATTTTAAATTCATGTTGAAATTTTATTCAAAAATCAAATTAATATTCCAAAACATACCTTTATTGATATACACATATACATATAAATATATACACATCTATCAATGCAAATATTCACATTTGCTCATGTGAATATGTTCAAATGAATATAAATATATATGTACACTTATAGAGACACAGATTCATACGAATCTAAGAACCATGCATTGTATAATAAATATTTATATTAGTCAAAATTTAATAAAATAAGAAAAAAATGAAAAAACATGTAAAATTTTCTCAAATATGGAACACTAGCCACTTTATCATTTTAAAACCATATACAAACAAGTTCAATTTTTAAAAATATCTACAAAAATACTAAAGCATAAAAATACAATACAAAAGTATATATAACCATTTTATTGGTAAAAAATATAACTATACATTATGTGTATATGTATAACTGAATAAGATCCATAGGAACCCATTTGGATTTAAATTATAATTTTTTAAAAAAATTGATTAATATATATTTCTATATCCATTTTAACTCAATTACATGTATAATTTGAGTAAAAATATGTTTTGAATACTCAAGAACACATGGAGTGTCAATGAAAAATAAAAAACATGGAATCAAAAACCTAGAATCAAGTGAATATGATAAGAAACCCCCAAATATGATGTAATATGGCTAAAGGAACCCGCTTCACATTATAGCATCAAGATTTATGATGGACTATAACCAAAAACCTATATATTAATAGACCAAAATATTGATTCTCTATGTGGGAGATGAAATAACAAGACTAAAAGAGAATAATTTGGAGTAGGAGGTGAGGAAACCCAATCCTCTGATGATTCTTCTCAATATAAGAGGGAGATAGGAATAGAGTAATAGGTAAAGGTAATGGGGTAATGTGAAGGGATCTCATCAGTTATCTATCAATAGTGATTGAGAGGATGGAGTGCGCTTGTATTTTTTAGGTTTAAAGGGAAAGGGTTTTTGTAAAAAATAATTTCATAGTTTCCTAGTAACATCATATGATTTCCCAAAATGTTATCTATATCATGTACTAGACATTTTCCCCTTCATCGAATTCATAGGTAACCCACATGGATTGGTTGTACCGTTCGAAATCCATGTTCCAACAATATGAAATAGATTTTCTGTTTGTTATTCCCCTAAAATATACTTATTTCATTGTTAACAATAGCTGTGGGTAAACAACAGGACATATACAAATTCATACAAAATAAAAAATCCTATAAATAAAAATACATGAGACTAAAGAATAAAAAAAAATACAAACTAATCTTTGACTATGATAACTCCCTATAGAAACCACATTCCACATAATAATGAATTCAAGTGACCCCACTGGGTCTCATCTGACATTTCCTAAGGGAGCCCTCTCAATTCCTTCTCCTGGAAGAATCTCCTCTACATCAAGACTCATATAGTCTCATCAGACTCATCTTGACTATAGCACACACTAAATGTTTATCCATCCTCATAAGTATGATTCAATAAGAAATAATAAATAAATAATTATAAATAATTATTTAATTTAAACATTGGGGTATAATCATCAAACAACTCATTGGGAAATTCTTTATTATTGAAATAGTAACCAGCCATACTTGAAAGGTCCATGGTGTATCCCTAACACCATAAATGAAAAATTTATTATCTTTATTCAACCAATCAACTATCAGTTTCAAATAATTTTGGAAGAACCAGTAATAAATGAATCATGTGAGATATATCTAATGAAATGATGAGTAATAATGTGTGATCATTATCTTTATACATCTACTCATCAATTTATGCCCCTACTCCTTTTCCCTCACCCGATTACACCATTTCTTGTAGAACTAGTAATGAAACCGTACTTGAAATATTTCAAATTAAAGAATAATCCAGGTAAAAAAAATGGAAGAAAACTGAGGGAGTATTTTACTTGGGATTTCCAAAAAATAAAATAAATCCCCCCCCCCCCTTCAAGGGTGTCTAATCAAGGGAGGTGAGGGGGGGGGGAGTTGACTGAAATGTCCATCCCATCATGCTTATTTCTCCTAAAATCCAAAAGGTTAATTATAAAAAATTATCAATATATCCCAAATAAAAAACTATGATAGCGGCCTCTTGTGGAATCTCTATAGGTTCCACAACATAAGACCTTCACTTGGGTCAGTCATGTGGAGAAACCCCTGGGGTTTGAAGTGTAAAGGATACCCCATGGCATCTATCTATGGAATGGAATTGGCTTCATGATATTACACACATCAAGGGGAAGATGAAGGAATACCTCATGGAAACATTTATCGGTATTCCCCCTAATGTTTTGAATATAGAATCCCTTGACCTAATATATTCTTTGGTGTGGCCATTGGTTTGTGGTGT
The DNA here is from genome assembly GCA_963277665.1 of Viscum album. Classification (NCBI taxonomy): domain Eukaryota; kingdom Viridiplantae; phylum Streptophyta; class Magnoliopsida; order Santalales; family Viscaceae; genus Viscum; species Viscum album. The sequence continues at coordinate 2,132,274,809 of OY728127.1, read as the reverse complement.
AACTCACCTTGGGCAATAACTTGTCCATATCCTTGTGTGTCCCTTCATAGAGATTCCTCGACACTATAGTATGGAGATTTACCTCATAACACGATCATAGTGTATCCCTTTACCATTAAACCATGTCATTATTAGTCACGATTCACCATGATGTTGCACCCTTTGTTTCCCCAAGCTCCCTACCTGAATCTGATATTTCAATTTTAAGGACACCCACACCATTTTTATTGCACTCCTATGTACCTAAATGACTAACCGAGCCTGTTTTGGCATCGAAAAACATAATTCAAATATGTTCCATAGATAATATTCTGAAATCAAACCAATATTCATGAAATTACCTCTGTGCTATGTAAGAACTCAAATTTATGATAAATTTCATATCTTGTAATAATGTGGTTCCTTACAAACATCCCACCATATGGTTTAATTCCCACAAAAAGCCTCAGTGGGACTCTATAAATTAAATTTAATGCATCTAATCTGTCAATTCACTACTTGTTCATTATATTCCATATCTGAATTCGGGACATGCTTAAAATGCACAACTACAATGACAATAACACATGATTTATCAAAATCTAAGCCACCATCACACCATCATTTCCAATAATGATATGGTACTTACTATACTCATATACCCTGATACACTATGGGTTTCTCAATCAACACATCATTTAGTTTATGGTGATCCCCACTATAATGATCTTTCGCAAAAATTGTTATTATATGTCATGGAACTACCAAACATAGAAATCACCAATGAAAACATAGTTCTAATGATATATCGACACACATGATTGGGGTTCCACATCACCATATCTATAAGGACCCATAAATTTCAAGGAAATTTTTTTCTTAATTTTTTTTGTAATATTATAAGAACGCAGTTTCTGACGGAACCTGATTCTGAGGCCCGGTGTGCCCAGAATCATTTTCCGAAGTTTGGCTCGGGTACGTTCAGTGAACGGACGAGCGGGTTTTTCTAACTTTTGAACTGGTGCCCGGAATCAAATTCTGAGGGCACCGATGAAATCACATTGCCGATATTCACTTAGAAACGCGTCTTCTGGAGTTGTGTTTGCTCAGGTGTGGTTTTTAATTTTCGGGCTTAAGGTTAAGAAATAAAATAATTTTACGACAACTTTATTATATTTCAATTAAGTCACTTGGAAGCCACTTGATGCCACTTAAAGACGGATTAAACTGAGTTGATCCGGATAGGATGCTATCCAGAAATATCCTACCCCCTTGGTAGGATATTTGCGAGGTGGGACCCACACAAGCCCCACCGTTTCTTTCCACTAAGTAACGCACCCACGAAAACCCGTCATTATGAAAGTCAACTGACGCGTTTTCTTAAATTCTTAACAGACCATTTAATTGGGCGGTTTATTTCGTAAATTAAATGAGTTGTTTCTTTCGTTGAATTAAATCAACAAATTAATGGGTCGTTACTTACCCCCCTTTTCGTGTGTAGGCATAATAATAAAACAAGACCAACCAAAATCTTTTGGAGGATTACTCGTTGAGAGTGGATCCTTAAACCTTCATCCTCCTTCGTGAAGAACGCGAAGAACGCGATGAATGCGAAGAATGCCGAACCTGGAAATCGACGACGCGACGCCGTGATCCGCGACGCCGACAACGTTCTTCTGCGACGTCTCTTCCTCCGCGACGGATCTTCGATCGGCTGCTTGAGGTAAGAGTCTCAGACCTTCTTTTTTTTAATCTCCTTCGTGGTTCTTAATCAAAACACGGATTTAATTAATTAAATTAAATCTGCTGTTTCATGGTGTGTTGAGTTCTCCAACTCAACTCTATGTTCCGCGACGACGCGACACCCTTCCGTGACGACGCGATGATCTCCACCTTCCGCGACGAGCAATTCAGCGAATAACGCTCACGCGCGACGACCAACAATGTAGGGATTTTATTTCCTGAATTGCCGGTTTTCCTGTGTTATTTCCGTTCAAGAATAAAGAACCCGGACATAAGAACAATTTTAATTTATTAAAATTGTTGAATTCATGTGTTGAATATTTTGTTTCTCCCGATGATTATCTCTAACACGAAGGGTGCGGGCCAAACGAACACGGCCGGACGACCATCCGTTGTTCTTCGTTTTTGTGTGGATTTGATGGGCACTGACAGAACGTGCCGCAACGGATGTTTGACGATCCCGCAGTGACGAACAGAACCCGGGAGGAGCAACGGCACAGACGAGAAGAAAATCGGGCCACCGGAGCGACTCCGGCGGCCCGCAGAAGCTGGAGGCGGCGGCGCCCGGCACGCCGCCGGACGAGACCGCCGCGGCACCGGCTGCGGCGGCGGCGCTCGCGGGACGCGGCTGAAGCCGCATCCGGCGCCAGGAAGACACCCCGCGGGTGCCCTGCGGGTGTCCCGCGGGTGTCACGCGGGGGGCGGCGGCTCCCCCCAGTGTCACCCGGGATGTGGCTTCAGCTGCGTCCGGTTGGCTGCCTGACACCCCGCGGGCGCCGCGGGGGTGTCACGCGGGGCGGCGGCTCCCCCCGCGTCGGGCCGCTCGGCCGCTCGGCCAAGCCGAGCTGGATTGGCCCTGGCCGAGCCAGACCAGTCCGACCGGGTCGGACCGGGTAGGACCGGGTCGGACCGGGTTCGGCCGACCCAGGGGGGTCGGGCCGGGTCAGCCCGGGCCCGGACCCCCCATCTTCGGACGGTCTTCGTTCAAATGCCTGTAACTTGAGCTATGGGCCTCCAAACGACTCACCGTCAGTGGCAACGCGATCCTTGGATCGAGACGGTCATTTCGGTATATCGCACTCAAGGTTTCAGAATACTTTGAGTTCGGCCGGGTTGGATCGTACACGAAACCAACTGGGCCTTCGGAGCGGAAACGCTCATATCTTGAGCTACGGACGTCCGATTGACGTGTCATCAGCTTTTTGGTTTTCCTCTTTGTGAGACGGATCATTTGGAATACTCCACCCGAGGTTTGGATGCAGGTGGAGTACGGTCGGGTTGGTTTTTCCTTAAAAAACCAACCGGGCCCCTGGGACGAAAGAGCCAATAACTCTCAGACCGGGCGTCCGATTGACGCGCCGTCTGCGACATTGAGTTCCTGTTGACGATATGGAACATTTGGATACATCATCTTTGGACTTTGTGTCAGTTGATGTATCAACCTCTCGGCTCGTGGAGCGGACCCTCCCGAACGAGCTTGTTGTGTGGGGGAACACTAGTGCTGGCTGCGACTGCTTCCTCGACAGCGACGACTGTACAGAGATCCTCCATGGACTCCGACGACGACCGTGCAGAGATCCTCAGTGGACTGCGGTGACGACTGTGCAGATATCCTCAGTGGACTGTGACGACTACTGCACTCAGCGATCCTGCGTGGATCAGTGCTACAGGTCCGGCATGGGCCCGGTCCTGTGTGGGCCCGATCCTGTGTGGGTCTGATCCTCTGTGGGTCAGCGCTCAGCGGTTCTGTGTGAGCCAGCGCCTACAGGTCCTACGTGGGCCCCGTCCTGTGTGGGCCTGATCCTGTGTGGGTCCGATCTTGTGTGGGTCACTGCGGGGGTTAGTTACCTATCGATCCTTCGTGGGTCCGACGACTTAGATGGATCAGTGATCATCTTTATCGTCATCCGAAGAAGTATACATGTGTGAGCTGAAATCTCTGTTTACTCTCCTTTATGAATTGTGTTGAGCTATCCTGTGTGGATTTACTGTTTACTCTCCCTTGTGGATTGTGTTGTGCTAACCTGTGTGGGTATACGTTTTTCTTTCTTGTGTGGACTGGGTTGTGCTTGGGCTCGGACGTTGGAGCCAAATGGGAATTGATGACTTAGGTATATGTATGAGCATATACCTAAGCCATGTCAGATGTTACTTCGTGATTGTATCTTTCCTTTTTGGATTATCCTTTGTGGATTTCGGGAGACCTTCGGGGGTCTCGGGGTCCCTAATGAGTTGCTTGTACTCACCCCTGCACGGGCTATGCCCGCACTACGTTGTGTTGGTTGCAGACGACGGACATCGCTGATCGTAGTGGAGGCGTGCGGAGCAGGACGGTAACTGGAGGTGGACCACTGGGCAGGACGTACTCGGAGCGGTCAGGTGGACCTGAGGGGCAGTGGAGGCCATATGTACCCACCCTTCAGGTGGGACTTCCAGAGGACGGCTCGAGGCTACAGTTTTTCCTTTCAGTTGTTTTTTTTCCTTTCAGTTGTACTTTATAGTTGGGCTTGTATTTCCGGCACCATTTACTTTCAGCACAGCTTGTACCGTTTTTACTTAGTGTTTACTTTTCCGCTTGCTTACTCGGTGGTGCTTGTTTAATTTTCAAAGGCAATTCCTTCCCTTTTTTTTGGGATTTACGCCTTGGTGCTAGTTGCCAGCCCCTGGCCTATGGAAGGTGGGCTTGGGGTAGTCATGGCACGGGCCCCGAGGACGGGTCGTGACAAATTGGTATCAGAGGTGGTCGGTTCTACTGCAGACTCTGATCTTTCTTCAATGTGAATCAATAATGTTTAGTGTATTGAGGGTGGTTATCAGTACAGGGAGTCCAGTGTTGGTGCGGCGGCCGACGTATCAGTACACCAGGACCCTGACTAATGATTTCCGACTTAATGCACGAAAACATTGATTGCATGTGTGTTTCATGTTTTCTTTGTGATTACTTGTGTCAGATCACCAGGTATACTGTTCTGACCGTGGCACACTTGTTTCGTTTTCAAGATGGCCCGATGACAGCAGCCAGCTAGGGTTCCGAGAGTAGAGCATGACGACATCCCACCGAGCGACAAGGCCTCAGTACAGGGCCCGTTGACCCCAGAGGCACCGACGGTACCATTGCCCACCGAGCCCCCAATGCTTCCAGCACTGGCAGATGACGATGCACGATGCCTCGGAGCTCGGCACGAGTTCCAGCGCTAGCGACCACCCAGGTTTCATGGGGAGACGGACCCCCAGGCTGCCGAGGACTGGCTGGAGGCAGTCGTCCGAGTTTTCAGGCTAGTGAGGACACGAGCAGACCTCATGGTGATCCTCGTGGCGAGCCTACTGCACGCAGCAGCAGGACGATGGTGGAGCTTGATGCTCCAGGTACACGATAGGGCCTACCTCATCAGGACGGACTTCGAGAGCCTCTTCCGACCAGAGTTCATCCCGGCCACCCTCCGTGCGGTGTGCATTCAAGAGCTTCTTCAGCTGCTGCAGGGCAGCTTGACGGTCGTTCAGTACGCGGCGAGGCCTACCGCAGGGCGGCAGGTGGTGGAGGCTTCAGAAGCAGGTAGCCGACGAATGACTCAGGGTTCCAGGCAGACCAGACCTTCTGGCAGGCGACCTCAGGACACTGGCTCAACAGTGCGGGGCACACAGCGCGGAGCCAGTCTTCCGAGAGGCAGGCAGTGCTACGAGTGCTGCAGGTAGGGCCACATGGCTCGTGACTGCCTGACCCGCCGTACTGAGGGGCAGTAGACAGTGGAGGGGCCACCCAGACAGAGGTAGAGGGTCGACCGTGGTGGTCCACAGGGAGGAGGCGGACGACGCAGAGGAGCTGGCCGAACAGCAGGTGGTGGGCGACGTTTTGAGGCTCTGCCACCACCACCACCCGAAGGCCCGCCCCGACCACAGGGAGCTGGCGGGCAGAGACAGGCACAGCTCCAGGCAGCTGAGGCCTATGACCACGGCGCGCCAGCGATGATTCGAGGTACGATCTGTGTCTATTCCACCTTTGCTGCAGTTCTTGTAGACATGAGAGTGAGTCACTCATTCATAGCCGCTGCCCTTGTTCGGAGCTCGGAGATTCCTACAGAGCCGTTGGCTCGATCGTTACGGCTAAAGGCTCTTATGGGAGCAGACTCGATGATTTCACACTGGTGCCGACAGTGTGAGCTTACTCTAGGAGGCGAGATCTTCGGCTGGGATCTTCTTGTTGCGACGTCGAGTCCTTACGATGTCATCTTGGGCATGGATTGGTTATCTACAGTCCATGCTCAGATTGACTGCTTTAGGCGCAAGGTGCGATGTGTGCGCACCGACAGGAGCAGGTTCACCTTCACCGGTGAGAAGGGATCCTTAGCAGCACAGGATGGACTCATGCAGAGGAGAGGACAGCCCATCACTCATCAGTTGGCTAGCCTCATCCTTGGAGCAGTTGACATGCGGAGTCCCAGTTTTCTTGCAGTGGTGGATCAGTATGCGGACATCTTCCCCGACGACGTTCCATGGCTACCTCCTCGCAGAGAGGTAGACTTTTACATTGATCTGTACCCCGGGACAGCCCCGATATCCACTCCAGCATATCGGATGGCCCCCGCTGAGCTTTGAGATCTGCTGGTACAGTTGGAGGACTTGCAGGGCAAGGGGTTCATCCGACCTAGCGTCTCACCCTGGGCTTCCCCGATTTTGTTCGCCAAGAAGGTGGACGGGAGCTTGCGACTATGTGTCGATTATCGTCGCCTGAACCAGGTGACTGTGAGGAACAAGTATCCGCTACCTAGGATTTATGACCTCTTTGATCAGCTCAAGGGAGCACGGTGGTTCTCGAAGATAGACCTCAGGTCAGGCTATCATCAGCTCAGAGTTCGAGACGAGGATCTGCAGAAGACAGCCTTCAGGTGTCGGTATGGCCACTATGAGTTCTTGGTTATGCCTTTCGGCGTAACCAACGCTCCAGCAGTGTTCATGAGCCTCATGAATAGGATCTTCCATCCATACCTCGATCGATTTGTCGTGGTCTTCATCGACGTCATTTTGGTGTACTCGACGACGGAGGAGGAGCATGCCTACCACATGCGGGTTGTACTAGACACACTCCGAGAGCACCATATTTATGGAAAGCTCTCGAAGTGCCAGTTCTGGTTACGTGAGGTCCACTTATTTGGGCACGTCATTTCTAAGGCAGGAGTTGTTGTGGATCCCGCGAAGATCGAGGCAGTGCTAACTTGGGAGCCACCCAGGAGCGTGACGGAGGTGCGGAGTTTCTTGGGTCTAGCTGGATACTATCGGAGATTTTTCCCGGACTTCTCTAGAGTTGCAGCGCCACTCTCAGCATTGAAAAAGAAGGGGAAACCCTCCGTGTGGTCAGACAGATGTCAGCAGAGCTTTCAAGAGCTGAGACAGAGATTGACCAGCGCACCTATCTTGAGGTTGCCTGAGGAGGGAGTTGGATACGTAGTCTACTGCGATGCATCAGGGACCGGACTCGGGTGTGTCCTAATGTAGGAGCGGGCCGTGATTACCTACGGATCACGTCAGTTGAGTCCACATGAGAAGAACTATGCTACCCATGACCTGGAGTTAGCAGTAGTGGTCTTCGCTCTGAAGACATGGCAGCACTATCTGATGGGCGAGCACTTTACAGTCTTTTCTGACCACCAGAGTCTCAGGTACATCTTTTCTCAGAAAGACCTGAACCTGAGACAGTGGTGATGGCTCGATTTCCTCCAGTACTATGACTTTCAGATAGTCTATACTCCTGGGAAGGGAAAGTGGTAGCTGATGCCCTCAGCAGGAGGACGGGCATCCAGCTATTTGAAGAGGCGACATAGCAGCTATCCGCTTTGCAGTTATCCTTCGTGGATAGAGACGGAGTAGCCTTACTTCAGTCTCTCACCGTCTCTCCTACACTTCTACAGCGGGTCAGAGAGGCACAGCGTGAGGACGCTGACTGTGAGACACGGCGTGTACAGACATCCTCGGGACAGGCACCTGATGATTTCTCCTTTGGAGCGGAGCACGACGTCCTTTTCAGAGGACGTACCTTGGTACCAGTCGCTTTACGAGAGGAGGTGCTGAGAGAGTTTCACACTTTTACTTTGGAGGTACATCCAGGAGTGGTGAAGATGTACCAGGACCTCAGACGACAGCACTGGTGGTCGGGCATGAAGAAGGTTGTGGCAGGGTTTGTTTCATGGTGCCTCACCTGCCAGCAGGTGAAGGCAGAGCATCAGGTACCAGCAGGCTTGGTACAGCCCTTGGAGGTCCCGGAGTGGAAGTGGGACAAGATATCTATGGACTTCGTGACTGGACTTCCATGCACTTCCAGAGGTCACGACTCCATTTGGGTGATTGTTGACCGACTCACCAAGTCGGCACACTTCTTACCCATCCGAGAGCAGGGCTCAGTGGAGAGATTGGGGCGTCACTACGTTCAGGAGATTGTACGGCTCCACGGTGTGCCATCGACTATCATCTCCGATTGGGACACTCGTTTTACTTCCTGGCTTTGGAAGGGGTTGCAGGAGGCGTTCGGGACACGGCTACGGCTGAGCACCGCCTTTCACCCTCAGACGGATGGTCAGACGGAGAGGACCATTCAGACTCTCGAGGACATGCTCCGCGCATGTGTCCTCGAATTTGGTCGCAGCTGGAAGGACCACCTACCCTTGGTGGAGTTCGCGTACAACAACTGCTACCACTCCACCATCGGGATGGAACCATTCGAGGTGTTGTACGGCAGGCCTTGTAGATCTCCTTTGTGCTGGACAGACCCTGGGGAGTCAGCACTTGTGGGACTAGAGATGGTCCAGGCCATGACAGAGAAGGTCCGGGTTATCCAGGAGCAGATGAGGACAGCTCAGAGCCGGCAGAAGTCATATGCTGACAGGAGGCGGAGGCCACTTGAGTTCGAGGATGGCGACCACATCTTTCTGCGGGTCTCACCTCGACGTGGTTTTCGGAGATTTAGCTGAGGCGACAAGTTGTCTCCACGCTTCATCGGACCCTTCCAGGTCCTCAGCAGGTTTGGCGAGGTGGCTTATCGACTGGCTCTACCACCTCAGTTGCACCGGGTGCACGACGTCTTCCACGTATCCCAGCTGAGGAGATACGTGCACGACCTGACACACAACATTGACTATGGGGAGCTAGACGTGGATGATTGGGAGACTTTTGCGGAGGTCCTAGTGGAGATAGAGGATCGACAGGAGCGGGTCCTAAGTGGGCGATCGATTCCTCTTGTGCGCATCAGATGGCAGCACGGGAACCTCCAGGAGAGCACTTGGGAGCGGGAGGCTCAGATGCGTGCTCAGTACCCCCATTTGTTTCCCTAGTTTATGTTGTATCTTTATGAGAACGTAAAGTCCTGAGGTGGGAGTAATGTAAGGACCTATAAATTTCAAGGAATTTTTTTTCTTAATTATCTTTGCAATTTTACAAGAACGTAGTTTCTGACGGCACCTGATTCCGAGGCCCGGTGTGCCCGAAATCATTTTCCGATGTTTGGCTTGGGTACGTTCAGTGAACGGACGAGCGAGTTTTTATAACTTTTGAACTGGTGCCCGGAATCGAATTCTGAGGGCACCGATGAAATCGCAGCGCCAGTATTCTCTTAGAAATGCCTCTTCCGGAGTTGCGTTTTCTCAGGTGTGGTGTTTAATTTTCGGTATTAAGGTTAAGAAATAAAATAATTTTACGACAAATTTATTTTATTTCACTTAAGTCACATGGAAGCCACTTGAAGCCACTTAAAGACGGCTTAAACTGAGTTGATCCAGATAGGATGCTATCCAGAAATATCCTACCCCCTTGGTATGATATTTGTGAGGTGGGACCCGCATGAGCCATGCCGTTTCTTTCCGCTAAGTAACGCACCCATGAAAACCTGTCACTATAAAAGCCAACTCACGCGTTTTCTTAAATTCTTAATAGACCATTTAATTGGGCTGTTTATTTCGTAAATTAAATGAGATGTTTCATTCATTGAATTAAATCAACGAATTAATGGGTCATTACTTACCCCCCTTTTCATGTGTTGGCATAATAATAAAATAAGACCAACCAAAATCTTTTGGAGGATTACTCGTTGAGAGACGATCCTTAAACCTTCATCCTCCTTTGCGAATAACGTGAAGAACGCCAAACCCGGAAATCGACGACGTGACGCCGTGATCCGCGACGCCGACAATGTTCTTCTGCGACGTCTCTTCCTCCGCGACGGATCTTCGATCGGCTGCTTGAGGTAAGAGTCTCAGACCTTCTTTTTTTTTAATCTCCTTCGTGGTTCTTAATCAAAACACGGATTTAATTAATTAAATTAAATCTGCTGTTTCATGGTGCGTTGAGTTCGCCGACTCAACGCCATGTTCCGTGACGACACGACACCCTTCCGCGACGACGCGACGATCTCCACCTTCCGTGACGAGCAATTCCATGAAGAACGCTCACGCGCGACGACCAACAAGGTAGGGATTTTATTTCTGGAATTGCCCTTTTTCCCATGTTATTTTCGTTCAAAAATAAAGAACCCGGGCATAAAAACATTTTTAATTTATTAAAATTGTTGAATTCATGTGTTGAATTTTTTGTTTCTCCCGATGTTTTTCTCTAACGTGGAGGGTGCGGGCCAAACGAACACGGCCCGACGACCCTCCGTCGTTCTTCGTTTTTGTGCGGATTTGATGGCCGACGACAGAACTTCCCGCAACGGATGTTTGACGATCCCGCAGTGAAGAACGGAACCTGGGAGGAGCAACGACACAGACGAGAAGAAAATCGGGCCACCGGACGAGACCGCCGCGGCACTGGCCGCGGCGGCGGCAGCGCTCACGGGACGCGGCTAAAGCCGCGTCCAGTGCCAGGGAGACACCCCGTGGGTGTCCTGCGGGAGTCACGCGGGGGCGGAGGCTCCACCCCGCGGCACCCGGGAGGCGGCATCAGCCGCGTCCGGTTGGCTGCCCGGCACCCCGCGGGTGCCGCAGGGGTGTCACGCGGGGCGGCGCCTCCCCCCGCGTCGGGCCGCTCGGCCGCTCGGCCAAGCCGAGCGGGACCGGCCCTGGCCGAGCCAAACCGGTATGACCGGGACGGACCGGGTTGGACTGGTTCGGACCGGGTTCGGCCGACCCCGGGGGGGTCAGGCCGGGTCGGCCCGGGCCCGGACCCCGCCGTCTTCGGACGGTCTTCGTTCAAATTCCTGTAACTTGAGCTACGGGCCTCCAAACGACTCGCCGTCAGCGGAAACACGATCCTTGGATCGAGACGGTCGTTTCGGTATATCGCACTCAGGTTTCGGAATAATTTGAGTTTGGCCGGGTTGGTTCGTACACGAAACCAACCGGGCCTTCGAAGAGGAAACGCTCATACCTTGAGCTACGGACGTCTGATTGACGTGCCGTCAGCTTTGTGGTTTTCCTCTTTGTGAGACAGATCTTTTGGCATACTCTGCCCAAGGTTTGGACACAGGTGGAGTACGGTCGGGTTGGTTTTGCCTTAAAAAACCAACCGGGCCCCTGGGACAAAAAAGCAAATAACTCTCAGACCGGGCGTCCGATTGACGCGTCGTCTGCGACGTTGTGTTCCTGTTGACGATACGGAACTTTTGGATACATCAACTTCGGACTTTGTTTCAGTTGATGTATCATCCTCTCGGCTCGTGGAGCGGACCCACCCGAACGAGCTTGCTGTGTGCGGGAACCCTAGTGCTGGCTGCGACTGCTTCCTCGACAGCGACGATTGTGCAGAGATCCTCCGTGGACTCTGACGACGACCGTGCAGAGATCCTCAGTGGACTGCGGCGACGACTGTGCAGAGATCCTCAGTGGACATCGATGACTACTGCACTCAGCGAACCTGCGTGGATCAGTGCTACAGGTCCTGCATGGGCCGGGTCCTGTGTGAGCCCAATCCTGTGTGGGTCTGATCCTGTGTGGGTCAGCGCTCAGCGGTTCTGTGTGAGCCAGCGCCTACAGGTTCTACGTGGGCCCGGTCCTGTGTGGGCCCGATCCTGTGTGGGTCACTGCGGGGGTTAGTTACCTATTGATCCTTTGTGGGTCCGTCGACTTAGATGGATCAGTGATCATCATTATCGTTATCCGAAGAAGTATACCTGTGTGAGCTGAAATCTCTCTTTACTCTCCTTTGTGGATTGTGTTGAGCTATCCTATGTGGATTTACTGTTTACTCTCCCTTGTGGATTGTGTTGTGATATCCTGTGTGGGTATACGTTTTGCTTTCCTGTGTGGACTGGGTTGTGCTTGGGCTCAGACGTTGGAGCCGAACGGGAATTGATGACTTAGGTATATGTATGGGCATATACCTAAGCCATGTCAGATGTTACTTTGTGATTGTATCTTTCCTTTGTGGATTATCCTTTGTGGATTTCGGGAGACCTCCGGGGGTCTCTGGGTCCCTACTGAGTAGCTTGTATTCACCCCTGCACGGGCTATGCCCGCACTACGTTGTGTTGGTTGCAGACGACGGACAGCGCTGATCGTGGTGGAGGCGTGCGGAGCAGGATGGTACCTAGAGGTGGACCACTGGGCAGGACGTACTCGGAGCGGTCACATGGACCCGAGGGGCAGTGGAGGCCATCTGTACCCACCCTTTAGGTGGGACTTCCAGAGGACGGCTCGACGCTACAGTTTTTCCTTTCATTTGATGTTTTTCCTTTCAGTTGTACTTTACAGTTGGGCTTGTATTTCTGGCCCCTTTTACTTTCAGCATAGCTTGTACCGTTTTTACTTACTGTTTACTTTTATGCTTTCTTACTATGTGGTGCTTGTTTACTTTTCAAAGGCAATGCCTTCCCTTTTTGTTGGGATTTACGCCTTGGTGCTAGTCGCCAGCCCCGGCCTATGGAAGGCGGGCTTGGGGTAGTCCCGGCACGGGCCCCGAGGACGGGTCGTGACAATATCCAACTCTTTGTGTAAGAATCTATCGGTCCATATATTGCCTACCTATCCCAAGACACATGATTGCACCTACTAATTTATTATCACCTAAACTTATTATTATGACTTAACTCTTAGAGGTTTCACATAATTAACCAGACACCCACACAGAAGTATGAACCAAAAACTCAATGTATTTACATGGACGGATCATCAAACATCCCCTCCCAACATTATGATGTAACATTGATCATTGGTGAAAAAACATATCTAACATTCTCTTAGGCCACATGTACTATAATCTGAGAAAAATTCTAATGTAATGACTCTATCCAACACTAAATCATTATCTTAAATCAAGGAATTTATCCTTGAAATAGAAATACATAGATTAAACCCCACACTAGAATGTGGGTGCCATGTAAACCACATTCCGACCAACCTCACCACACCCATGGAACTTCTATCATGAGGGTCATACACCTATTTCCAATATGATACTCCCTACCATTGGAGTATCATTTTCATCCCCCATTCAACCAAAAAATTGATATTCTTATCCCATAAATTTTATGTTACAAAACATAATGACTATATGTGGACACCCCTTAATAACTGAGTAAAAACACTACAGAATTACCACTGCCAGTTCCCATCTCACAAAAAACACTAACTTTCCCATTCAATAATCCACCTAAAAAAATTTATATCCCACTGTGATAGTAAATTATTGTCTCTCCAATATATGGAATCCCTGACATTGTTCCTTAACTATCAACCAAAATGGTTCCATCATCACACATCTGTCTCTATTCTTGATACATTCTCTCCAACCCGACAACAGTTGACATTATCCAACTATCACTAATATCATGATCTTTCATACCCTCAATAATTTCATTCATTAATTTTTTCATCAGTTGAAACACATCCAGTCACCAATCTATAATTATATGAGCATGATGCATAACCACTTCAATCATTCCTTACCACAACACGACTTTTCATGAATTCCAAAACATATTACCTCTCATATTTTATGGAAATTCAATCCTCAAAATAACCCATAAATAAGTATTTATTTTATATTTACGTCAATATTATTTGATACCAATGGGTTGATTTTCTTATTCCACCTACTCACATAACCCAACTCAAACTCTCATCTATTAAATGACACTAAACATGTTCTTGTATTCATAAATGATCAAAAATGTTCTTCTCACAAACCAACCCCATCCAACCCCTTTGAGGAATATCACTCAATCTAATACTCGTTATATGATATCTCACTGCTCATGAATCATTAAAAAACATGATGCATCTACCAGAACTCCTACTATGCCACTAAAAGAACATCTAGATTCAATAGGGCCATAAAACCAACCAATATTATAAATTAAAACATACATAGATACAAATATCAAGGAATTTTCATTCATTTACTCCTCATCTTATGGGTATCCAAATAGTTATCCACCTCATTTATATAGAGTGAACCAAGAATTAATATGGGTAAATTTCATTATAGATTTTGTTGAGACATTAAATAACCAAACCCCATCCCCTAGAAAATCCTCTCCCATCCTTGGATAATACCACATTTATACAACACCTTTATTAAACCCATAAAGTTTCTATTATAGAGTTAATTAATCTTAAACTAACCACTAAGTGTCTCTATACATCCTATGAATAGTGGGATCATATAATCATCACTAGATAATGACCAATACCATAATCCACAAGGCCTCACAAAAAAAATACCACGGAAAACTTAATAGAAGAACATCAAAACGATATATATGAAAACACCATATAGGATATTATTGACACTTTAAATGTATTTCCCTCCCCTTAGAAATATCTAATCACAGAAAATAATAGGTATTTGATATGAATCCTATGTAAAAAACATGATTTATGTACACATTTACCTTTGTATAAATCTAGGATCTAAAACCATAAATATAATCCTCTAATGACCAAATCATTTTTGAGTAAATACCACAACCATAACACTGAAAAAAAGAACAACAAACATGTTCCCCTACAAACCTGGAATTTACAACAAAAAGGTGTTCATGATTCAAAAAATTTAGGTCCATATCAATTTTATACACATTCCCAAATCACTTGTTTACCATATCCCAAATTATTAAATGAAAAAAGTACTCTAATAACACTTTATAAAACGATGATCTAGAGGCAACTCTTCAGTGCCATGACCTAGTGTTCTATATGACACTAGAAATGACTCCCTATATTCTAGAGGTTGTATACTCTTATATAAGGCATAATACATATAATGAGATGACTATAACATTGAATCAAATTGAGAAAATAATTTAAATAACCAAAACATTGACAATAAATAATAATAGTATGCATAAATAAAAAATAATAATTTTATAACACAATGTACCATAATGATACATATAGTAAAAAAATCCTTCTAATTTTATAATAGGTTGATAAAATATAAATAATAATCAAATTAATATAATACATATAGGTCATACTTTTATCCTTGATCCTCACACCATCCAAACCACTAAATACCCTTGAGTGGTTCCTCTATGATCTAATTCACACTGGTTAATCAAATATAAATACAATATAATGTATTTTTATGCACTAGGGATCCCATAAAATATAAGAGAAATACATCTCAAAGGGGTATTACTAATATCCCCTACTATAATACCTCATATATATGTAGTCATGATTAAAATATATATGCTATATAAGAACAATGGATTTCATGTACTAACTAGGCCACTATGACTCTACGTACATCAAGTCATCAACTGCTAATCAGACTAACACAACACTTGTTCCTTCCCACAATTTCCTAATTCTTTAATCTCATCATCAAATTATACTACTGCGCTCATGTAATAGCCTATACCTAAATCCTTTTGGTATTGTGTTCACTAAATCCTAAAAACTCTCAGAATGTGCCTCGAAATGTCTCTCATCTATGCAATTAATTATCACAATCACTCATGGAAGTCCTTATAACACCTTCTCACTCATGGTGTGGCCTTCCAGATCTAATCAACTATCTCATATCTCATAGAATGTTACAACATAAATATATCACATTATATCAATCCTTGATCGGACCCACTCACTTAGGGAGGTCTCACATAACATACACTACCCTCTCACTTATCATATAGTGATATCCTTACCACTCCCCTCTTCAAGGGGGGACTCACATTAATGGGTTGTCCAATACCCTCTGACATTGGTCCGCCCTTTCAATGAACTATCACACAAGGAAATTAAATTATTATCATCCACTACCCTATCTCATAGGATAGATTCCAACACAAGATCCATTTCACTCTCACTCTAGATTGGGTCACAACATAACCACTACCCTCTCACTTATGGTATGGTATAATTTGTGTCACTCTTCACTCTACCCCAGAATGAGGATCCAATACAAGACATGTATTTAATAAAAAAATTTGATGTATTCCATCACATAGGATCACTATCTCACCAGAATGGCACTAGTAACATTGGAACGGTCCCATAACATTGAACATGACTCATCTTTAAATAAAAACATTAAAGTCCTCTCTGAATTATCTTCCCTTTTCTTAGGAAATTAAATATGTTCCCTCATACATGTACCAGACTTTAACGATTATTACAAACCATCATCAACCCAAAATGGTGTTCTAATTTCCCACAAAATGTACTTGGTCCTAGACTAATAATAGGGTTCCCAAACCTCATAATATTCTCATTTTAAGATCTTATTTTTCTACCTTGGGATCTCCCAACACTAGTTTCCCTCAACCATATAAGAAAACACATTTCAAATCCTCTACAATTCCAATGACATGAACCGGGTCTCATCAACCATGTCATAAGGTAGGTTACTCAAGCCCATCTCTATAAAAAAACCTTCATAACCATACAAAATTTAGTTTAATAGGAATAATATTATATATAGTGTACACTAAATATCAATCCACCCTTATGTAGATCGTCCTTGCTTGGATTGAGACATATGAACGTTTACCCTGCAATTCCTTAGATAAAGCCTCAGATTCATTCCCAAAACAATGATATGAAACAAACCCATTATACCTATGTATCATATCATATCCTAATACATATATGAGGTCACTTTTTAACTCAACATAAACTCAATAACCATTGAGACACAGTCACTGATTGATCTAGAATCACTCAAAGTGCTAAACAAAATTTATTCCGCTACATAGAGACTCAGGACTGTCCTTCTAACACCCTATGTTTTTATGAATTTTTTTCTAAACAAAATAAATTCCATTGATGTCTAGTGTTATACACTATACCATATTAATATTTTTCCATACAAAACACCTCATTAACCCATGTTACACATGACAATGAGTTTCTATAAAATGCCATTTTATCATTGTAATTATTTAAACAAGTGAATTATAACCTAGTTATTTGAATGATGAGATTCAATAGTATTAAAATATCGTTTATAAAAGAATTTATAATTAATTATTTGGTGACATATTAATTATAAATGAAAATAAAAACCGTTTTAATATAAAAGGAAATATTTTTTCTAAACAAATATTTAATTATGAAAAAGTTAATTTCATAACAATAAATAAAAAATCACTTTGGTGGGATCATATAATATATATAATATATTGAATCAAATTATTAGTGTTCATCCTATTTTTTTTCTATATGTCATATAAAAATAAATCAAATTTTATGCATAAAATATATTTTTTTAAATATAGTTTTTCTACATTTCAATGGTGCACTAGTTTTAATTATACTTTTTTTGTGATTTTATAAATTTTACTTCAAAAAATAAAATTCATTCTTAAATAAGAAAAACAAAATTTACTTTGGTTCATATTTTGGTATTTTTTCTGATAAGATTCAATTTCTTAAAAATAGTAAAAAATGACATTTTAATTGAAAATTGGCTTTTTATCGAAATAATTTATAATGATAAATTATATTTTAATTTATTTTAAATTAAAATTATATTTACAATAAAAATATTAATCCAATTCAATCCATTTTAATCCTTTTAACTATGAATTCTGAAATAAAAATATTTCCATCTTTTTAAAATTTTCACTTTATAAAACATTTTTCTTGCTCCATCAAAGAGATTAATTTTAAATTATTTTTATACAAATATTTATTTGTAATTTTTAAAAATGGTGTCCATTTTCATAATCTAAAGGTCCAAATTTTTCAAATTGGTACATTCTATTTTTGGACAATATGAATAGTAACATTAAGAATTTTTATTATCATGTTTCTAGGTAAATATGATAATTAAGAGTAAAAATAGTATTATAAATATTAAAAAACTACCTTAACACATTAAAAATGTTATTGTATGAATTTAATTCTACTCCTAACACATAATTTTCAGAATTTGATTACTTAAATGGACACTTGTCAATGAAAATTACTTATTTATTATCAAAATAAAAGAGACGGACAAAAATTTGTACTCTTACATTTAATAAGTATACTATTTTTAGTATAAGGATAAATATAAGATATGTTATACTATAAATTTTATTATTAAATATTAATTATTTATATACATAATGAAAATTTAATAAAAAAATTGTTAAGAACTAATTTCCATAAAGAATTACACAATGATGGAGCAGTAATTATTTAATTAATGGAAAACGCAATTAAGTGATATAAAAAATATTAAAAGAAATTTATTTTTAATTAATTTATGTTATACAAATAAATTATATTTTAATAAGACATATTAGTGTTGTATTAAATTAATTTTTTAGAATTTATCTTGCTATAATTATTTTATTTAAGTCAATGTAAACAATAGTGTTAGATTTACACAAATGATATTTTCTTAAAATAATATTTTATTAAATTATTTACTATCTCAAAAATACTAAATAATGGGAAATGTGATAAAATATGGCACAAAATATCATAAATGGACAATTTCTTGTTTAATTTTAAACCTATAAGTAAAAATATCCACCTTTTAATATTGAAAATTTTGTTACTATAGTTAAAACTAAATTAGGTTAAGTATGGGTTCATCAAAATGATAAAGCATAAAATTAAAAAAAAATATATAATATATATTGGTTTATGGTATTATCACCCCATCATATATTTTCATCTAATTATTTTCCATTTTTTAGTATTTTAATTGATAATTAATTTTTTAAAATTTAATCTTTTGTGAAATTATAAATGTACCCCATACTATTATTATAAAATAAAACCTCTTCCATCATCTCATTTCAATAATTTGAGTTTTATATCTAGACCATAATCTAAATAATTATCTTCTCCAATTATTTACCCACATTATAGATTTTATTGTCTCCAAAAATTACCAACACTAAAGTTCCTTATATGTGATCTGAAGGAGCCCTTTCGAAGAAGAGGTGATCTATCTAACTGATCCAACTCTTTCTAACTCCTATAAACCTCCTATAAATCTATGATATATATCATAAAATAATAACTTCTTCGTAATAAAAATTATGAAATATTATCATGACTATGATCACACCATTATATATACCCTTTTCTATCGAACAAAAATAGAATGTATATATCTTCCGTACGTACGTCATATATTATCTATGTAGTGATACAATTAATTTTCCATCACCATATTTTATAAGGGTCAATTATGATGGTTTTAATGTTTATATATGATATTTATGACATAATTATACTTCTATAATGATAATATCATAACTGCCAATTTACCACCTACTATTTTGAGAAATGATAGTAGTGCCCGTGCGTACGTATGGCTTACCATCTCCATGATTCTATCTGATTCATTTTCATAATATATTTCATATGTGTGGAAATAATGATGATTAGTGTGAATACATATGATATATATAACATAATAATTATTTTTTAATTGATGATGCCAAGATCAGAGTATAATTTTTTGGAATAAAAAATTGAAACATGGTTGGAAAACAAAGAAAATGTCACCTAGAACATTGATTTTGATTATAAATAAATGGGGGATAAGATATTTTAAACTAAACATACAATTTATTATTGAAATATGGTTATATAAAAAATGATAAAAAATCCATTTTTATTATATAAAAGGTTTGAACATTGTCATGACCCACCTTTAACAAAATGAGGGAAGGGACAACGGATTGACAGACCCTTCCTTCCTTATGCTGAAGGAGAGATAATAACCTTGGAAAAGCCACCTTTAATAGGTAACAGAGTGGTGACTAGAACCATGGGTATAGAATAACACAAAAAATGGAATACATTACCCTTTTTATTTAGTAGAGTCGGGAGATAAGATAGTAAATCCCAAACAACACCAAAACTAGGGTAGTGGTAAAGCCAAAACAAACAATTCCCATATGCATGTTCAAAAAGTATGTTTTACAAAAGTACAAGAAATATTCATGGGAAAGTACCAAATTAAGGAAAAAAATCAACAACAACATCCCCAATGTCTGAACTAGTAGGGTGTAGCACGGTCCTCTATCTCCATCTGGAAACCTGAAATCTATTTTATATACGTAGGGTGAGTATACAGGTATACTCAGTAAGAAAAAAAAATCTCTTCTGCACATGTGGCATGGTATACTAATTCACCATGAAAAAAAGATATTAAAGCACCTAGAAAGGAAACTATTGACCCAAACCTCACCAACGCACACTCCCCAAATAACACAAGTCAAGTAAAGTAATAGTAAAACAGATCGATGTTCTGGTACCCCGTGCCACATTCCCTCTGTTTATTGAAGACATCCTACATGTAAAACCCCTCCCTCCATTCTCACCACAATACCACTTCCATCCCCCGCCCGCACACACCGGGGATTCCACAACCAAACTTCCCACTTATAAGCACCTGGGCCACAACAACCACATGTAATCATGCCTGCATACACCTAGCCTAGAACAACTATCACCACACTCAAAGACACATAGGCCTTATCCCGAAGGAACTTGGGAATCCAACTGCCTACACACACTTAGGCCAACCACCACAGTGTACTCCGCCCAAAGAATCAGGGGTTATAAATGACTTCAGGCCTTTACAACATACCCGAAAAATCATGTGCTACTCGGGAAAGGGGGCAGAAAAGGAGCTAAAAACCAGCAACTCAAAGGATTGTTGGGGAAAACACCCTTCCCCATGAAATGGGGGTGTTCAGCACGAAGTGATCAACATGGATGGGCCGCAAATGAGAAACAAGAAAACTAAATTATACATATAGGTAAAAATCATTCATCCCAGCGTAGGGGTTCCAAAACAAGCCCATATACAAACACCCTCATTACTATTCATTCACAAGAAGCACAACATCCACAACCATTTCACGACTCATTCTCAGATGAAAATTCCCCTTTGAAACCACTCATTTTTTTCTATTCAAGTGATTCCAATTAGATAATTTTTCACTGTCATGAAACTAAAATGCAAACCCACAAGTCATGGAAAGAAAAAACAGCCAACCCGTAATTTAAGCATCCACACCCAGTTCTCTTGGAACGTCACAACAACTAAATGGATCTGTGAGATCCTTTAAAGTACTAGAAAAAACCAATCCCTATCATACGGACCCACATGGCCTTAGTTCCACAAAACATCAACTGCATAATAGGGGATCACATCCACATCCACGTCACCTCACGAGCATCAACCGTAAACATCACCAGAATAGATCATGTGAGATTTAAAATTTAAATATACCATTCATTTAGTTCCTTCTTTCCCTCTGGTTAACTGATGTGATCACACAAGGATTATTATTCATTGGGCATAAAATTAATTATCATAGTTTATTTGATTAACCAATTTCCATGTTACATCCATTAAATTGCATAAATATCCAGAAAATAGAGCTTCATTGGTGTGAAAGAAAGGACCACCAATGACCACGATTTTCAGTGGAAATAATCCCATTCAATTCACAACATATAAGAAAAGATAAAAGAGTACACCAACATCATCAAACACATACCTTCATTCCATAAATCCTTTTATTATCATCGTAATAGTTTTTTTTCTTCCATCCCCATAAGAAACATTAGAATACCCACCCCACATGATGCACAGAAAATAGAGACGATGGAAAAACCCTACATGGATTATCAATGATGTAATTTTTTTCTCCTGGTTCCAACAACTGGGGATGCGTGACTTGAAAGGGAGGAACTCGAAGTACTCCAAGAATAAGAAGGAACGGCTCCAACATAGGCATAACACTAGCCTCACTAAATGGGACACCAAACACACAAAGGAAAGAAGGAAACCATCCAAGAAGAAGAAGGAATGAATTTTATTGTGATAAAAAGGTGAGGTCATGGAGTTACAGCACATGAAAAATCTAGAGCACCATTAAAGGTGGATCTTGGTTTCACCATAAGGTTAGATAGTTACACACGATGGGATTAATTATTATTTAATAATTCACATTGGAGGGGTGGCCATAACTGTTGTGTTCTAAAGGATTTCATTTAATTAGAGGAAAATGGTTTTGTTGATGGTCTCCCCACTCCTAGGGGATTTAAAAAAAAATTATGGTGCAAAATTTTCTTTGAACCCCTTTAAAAAGAATAAAATACTTAAAAGATGCCTTATGGGAAAAATGGGGAAGTAAACCCCGACACCACTCTATGGACGATTGGTGAGACTGATAGGTGAAACCGATCAGTGGAGCTGATCGGGTGATGCTTATCCATTGAAGATGGTCCTGTGAAGCTTGTCCTATGAAGCTGATTAGTGAAGTTTATTGGGTGAAGCTGATCCTATAAAGCTGATCTCATGAAGTTGATCTCGTGATGCTAATCCGTTGAAGCTGATCCCGTGAAACCGATCTGTGGAACCGATGCCGTGAAACCGATATGTGAAGCTGATTGGGTGAAACCGATATATGAAACCAATGGGGTGAAACTGATCTACGAACCCAATAGGGTGAAACCGATATGTGAAACTGATTGGGTGAAACCATTCTGTGAAATCGATTGGGTGAAACGGATCTTTGAAAATGATTGGGTGAAACTGATCTGTGCAAATGATTGGGTGAAAATGATTGGGTGAAACCGATGGGGTGAAAGCCATCTGTGAAACTGATTGAGTGAAACTAATCTATGAAACTGATTGGGTGAAACTAATCTGTGAAACTGATTGGGTGAAACTGATCTATGAAACCGATTGGGTGAAATCGATCTGTGAAACTGATTTGTGAAAATGATCACATGAAACCAATTTCTGAAACTGTTCTGTGAAGCTGATCAGTGAAGCTGATCCGTGATGCTAATCAATGAAGCTGATTAGTGAAGTTGATCAGTGAAGATGATAAGTAAATTTGATCTGTGATGCTAATCAATGAAGCTAATCAATGAACCCGATCTCTGAAGCTGATTAGTGAATCTGATGTATGAAGATGAACTGTGAAACTGATTAGTGGAGATGATCACTGAAGCTGATCAGTAAAGTTGATCAGCGAAGCTGATCTATGAAACAGATGGGTGGAACTGATCAGGGAGTCCAGGATGCCCCAACACATAGAATTTGGCAAAGTAATGGACCAATAGGGTCTGATACATTACATCAGATACCGCTCAAAATTATTCTCACCCTCGAGAATATAAGAGTAACCCGAACAACCACTCCCGAAGATACCTCTCATGGAAAAACCACCCCAAATATCCATACGAACCCCAAGGAATAAATTTTCCCAACACAAGGATCAGGGAGTTCCTTCCTCCATGTCAAGATACAATCCTCATTGGGTGGCACTGACTCGCCCACACTGGTTTAACCGCATCTGCACTGATGCCCCTTGATTAGAAATCAGGTTCTCCCTTCCCCACATATCTGGACCTTTCATAAACATTGACAAGGTTGGGAGACAAATCATCTCAAAAACCAACAAGGTTAGCATTAGATCAAATTAGGTCACAAAAAATAATAACAAGGAAGTCTCAAAATAGAAACTCAAAATAGCTTAGTGTACTGTGCATGAATTTGAGATACTTGCTCCCAAGTACTCTCCTCAATGCCATCGTGCCTCCACAGGACACGAAAAAAGGGATGGTTCATCCACAAAGCACTTTCTCCTTTCGATATTTTATCCTCACGAATTTCTCCAAGGAGGTAGAATAATCCCCTATATTGAACTCTCCCCAGTCAATGACATGGGAGTCATTGTGTAGATATTGACGAAGCAGGTAGATGTTGAAAACATCGTGGATCCTTTCCAACTGAGATGGAAACTCTAGCTGATATGTCACTGCACTGACTCACCCCAACACTTTTAAAGGCCCGATGAACCTAGGAGAGAGCTTTCTCCCCTTGTTGAACCTTCACTTCCTACTTTGAGGGGAAACCTTAAAGAACTCATGGTCTCCAACCTCAAACTCCAAGGGCCTCCTCCTATGATCGACATATGACTTCTACCAGTCCTGGGCATCCTTCAGCCTATCACACACAAGATGAACCATCTCTGTTGTGCTCTGTACTACCTTTGGGCCAAGATCACCTACCTCCCAAACCTCGGTCCAAGACACGGGTGAAAGACACGGCCTCCTGTACAAGGCTTCAAATGGTTACATGCCAATAGTAGAGTGATATCGATTATTGTAGGCAAACTCTAATAAAGTCAAATACTGTTCCCATGATCCCATGAAGTCCAAAAAACATTCCCGTAGCATATCCTCCAGTGTATGGATGGTTCATTCTGACTTCCCATATGTCTAGAGGTGGAAAGTAGTAAGAAGACATAGTTGTGTGCCAAAAGCACGCTGCAATCCCCTACAGACTCATGAGGTAAACCGTGCGTCCTTATCCGGGACTATGGACCTTGGAACTCAATGAAACTGCACCACCCCATCCATGTATATTTTTTTATAAGGCATCCACTGCACCTAAATCCTTGATCGCCAAGAAGTGATCTGATTTCGTCAACTGGTCTAGCACTACCAAGATAGCATCACAGCCTCCTTGAAACCTGGGTAGTCCTGTGAAAAAATCCATCAAGATGTCATCTCACTTCCACTCGAGGACATATAAATGCTGCAAAAACCTCTTGGGATGCGGTGTTTAGCCTTAACCTACTAACACACCAAGCACCTTGATATGAACTCTGCCACTTCACGTTTCACCCTGGGCCACCAAAACTGTTCCCTCGGGCCTCGGTGCATCTTGTAAACTCCAGGTTGTACTACTAAGAGTGATTTATGGAACTCATTGAGAACTCCCTCATGCATCATATATCATTCAAACAACTTCCCTAGAAAAGGCATCTGATTCTGTCCATCCTTCGACCACCCTTCCATAGCTTTTCCTTGGTTAACTCCATCGTGCATCACATCACTCTCTAAGTCTCCCCATTGAGATTCCTCCACCTTCCGCAATAGAGAGTGATGCACTATCATCTAAAACAGAAAACCTCTACCACTATCCACCCTTGCATCTAGGTGTAGGAAATCCAACTCCTCCATTTCATTCCAAGGATCCATAGATTCTTGACCAACTTCTCTTCATGACTTCCTTCTCTTGGAATCAATAAAAAACATTCCCCTTACCTTTAGTGTAAGAAATATCAAATTTGAGGTCCTCAACAAACTCCACCCAACATCATTGTCGCAAGTTCAGGTACCGCTGAGTAAAGATATGCCTCAACATCTTGTGATCCGTGAATACCACAACGTGCTCCCAAATGAGGTAATCCTGCCACAACTTCAATAGGAACCTTACCGATGCAAGCTCTAGGTCATGAGTGGAAAAGTTACACTCATGAGGACGTAACTTCCTAGACCCATAAGATATCACTCTCCCCTACTGCATCATCACACACCCCATGCCAAGACTAGAAGCATAACAAAATACCTCATACAACACCCCTTCCTCTTGAAACCTAAGAACTGGAGCGCTGAACAACCATTCTATTAGATAGTTGAATGATACTCGATGTTGATAACTCCATATGAAGTCATGGTCCTTTCCAGTCAAAGATGTCAAAGGATCTACAACTCAAGAGAAGTCAGGTACAAAACTCTGATAATAGCCTGTCAGACATAGAAAACTACGAACCTACATCACATTCTTAGGTTCTTCCCAAGAGACAACCGCTTCAACCTTTGACGGATCGACCTATACCCCTTTACGAGACCAAATTTACAAGAAAATTCACTTATCATGTCAATAACATTCATTTGGACAACATCCCATAGAGAATGAGATGTTGGAGGACCACCAAGACCATCCTGGGGTGCTTAGTATGTTCTACCTCTAATCTTCAGTATATAAAAATGTCATGGAAGAAAACAATGACGATCTGGTCCAGAATCATGCCGAAATTAGAGTTCATGAGCCCCATGAACACAGCAAGTGCATTTGTAACACTGAACACATGACTACAAACTTAATGTTCCCATAACTACACCTGAAATCAGTCTCCATAATATCACTACCCTTCACACTTAACTTGTGATACCCTGACTGCAGATCTATCATAGAGATCAAACCTTCTCCCCTAGGCTAGTCAAAGAGACCGTCTATCCTCGAGAGAGGGTAACGGTTCTTAATCGTTACCCGATTCAGTCTCTGTTAGTCTATGAACAACCTAATACCACCATCTGCCTTCTTCACGAACAAGACTAGATCACCCCTTGGAGACACGTTGTGTCATAAAAAACCCTTCTACATCAGATTTTCAATCTGAATCTACAACTCCCACAACTCCGAAGGCACCATCCTATAAGGTTCCATGGAAATCAGGCCGAAACCGGGTTGTAATTCTATCCCTAACTCAACGTATTTTTGATGAGGTAGAGTCACAGCCTCCTCGAGAAAAATGTATTGGATCTATCTGGAAACTACCATAAAATCCAGCATCTCCACATCCACTAATTCTACTGAAAGCATAGCCGACTTAGAAAAAGAGGTTCCACACACCATCACCCCACCTGAAAACTCCATTACCCAACAAAAGACACAAACTATACATCTTCATCGGATAACATGACTCTTCTTAGGAAGAATTAGATAATAGAATGCATAGAAAACAGTCAGTCGATGCCTAAGATTACATCATATGGCCGCATTTGCAGCAGAAGAAGATCCCCACTGGACTGATACAGCCCCAACATGAATCTGCATCCTCGAAAATCATCAAACAGGATGGTATGACCCCCAATTGGCATACCTTGCACCAGGATCATAGAGTGTCACTCTATGTTTAGGCCCAAGGAATGGGCAAGACTGGGTGTAAAAAAATGTTTAAAGCCCATAAATCATACAAGGCACAAGAAAAATTTCTAAACAAGTTGATCGTACAATGAATGAATTTTGATCCTGCTCGAAATGCTGCCTCTACGGTGTGAATCTACCCATGCACATCCTCCCTGCCTCTCAGCTATCGACCACCTCCCTAACCACACCCTGGTTGAGGTACTTGAAGAGCACCCTGGGGTCGGCCTCCTCCAGCAACGTATGCTCTCGGTGGAGTGGGATCTCACTATCCATTATGCTTCTAATGAAAGGGCCTAGCTGGAAACTTCTACTGCTGAGGTGGACACTAAACCTACCCACCCCCACTGTAATGCACTAGGTCTGGGAACTGATTATGAAGGTGCCGCTGGCTTCCATAGATGAAGAATCTTAGCCCTAGGCCCATAAGGAATGGGAGAGGACCGGGATATCGAAACTGGAACTATTGGGGCCTCCCCCCACTAGTTGAATCCTAGAAGGCCCTGACGCTGGAGGCATACTACTGATAGCCTTCCCCTTTGATAAGCCCAGCTAGCTCCCCTCTCATAGAACACATCTCATCATGTGCATCCTTTCTACAACTTCAGCCTTATTGTAGACATCCATTTATGTCGGTAGGTTGAAGGGAGTAACAACATACTGAAGAGAAGGTCAGAGTTCCTCCTATAAATGTCTCTCTTGGGACTCCTCATCCAGAAAAAGGTATAGAGAAAAATTATTGAGATCTTTGAAATTGATTCCCATGTCTCTCATTGGCATTCTAACTTGCAGAATGGAGTGTATCTCCTACCTCTTCTCTACCTTCTTCGTGGAATAGAGGAATTCCGCCTGGTATTCCCTCTTGAAGTCAGTCCACAAAACATCAGTCTCCCTCTTCTCCCCAAGATAGAGTGTCCCACATTGACGCACCTCTCCCCACATCTTTCTTACAACCAGAACAACCCAGTACACCTTCATAGCCTGGATCAAGCTGAATGCTATCACGAGATCTTCGAGACAGCTCTCTGTCTCCCTGTCTAATATGATTCCCTCGTTCTTTTTTAGGGTCTGCTTCTGAAAGGCATGAAGCATCCTCTTCCATTGGTCATCCTACTCCTCCTGATCATCCCTCTTCTGTGCATTCAAATTAGCATCCTGGGCCTCGTTCTCCTATAGTACTCATGGTTGTCATCCAGGTGCCATAGCTTCATGGTAAACAAGGAATGCCTAAGCCCGAGTAGTATAGAAGATTGATTTTAAATTTTGATTAACATTTTTGATTATTTAAATTCCCAGAACACCCAGAACACACAAGAACACAAGTCATTATGATTCATGTACATTTCCTATGATCTGTACCCTGCAATCAGTGTAGCCTCACTTGGTCGTTTGGTAGGTCCTGAGTCCTTGCATCAGATCATGGGGGCCCTGAGATCTCGTTTCCTAGCTGGTCTAACTTGGCCTATTTCATGCACCATGATTACCTAACATTGTTTCCCTACCATCCCATGCAATCCTCACTGTGCCTAACCCCTACCTCCATCCTATCTCTTAACCCTCCATTGATACCATTCTGTCACCACCCTCCTTCACTAAGATTAGGTAAGGGAATGCGGATTTACAGGCCCTTCCTTCCTAAAGTTTAAGGAGAGATAATTACCCTTGAAACTAGCCTTCAATAGGTCATTTAGTTATGACTAGAACCAATGGTATATTATCACACACAAAATGGAAGTCATTACCCTTTTTATTTAGTAGAATCAAGAGATAAGATAGTAAATCCCCAACAACACTAAAACTGGGGGTAGAGGTAAAGCAGAAAAACCATTCCCATATGCATGTTACAAAAGTAAGTGGTAAAAAAGTACAAGAAAACTCCATGGGAATGTAACAATGAAATGAAAAACAGCAATAGGAACTGCCCCAATGTTCGAACTAGTAGGGTCTGACAAAGTCCTTGAAGTCATCCTAGAAACCTAAAAGCATTTTTATATACGCAGGGTGAGTATACAGGTATACTCAGTAGGGAAAACCAAATGCTCTCATGCACAAGTGGGGTGGCATACTAATTCCTCATGAAAAATGAGATATCAAAGCACCTAGAAAGGAAACTATCCAACCAAACCACACCAATGAAACACTCCCTAAATAACACAAGTCAAGTAATGTAATAGTAAAACACATCTATGTTTTGGTACCCAACACCACTTTACCTCTTGTTATTGAAGACACCCTACATGTCAAACCTCTCCCATCATTCTCACCATAGTCCCACTTCCATCCCCCGCCCACACTCACCTAGGCTACAAAAACCAAATTCGGTCCACAAACACCTGGGTCACAACAGCCACATGTAACCATGCCCACAGACACCTGGGTGAGAACAACTACCACCATGCCCAAAGACAGCAGGGCCTCATCCCGAAGGCACATGGGAAACCACCTGCCCGCACACACCTGGGCCAACAACCACATCATACCACACCCATTTAATCTTGGGATATAATGGACTTCAGGCAGTCACATCCTACCCAAAGAATCTTAGGATACTCTAGAAAGGGAGACTAAAAGGAGGTAATAACCAGCCACCCACATGAGTGCGGGGAAATAAACCCCCCCCCCCATGAGATGGGGGTGTTCAGCACGAAGTGCTCAACTTTGATAGGGAGAGAATAAGAAAATTGAAATCTAAATTATACATATATGTAATAAGCACTCATCCCAGCCTAGGGGTTCCAAAACCAACCCATATACAAACACCCTTGTTACTATTCATTCATAAGAGGCACCACATCCTTAACCATATCACAACTCATTCCCAGAAAACAATTACCCTTTGAACCCATTCTTTTTTTCCTATTAAAATGACTCAAATTAGATAATTCCTCACTACTGAGCAACAAAAAGGCATAGACACAAGCCAAAAAAAGAAAAATAGCTAAGTATAAATTTTAGCATTCACACCCAGTTCTCTTGTAAATTCACTACAACCAAAGGGATCTGTGAGATCCCCCAAATTACTGGAACCAAACCAAGCCCCAACATATGACACCACAAAGCCTTAAGTCCAAAAACCAATAACTGCACAGTAGGGAATCCCATCCCTGTCCACGTCACCTCATAAGCATCAATCGTAACCCTCACCAAAATAGAGAAAGGGAGTTTTCAAATATAAAAATTCCATTCATTTAGTTCAGTCGTTCTGTCTGGTTAATTGGGTCGACCATAAAAGGATTCTTATTCATTGGGAATCCATTTAATTAACTGAGTTTACATGATTAAATAGTTTCCATGTTACATCCATTCAATTACCTAAATATCCAAAAAACAAAGGTTCATTAGTGCACATGAATGGACCACCAACGACCATGATTTTCAGTGGACATATTAACATTCAATTAAAAACATATAGAAATAGATAAAATAGTACAGAAAAATCATCAAACACAACCCTTAATTCTGTAAATCCATTTATTATCTTCGTTAAGGTTTGGTTTCATCCAAACCTATAAGAAACATTATCATACACACCCCGCATGATGCACAGTAAAGAGAGACAATGGAAAAACCGTACATGGATGATCAACAATTGATGTTTTTCTCCCGGCTCCACCAACTGGGGATGTGGGACGTAGAGGGGAGGAACTCGGAGGACTCCCAGAATGAGTAGGAATGGCTCTGGCATAGGTGCACTACTAGCCTCTAAAAAGGTGAAACGAAATGCACAAAGGATAGAAGTAAACTAGCCAGGAAGAATAAGAGAATAATTCTAGTGCGACAAAAAAGGTGAGATCCTAGAGTTACGGTATATGAAAAATCATGATCTTCTATAAATGTGTATCTTGGTTTCACCATGAGGTTAGATGGTTACACATGATGCGATTAATTATTATTTTATAATTCACATCAGAGGGGTGGCCATAATAGTTGTGTGCAAAAAGATTTCATTTAAAGAGAGGAAAACAGGTTTGTTGAGGGTCTCCCCACTCTTAGGGATTTAAAAAGTTTTTTATGGCTCTAAAACATATTTGAACCAAATTAAAAGGGTTAAAAAACTTAAAAGTGGATTTATTGTAAAAATGGGGAAGGTAACCCTTAAACTCCTCTATAGCCGATTGGTGATACTCATAGGTGAAACCGATTAGCGGAGCAGATCACGTGAAGCAGATCACGTGAAGCTGATCCCGTGAAGAGGA
This sequence comes from Viscum album, assembly GCA_963277665.1. NCBI lineage: Eukaryota > Viridiplantae > Streptophyta > Magnoliopsida > Santalales > Viscaceae > Viscum > Viscum album. The sequence goes on along the minus strand of OY728127.1, from coordinate 2,132,243,772 downwards.
TTCCATGAAGCTGATCAGTGAAGCTGATTGGGTGATGCTGATCCTGTGAAGATGATCATGTGAATCTGATCCCGTCAAGCTAATACTGTGAAGTTGATCCAATGAAACTGGTCCGTGGAACAGTTGGGGTGAAAAAGATATGTGAAACTGATTGGGTGAAACTGATCTATGAAACCGATTGGGTGAAACCGATCTGGGAAACCGATTGGGTGAAATCGATATGTGAATCCAATTGGGAGAAAACGATCTGTGAAACTGACTGGGTAAAATTGATATGTGAAATTGATCTATGATGCTGATCACATGAAGATTATATGTAATGTTGATCTGTGAAGCTGATCTATGAAGTTGATCAGTGAAGCTGATTAGTGAAGCTGATCAGTGAAGCTGATCTATGAAACTGATATGTGAAGCTGTTTAGTGAAGATGATATGTGAAGCTGATTTGATAAGTTGATCAGTGAAGCGGATCTGTGAAACAGATTGGTAAAACTGATCAGTGAGTCTAGGACACCCCATCAATTAATATTTGCAAAATTAATGGACCAAGAGGGTCTGGGCCATTACAAACATGAATACATAAATTCGAGACATGTGGAAAATTATTTTTGTCTAACAATTATTTTTTTGGTAAACATGCCTTATATATTAATTATTCTTCCATTGTGTATATAATCCCCATGAATGAATTTTATGAGTTTTATTTCTAAGTCTCTATTGGTAAATTTTATCTTCACATCAGTGTTTTGTAAAATTGTTTTAAAATGGTTATCGCGACTCTCCTATTAAAATATAAAGTTACTTTTACCTGTTTTTTAATTTTTAAAGAATAGTTTGGAAGGAATGTCTTTTGTTATTCTCTAAACAGGGCTCTTTGTGAATTTTCTGAAAATAATAATACAAAATGAATGTTTTTTTAAATCATATATGGTATGAATGTAATTTATAAGGATCCTGAAATACTAATTTTTTGAAGGATCCTTTACAACATTATATGTTTTTCTTCAAAGAATCATTTTTAATTAATAATTGTGTGGATATTTAAAAAAATATTTCTCAATGGAAAGGATATTTTTTTCATGTATTATTTCAAGTGATCATTTAAAAATTAATTTTCTATCTAAGATGATAGTATTTTATATTAAATATTATTTTCTTGTGATATGAACAAATGATAAAAATTTTATTATTTATACTAATGGTTTTTTATAGAATGATACTTATGATACCAATTTATTTTTCTTAATTCATATAATGAAGATGTTTTTATGAAACAAATTTTTTACATGGGTTTTAAGATGGTGAACTATTTATAGTCCTATGGAATACATACATATAGTTTTAATTAAGTGATATGTGGGACCAATATATCCATCCAATGTGTGGGGTAATGAATTATATCTCATCAAATAGTTAGGGGAAATAAGTTAAAGAGGTAGATCTGTGATGGGAAACAAGTCGATGCGCTTGACTCATTAAGGGAAATAAGTGGTTAGGCCTGATTTGAGTGTATTGGAAGTTAAAAATGATATATCAAATGGATTTATATACATATGATGAGGAAACACACATTTATGACTTCAAAATATGTTTTAAGAATGACTTATGATGCAGTTTCATTCTAATGGTTCATGTTAATGTTCTTCATGAATCACGTTTAAGATCCCTGATAGGATGGGAATGAACATTTTTTGTTATTCACATGAGCACATACCAATATTTCTTATCATATTACTTCATAATATAATAAATTTATATGTTCCATTTTTTCCCTTACTGAGAATTAGAGATCACCCATTTTTTTTGTTTCCATGAAATGAATAATTGTGTTTAATATAACATGAAAATGGATATATTTATAAAGAAATAAGTGGGAGAAAATTTAGATATTTTATGAACCAGTTATTTATATTTCTAAGTTTACAATGGCACTAGATATATGTGATCCTTAGTTTTGTATTTGAATAATGAAATGAATATTCATGAAAAGAAAATCTAATATCTATATATGAAAATCTTGGGTTTTTATATTTGGAATAAGATTAAAGGTTCAATTAATCTTTGAAAATTATGATGAGAAAATCATAGTAATAATCCTATGGATAAGTGTTTTTATAGAATAAAATCATTTAGTTTTTTTTGTTATTATTAGTGATCTAGGTTAAAATTAATGTTTCACATATGGTGTTCTTATTTACGACATTTTCTAAATTGTTTTCTTGATTCCTTATAATAGTTGTTACAACTCACAACAATCTTTTTGGTTTTACTCAATGGATGGATCCTGATGGAATCATGTTAATACCAAATGTGATGGAAAATGAAAAGATTCCCCACTAGAGGAGCCAAATTTTATGGGAGTCAGAAATTAGAACCTTTCATCTTTGATAACAAAAAAATTCTTAGGCTATGAAGCATAATGATTTTAAAAATGATCAAATAAGGGAACAATTTAATGTTGAATCTTTCAGGAGGAAACACAAATCATATTTTCATGGATCTTCTAAACCACTAGTGGATGGAAATGGATAAAAACCATCAAGTAAATATTTTATGTTCTTATCTGATCGAAAAATGAAAAATTTGTCCTAGATATTTATTATGTTGAAGGAAAATAAGAAAATTTGTGGAATCCTGTCAAGAATATAATGCAAGGGGAATAAATTGAATCCATAGAATGTGAAATGTTCATGAAGATATTTTTCATTAAATAATATTCTCATATTCTTCCTAAATAGTTGGGGAAAGAGTTACTTAAGCTAAAGAAAAATGATGATGAATCTGTTCGTACTTATTAGGAATGTTTTACAGGACTTCTAAGGTGAGATCTTGGTATTATTATCAACCTGAATATATGATTGAATGATTCTTTAGTTGATTAAAACCAATTCCTAAAAGGTAATTGGCCATAAAATAATTTTGTAGATATAAAGAAATTTTTTGATGTGCTCTTATGGTGGAAATGGAGATTGGAGAAACAGATAATTACCATGGTTTTGAAATGAAAAGAAAGACTGAGTCACATGAAAACATGAATAAATCACATGTTCGAAGGAAATTCAATCCATCTACATTCCATAAATGAAGGAAGAAACATAAAGTGAATTGTTTAAATGGAATTGGGAGATTATTTAAATGTGTAAAGGTGGGTCATAAAACCATTGAATGTTGAAAGGAAAAAAACAGTCCAGTTAATGCAATAGTGGAAAAGAGGATTCCAATTTATGCACCACCAATGCTCCAATGATATTAATGGAATGATAATGGATATTATGATAATCAGTGCATGAATATGAATGTTTATAACTACCAATGAATGAATCCTCTAAATTAAAATTAAAATGGTAAATCTATTTTAATCATAACTTCTAATGTGGGTTATGAGAACAAAATGGATAAAGGTATGCTTACCATACACTCTAAAACAAATAATTTATTATTTGATTATTGATCAACCCATTCATTAAATTCTAATTAATTTACTAATGGTGTCATTTTATCACCTAAGTAATCAGATGTTCAGTTAGCTATGAGGACTCTAAATGGATGAATTGTCACATCTCATGGTTATATTTCTTCTCTGATTCATGATTGTGGGAATGTGGTACCTACTAGTCTCATGATTCACCTTATAGTTGAATTTTATGTGATTCTTGGAATGGATTCGATTTATTTATATATTAATATCACATTAATTTTTTTTGGAAAGGAACTCACATTCCATATTCTGAATAAACCTATAATCATTTATCAATTTAAAGATGAATATGAACTTATAATGGAAATTGTGTCCATATTTTGGGTCTTAATTCCTATACATGAAGGTAATATAAGTCATCTAGTTGTGGAGAAACGAAAAAATAATAAATCACCAATTATATGAATATTTGTTGTTGTTTTTTCTGGAGTAGTTTCTTTGTCTTTTGCTGAATCCAAAATTTGAGTTTTTGATTAAACCCATACATAGTGACATGATTATTTTGATGAATATATATTGAATGTCCCCAATTATGTTTTAGTAATTAAAGAAGAAAATATAAGAGAATCTTGATAATGGATTCATATTCCATAGTCAGTCACCTTTTGGTGAACATGTGATATTCTTTAAGAATAAATATGGTTCAATGCATATTTGCATTTATTATTAGGAAATTAAAAAAATTATGATCCAGAACAAGTATCCTCTTACCCATGTAGATTATTTATTTGAACAACTACATTGAGATCAATAATTTTCTAAATGTTAAATTCATTCTGGATATTATAATTTGAGTGTCACGAAGGATGACATACCCAAGATTGAATTCCAATCAACTTATGGACACTATTAAATTATAGTGAATGATTTTGGTCTTACTAATTCTGTATTTATCTTCATAGTCATGATTAATAATGTATATAGAAATTTTGTTGATCAGGATTTGGTAGTATTTATTGATAATATTATAATTTATTTAAAGAGGAAGGAATAACATGATGATCAGTTGAGTTTGTGCTGAAGATCCTCAGAAAGGATAATCACTCTCAAAAATTTAACAAGGGTGAATTTTGGCATCCTAAAATTTCATTTCTGGAACATATAATCTCACGTGAGGGTATATCAATAGATCCTTCAAAGAAAAAATTTATTAAGAAATATCCTTGACCAACATAGTAATTTTTTTTATTTTTCTTGGTTTGGTTGGATATTATTTGGGCTCTGTGAATAATTTATCAAAATTTTCCAACGGACTCAACATGTTAACTCAAATGGGTGTCAAGATCCCTTGGATGAATGAATATAAAGAAAATTTGAGGAAACTAATGAGGAGATTAGTCAATAACCCCCATGATTACATTATCCTATAGTGTAGAACAGTATGTCATTTATAGTGATGTATACGAGAAGGATTTGGATGTTTTATTATAAAGAAATATAGGGTTATATATTTTCCCTCATGTCAACTATAGGTTCATGAGAGAAATAAACCCTCACATGATTCGAATTAGCGGCATTAATCATTATATTAATTATATGAATACATTATCTTCACAAAGAACAATATGATATTTATAATGATCTCAAATTCATAATGAATATATTCAAATGGATGGAATGTGTGTGAACCAAAGAAGATGGTTGTAACTGATTAATTATTGTGATTTCATAATACATTACTACCCTAGGAAAGTGAAAAAGGTGGAATATGTTTTGAGTCGAACAGACCATGCTATATTATCTATGATGTGGTTAATAAAAGACCTAATATTTATATATTTTAAAACTATGGATATGGATATCTTAAATGAAGGGGTGAAATATTATCTGGGTAAAATTCATGTTCAACCATCTATCCTTGGGAAGATTAATGTGGCATAAAAGGAAGATGCATAACTGAAAAATATGGTGAAATTTGTTCATGAGTTCTACCATGATTATGATGGAATAATAATGTTCAATAACCATGTATATGTTTCTCCTATACCATATTTGAATAATGTACTATTGGATGAGGCTCATAGTTCATCATTATCTATTAATCATGGAAGTACAAAGATGTATAGATGCATAAAATATTTTTTTTCTAGTGGGATTGAATGAAGAGAGATATCATATAGTATGCTTCTCAGTTCCTGGCTTTTCAGCAAGTTAAGGATATGTGAAAAAAATATAAAGGGGTTTTATAACAATTAAACATACTCAAATGTAAATCGGAAAATATCACAATGGATTTTTTCATCAAACATCCCTAAAAATTTAACTTCCATAATGATATATGGGTTAAATAAAATCTCCATACAAATTCCACACACTTCATTTCTACTAGAGAATATTTATATCTTGACTATCTTTCTAAAATATTTATTAAGGAAGTGTAAAGATTTTATGGAATAACACATTTCATTGTATCTGGTATGGATCCATGTTTTACCTCTATGTTCTAGAAAAGTCTTCAGCAGGATCTGGATATAGAGTTATTTTTTTGTTACTTATCATACTCACATATATGGTTAACTTAAGTGGACAATTCAAACTCTACATTAAATTTTGATATCTTTTTCTATAAATTTCAATGGTTGTAGGGATCAAAACCTTCCTTTGGTATAATTTTACTATAACAATAGTTTTCACTCTAGTATTCATATGGCTACTCATGATGACCTCTATGGGGAGAAGTTCATAACTCCAACATGATAGAATGATGTTGGGGAAATAAATAAGTCAGGACCTGATCTATCTTTGGAAATAGATGGAATGGATATATCAATTCCCCATCACATAAGAGAATCTCAAAGTTGACGTAAAATTTAAGCTATCTATTTTTCGAATTATCAAGAGTTTGAAGTGGGTAACATGTTATTTTTATGAATATATCCTTGGAAGAGATTATCCATATTTGGAAAGAATGGAAAGATAATCCCTAGGTATATTGTTTCTTTTTAAATTTTTGATCATATTGGGATGGTAACCTATCAATTGTATCTTCAACTAAATGTCTTTCATGGTCATGATGTGTTATATGTATCTCTTCTAATGAAGTACATAACTGATCCTTAACATGTACAATACTTATAGGTATTATCACTAAAACATGATATTTCTTATAAGGAACAACTGGTTGAGATCTTGGATCATATATATAAATTTATATGAAATAATACCACTCATCTTTTTAATGTTTTGTGGTAAACCCCCCAATTTTATGATGTTATATGGGACCAAGAGGATGTGATAAGGTAGATGTATCCTCATCTATTTATATCAAAGTGATGAATTTTGATAGAGAAATTTACATTAAGGTGGGTAGAATATAAGACCCCCTGTTTTCCACAAATTGTTTTTTAATAAAGTAAATTTCACCAATGCCTTCTCTTATATGTTTCACTAAGTAATGATTTCACTACAAAAAACATCAAAATACTTTTCATTACACACAACAATTATTTTCTATAGAACATCATTTTATTACTATAATTAATTAAAGAAGAAAATTATGACCAAGTCATTAGAATTATGGGAAAGAAAAGGATTATGAAAATTATTTATACGTGTATATATAATTTCTTTTATAGTGACTAATTAATTATAAAATGTAATAAAAAACAATTATAATATGAAATAAAATAATTTTTCAAAAAAATTATTTAATTGAGCATATGTTGGTTTTATATAACTAATTAAAAAAACTATTTTTGGATTATATTATATATAAAATATGTTAAATATAATTTTTAAAATTCATCCTATGTTTTTTCTAGATACGATATAAAAATAAATTCAACATTATGCATTGAAGAAGTATTTTCTCTAAAAAGAATGTTCTCTTCCTTTTAATAGTGAACATGTTTTAATTATAGTTTCTGAAATTTATATAAATTTAATTTTACTAAATAAATATCATTTTTGACACTGAAATATCAAAATAATCTTTAGTTTATTTTATTTTTATTTTTATAATAATTTTCATTTATTAATGAATACAGTAAAAAAATTATTTTAAACTTGAATTTTCATAAAAATAATTTATAAGGATGATTTATATTTTAAATAGTTTTTAAATTAATAATTTATATATTGAATTTGAATATAAAAACATTTCAATCCTTTAAACGGGTTCACATTAAAAACATTTTTTCTCATTCCTTTAATGAGATTAGTTTTAAATTAATTTTAGCCTTTTTTATGAATTATGAAAAATGGATTCTATATTTCGAATTGTAAGGTCCAAATTTTTTAAATAGTTTCCTTTTATTTTTGTACAATATGAATAATAACATTAAAATTTTTTATTTCTACTGTTAAGGGTCAATCAGGTAATTAAGAGAAAAAATAATATTATAAATATTATAAAACTACCATAATAATTTCCAAAATGATATTGTATGAAATTTCTTCTAACATTAACACATAATTTTCAAAATTGAATTTTTTTAATAACAACATGTTCATGAAAATGAATTAGATATTATTAAAATAAATGTGATTGAAAAAATATCAGAGTGTCACTTTTTATAAGTATAATATTTTTAGTATGAGGTTAAATGGAATATATTCTTGACAATAAATATTATTATAAAATATTAAAAGTTTATATAAATCATAGAAATTAATTTTTATTTTTTATGGAATAAATAATTATCTAAAATAATTACATAATGATGTTATAGTAATTATTCAATTAATGAAAAAGTAAATTAAATGGAATTAAAAATATTAAAATAAAAATAATTTGAACTAATTAAGGTTCTGAAAAATTATATTTGAATAATAAATAGTAGTAGTGTACTAAATAATTTTTTTTAATTTTTCTTACAGTATTAATTTTCTTAAAGTTAATGTAAAAATTGTGTCAAAATTGACCCTAATGATATCTCATGAAAATAATATTTTATTAAATTATTCAAAACACATGAAAATAATAAATTACAATATAGGTGATAAATTATGGTTTTAAATATCAGAAATGGGACATTTATGATTCAATTTACACATTATAAGGAAAAATATTTACCTATTAATATTGAAAATGTTGTTTCTATAGATATATTTTAAATAGGTTAACTAATGGTTAATCAAAATGATGAGGTATAAAATTACACCAAAACCTATATAAATCTATTGGTTGGTGGGATTATCACCCCATATGACATTATATTAAAAATAATTTTCATTTCAAGGAATTTTGAATGATATTTATTTTATATTTACCCGTGTTTTACTTTTTTCAAAATAGTTTGAAAATAATATTTTTTTCATTTTTTAGAAAAGGATCATTGTGAATTTTACGACAAAAATATTCAGAAGGAATTTTTTTACTTATAACAAATAGAAAAATTATACTATTATTACACCTTAATTATTTTAAGATTAAATTACAAGATTACATGTTATCATCGAATAAAAATTTTTCTTTCATAACTATGAGACTTTTTAAAAAAATTATTTCATAAAGGAATGGATACATTTCATTGGAATTATTTTAAGTGATCTTTCCAGAAAATAATTTTTCATATAATATAATATTATTTTATATCACATATTATTTACAAAAGATGTAACTCAAGTATAAAATTATTATTCTTCTTATGAGTTGTTTGTGTTTATTATGTAATTATACATATAAAACCTATTTATTTTTAATTAGTTAAGTTATGATGATGTGTTCATGAAAGTCATTTATTCACATGGGTTTTCAGATTCTAAATGATTTATGGTCTTTTCTTACACATATGTATAGTTTTCATTAAGTGACATGTGCTACCAATATCTCCCTCCAATGCATTGGTCAATGAATTATTTCTCATTTAATAGTTAGGGGAAAGAAGTTAATGATCATGATCCATGATGGGAAATAACTCTATGTTCATGATCTATTAAGGGAGATAGGTAAGAAGGCTAGATCATATAGACTCTATATTTAACCATGATATAATAACTTGGATTTTCCTAATTCAATTTTTAGAAAATTATTAGAAAAATTACAAGGCCAAACAGTGAGACGGTGTGTGATTCTGAGGCCCGGTGTGACCGAAACAATCCACCAAAAAATGTAATGTATTTAAATAGCACACATGAGTGATTTTCCTGACAAAGTGGAAAAACTCTTACAAAGGTTCTCAGATCAGAAATCTAAGGTCGTAGTTGCGTCTAAAATATCGACTTTACCTTAGGTAGGGCCAAACCTCAACTAGTGTAGGTTGAGGGTGAAAGTTAATTTATGTATGTGAACATCATTAAAATATTTTAAATTGACATAACATGGAGATGTAGCATCAGTTTCCTTTTAATTAAGACTTGTTAGGAGATCTAGGGTATTCTTTATAACCCTGGAGTTTTCCTGATGCAATGAGGAGAAACATTCCCATTGGCAAACGATGATGAAGATCGAGGATCGACGAGATGGCGAATTGTGACGTCTCTCAACAGATCACCAACGATGATCAAACCCCAATGACAACCAATAAAAAGTCTAGGTAGGGTTGTTATTTAAATATTTTCTTTCCCAATTCCCAATTTTAAACATTGAGCACAGATAAACCCACAAATAGGTTGACCTACAGTATGATCGTTCTTACAGGAGGGTTCGACTTGCAGGTTTTAATTTGGGGGAAATTGGTTTTCTTACGTTTGTTTTCATGATCCATCTAATAGGAGTGGAGCAATGATGTAACGAATAATAACCAAGGATTGTTTCTCATTTTTCTCTATTGTTTTGTCTCCCAATCACATTATTCATAGAGTAATTACAAAATGATCACTATTGCACGTCTCTTCACACAACGATCTCAAATCAGAGATCCGGTCTCATGACAACCTAGATGTGACGTGACAGTGATGGAAACATAAAAATTGAATTGAAATGTGAAATACCGCTATTTGATCATTTTCTGGTGAATTGGTTCATAATGTGGATTCGAGCCACTATAGTGAAGATGGCAACCTTGGTATTTTGAAACATCTTATAGATCAGAGATCAGAGCATCAGAGGGAATCCAGTGGCCTATGGAAGGAGTAAACGGGGTGCCAGCGCTAGTAGAGGCATGATTTCGTGGCAGAAGAAGGATCACACGAAGGATCATCCATGGACAGTGATGGGTGCCAAGGCTAAGGCGGTCCACGGCGGAGTGGACTGGTAATGCTGCAAGCACTGTGTTGGACTGGTGGGTCACGGTAAGTGGACCGCATGAATGATTAGTGGATAACCAAGCTAGCCTCATGACATGGAGAGAACGAGGCAAGATGATTCATCCAGGGGGATGAACCGGACCACATCTAAGCGATTCGGGCTGGAGCTAGTGGTCTGAGGCTAGCCGGGGCAGAATGGTCCACCAGTGAGCAGGAGTGGGCTGGGTCGGACGTGGGTCAGGTCGGTGGACCCCAAGCTGGGACTGGTCGGGTCTATCTGAATGGGTTATATCAGACCCCACTATCCCTTATTCACTAAAAGTCCCATTACATTCAATATATAAGTCCATTTAATGAGTTGTTTCCAGCATTGGGACCCTCAATAGGGAGTTCCTTTTGATATGTCTTATTGGGGTTTTAGTTAGACCAGTTGGGGCTGGTGGAATTAAATTTATATTTCTTTTGAGGGATCAATGAAGGATACTCATCCCATCAACAGGGTGATAGTATAGATTGAGTCCATACCTTGGGGATTCAATATGTAGGTTCGATATTGTATCCCGTCCCTTTCACAGACAATGGCCCATGTTCATAACTATGTTGGCTCAGCCTAGTTTTCTCAGTGACTTCACGAGATGGAGCATGGATTGCACTGAGAGGCCTGGTTGGTCTTTATTTCTCTTTCGGGTACCATAGATAGGGTTTGTAGCATGGTTGTAAACATTATTGACATAGTCACCCATCCGCTCTCTAGGATGATAAATACAATAGGGCTAGGATGTTTCTCAGTGATCCTTGGGTGCATGACCCCCTATCTGTGTATCGATATTCGATTTGTTCCTTTGTGGTTTGACTTGACCAATTTACATCGGGTTTTTCTTAGTGTGTTATCTTTGTGAGGGGTCTAAATTAGTGGGATCTCTTTGTATGGGTCTTTGAGAACTTCCTATCTTGAGGAGAAAGTTCTCCCATAACAAGCATGCCTTGAGTAGAATCCAATGACTATGGATTTACTGTGATATTGAGACTCCTTGTCTCACTGGGATCAGACATCTCAGGGAAAATTTTGACATATCGAGGCCATATGTTCTCTTCGATACTTTTTGTGGACATTTTCTATGTTCTTTATTTCAGATAGCTCGAGGAGTGGGGTCTCCAATAATCGATAATGCTACAAGTTTAACAACATGGCTGGTTGTGGATGAGACTCTTCATCATGAAATCCTTTATTAGTATACATGGATGTTATGTATTTTTGACATATACATGTGTTGAGTTTATTGTACCTTCTTAGTGGTGTTTTTTGTGGACTTTTACTTTTTGTTTCGGGGTTCCCTACTGAGTATTGTTTTACTCACCCCTACACAAGATTTTCCTCCATGGGTCGTGTTTTTGTAGACGTCCAATGATTTGGCTGAGTCTTATGATTAGTATGATTAGGGTAAGTGGAGACTATGCCATGTGAGATCAGAAAAACCAAATTTTTTCAGAATATTTCTACATTAACTTTAGTACCCATGATTGTAGGTCGTACAGTTCAATTATATTTCATTTAGTAGTCTTATATTAGGGATCGAATATGATTTAGTGCATTACTTTCTGTTGTGCTATATTTTTGGGTTAGAGTGGAATGCATTCAATTTAGTTTTCTTAGTTTTTTTCACTTTACATCCTCTGTGGCTTCAAGTCATGTGTGTGTTTAAATTTTTTTAGGAAAATACCTCCCATTCATGGGATATGTCTACTTTTCACTAGTCACCATCCCTTGGACAATTAGAGGAGGTCTTGGGTAGTCAAGGCATGGGTCCTAGGGGGTGGGTCATGATAGAGTGGTATCAGAGCTTAGGTCTAGTTCTACGTTTGGACTAGGAGTCTGTGAGTTTGGTTTGGGGAAAGAGAGTTTAGTGTTTAAATTTTAGATTTCAGGCCAGGGATTCTAGTGTTAGTACATCATCCAAAGTATCCATATAGTAGGACTCTGGGAACCTTTGTTCAATATCGGTACATTAAAACACTAATTTTAGGGAAAATAATGGTACATACATCCTATAAAAATGGGTTGTGTTTTTCATGTCCTCATTGATTCAACTCACCAGGTATGCTCTTTTAACTATGATACATCTTATTTTTCCATGTATATGTTTAGGACACTAGCCAACATGTTTTTCATAGCAATATTGAGAGTTTGGACTAATTATCGATGTGCTCTCCCTGATGTTAGCCAGTCACATAGCAGTTTTTTAAGATGGTCAATAGGTGATAGTTTATCCTCATGATCAGTTAGCAGACCCACCTACAATCGTTTAGGTGGATACAGATTGCCCTACTGAGTTGTGGATGGCTCTTTTGGGGCTACATGATGAGGCATATGGTTCAAACATGTGTCTTAGGCTTCTAAGGTAATGATCGCCTAGAATTCGAGAGTAGTAAGACCTCCCAATAGCAGGTGTGCAACGAAAGCCATTGAACCATATGTTTCTTAATATTTTCCAGGGACGTGGTATTTCCTTGAATGATTATATTTTCAACACTTTTTATAAAAGGGTGTATCCCATAGGATATTGTCTCATCGTTTTTGCTGCAGTCATAGAGGCGGTTGATGAACCACCAAGGAAGAGGCGGTGGAAAGAGAAAATAGATCCATCGGGCGGAATATATGGAAGGAAATATAGGGAAGCTGTAGGAGGTGGATGAATTTTTGTCATGTAACCACCACCACCTTCAATTGGTCCATATCGGGAACTGAGAAAAGGAATATAGGGGTGGAGACAGTTGTAGTCTATCAAGGCATATGACACCAGGTCTCCGGGAATGACTCAAGGTACAATCTATGTCATTCAACCATAGATGGAGTATTGATAGACACTATTACTAGTGGTTTTCAATCATGCCATTTTTTATTTTTGATACATAGAGGTTCCAATTAAAACCGTTTACAAGATCCTTATGTTTTGATACTCCTACTCAAGGAGACCCAATGACCATGCGTTGGTTCCGATAGTGTGACATGACTCTTGGAGGTGAGTTTTTCGGTTATGATCTATTGGTAGTGTCGTAGAGGCCTTACGATGCCATTCTTAGTATAGACTAATCCATAGTTAATGATCAAATTGATTATTTTAGGAAAACTGTGTGGTTCGTCTGCGGTGACAGAACAAGATTTCCATCTATTAGTAAGGGTGGATTCCTTAAAGCTCTTGATAGACTCATGGAGAGGAGGGTGAAACTAGTTTCTACCATTATGCCAAGTATGGTCTTTAGTGTAGTGGATGTTATGAGTCCCCAAGATTCTTTTTGGTGGTAGAGTATAAGGATGTCTTCCATAAAGATGATCTTGGTTTACCTCTCCTTCGAGACATAGACTTTTACATTGTTCTATAACCTTGGGTGGTGCAATATTTACTTTATTATATCTAGTGGATCTTAAATAGCTTCAAGAGCATGGGGTGTAGATGGGGGACTTGTAGAATAAGGGATTAGTATTAAGCAGTTTTTCACAATGGGAAGACTTAGGTTATCTTTATTGATGACATCATATTGTAATAAGCGTCTGAGGAGGAGCACGTAAGACACTCAAGAATGGTTCATGACACACTCTGAGGGAACCAGCATTAAGAGAATCTCATGAAATGTCAGTTATGGTTTCAGAAGGTCCATTTTTCTAGGATATGTCATCACGGAGAGTGGAGTTTTAGTGAATCTAGTGAAGGTTGAGGTGATGTTTGGGAGGAGAACTACACAACCCATAATCTTGAGTTAGCGGTGGTGGTGTACATGTTAAATATGTGGTGATACAACTTGGTGGGAGAGTGATTCAATACCCACTTCGATCATAATATTGTCATGTATGACTTCTCTTAGAAGGATTGTGGAATGAGATAGAAGTGATTAATGGAGTTACTCCAAGACTATGACTTGGATATTGTCTATATTTCTGGGAAGAGGAATGTGGTAGAAGATGAACTCAGCAAGAATCCAGTAAATAGTTACTGAATGAGGCACCATAGAAGTTTTCCTCATTATAGTTATCCTCCATGGATGGAGATAGAGCATCGTATCTCCAGTATTTCGTTGATACCCATTAAATCATAAATTATTCTAGGGAGGTACAACGCAGTGATACCGACAGTGAGTCTTCACATACTCAGTTGAACATAGGGAACACCCCTAAAGGACATTCATAAGCTGGGGAGCATGTTGTTTTTTTCATGAGATGCACAGTTATAGTAGTGGATACCTAGAGTGGAGAGATGCATCAGAATATGATTTTGGGAGTCAAGGAAAATATCTGGTAAAACGGAACAGGTTGAAGTTGGGCTTACCTATTGAGATAAAAATGTTGAAAGATTGTTTGAATCAGTTTAGTGGGTTGTCAACTCACTAAGTCAATCCACTTTATGCTAGGACCAAGCTGAAGGAAGAGATGGTTTGCATGGATTGTCTTTTGTTGATCTTGAAGAAGTTTTAATAAAGGAAAGACACATTGAATTTCTAAGAAGTCGAAAGGTAGAAGTTTAAAGATTCAGAACTGGGTATATTGAACATTTGGAACCTGGTGTTTAAAGAATTCGGAGTCTGGAATTCAGAGTCTGGAAATTGGAAAGTTTGGAACCGGTAAATTGAAAATTCTCGAAAGCTGGCTGATAGGAGATGTGAAGTAATTAATTATGATGATGATTTGTTGTTTTATAACTCTAAATTTGTGAGTATATTCAAGTACTCACAATTCAAGAAAAAGTTGAATCAGAGAAGTCATACCGAGAATCAGGAAGAGCTGTTCCGAGAACCAGAAGTCGTTCTGAGAACCTGAAGTCCTACTTAGAATCAAAGAAGTCGTACCGAGAACCAAAAGTCGTTCTGAGAATCAGGAAGAGCCATTCCGAGAACCAGAAGTCGTTTCAAGAACTTGAAGTCGTACCTAGAATCGAAGAAGTCATATCGAGAACCAAAAGTCATTCCAAGGATCCAGAAGAGCCGTTCCAAGAACAAGAAGTCGTTCCAAGAACCTGAAGTCGTACCGAGAATCGAAGAAGCCGTATCGATAACTAAGAGTCGTCCCGAGAATCAAGAAGATCCGTTCCGAGAACCATAATTCGTTCCAAGAACATGAAGTCGTATCGAGAATCGAAGAAGTCGTATCGAGAACCAAAATCCATTCCGAGAATCATGAAGTTCCATACCGAGAACCAGAATGTCGTACCGAGAACTGGTGAAGTTGTATCGAGATCTAGAGGATTCATACCGAGAGTTCAAAATAATTTGTATCGATGAATAAAGAAGGGTCATACCGATAATTGAAATGGTGTCATGCCGAGGAAGCAAAGAAGAGTGGATCTGAGAATGTGATACCGAGAAATAAAAAGTGTGGATCTCAGAATGTGACTACGAGAAGCCTGCATTACAAGGTCAGATCCAGAAAAGGCCAAATCTCTAAATCAAGAGAAGGGGAAGAAGATTCTAGAAGCGTTGACAAAGTCTTAATTACTCCGAGATTGTAGGAGAAATTAAGATTTGGGTGAATCTAAGTGAGTGGGAAAATATTTTGATTTCCCACCTAAGAACACTTTGGAGAACCAATAAAAGGGGATCAGAGTACTAAGTAAATTGATTGATGATGCTATAGTTAGAGAAGCTATGATAATCTAGAGAGAGAAATAAGTGTGTGGCCGACTAAGTTTACATTTCAGTTTCAATTGAAATGTGAATTTCAGTACTGGTTGACACCGTATTAATTTTCTCGGATTAAAGAAAACTCATATTCAAGAATCGGAGTGAAAGTGAAGAATTCAGATTGGAGATTCGGAGTGGAAATTCGTAGTAGAGATTCGGAGTGGTGATTCGGATTGAGAAAATTCGGAGTGAAGAAGAATAATTCAGAGTGAAGATTTCGGAGTGGAGATTCGGAATGGGGAATCAGTACTGGATGTCACTGTATTGAGTTTCTCAAACTGAGGAAGATTTGGATTGAGATAATTCGGAGTGAAGAAGAATGATTCAGAGTGAAGAATTCAGAGTGGAGATTCGGAATGGGGAATCAGTACTGGTTGTCACCATATTGAGTTTCTCAGACTGAGGAAGACTCAAATTGAAGAATCAGAGTGAAGAATAAAATTTGGAGTGAAGAATTCGGAGTGGAAATTTGGAATGGGATGTTTTGACTGTAATTGATCTATCTCTAGTCCAAGAAGTCCTTTCCTTTATTCTGGGTTAGGAATTGAAGATTTGTGCTGAATTTTCGTACACTTCAATATTTGAATGTAATTGCAGGTAACATAAGTTATTTCAAGAAATGAGACTTTGCCCTATTGTGCTAAGAGGGTGAACAGGCACTGGAGTGATTATTTCACAGTTCTTCATGAGTGTAAGGTTATATCATACTCCTTGTAATCCAAGGATTGTTTTCATAGTGGATTATATAGTTTTGGATTGTTTCCAACCATACCAAAGACATAGCTATTCTTATTGAATAGTGAACCATGTATATTGTTGTTTTCCATTGGATGTGTGCTTGTTTGTTTCTTAGCAAGGAGGTATATCTTTAACATGAGAAAAAGGTTGTTCTCATTTTAAGGGAACATAAAAAGAAGAAAAAGGGGTATCAATGATTCACCCCCCCCCCCTCTCAATGGTTCATTACTGCAACTTGGTCCTTTCAAGTGTTATCAGAGGGAGCTTTCCTTTATTTTCCTTGCTAATGGAGAATCTGAATCGTGTGAACAATAAAGGCATTATGGTATTCGATGGGAATAAATACCACATCTGGAAGGATATAATGCTACCATATCTCATGTCTATTAGTTATGTAGTTCTTGAAGCTACAACAGTTGGGTTTCCCCCATTAAAGACAACGTTCCACTTACACCTATTTACTGGATGTTTCTTGAGAATGATGGAAGATCCAAGAATGTTATACTGTCTTCACTTTCTGAAAGTGAATTCGTGAGAGTAAAAGGTGTCCATAGCCAAAGGTATATGGTAAAAACTGAAAAACATATACGAAGGCAATACAAAATTCAAGAAGGAAAAACATCAAATCTGGAGATTGAAGTATGAAGACATGAAGATGGGAGAGCATGAATCTGTTGGGGATTTCTTCACCAGGGTAAACGATATTGTTAGTACCATTATATTTCTTGGTGAAGAGCTGAAAGACTCTATTGTGGTGGAAAAAATATTGAGGATTCATCCTGATAAATTTTATGTGAAGGTATCTTCATTTGAAGACAGAGACTCAGAGACTCTATCTCTTGATGATTTTCATAGCACACTCATTTGTTATGAGATAATATGGGAAAAGGATATGAAGACCAAGATAAAGGTTGGAAGAGAGTTATCTTTCAAATCCATGAAGAAGGAAAATCCTAAGAAGATCATGATTAAAGAAGATGGTGGTGAATCAGACTCTAAAAGTGAGGTATGTAAAAATCATAACGATATTTTATCCTTGTTTTCAAAAATTGTTAAAAGAGGCACAGGTAAATACAATGGAAAACTTCCCTTTAAGTGTTTTGAAAGTGGAGGCATTGGCCACTTTGCGGCTAACTGTCCACAAAGGGAGAATGCAGAATAATGTGATGAAGAAGAAAGAAATCCAGGAAAGTTATAGAAGAAGGAGGGTGGTAAAGGAAAGTTGGGGAAAGAAAAGAAGTTATTCAAATCCAAGAGAAAAATATTTCTATCCATAAATGAAGAAGATGAAGAAAGTGATGTTGAATCTAAAAAATTAGTTGATCGTGGTGTGGAAAATACTTTCATTACAACAGTGAATGATGAAGATTTTGGAAGCAACAACTCGGAAGAAGAAGAAACTCAGATTGAGATGCATCTGAAAGAAGAATTGAAGGAATGTTTAAGGATGATCATAAGGCTGGAGAAGCTTGAAAAAAAGTTGGAAGATGAATGTTCCTCATCATCCAATCATTCCAATGATAAAGAAAAACTTGAGGATGAGCTTGAAGACTTGAAGATGTCACTTGTAGTTGAGAAAAATCAAAATGAGCACATGAGAGTAAAGCTGAAGGCAAAAGAGGAAGAATTAGAGATTGTTCAAAAAAATCTCTCATAACTTGAATCAAAAAATATTTGTTTTCAAAACTCAACTACTGATGTTGGTAAAGGCTCTCAACAAGAACATTCTGAGAAAATTCAACAGAAGAATAAAGTGGTTGATATGAAGAAGAAAGCTGAGAAAGTTACTTATGTGTCCAAGACCAGTGTTACTGGGAACTCTGATGTTTCAAAGAAACCTAAGTCTAACACTGGTGAAAAACAAGCCAAATCAGAATTCCATCAGCGCAATCTTGCTAAAAATAGAATGGTTAGCGGGGCTGAAGAAAGAGAAACAAATAAGTATAAAAACAAAATCTTTATAGGAAGGTACTCCTTCTATGTGTATTATTGGTATTGTTGTGGATTCAGGCATACGGCGAATATGTGTTAGTTCCATCAACATTGTTACCACCACCCCACATGTTATGAAAGGAAGAGATTCAAGGGGAGTCAATCCCCTCAAAGGAAGAAGGGTGAGATGATTTTATTGAAGAAAATTGAGATGAATAATGTCAAGATAGAAAATAGGTTCCATCCTTTGGAAACCATTTTTGAAAGGTGTGAACAACCTAGAAACCTTGCAAAAGGATGTCCTGTGATGTTACCAGCTCAACAAAAAGTTCTTAATTCTAAGAACCCGAAGGTGAAGAAATAAGTGAAATAAGAAAAAGCTCTTGTTGTTGAAACCGCTTTAAAAGTTACAAAGGAAGAACAACCTTGGATACTTGATAGTGTGTGTTCTTCACATATGACAGGATACTTGATGTTGCTAAAGAATATGAAGAAGTTTAAATAAGGCACTGTGACATTTGGCAGTGATGAATATTTGAAAATCAAAGGTGTTGGATCATCCATCACTGGGAAGGAAAAACTAAATTCCAAGAAAACTTTGTATGTTGATGGGCTGAAGCACAACTTGCTGAGTATATCACAATTGTGTGATGAGGGTAACAAAGTTATCTTCATGAAAGATGGATTTACTGTGAAAAGCGAAAAAGATGGGAAGATTGTTACAAGAGGCCAACGAACCAAAGGAAATTAGTTTCTGGTTGGAAATTCACAAAAATCTTGTTACATGAGCCTAGTGGAAGAAAATCAGTTGTGGAATAAAATACTTGGACACATGTGTCAGAGAAATATGAGCAAGTTATATCAAAGGGATTGTGTTCGAGATATTCAATATTTTCCAAGAAGAAGAGATTGGTGTTGCACTACATGCCATAAAGGAAAGATTATAATTGTTGTGCATAAGAAGGTTGACATTTGTTCAGAACAAGCCCTTGAACTAATACATTCTAATATATGTGGGCTGATGATAAAACAATCAACAAATAGAGACATGTACTTAATCACCTCAATTGATGATTTTACTCGCATTACATGTGTTATGTTTATGATGTTCAAGTCAGATGCCCTTAAAATGTTTAAAATCCTTAGAAGAAAAGATCAGAAAGAATGTTAGTACTATGTAAAGAAGTTTATAACAAATAATGGTGGTGAGTATAGAAGTGAAGCATTTGAAGACTATCATGAGAAGCATGGTATTCATCATGAATACAGTGCTCCATATACACCTCAACAAAATGGGGTTTCTTAATGAAAAACAGAAGCTTGGTGGAAATTGGAATAACTATGTTACTTGAACATGGCCTTACTCATTACTTTTGGAGGCAAGCTACATGTACAGCTGTTTATATTCAAAATCTATGTTTCTACAGGCCCCAATCAAACAAGTCTCCACATTAACTTTTCTATGGAATTACTCTAAGTATGAAACAAGCCAAAGTTTTTGGGAGCCCATGCATCTTAAAGAATAAAGGTGGAAGTAGTGGAAAATTCGGGAAGAAAGGAGAAGACGTAATTTTTTCATGGTTATGCTCCAGAAGGAAGAGGTTATAGATGATTTAACAACGAAACAGAAAGAATGGTGGATACAGTTGATGTAAAATTCATTGAAAATCCGGGGAAAAATAAGCATGTCCATACAGAAAAGGAAGATAAGGAAGATGAAGTTGACGATTCTGATAAGGTTGCAATGAATTTTAATCCTAATCAAGATGAAGAATCGGATTCAGCCATATCAAGTGAAGAGGAAGGTAGATGAAAAACTTATTCAAGGCTGATGAAACAAGTGCAAGCTCAAAATATTATTGGTGATCAACGTCACATGGTTCAAACAAGAAGAACAATTGATTCTATATCACATACTTCCTTGTATTCCAAAGTGGAACCAAATGATGTTAAATAATCCTTTGAGAATCTGGAATAGATTCAAGCCATTAATGAAGAATTGGATCATATTGAAAAGAATGAAACATGGTAACTCATACCCATGCCAGAAAATAAGAACATTATTGGCACCAAATGGGTCTTCCGGAACAAGTTTAATGAAGAAGGTGAAGTTATTAGAAATAAAGCAATATTGTTTTGCAAAGGCTACTCTCAGATTGATGGAATTGAATTTGAAGAAACTTTTTCTCCGGTAGCCAGATGAGAAACTATCTGAATATTTCTTTCAATTATTGCACAATGAGGCTACAAAATCTTTCAAATGGATGTTAAATCTATATTTCTTAATGGTGATCTCAAAGAAAAAGTTTATATTGAGAAACCATGAGGCTTTGTTGTTGGGAATAATGAAAGTTATTTGTGCAGGTTGAAAAAAGCCTTGTATGGGATAAATCAAGCTCCAAGAGAATCGTATTCCAAACTGGACACTTGACTAAAGGAGATGAACATCATGAAAGGAAGATTTGACAGTAATTTTTACATCAAGTAAAGCCATGATCTTTCTCTAATATTTATTGTCTATATTGACGACATTATTTTTGTTGGGAATGATGAATGAAGCTGTGAAAGGTTTTCTGAAGAAATGAAGAACGTCTTTGAGATGTCCATGTTGGGTGATATGAGATACTTTCTTGGGTTACAAATTTTCCAATAGAAAGAATTAATTTTTCTCTCCCAAGAAAAGAATTCTAAGGAACTCATTAAGAAGTTTGGGATGGAAAACTCAAAACCTGTATCAACTCGTATATCAGTGGGAATGGAGCTAAGCAAAGATGAAGAAGGAAAAGAAGTTGATCAGAAAGAATATCGAAAGCTGACTGGAAGTCTGTTATACCAAACTGCATCAAGACCAAATATTGTTTTTGATGTTACCTTATGTGCAAGATTCAAGAGTTCTCTTAAAGACTCAAATCTTGTTGCTAGAAAAATAATTCTTAGATACATAAAAGGCATAGCAGAATTTGGAATCAAGTAAAGTGTCACGGTATTGAGAACCAAAAATCGTTCTGAGAATCAGGAAGAGATGTATCGAGTACCAGAATGTCATCCCTAGAACTGGTGAAGTCGTATTGAGCCCTAGTGGAGTCATATCGAGAGTTCAAAATATTTGGTATCGATTAATAAAGAAGGGTCATACTGAGAATTGAAATGGTGTCATGCCGAGGATGAAAAGAAGAGTGGATCCGATAATGTGATACCGAGAAGTCAGAAGAGTTGATCCAAGAATGTGACTCCATGAAACATGCGTAACAAGGTTGGATCTATAATAGGCCAAACCTCTAAATCTAGAGAAGGGGAAAATGATTCGAGCAGATTCTAGAAGTGTTGAAAAAGTCTTAAATACTCCGAGATTTCAGGAGAAAATAAGATTTGTGTGAATCTAAGTGAGCGGGAAAATATAATGATTTCCTGCCTAAGCACACTTTGGAGCACCTATAAATGGAGATCGGAGTACTAAGTAAATTGATTGATGATCTTATAGTGAGAGAAGCCCTGATAATCTAGAGAGAGAAATAAGTGTGTGACCGACTGAGTTTTAACTGCAGTTTCAATTGAAAGAATAATTTTGGTACTAGTTGACACCATATTGAGTTTCTCGGATTAAAGAAAACTCAGATTGAAGAATCATAGTGAAAGTGAAGAATTCGGAGTGTAGATTTAGAGTGGAAATTCGGAGTGGAGATTTAGAGTGGAGATTCGGATTGAGAAAATTCGGAGTCAAGAAGACTAATTCGGAGTGAAGAATTCTGAGTGGAGATTAGGAATGGGGAATCAGTACTTGTTGTCACCGTATTGAGTTTCTCAGACTGAGGAAGATTCGGATTGAGAAAATTCAGAGTGAAAAAGAATAATTTGGAGTGAAGAATTTGGAGTGGACATTCGGAATGGCGAATCAGTACTGGCTATCACCATATTGTGATTCTCAGACTGAGGAAGACTCGGATTGAAGAATCAGAGTGAAGAAGAAAATTCGGAGTGAAGAATTCGGAGGGGAGATTCATAATGGGAAGTTCTGGCTGTAATTGATCTATCTCTAGTCTAATAAGTCCTTCCCTTTCTTCTGGGTAAGGAAGTGAAGATTTGTGCAAAAAATGCTTACACTTGTGTATTTGAAGGAAAGTGCAGGTAATATAAGTTCTTACAAGAAAACAGAAGTTTCCCTATTGTACTAAAAGGGTGCACCCACACTAGAGTGATTGTTCTTCACGAGTGTAAGTGTATATCCTACACATGGTAATCCATGGATTTTTTTCTTAGTGGATTGTATGGTGCTGGATTTTTTCCAACCATACCATGGACGTAGATATTCTTATTGAATAGTGAACCTTGTAAATTTTTGTGTTCCTTTGGATGTGTGCTTGTTTGTTTCTCAGTAGGGAAGTATATCTTTAACATGAGACAAAAGTTGTTCTCATTTTAAGGGTACTACAAAGAAGGAAAAGGGGTATCACTGATTCACCCCCCCCCCTCAGTGGTTCGTTACTCCAACTGGGTCTTTTCACTTTATTTGGTAGGGGTTACTCATTCACTTACTCGGGGTTCATGGAAGGATGTGGGTTGGGATATCGATTGACATTTTGATGGGTTTACCATGTACATCTAGGAGACATGATACCATTGGGGTGATTGTTTACAGTCTCACTAAGTCAGCCCACTTCCAAACTATCTTGGTTTAGGTTTTAGTAGAGGGCTTCAGATACCTATATGGATAGGATATAGTTTAAACCCGTGGAGCTTCATCGAGGGTTGTTTTATATCCTTATGCTCTATTTACATCCTAGTTCTGGAAGGTATTGCGTGAGGCAATTCTAGAAAATGTGCAGGTTGTCTAAGAGAAAATAAAGATTGCATAGGGTTGTCCAATGATTTTTGTTGGAGATGGAGGATACCTTTGTAGTTTTAGTATAGAGACCATGTCTCCTTTGGGTATCACCTTGACGAGGGTTATAGATTTTTTTTCAGGGCAGCAAGCTATTTAGGAGGTTAATAGTCCCTCTTCCTGGTACTACACTGATTTGGAATGGTAGCATACTAATTGGATCTACCCCTCACTGGGACTAGGTACACAATGTCTTCCACATGTCACATTTGAGAAGATTTATTCATATATCTTTTCACGTCATAATCTAGGATAAGATATAAATTGACGTTGGAGTGTCTTGGATTGAGTAACCAATGATGATTGTGGATCTGTTATGGAATAATTTTTCCCTTGGTGAATGTTCGGAGGTTGAATAGTGTTATTAAGAAAATAACATGGGAGTGGGAGGATCAAATTTGTTCTTGGTGCTCTCACCTATTTTTCAAGTAAACCATGATTGGATTTTGAAGAAATAATGCCTTAAGGTGGGGAGAATATAATTACTCAGTTTTTTTCAGTTCTATCTTAAGAATATTACAGAAACAATTATGAGACCAGGCATTGAGAAAATGTTTGATTTTGAGTCCTGGTGTTCCCAGAACACTTATTAGAAAAAAGTTATGTTTTTAAAAATTTCACATAATTGGTTTTCCTACAAAAGTTAATTAACTCTTAAACAGGTGCTTCTATGATAAATATGTGGGAATTGTTGTGTCAAGAAAATAGAATTTACCTTAGGCATGCCTAACCTCCACCGGCATAGGGCAAGGGTGAATGTTTATTTTTGGATGTGAATTTCATTAAAATATTTATTAAAAATATTTTAAATTGGCGTAATGTAGTGATGCAGCGTCAGTTTACTTTTAACTGAGCCTTGTTATGAAATATATGGTTATCAACATAACCCTGTATTTTTCCGGAAGTAAGGAGGAGAAACCATCCCATTGTATAATAAAAAACAATGAAAAATATTGAGGATCTACTAGACAACAGATCATGATGTCTCTCAAAAGATCACCATCAATTATGCAACCCCAATGCCGAATAATCCAAACTCCATATAGGGGATGTTATTTAAATATTTTATTTCCCCAATCATAAATTTAAATTAAAATCATGGATCAACCCATGAACATGTTGACCCATAATTTGATCATTCCTATGGGAGGGTTCGACTTGCGGGTTTTAATTTGGGGGAAATATCTCTTCTTAAGTTCGTTTTCTTGATCCTTTTAACGGGACCAGATTATGGATATAATGAAGAGTGTTTTAGGTTCATTCCATGGTGTCCTCTTTCATGTTTCTTACCCCAATCAGGTTTTTTTAATTTATTCATGGAATAACTATTGGATGAACATCTCATGCATCTTTCTTTGGGAAATGATCCCAAATTAGATATCCAACCTCATGATGACCTAGCAGAGGTAGGACAGTGATGGCGATAGATGGATCTATGTGACTTGAGTGAAATATCCCTTCGATATTTCTCTACTCATATGGTTTCTTACATAGATTTGAGATAGTGAATACATTGACCTGGGGATTCCGAAAAGTCTTCTGGATCGGAGATCGGTGCACCGGATAATGTCTAGTGGCTCATAGAAGCAGCCACCTGGGCGTAGGTACCAACAGCAGCCAGTGGTGGGATGCTACTACATGATCATGTGGTGATGTGGCTACGAACATGGTGGGTTTTTATGTGGCTGGTGCCTTGTGAGACTATTGGCACGTGGTCAGCAGACTGTGTGCAGGATCAGCAGTCAATCGAGTTGGCCGCGTGACAGAGAGAGGATGTGGAAAGCCACAACAAATGGGGAAAACGAACCAGCCCGCATCCAAGTGGGCTAGGTTGGAGCTGGAAGGATGAGACTATACGTGGTGGGCCAGGATACTATAAGGATAATAATAGTCAGGTCGGACTGGGCTAGTAGTATTTCTGAAATGGGTGGGCCCATTGAGTCAGGTCGGCAGACTCGGGTCATATCGGCGGACCCAACTCATATCGGCGGACCCTAGCAGGGTTGGGTCGGTAAAACCAGGTCCCAGTTGGGTTGGGGAAACCGAGACCGAGTTCAGTTGGGTCGTTGGACCCCAAACTTGGTCGGGCTGGGTCGGCCCGACCGAGCCCCCGCAAACGTAGACCACACTGACACTGTTTTACAAAAAATCCTATAACATTCAAACCGTAAGTAAATTTGACGATCTGTTTAAGATTTGGGGACCCTCTCGGTGAGTACGTCCTTTGACATGTATTAGTGGGGTTTTATTTGGACTACTAGAGGCTGGTGGACTCATCATTAACTTTACTATGAGGGATCGATACCGTATCACAATCATGTCATTGAGGGTGACAGTATAGATTGAGAGCAGAACCTTGGTCTTCTCTATGGTAGTTTGATGTAGGATCTTATCCCTGTCAAAAGAAATGGCCCATGTTCTCAAGTGATTTGTCTTTCCCAGTTCTCTCAGGGACTGCACGAGATGGAGCATGGATTTCTCTAAGAGGCACGGTAGGTGCTCACATCTCTTCATCGTACCATAGATAGGGTCTGTGGCATGGTTGAGACCAATATTTTCATGGGAACCCATCCTTTATCTAGGATGATAATTATCATAGGGCTAGGATCTCCCCTAGGGAGAACTAAGTGCAGGACCACATATCTGTGTATCAAGATGTTGTTATATTCTACTTGGTTTGACCTAACCAGTGCACTTCATGTTGTTCTCAATGTGTTCTATTTTGGGGAAGATAAAATTAGAGGGACCTCCTAGAAAGGGTCACTGATAACTTCATAGCTCAAGGAGATAGTTCTAATGGAATGAGCGTGGATCGAGTAGAATCCAATGACAACCGATTGGTTGTGATTTTGAGACTCATTAACTTAGTGATACCAGATGTCTCAGGGAAATGTCATGGAATATTGATACCATCTATTCTATTAGATTCATTTTTTATATTTTTTATATGTTCATTATTTCATATAGCTTGAGGAGTGGGATATCTTGTAATGAAACATACTATGAGTGGAACCATGTGGCTGGTAGTAGATGAGACATCGTGTCTTGTGAAGTTTTTTGAGTATACCCCATTTTTCTTATTATATTTGTTATTGATATATACCTATGTGGATCTGACTATATCTTATTAATGGTGTTTCCTTTTTGATCATTTACTTTTTGACGTGGTGTGCCCTTATGAGTATTTTTTTACTCTACCCTGCTCGGGCTTTAACCATATTTTTATTGCCTTGTGTAGATGATCTAATCTTTGGTAGTGTCCTGGGAGGAGTAAGATCGATATTGGGAAAATAGAGTGCCTTGTGAGATTAGACAATTCAAGGTGTTTTTGGAAGCATTCTATAAAAGCTTTAGTACACTTATTTGTTGGTCGTACTTTATAGTTGTCTTTATTTTAGTGGGATTATATTATAGCCCAGTTTTACTTTACTACATTAATTTATATCGTACACTTTTATAGTGTTGTAGTGGTGTGCATACATTTTTCTTTTCTTAGTGTTTTCACTTTACAGCCTATGTTGCGTGGAGTCGTGTGTGTGTGTCTGTGTATAGGTTCATAGAAAAATGCCTCCCATTTTTGGAATACTCCTATTCAGTGCTAGTTGTAATCAACTTGTCTATTAGAGGTGGGCTTGGGATAGTCACGGCACGGGGCTTGGGGGATGGATCATGAAACATGACATATGAAATGTTTTTATATTCTTATTTGAATTCTACACACATTTATTACTTGAACATAAGTTTGAAAATTAGTTATGATAATGTTTAATTCTTATCACTCATGTTAATGGTTTATTCCATGACTCGTGTTTAAGATCCATGATAAGTTGGTATGAAATTTATATTTTATGGTCATTGTCACATAACAATATATCTTATCTTATTCTTTGTTAATATAATAAACTAAAAAATTATATGTTCGCCCTTACTTGGAATCTATGCTCAACCTTTTTTCAGTTTCCTTTCAAAATGATATGAAGAATATTGTTCGGTGTGACATAAAAAATGGATCTAATTATGGAGTAATAAGTGGAAGACTCTTAAGAAATTTTATGAACATGTTGTTTACGTTTTCAAGTTTACAAAGGAAGTGTAAATTTACAATATTCGGTCATGTATTTTGATAATGAAATCAATATTCATCTAAAAATATATAATATATTTATGTGAAAATATTTTCTCATTATAATCTTATATCCTTATATAGAATAGTTCAGGTCCCAATACCTTTATGTGGTTTCATAAGACATTCATAAAGTAAGAAACCATTAATAAACATTCATAGTAATTTTTATTAAAAGGATAAAATAACTCCAATATGGTTTTACCACCCAGTCTATAATCCACACTCCCTAAAAAAAGAATTCCCATGCCTGGTCCATTTTTCTAGAACCACCTATGCTCATATCACACACTAAAACATAATTAATTATTTATGAAATTTATAATAAATATTTTATTTATAATATGGATGAATATTCATTTAAATATAAATGGTAATCATCACAACACTAAAATCATAACCAACCACACCAAGAAGGTCCATGTCAAACATTGACATTGTTATCGAACAATATAAAACCCTTCAGACCTGTTCTTCTAAATATAGTAATGAAAAAATAAACCTTACACAATGAATTTGATACGCACCCATAATAATGGGATCATTATCACATAATATAAAATTTCATTCCTATTACCTCTTTAGGTTTAGATATTTATACATTTATGAAGAATATTTAACTAGTAGAACCCATGTTTGTTTTGTATCAGAAGTACATTTTCCTATTATATATAAAACTAATTAATCTATTATGAGCCCTAAATATATCCTAAAAAATTTTATCCTAGAATTATCTTCTAGATACATAATTCTTTTTTGCTTCCTTTCATAACATGTGGAAATGAACACATATGGTAAAGGTGATCATTGATTCTCAATAAGGGTAGACATATGTGATTAAAATTGAAGATCTTAATGCAACAACATATGATCATATGAGTAAATAATGACACATAATTAAATTCATAACCAACTAGTCATTGATCGTAAATCATTTCATATGGCTTGGTTTAAAATTATACACGATTCAAAAGAATTAATCAATAAAAATAAGTAATGATAAAATAACAAAGTCAGGAGAGTAAACCAAAAATTATGGTATATTTTAATTATAAATCAAACTTTAAAATAGAGAAAAATTAATTTTAGGGGAGACATCATCATATACCATGAATATGAGAAATTAAATTTTACTAGAAAATAATTTAATCTTGAGAAATATATCCATAGCTAATGTAATTGAGAGAGATACAATACCCCGCCCTTCATTGATCCATACATACAAGTGTAATAGAAAATTAATCATTCATAATGTAATAAATAACCCATGTGAGTAAAAAAAATTATATTTCTCACATCATAAAGAACCCATAGAAGGAAAATGAGTCTAATTAAACAAAAAAATGTAACCCATTTATGTAAAATTGGTTTTATAAATTTTTTCATTGTATTTTTATAAATAAATAATTCATAATTTCATCAATAATCGTAACACGATCACCCATGGAAAATTAATGGGTATCAGAATATATTCAATAATTATCTTGAAAACATTATTCAATAAATATTATTATTGTTAGTATATTTAAACTTTATAAATTAAGGGTATATGGTTAAGCCAATAATTTCACCTATCAATAAATTTATAAAATCTAGTTGAATACATTTATATAAATAGAATTAAAAATATGGAATTCATAAAGGGAAAACATTAGAAGAGAAATTATGTTGATGCACCATAGACAGAAAGGAAAGATAGTGGAAGTGGTGAATAATTATTCTAATATGGTAATAAATTACATAATATATTAAAAACAATAAGGTGGATGGTTATCTTTGAATAATATTCTCAATAATTTTTATGATATATCAACACATAATGTCTTAGATAAAAAATTCTTTTTATAAAATATATCATTATAAATAATATATATTCTTGATCTTTTAAAATCACATTAAAATGTATATATTTTATAAATCTAGGATAACATAATTTATTTTAGAAATAATGAAAATTTTTATATAATAGTTTATATAAAATGATCCAGGCTGTTGGAAGACATGTTGGCACCTAAATTTAAATAAAAAACATTTAGTTATTTAAATAAATACCCTTATAGAAAATGTAAAAAAAACATTATAACTTTTAAAAAAAGTTAAATAGTTTAAAATTAACTTAATAAATTATCTAGGTATAGGTAATTAAATTATAATAATAATATAATGAATAAAAATACCCCAAATGAATATTCTTAATTTTGTGAAAGAGATGAGGTCAGTTAAAGTTATGGGAAACACTTTGGGTACATATTGATTAGTGAGGAAATTAAATTTTGAGAGGAAATTTAAAACACCATGAAAATAAAAAGAGTTATAATCATTATTATTATGAATATAAATTCCATGTATGGATTATCTTTTAATAATATCATGATTTGTAATTTTAATTGAAGAATAAACCCTTATGGTGAGGGTAATCTAGGAAGTGAAGGAACATAATAGTGTCACCATAAAATGGATATTAAAATATCATTAAATGAAATTTATTCATTATACTAGACATAATTATGGAATTAATATGATAATATAAACGAAATAATTGTTCACAATATCAAACAAGTCTCTTATAATAGGAAATAGAGAAAAATAAAACAATATAGATTCTATTCCTATTGAATCAAAAAACTTTTAATAAAATAAAATGATATCGATCATCAAACATTCTAAATTATATTATTACATTAAAATAAATCATTAGGTATTAATATCAATATATTAAATATATCATGGTGTATAATAATAATTATGTGTCATGTTATAAAATTTGAAACAAAGAAACCCCTTACCTTGTATTCCCACTTAATAAAATGCACTATAGAAATATTTACACAAAATATAACTCTTAGTAATCACTGTTTTTAAAAAATTATTCATAATTATATCCTTTCTTAACCGTACATCACAACTATATTCTATATGTGTATTTGTTCGTTATTAATTATTGTTAATATCATAAGTGAGTAATCCTAGACATTTTGAAATTGTTTCATAATAAAGGTCTTATTATTAATTATTATCTATGATTTCATCATCACCATATAATAAAATTTACTAGAATTTATTATTTTTAATCATTTATATTTTTATAATTTTATTATGTGGTAGTTTTTTATTCTAACATTTAAAATCAACTGTGAGCATGTTTTAGGTATTTTTAATGAACAAACATTGGAATCCTGATTGATGAGATTAATGTTAATGTTATAATACTATAACAAAAATAAAACCATTTTTTAGTTATTTATATCTTATGTTAAAGTAAATTACATTCTCATAGTAGTCCATGATTTTAATTCACATCATTTTTCACGTAGATTATTAAACAACCCTAGGCAATAAAATCCCATAATTAATGTATGATTATGAATTTTTTTAAATTTAATATAGTTATTCCATGAGTATAATGACATTATTTACATTTAATTATTTACAATTTTCAAAAGTGGAAATAAATAGAATAATAATATAACTAACAAAATATTGATGAATATAATGAGAAAATATTTTTTTCATCTTAGTAAGCCCTTTTTGGATGGTTGAATTTACAATAGTGGTATGTTTCTCATGTTTTTTATATGATATGAAAATTTTCTTTACAAGAAATTGATAAATTCATAGAATTTATATTTTTTCTTTATAACCAATATTTCAACCAATAATTAATAGTGGTAATGAAATACATGATACATCATTCACACATAAACATAGTTGTTTTTTTCACTTTTCTAAAGGGAGAATGGAAAATGAAGATAATATATATTACATAAAATTAAAACAAATACTATATAATAATATTATTGATTTTATCTGGTAATAATAATTAGTATATGTATAAAAATAAATTATAATTAATGAAACATATTTGATAGTGATAAGTGCTTTGAGATTTTTTGATATTCTTTTGAAGTGATTTTTGGAAATAGGGGAACATTTCTAAATTTTTTTTCAAAATCTTATTGTCGTGAAATAAGACTCTAGTTGAAGGTTTTGGGTAAATTTCTAATAGTGAATTCGAATATTTAGATTTTTCTTTAAGGGTTTGTTGAGTGACCCTTTTTTAACTGGTGAGAATGGAATTTGTGTAATTATAATCACTTAATATAATTGGAGAAAATTTTTAAGATACCAGATAGCTTCAAATAAAGAAAATAATAGAGTAGAATATAAAATAATATCTATAGTCTTGAAAAGACATAGTTAAAAACATGTTTCTAACCTAAATCAATATGTTTCCCCCAAGATTTATTACTTTTACCCATTTTTATTTTACTGTAGTAACTGCTTTTTACATAAGTAATTTATATTTTGTGCCAAAAAGTATGCTTTTCTTTATTATATAATATAGATCTTATAATTCCATATTTAAACCAAAATTTATTTTATTCACATTCTAAAAGTGATAAAAATTAATTTATAGATAATAAATTCATCAAAAATAAAAAAAAATATTACATTAATAATAAAACATAAAATATTTATTTGAAAATAAAAAAGAAATTAAAATCATATAATTGAACTTATAAAATATATATTTCATCTATAAAAGTGTTTCATATGTCTCCAATTCATAATTTAATAATCATAATGACATAAATGTCAAGGTATATGTAAAAAAATATTATTTAATTGTTCACCTAAAATTCAAATACTTCACAAAAATACCAAATGTTCAATAAAAATAGTTTTTAAATTTCAAATTATAAAATGATGATCATTTTTCCAAATTTTAATTCAAAAAAATTATATTTTTATCATTGGAATGAAAAAAATATAAATATAAAGTACTTTAATTCAAAAATGTCATTTTAAATATTTTGTGTTTTTAATATTATTTCATATCAATTTATAATTTAAATAATGTTAATATAATAATATTTAAAAAATATTCATTTTAACATTTTAGTATAAAATATACAATACTTAGTAAAAATAATATTTTAAATAAATATTAATTTTATATGAAATATTCTTTAATAAAAATAATTAAAATTGTTTATTTATATTTTAACATTTATTTTTATAAGTTAATTGATAGTGAAACTTTTATTTTAATTTTATATGAACATAAATTCATATTTTAATAATATTATTTTTAATTCTTATAGGTACCACATAAATAAGTATATATATATATATAATATTTCAATATCTTATTTTTATTTCATTGGGATTATATTATTTTAGATTTATTAATAAACAACACAAGACTTTAGTTTACATATTGGATATATATCCAATGACCATATTGTCAATGAAGATATTTTCAATGAGCATATCTATGAAGTCTTGGTTTGATTCGTAAATATGTTGTCTTACTAAATCATTCATTTATTCCACTCGAACATCAAAATACGTAGTAATAATTTCATGTTCAATATTTTACATAATTATTTCTCCTTTCACTATTCTCATCATTATTATAGGTTTTGAATTGATATTTATGATCCTCAAGGATTATATGATCCAAGATATTTACTATCCAACAAGAATATATTCTCTTTTATCTATTTTCCCCAATGGATTGAAGTTTTTTTAATGGATTTATTCATCCATTGTGTGTAGTTATAAATGGTGTTAAATAATTAGTTGTATGTTCTTTTATTGTAATGTTACATTATTGAATGAATAATTTGTTTTCTATTTAATTAATATCCAATGCGACTTATTTCCTAATGTCTTTCACCTCATCTGAACAAAAAAATTAGAAATATAAATATATAGTTAATAAAAAGTATTTTTTTCCTAAAAAAGTGGATGTTACATTCTCCACCCCCCATTAAATAAAATAAATCCAAGACAATTTAATTTTTTAATACCAGATTAAATAGCTATATGAATCTAAATTACTAAAACCAATCAATATATAATTTCTAGAGTGTTATCAACCATTAAATCATAGAAAATTATCTTTGTCCTCAAATTACTCTTATCCCAATATTGTGGTTTTTTTTCAACTATTTGAGCCAAGATTCTATTATTATTATGTATCATGACTCATATTATATCATTATATTCAAAATGATTTTAATAATTAAACTTTCTTATATTGAATATCAAGGGTTAATAAGAAATTTTATTCATTATTTAAACAAATAATATTCACTCTAGGTTGAGAAATGATTTATTTTTGAAATACAATTTGATTTATCTATAGGGACTACAATAAAATGTTCACAAATCACATTCCTAAAACCTAAACATCATATACAATAATTTTACCACTAGAATATTTATTTATGAATTCTATATATAGTCATATATTTGATGATTTTATGTCCATAGAAATCATTTTAGGTACAAATGAGTGGGTTTAATAAGACAAAATATAATACATTTAGTTCATAAGATGATTATTAATTTTCCTTAATCCAAATTATCTTCAGAATACTATTCCATAGTTGTGGTTTAAAAAAAATTCCATTCTATAGGAAGTTTATGGTAACTATTATCCTCATTATATATTGGATTACGGAATATACATAGGAGTTGTTTATGTTTACCACATTTAAGATAGTGAATTGTCAATTCTTTTTTTAGAAGTACACTTTTTTCCATTCACCATGTCCATAGAGCTCTTCACTTTTCCTTGGAAATTATTTTCTATATTATCTCCCTTACCAAAGACTAATCTTCTTCCAGTAAATTTTTTAGGACACCCTATTTTCTTCCTCTTCTAATCCCGACCCATAGAGAAATAAATCATCATCCCATTATCATCTTTTTCATAAGATGTCCCATAATAATCATCCATCCTATTATTGTTTTGTTTGTAAATATAACTATGTTCTAGTGTTTGATAATAATTATTTATTTGTTTTTTGATATAAAAAATATATATTTCAATCTAGTTATTATTCCATTAGGTTTATCAATGGTAAAACATCAAAATTTCATACAACATCCCTCATTAACATGGTCCCACTGGGCTTAATTCATTACAAAAACCAAATTCAGTGAATCATGAGTGATGAATATTTAACATCATAACATAATTATAATGACTAATTTTATGAAAAAATATACTTCAAAATGTATTACACATTAAAATTATCACATTAACTTTCAATTCAACTATGATCACAATATGTTCAACCTGTTTTTTTTATGTTCGGTTCAGTAATACTCCTCAACATTATTTCCATAACAGAATTAATCCTTCACAGTTGATCATATTGCGAGTGATATTAATACAAAAATAACCCTTGTGAATTTCTATCCAGGTGTGTAGTCTTAGGCCTACTCATCAGGCACCAATGTAATGATTGAGTTGATACGCAATCAAAAAAATCAAGGTGATTACCCATAGATCCATCTATTTTATAACTATATACACACCCCAGTATATAGATAGGGATTTAATTTATAGAAAAACATTTTCTCAGGAAGTTTCAAAATTATTAAGATATTATCTTATATTTAGAATTCTCTCATAGACATATCCTTTGGGTTTCTATTAATGTTCTCCCAATAAAATGTCAAAAAAACATAAAATATTTAATATAAGAAACCTAAAGTATTATCTCTACTTATAATGATATTATCAATCCTATCCTATTTATCATTAACAACATTTATATATCTTAATTTATATTTAAATGAAAACATCCAAATTATTAAATTTATCTAAACCCACATATTATACAAACTCTAGAGCCCCCATGACCCACATCTCCCAATCCAATGTTGAAAACATAAACATTACTCATTTTGTTTGACACACATCAATAATTACTAGATAATTCATTTGTAATGAAATAATTAAATTTTAATAACCTTTATAGGTAAATTGTTTTAGAGGGTGAGGATAAATATTTAACTAGTAGAACCCTTGTTCTTTTTATGAAAAGTATTTTTTTCATTTTATACTAAACTACTTAATCCTTATAGATTATTAAATATATCAAAAAATATATCCATATATAATGATCTTCATGTTAAATTATACAGTATACATCCTTTTATAAACTAGGGAAATGGTAACATAAGATACTGGTGTGATTAAATTATTTATTTGGGTAAAACAGTAAAATATCAGAAGAAAATATAATATGAGAACATGGGTAAAATAAAGATACATAAGAAAATATAAAGTCAATAAATAATAGATAAATTATATTGTAAATTGTCTTAGAATACAATAATAAATGAATCATATTAGTGAGTCAATAAACATGATCCAAGTGAGTATAACATAGTCATGAAAATAAGCATAAAAATTTGATACTTTAAATTATTTCAAAAACATTCATATGAGGTAACATTACTTTCATAATCCATTCCATCAGTGACCATGAATACGTGTAACTAAAATGAACTTGTGAATACTATTCTTGTGATATATAAATCCTCAAACCATCCTATTAGAAGTTGATATAGGTCCCCACCCATCATCAATCCGTACTTAGGTGTGTAATATAAAATCATTCATTCATCATATTATAAAGAACCCATCGGAAGAAAAATATTTATTATTAATCACATAATAATAAAATAATTGATTTAAAATAATTTTCATTCAATACATCATAATGAAACCATGAATGGAAAATTGGTTTCATATAATTTTAAATTTGGATGCATACATTATATCATTCATAATTACACTAATAAAAAATCATTATATCCCATGGAAAATAAATACGTATCCAATGATAATTTCTAACCTTCTCAGTAAATACCCTAAAATATAGATAATAAAACATACATTATTTACATCATATAGATAGATTTTATATTATTTTGTTGATAATTTTCCTAGTGAGTAAATTTATATATTCTTGTTTAATATCCTTAAATTAACAGAATGGAAATAATGTATTCATAGAGGAACAAGATTGGAAGAAAAATAATAGTCCAAAGCTAAATATGAATTGGAAAGGCAAATGAAATTATGGATAATTCTTCAAAAATATATGGTAATTGCGTAAATTATATATAGAAATAGGGTGTATGAGAAAATTCAAAGACTATACTCAATCTAGTATAAGATATTCCAAAGAAAAATGAATTATATAAAAACAATACTTTTTAGGGTTTCTAGAAAATAAGATTTAGAAATAAGAAATATCATTTTACATTTGAAATAATTTTAAAATATATATATTATAAATATAAGATTAAAATATTTTATTTTATAATCCATGTAAATTTATATATAAATAATTATATAAACCATTAAACATGGATAAAATACATGTTCACACATTAATGTTATGAATGAGTGTTTCATCATTTTGAAAAAAAGACCCATTCTAAAGACATTAAAAATTATAACATTTAAAATAAGGTATATTCATAGTATGTGAATATAATAGTTTATATCAATATCGATAAAAAAATTTAAAAAGGATCTAATTAATTCTTCCATAAAAAAATTGAGGTTCCTAATCAAGAAGAACAGATAGGGTTTGTTTTACTTATAAGAAACACTTTAATAAAAATACGAGTCAAGGGGAAATAAAATTATAATGGTACATGTAAAAAAATAGGAATGTTTAGTGAAAATTATGAGGTTTAATATAAAGAATACATATTCCCTTAAGGAATTATCTTTCAAAATAAACCATTAATTTAAATTAACATTGAAAAAGAATCACTTATGTTGATGGAAATATAGAAATAAAAATAACATTTGAGGGTTAACATGAAATAAAAATAAAATATAATGAAATGAATTTTTTAATTATAATTAATGGAAATAGGGACATGACTTCATTATATAAAATAAACCATTGTTTTAAATATTCAACACATATCATGGAATTCAAAATATATATTAATAGAAACTTATAACCATGATATCATTTGAATAAAAAGTAATTTATGGAAAGAATATGATATGGATCTTGAACCACCCATAATTACACAAATAATGTATATGAAACTCGTTAAAAAGTAATTTTACTATAATATTTATATAATATTTCATAATAATAATTATGTTTCAAGAAACCAAATTTGAGAAAACAAAGCCCCTTAAATTGTATTGCAGTTTTATCGAATGAACCCTAACCTCATCTAAAAAAACATTCCTTTCTTAATAACTTATTTATAAAATTTATTCATAATTACAAATAAAATAACATCATTCAAAATTAGTATCTACATATATATTTGATATTAATTATTTCTTATAAATATTGAGTGTGAATAATATTTATCATTTGGAAGCAATTTTTTAATAGCATTATTGTTATTCACTATTTTCCCAAATATAATCATTAATAGATCAAATATGATACTTTATTTTATTATTTATAATCATTTATAATGTTATATTTTCCATTTTTGGAAATTTCATTATGATCCGTAAAGATGAAATCGATGATGAGTATGTTCTACTAATTTTTAATAAATAAATTTTATTATCTTAATTGATGAAATTAATTTTAATGTTACAAATAAAAAAAATAAAAATTCTATACTTATTTATATCACATACTACAATAAATTATATTCCCATATTCATCCATGATATTAATTCCTATCATTTTTCAATTACGTAGTTAAACGAACCCCAAAAAATATATACCCTAATTAATATATTATTATTAAGTGTTTTAGTTGTAATTTCATTTCTCCATAAGAATAATTATCACATTTAGTGTATTTTGTTTAATAAAATAATTGTAAACATTTATAATAATTATATAACCTAAAAATGTTATTATATAATATAAAAAATAATAATTTTCCCTTCTTATTATGCTCTTTTTATAAGGTTAAATTTGGAATGGTTGTTTATTGCTCATATTGGTAATATGTTTTCTAATTTCACACATAAGAACCATAATAAATTCAATATAGATATATTTATTCCTTAAAAATCATCAAACCATCCATTAATGTTGTTAATCAAGGATTTAATACAAAGGTTCATGGATGAGGTAGTCTGCGCGTACGTGTGGTTGAGGTTTTCACTTTTAAATAGGGGAGAAGGAAAGCGTTGATAATATATATCCCATAAACATAAAAAAATAATTACATAAGTAAAACTAATTTTATCATGTCATAAGGGTTAATATACATTTAATTCACAATTATTTCTTTTGAGAGAGATTATAGAGTAGGAAGTACATACATGATATTTTGAACATTCGTGTGAAGTACTACATGAAAACGGAATAATGTCATTAATATATTCTGACCATAATCATTAGGTATTTAAAAATAATAATAGGGGAAATATATATGTCACATTTTAAAAAATAATCCATATTTTAATCGTTTCCATTATATTGAGGTGAGATGATCATTTTATAAGTGGTATGAATGGTATTTTTTAGTTATAATGACTTAATTTAAAAGGGATAAGAATATAAGTTTGTCAATTGGCTCTAAATATGGGAAATAATCATATTTTTGTGGTTTTAGGGTCTATATTATCTGAACCTTAAAATTATAAACATTTCATAACAATTTTTCATTCTATTTCCCCAAGATTAATTACTTTTACTATTTTATATTTTACCTTAACAACATGTTTTTACCCAAGTAAAAAATCCTATTATAAAAAAATATAGCATTCCCAATTAAAATATATAGATCTTATGAATCAAATTTTTAAACTCATTTATTTATAAAAAAATTTAAATGAGAAAAAATTAATTTTAAAATATTAAATGTGTAGCGTATTAATGACAATTTTAGTCAAAATTTAAATTAAACTTCAAAACATAAAATATTTCTTTGGAAAACAATGTTTTTAAAATTTATAACTAAACTTATAAAAAACATATTTTTTCAACAAATTGTATTATATGTCTCCAATTCATACATAAAAACTAATAACTTCATATATATTATTGTATTTATAAAAACTGTATCTTTCATTATTCACATAAGAATCAAAAATTTCTGATAGAAACCAAAAAATTAACCCTAAGAAAATTATGGCATTATAAATGAAAAAAATATTTTAATTTTATATTATTTATATTCTAAAAATATTATATCAAGCTTTAGAATGAAAATAAAAAATATATGGATAATCTTATTATATTGAAAAGTGGTGTTTCTATTCATTTTGTCTTATTTATATTATTTCATGTAAATTTATTATTTAAATAATTTTATTATAATAATATATTTAACATGGTAAAATTATTTTATTTAGATACAACATAAAATAAATAATAAAATTATTCTTTGATAAAAAAAATAGTTTTATACTAAACACATATTATTAAATACTATGAAAATTAATTATTTATATTATAGATATTTATTTTACTAGTGCATAGATATTGAAATCATTTTTCGGATTTTATATATACATCATATAATATTTTTATATATTTATTATTACTTACACATAACATGCATATATATATATAATTATAATATTATAATATTATGTTTTTATTTCATTGGGAGTTATGTTATTTTTAATTTACCTCTTAATAATACCAGAATTTAGTTTACCTACTAGATTTATAAATAATGACCATATTTTCAATGACCATATTTGTAGTTACCATATTTATAACAACCATGTTTATAATAGCTAAATTTCATTCCTAAATATATAGATAAACTAAATCATTTACTCATTCCACCATAACTTCACACGAAAAATCTAAAATTTAATTTTTTAGATTTTGAAAAAAAAAATTATCCTTTGTCAGTGACCTTATTCATTATAGGTTTTCGTAGGATATTTATGATCTTTGACATTGAAGATGATATAACTGATTTCCAAATCATGAATATTTTATCATTTCTATCTATTATCCCCAATTTATTGATACAATATTAATTGATATATACACTCATGTTAAGTAAAATTATGTGGTGTAAAAAACATATCTTTTTGTGATTTTGTTTTAATTTCTTTTTTATGAATGAATAAAGTGTTTTTTAGTTTAATTAATATCAGGTATGAATTATGTCCTAGAAAAATTCAGATACATCGAACTAATAAACATTAGAATTATAAATATGTAATTTTTAAAATTAATAAGATTCTGAAAAAACTAAGGTGTTACTGAAAATTACCTATCACTCATCACATAGTCAACTATAATTTCTTTTCTATTTAGAAAATACATAAATAAATTCACTAAGTGACATAGAATTAGATAAATAGTGAGAAACAATATCTTATAATTTCCACAGTATTTCATTTCTCAAAGATAAAATAAATCCCAGTTTTCCACACCTCACTTAACCATGCTCTAGAAGAATATACACTAAAACCCAATCCAAAATTACATAAATCAAGAGAAAATTAATTAAAATAACATTTGATGACCATGAAAGGATTGAAATATATATTAATATTTAAGAAGTATAATAAATACACCCTTTTACAAATTGGGTGTAAATAACGGTGTATAGTTGTGGAGTTGGCTAAAAATAGCCCTACGTACATGCCTTATTCCATTGAAATTAAAAGGGGTTATAGAAAAATTACCAATTTTCTCAGTCTAAGAAATTGGTCGGGTTTCCTTATGTAATATCAATAGGATTTATAGATTATTTCCTCACCTATGGAATCATTTTATCCTAACCCCTTCTGTTTTCGAATAAAGTCCAACCACGTTCCTCTTGTAGCGGTGTGTAGTGGGTCTCCATGACACAACCCACATATGAGGGGCATCACGAGGCCTTCTATGACAAAAATTTGAATTTATTAAAAAATAAATTTGATATATTATTCATATTCATAATTATATTTTATGGATTCACATTCATTATAAAAATTTTATATTATTTTTCAAATTGTAAAAGATATAGTTGTATTCAATCAAAAGTGATTTCCACGAAAAATATAGATTAATGTAATGTTTAAAGATATAAATTTTTAAAATTTGGTTTCATAAAATAAACACAATTTTTATATAAATATAAAAAATATATTTTAGTTTTAGTCATTGATATTTTTACGAAAATCATGATTTGTGTGTAGATTACTCAAATATGAATTTCTTTAAAAAAAATATAATTTCATTTATAGTATTTATACTATTCCATTATTTTATGGAATTTTTGAAATTAAAATGAGTCCGATATTATTAAAAATAATATACCTAATTCAACAATAATAATAAATTTACATTATTTTTGGAATGAAATGATTTTTATAATTAAGAACATATTTTCCAAAAAAAATGTTCTATTTTGAGGGATTATATTTAAATTAATTTCTACTACTTATAAAAATTCATTTAAAAAAATTAATTGAATATTTTATATCAGGTGGTTTATAATTATTATTTAATTCAATTTTATTTTTGGTCATAATGAAAATCACACGTGCTAAATTGTTATCACCCTTGAAAAGCATAAGATTAGTTAATTTGGGTTCAAAATTTGTGGTAAGGAAATGAAATATTATATTAATTCTTATTGTATGAGACAATTTCAAAAACCATTATCGTATATTCAAAATTGGATATATTTTGTGCCACTTTACAATGAGTAAGTGATTTTAAATATATAAATGTCATGAATAATTACCAGATTATCAAAATCATTTCTTATAAAAATGGAATCTTCTCTCCCCACTTATTAAAAAACATTAAGAACACTATATTATTAATTTGTGGCCCAAATACCTTCAAAAATATCACCCCCCAAATATGATATGTTTTTCCTCACAAAAATACCAACCTAGATGTCTTAACGTGTAATCCAAAGGTGGTTTTTGAATGAAGATTCAAAAACACTTAACAGAGTTCTTTCATGTGTATTTATATTTTCACCTTCTTCACACCAATTATAATCATGATGATACTAAAAATATTTATCTAAAATATTATAAAATTTTATTATGTTTATAGTATATCCCTTTTTGATATATTTTTACATCCCTTGGGAAATGAAAATATCACCCATGCGTAGTGTGGACAACCAACACCACAAAATGATGTGTTTAATTTTTCATTGATTCCTTAAATAGTTTTTAATTTTGATGGAATGAGATAAAATATACGAAATTTATGAAATAATTATGGTTCTAGAATTTAAGATAACATCACCCTTTTTACGTATCTATCCATTGAAAAATACAAAGTATCACTCATTCTTATCTGCCTACTACTACCTTCTTGAAACAATGTTTATCATTTTCAAGCCCTCCTTAATAGGCAGTTCAAAAAATGTATTTATATTAACCCATTAAATTTAAAGAAATTATTAACTTATTTTATGAATCCTTAAACATTAAATATAAACCATTTATCGAATGTTATTGTGTCTTTTCAAGAATATGTATATAAATAAAAAACACGAAACAAGAATAAAACATTTTTCCTTAATCTCAATAATGTGATCCTAAGTCTGTTTATTGTTTTACAACTATAGTGGATAACTTAGGGAATACATAGAAAAAAAGGGGTCATCAAAAAACATCACTCAGGGAATAAACATGGAAATGAAGCATATCAAATAAGTCGGAAGGAATAACATGATAACATATAAATAATTACTCTTAAATAAACATATGGAGGAATATCATGTATAACATGGAATCATATAGTCCTAAAAAATTGTAATCTGGTAGAAACATATAGCATGACATAAACATGATTCAAGGATAACATCCAAGACTATATCACATTGTGGAAAGAGTCCCATAATGGATTAGGTTTACACCACAGTCCCATACATAACATATCATGAGGCTAAAGGATTACCTAATTCAATGGATTTATATCTAGGTACACCCATCATAACATGTACATGCATATAGGTTCCACATAAATAATCAAACATAAGGAATTAAAATAAGGGTTACCCATGGAAGTAAATGGTTTTCTTAATCATATCACAAGGCATGAGAAAAGGGAGTATCCTAATGGTATCTATGAATGAAGGGATTTTAAGATTTATTTGGAATTCATAAAGTAAATATAAAAATATGTCATGAATAATTAATTTGAAATGATGTTAAAACATTAAAAATAGATCTTAGGTAACTTTAGAAATTTTCCACTTAAGAACAGTTTTTTGGAAAACAATAAAGAGTCTTTAATGATGATATTGGAATAACTATTTCCATAAAAACAAAAATGAAATAAAATTTTATTTCATGATTAATTTGGGGATTTTACTAAATTATTTTATTCTTAAAAAAAATATTGAGCATGCTTGAAAATGAGATTGAAATATAGAAGTTCCCTATAGTGGAGTTAACTTATTGATATTAGTTGTGAAGAGAAATTTTTAAAATATGTAATTACCCATTATAGAAATATGCATTGTTATACATAAATATTGTTATAAATAAAAATAAAAATATGATAATTGTATTAGAATAATGAAGTGATAATTTGAGGCAAAGAGACAAAAAGCATAACCTAAATGAAATATAGATGTTGAGAGAGATCCCCTATATGGCACATTCCTTTAGTTAAATGTGATATATACTCTTATATTATTCTTTAAATCATGT
This sequence comes from Viscum album, assembly GCA_963277665.1. Lineage (NCBI taxonomy): Eukaryota > Viridiplantae > Streptophyta > Magnoliopsida > Santalales > Viscaceae > Viscum > Viscum album. Next base: position 2,132,199,429 of record OY728127.1, on the reverse strand, counting down.
TATTAATTTATAAAAGAACCATTTTATTTTTTATTATATCATATATAATCCTTATATAACCACTAATTACCAGTTCATTACTAATATTAAATTAATACCATTATTTCAGGTGATTATGGCTTTGTTTTTTTAGGTATGTTTTTTCACATAAGAATTTATTATTATTTATAATATTATTAATTATATAATAATATTATATTATGATTTAATACATTTTTATAACCATTATTGAAATAATGATATGAAAAATGAGTCGCATCATGTCATGGAGATTGTAAGTCGTATGTATGCACGGGCGATGATGTTATTCCCTTAATGGTTAATGGGTAGCGGAAGGGATGATATAATAATTTTCCATAATCAATATAATTTCATAATTATCATATTTATCCATTATTTATATTATTATAACCAGCCAAATAAATTTGTGATGGAAAATAAAATACACCACTACGTAGTGACGGTAAGTTTTACACACACACACGTGATGCATTAATTTTTTCATTTAATTGATAAAAGGTCAAATATGGTTATACAATAATCATAAAAATATATCACTATATACATTATAAATGATATATTATTTTAGGATGGTTATAGCATATTAATATGTTGTAGAAGATGAAATGGATTTCACAGAACTAGTAAAAGTGATTACCTCTTCTAGGAAAGAGCACCTTTATAACTCCCTTAAGGGGCCAACAGTGGGTATTTTCGAATTCATCAAAACACAAGAGATCAAAAACGTATTTTTAGAACAAATAATGATAGATTATGGTCAATATATAATCCACAATGTCGTGTTAAGAAGTTTAATAATGGGTTGCCTTTAATAATGGAGGTGAGGGGTATTTTTTTATTTCATAAACTATTAAAATATTATAAGACTATTCTAGAGAAAAATGCTTCAAAATAGCCTATAAATACATAGGGGATGAATGTTTTGACCATATATTATCCCATTTTTTATTTATTATTTTGATATAAATTAATTAAATTTTAATACCATAAAATATCATTATGGCCAATTTTGATATTATTCATTACAATGACTAAAAACATTTATACAATAAGTAAAATTATAGACTATTTTATTATATACATAAAATGATATGGTGATCTATATAATTCTTTAATCTCCTCAAATATCTCAAGTTATATTTATTTTAATATTTTTAATAACTTTTATTTGAGTCAACGATTAATTTAGAAATTACTTCATCATAATTGTGTAATAATTTAAAAAAAAAATAACTTCCCAAAAAATTTATAATGAATTACCAAGATGAATATAAATATTTTATATTTAAAAATACAATTTATGTTTGAACATATATTCTGTATTACAATATATTAATAATATTCCACTAATTTTAAATAAAAGGATAACATGTAAGACTTTTCATTAAATAAAATACTATAAATGTCATTAATAAATTTAAATAATGAAAAATAATCTTATTATGATAAAAATATTCATTAATATTCATTAAATATTTTTTATAACATACTTTCATATTGGGAAAACACGTTAAATATGTTAGTTTTACTATGATGGACTTACCTAATCATTGTACAAGCATTTGGATAAAAAATTTGTTATATATCTCTAAAAAACATAATAACAAAAAAAATCATCAATAATTAATTATTTTTAATATAAAAGTCTTTTATGGGCTTATATCATCCCAATTATTATTTTTATAAAACCAAATTTCACTTTTCTAGTGTTTCGTAGGCTCACTGTCAGCGCTGAAAATGATTTTCATATTTATCATGAAATATATTATAATTTTCATGTTTTGGAGAATTTTTCAATCATATTTACTTTATAATATCATAAATGTGTTTTTAAATAAGTTTAATAGTTTTTTTTATCATATATATTTTGGGTGATATTCAAAAAAATACTATATTTTTAAAAAATTGAATTTTTTTTCTGTTGACAAAAAATTAAATTTTCAGAAAACACTAAAAATTTTACCATATAATTATTTTGAGATTTTGATTTCAAAAATATAATTAAATTAATAAATTAAATTTTCTAAAATATGATGAAATTAATTTTAATCTTCACTCATTAGAAAAAAAACTTTTATGAGGCAAACATTATTTTTCAAAAAATTAGAATAAATTTATTAAAAATTATGAGATTGTATTCTAAGAACATTCCAATACATTAATATTTAGTAGGAATATATATTTATTTTATAAATAATTTATTCATATTCATACCCTCCAAATTAATGGCTAGGTTATAGTGGTCTAAATTAAAAAATAATATTGTGTTGTTCGTTTAAGCTTGTTGGTGTGTATCTTGTATGCTATTAATCATAATGTATCCTTCTATAATATTAGGATATTACATCCCCCAACCCTTATGAACTTTTTCCATAAATTGTTTTATTTTTATAATATGGTGAATGTATTTTAGGGTACTTCTCCTTCAGCTCATACTCTAATTCACATATTGCATCTTCATTTGTCTGGTTCCTCCATAGTACTTTAACCAGGTGAGTGGTCTTGTTGTTTAGAAGTTTAACTCTACGGTCAATGATCTTTTTTGGATAGTCATCTTATGGGATATCATTTTCCATTAGTACCACCTATAAATTTAGTACATGTGAGGGATCAAGTATTTACTTCCTTAAGATGTATACATGAAATATATCATGTACTTGAGACATGGTTGGTGGAAGTGCTAGTTGATATGCCATAGCACCGATGCAATCAAGAATCTAATAGGGTATGATGTACAAAGGGAATTTCATTCCCTTAATCCCATATCTTGTTAATATTTGATGGAAATATATGGAGGAATACATAATCTCCAACATTAAACTCTATGTCTCATCAACGATTGACTCCATAGATCTTTAAGTGACTTTAGGTATCTTTGATGTGCTACTAAATTTCCATCACCTTTTCTAACATTTCGTTGACCATTTAAGTCCCAGAATTTTACATTCTCCAGCATCATCCCATTATCAATTTTTTATATATCATCCCATAATGGGCTTCATATGGGTCTATTTAGAAGCTTGTGTGGAAACTATTGTTGTAATAGAAGTCGTCCAGGGGAAGATACGGGTCCCATACACCATTGGTGTCTATTGAGACTGCTCTCAACATATATTCTAGTGTCTAAATTTTCCAATGAGTCTTTTCAATAGTATTATGAGATAATCAATATTTTAAGCTTATCTCAGCATTTAGGTAAAGTTGGATACGTTTCTAGAACAAGGAGGTAAATCTCAAATCTCGATCATATACAATCGATTAAGGTAATCCAAGTTGCCTCAAAACATCTCTGACCTATATTCATAAAATTTAATCAACTGAGATGTACTATCTAATTTCAATAAAGTAATCTATCTTTGTAAGATGATCCACAACAACCAATATAAATTTTTTTCTCTGAATGTTTTAATATGACCAGTAATAATTTTCATGGTGATATTTTCCCATTTCCATATAGGTATAGGAAATTGTGTCCTCATCCCCTAAGACATTATCTTATCATTATTAACTTGTTTAAAAATATTTAACTTTGATGTATATTTTGAGCTCTCCTTATTCATATTGTCCCACCAATAGTGCTCTTAGAGATCATGATACATCTGTGTGCTCCTTGGGTTGATGGTGAATCTTGAGTTATATGAATCATTAAAAATATCTCCCATTATCTCATGATTTTATTGTACATATATTCATGACCCAAATATTACCACTCCTTCCTCGTCAATTTTAAACATTGAGGATTTCCCGATTTTTGAGAAGTTCTACCTTCTTTTGAATTTCCACATCATTTCTTTGAGCGACCTTTATCGTCTCCTCAAGGTATAGATGAGAAACATTATAAGAAATTAATGATTGTGCTCACCCCTTTTGATTCACATTTAAATCCCCATTAAATAAATTAATAATATATCCTTCTAAATTCTCATCAATTATAATGTCTCAGTATCTCTCCAATAAGAAAAACATCAAATTTATTTGATTTACTAGGAGAGTAGTGGATTAGTAGTAATAATCCTTGATGATCACAAACTATCTTTTCTATAACATATTAAGATATTTTTTATAACTGTTTATTTGAGCCTCTTTTGACCGTTATATATCTCACACTTCTCCTCGTAGAGATAATGCCGCTAGATTTTCAAGGTGAATATCTCATATACGAACTCCAAATCATTCATTCAACAGATTTTCATATGAACATTCAGTTGAACTGAGTCATTGGATATTACATTATAGTTTTTCATTAGTAAATATCCTAATCCAAATTTTAATTCATCATAGTATACAATAATTTTTCCCACTTGTAGGTAGTTCAATTACTTGTGTAGTGATAATCCTTTTCTTCAACTCTTTAAAGTAGTCTTCAAATTCACTTGTCCAGAAAAACATTACTCCCTTCTGAGTCATCTTGGTTATTAGGATAGAAAATTTATATAATTTCTTCACAAATAATTTGTAATACCCCGCTAGAAAAAAATAATATATGGATCTCCATTACAGATATTGGTCTGTGCCACTCTGCAAAATCCTTTTTCGTAAAAGGGACCGCATATATTCATTTTATGGTTATAACATTCCCCAATAATGGTAATTCCTCCCTCCAAAACTCATATTTAATGTACTTTACATATTCTTTCTGTTGTGAAACTGAATGTAACATAATATTAAAATTCTCCTCACTCTCCTCCTTACACTTGTTGTAAATTACAATATCATCTATAAAGAGTAACACAAATTTGTTAAGGTAATTGTTAAATGATATATTCATTAGGTCCATGAAAATTTACATAGAAATAGTGAGTTAAAAAATAACAACTATGAATTCATAGTGTCCACACCTCGTTAGAATGGTATTATTAGGAATATATTCCTTCTTCGCCATTAATAAGTGATATCGTGACTAAAGGTTTGACTTAGAGAAATACATGGCCCGACATAGATGATTGTATAAGTAATTTATTTGTTGAAAGGTTGTTCTTTATCATTATTTTTTTGATCTCATTATAATAAATTCATTGTTTCATTTTTCTCTCTTTATTCTTCTTTAATATGGATGGAAATACCAAAATGGATCACTCGGGTGTATGAAAGTATTTTCCAAAATCTCTTGTAACTGGTTTTCCAATTCATCTTACTCAATGGTAAGTATCCTATTAGAATTCTATGATATGGTAAGAGATATAGGTATAAGTTTAATTGAGAACTCAGCCAATATGATAATATTAAGACAACGAAATTATTCAAGGAACATATCATTATATTCCCTCGCAATGGGCATCTATTTAAGAATAATAATCTCCTATGTCTGAATCATTGGAAAAAAATAGTCTTTCTCATAATGAAATAATATAGAAACATGATTTTCTGATACCAAATGATATAAATCATCCTCTTAACACTGGTACAAAAATGGGTATTCTTTAAGATGTGAGGATTGATCTCCCTCACAAAAAATTGATGTCGGATTTTAATTAACATATCCAATCCATGGTCAATATAGAATCAAACTCCACCAAAGGAAATAATATGATATTTTCCTAAAGATTCATTATAAAAACATTGAGCAGTGAGGAGTTATATACATTAGATGAAATAATTTACTCATTTTATATTATCACAGATAACTCAGCATCCCTATTTTGAGATGTTGTTTGAATAGTTCTAGTAAACATGAATGATACGAAAGAATACGTAGAACTAAAATCAAAAGGTATATTTTATATTATTTAGTGAATAATTAGAATACCTCTCAGAACATTTTTTTGGATCCATCTTATAGTGGTGATAAATATTGCCTTTAATTTTTTAATTTATGTTTTTTCAATTACTTTCTCTAAACACCTATGGATTAAGGCATTGGATAATATAATTCCAATATTTCTTAAAGTGGATATACATTACTTCTAGTTAATTATTTATCTGGGCCATTATTTTTTCACATTTCTATGTCTATTTAACTCACATTGGTAATGATTATATTTATTCCATTATCCTCCATATTTTAATTATATGGTAGTTCCCTTTAAATAGTTCTTGATATGCTTCTTCCTACACTTTTGACACATGGGATGTGGAGTTTTTTTTCCTCCATGATATTTATCTATTCATCATACCATATTAAACTCTATCTTCACATTTTTACCCCTAAGATCCTGAGACCATTGATATTCTCCAATCAATATCCTATCCTTAAGGGAACAATAGAAAATATCCTCATCATAGTAATATTATCAAATAACCAAATATTTTTGTAGACATAGATTTAATCCACTAAATAAACAATCTACCTTCATTTTTGTGTTCATGAAAAATATAGAGGCTTATCCGGCATGCATTTTATATTTTTCATCACATGATCAGATATATTTATATTCATTTTTCATTCATCCAAGGAACTCCCTCTCTATCTTATGATAGATAGTTTTTCGAAAACATCTATTGAAAAATGTTTTCTTTAATCCTTCCTAATAAATAGATTCTATTTTCTCTTTATACATTTTATCATTGTCCACCACTGATTTCCTCTCCATTTAACTGATAGACCAACTACAAAACATCGTCTTATTCTGATCATTGAGGGATATATAATATCTTTTAAAGCATGTTTATCAATTTCTCTATGATGAGAGTATCAAAAGATCTAATAAAGGTATGAGGCCTTTGGAACATAAAGTATTTAACTATATATTGATATTTATTTGGAGAAAGAGGGTGTTCTTCATGATTCATGTTATTATTCAAAAATTTGATTTGGTTGATCTGGTACTATCTTGAAGTTCGGAGCTCCCATTCCCATCATTTTTAGAATATCATTAATGAAATAATAATATTTCCTATCACATTAGTTGTTAGAACATTTTCTCCTATTTCATACCATTAAATAGAAAATAAAAAAAATTATGGGCCTTGAATAATTATCTAATGATCATATAAAAAGGAAACTGTGAACATAAAAGAAATACCTTATAAATGAAAATTATATGCTAACTTTTTATTTCCTATGTTTCAATCTATGTTATCCATATTTAAATAATTATACATAGAATTATTACTAAATTTTTCTAGTCCTAATCTCCAAAAATAACTAGACTATCCACTAATACCAACTGTAGAAACTCAATCCTTTTACACATATTATTTTATTATTTTAGGACTAACTATCTATTAAATACAGACAAAGAGAGGAATATTATAGTGTATTTGGAAGAAAAAGTACAGAAATAAAAATAGTGAAACACTAATAAAACAGTATTTTTTTAATATCTTTAATGATATAATAACTAAATTTGACCTCCTAAAACTATATATCATGTCATTGGTAATATGTAAAAAATATGGTGATCTAAAAGTCTTATTAAGTTAATAAACATGGAAATGAAGCATAACAAATGAGTAAGAATGAATAACATGATAAAATAAAAGGCATGGATCTTAATTAAAAACATGGAGGCATATGATATAGAACATGGAATCATATTATCATCGAAAAATTGGGATATGGAGGCAACATATATCATGAATTATACAAGGGTCAAGGCTAATTAGCAAGACTATATCACATAGTAGACAAACTCCCATAATGGAAAAGGTTTACCACCTAATACCATAAATAAAGTCTCATGACACTAAAACATTACTCAATACATTTTATTGATATGTGGTTGTGTCCATCATAACATATACATGAATAGGGGTTTCATATAAATATTGAATCATAAGTAATAAATATAAGGGTTTCACATAGAAATAAATGGGATTCATAATCTGGTCAAAAGGCATAACCAAAGGGCATATGATAATAGTATCCATAAAACACAACAATTAAATAATTATTTGACATTTTTAAATGAGATTTAAGAATATAACATCAATACTTTTGTTCAAATTTAGTGGAAACATTAAAAATATTGACAAGGTAACATCAGAAATGTGTCACTTAAGCATGGTTTAATGGAAAAGAATAAAGTGTATTTAAACAGGATAAAGGAATAATTATTTAGATAACATAATAAATGAATTGAAAGAGTTTTTAATGTTAAATTGTGTTTTTTATAAAAATATGGGAATCTTAAAATAGTATGAGTATACCTGAAAATGGGTATCAAATTGAGAAGTTCATATTAATAAATTTTTTATATTGATAGGAATTGAGAAGGGAACCTTTAAAAACTTGTAATTTTCCATAAAAGAAAGAGGAATTTAAATACATACATATTTTTGGTACATATACATATAATATTTTAATTATATTATAATAATGAAGAGATAAATTTTGGAAAAGGGAGAGAAAGTGTAACCCAATGGTAATATGGAGGTTCCGAGAGATCACTCACATTGTGGTTTCCTTTTGTTAAATGTGATTTGTTATTATGAAAAATGATTTAAATAATTTTATTAATTTAGATCACACCCATATCTATATTCATTATATAAAATATAATCCTTATATGACCTCTTACCACCTTCTTATTAATAATATTTCATTACTACCATTATTTCGGGTGTTAACTTCATAATTGTCCCATGCATATTTAGTCACGTAAGCTACAATTCTTGTGAATGGGATATGGATTCATAATATGAATAATTTAATTAATTATATAATTATCATATTTAATGATTTAATAAATTTTTTAACCATTACTGAATGTTCGTTATGGAAAATGTGTCACATCGTTTCATGGAGAGAGTTGGTTGTACGTATGCATGAGAAATAGTGTCATTCCTTCAATGTTGAATGGGTAGAGTAATGGATAACATATTAATTTTAAAAAAACAATATAATTTCATAATTTTCATGTATATATTTTATTTCAATCATTTTAAATGTCCATGTTTGGTGCAGTTGAAAAATGAATTACACCACAATGTGGTGAGAGTATGTTGTGAGTATACGCATGCGGTGCTTTCATTTTTCACTAGATTGGTAAATAAGGGAATACAGTTATGTAATAATATTAACAACATATATAAATATATAAGATACTAGATTTATTACTTTAGTATGTTTATAAAATATTAATATGAACTAGATGAATAAATAAATGTGAAAGTATTGGTAAAGACACTTACCTCTTCTATGAAGTAGCTCATTTATAACTTATCATAAAGGACCTAGCGTGGGACTTTTGGAAGGTAAAAAAAAGGACAAATATATATATATATTTATATAATAAATTTACAAAATATAGTAACTATATGTGTTTCAAATTGATCTGATCAAGTTAAATCGATATTTCTCTTTTATAATTGAGGTGATTGGCACTTTTCGATTTTCTCAAATTATAAAATATAATAAGAATACTCTTGAGAAAAATTAATTGAAAAGGAATATAAATGTATATTATATGAATATTCTAACCAAAAATTAAAAAAATTCCTTGTTTTCTATTTTTCTTATTTTATACAAATTTAATTAAATATTAATCCAATAAAATATGATTATTCCCAATTTTGATACAATTCATTACTATGACTTTAAAAACATTAATAAAACAATTAAAATTTAAAAAAATTATTTTATTATATCCCAAACATTTAATATTCATCTACATAAAATTTTTATCTAATTAAATTTCACATATATATTTTTCATTAATATTTTTAATATCATATATTTGATTTTTCCATTAAGTTAATAATTTCTACATCATCGTTCGGAAATCATTTAGGGTGCATATTTCATTCCTAAAAATTAAAAATATATTTCCTTGTGGAAAATAAATATATTATATTTCAAAATAATATTTATGGTAAAACCTAGATTCTTTATATCCACTTATTAAAACTGTTACACTTATTAAAAACAAGAGGATGATGTATTTGACCTTTCGTTAAATATAATACTATAAAGGTCATAATCATATCAATGAGAACAAAAAGGACATAAATAAATTTATATCATGAAACAAATTTTATTATTATCTAAATATACATTTATATTTTGTTAATATTTATTATAACTCACATCTATACCATGAAAACACATTTAATGTGTTATTTTGACTTTGTTGTCCTTGTACAAGCATTACACAATCATTTGGATAAGCCACTTGTTATATAACTCTAATATTAATTTATAAACATAATTATAAATATATATATATATATATAATATTTATTCTCCATGTTTATAAAGTACTTATTTATTCCTTATTATAATTTATAGGATACCAAATTTTATATTTCAAGTGATGTGAAGGCTTTGTGTCAGCACTAAAAATTATTTTCAAATTTATAATTAAATAGATTATAATTTTCTTGTTCATAATTTATATTGTATTCTAATTATATTATAACATCATAAATAGTTAATTCTATATGTTTAATAAAATTTTATATCATATTAATTTTTTTAATATATCCCAAAAGATACAATCATTTAAAAGGAAGTTAATTTTTTACTATTCATAAATTTTTTAATTTTTCATGAAATGCTCAAAATTTTCCCAAATATTAATTTTGATATTATGATTTAAAAATTAATTTAGTTTTATTAAAATAATTTTTTATAACTTTAATAAAATTTTCACAATATAAATTCTTTTAAGATAATAAAAACATGTTTGATTAAAACAATTTTCTTGAAGAGTAAAATGACTTTACTAAAAATTATGGTATTATTTACTAATAACATACCAATAAATCCAAATTGAGTATGATTGAATTTTTATTTAATAAATTAGTTATTCCTATCCACACCCACTGATTTAATGGATAGGTTATACTGGTCACATTTAAATAATAAGATTTCATTTTTCATTTAAGCACGATATTGTGTATGTTGCACGCTACCAAAAATAATGTTTCATTATAAAATATTATGATGTTACATTATTTAATTTAAAAAATTATTATTATTTCAACATTAATATTTTTAAATTATGTAATAATGAACCCTTTTACCAGTGTAAAACTATAATTTTTTGGATTATTAATTGAACAGCATCAAAATATCAGAATTGAAATTAAGTTATTTATAAACTAAATAAGACATGAACATAAATGAAATAAAAGAAATAAAAATAAGTTAATATACCATAATATGGTTCTCAAAAGAGTAAAAAATTAATATAATTTTATTATACAGGATTTAAATTATATACATCGTGAGCTGGACTCAAATATTACGATTTTTCTTTAAAAGTAAATTTTATACATTATGATGTTTTTATTTTTATTCCACAATATCAATGAACATTAAAATATTTCATGAATTTTATTAATATTATGAAATTTATGTTCAAATTCATTTGAAACCATGATTTTATTTCTTTTTATGGTTTTAAATGATATCTTTTTAAAATTTTCTAAATGGGTTGTTTTGGTCCTTTTTAAGAATGTGTGAATGGAAAAAAATTACATTTATGATACTAGTGGATTTTCACACCACCATGATCATTATTTTTTAATAATAATACATTATAAGTACACATGGTTTTTTATTCGATATTCAATATCTTATACTTCATGGAATTATTTTGTCTTAGGGGTTTCAAAGGAAAAAAGGTTTTTTGTCCTTATTTTTATTTAAAGCTAAAAAGTGATCCATCATAAGTGTTAAATGGAATAATTAATTATATTGTATATTGGAAATTAAAGGCTCGTCATGTTTTTTTAGTCCTTTTAAAATTTTCGTCTTTATGGGAGATTTCAATATAGAAATATAATGAATTGGGTAATGATTTTTTTCATTGGGGAATATATGATTTAATTAATCATATAGGTTATTTCATTTGTAATATTTTGTAAGAGTACATATAAGAGTTATGTGAGGATTATATCCTGAAAACCCAACATGGATTTAAATAAATTAATTTGATTTTTCATAGAATCCATTTTATTTCAAAAGGTAACCAAATGAGTTTATATTTAAATGATTTTTATGTCCCTTTTATGTTTGAAAAGTTTCATTTTTAAGAAAATATTTTCATGATTACCCATCCTTTATAAGAAACATTGATTATTATGTTTTTTCATTTAATATTTATTTTGTGTTATTTGACGAAATGGTTTAGGAAGGGAATATATTTTTGATTATGTAAATGATTATTTTGGGATCACGGTTGAAAAAAGTACATTTTCAAAGGAATTTCATGATATTAAAAATATACTAATGAGCATATATCTTTTTTGTATCCCTTATTGATATTTTCATGAACATTCTATATTTTTAAATATTTTTCATGGGTAATAATTAGGATTAGTAACAAAATTAAATTATATGATTTCACTATGTAGTTTTTTTTAATCTGAATATTTTTTTAATAAACCAAGATTCTGAATTTTTAAATCCTATTTTTATATGAAAAAGTTATATTTATTGGGCGTATACATAATATTTTTCAATTGTTTTATTATTATTAGTTTTATTAATTATTTTAAAATATACTCCTAAATTATCATTAGAACGTATGATAAAATAAATCCTTTCATTTAACCACTAAATTATGGGAAAATTAATCTATATGTTGTTACAGTATGTATGAGAGAAAATAAAGTAATATAAACATTAAGAACTCTCGTATGTAAACAATATGAGAGGATTTTCTACCAACTAATGGGATTTATGGGGAATAGGATTTCATTAGTGATAGTGGTAATATTCATGGCTAGGATAAGTAGCCACCCATAGAGTAGACTAATATGTATCAACAATAGGCCTCAGGGTATGGGATAGTATGGTTAGAGTTGTTATTATAGGAATTATTAGATAACATTATAACATATAATACAATTAATTAATGATAATTATGTGATGTTAAGATATGAATTATGTTACCCTGAAACAACTTCAATGGTGTTCATATTCCTTCTTCTAATCTATGTCTATTTTAGAATGGATCTCTGCAGAGGTAACTGGGTGAATGAATTAGAAAGTTATCAAGAGTATAATAAACTTCTAAATCATTAACCATGAGATTTTTTAGTATTATTAAATAAGTTTATATCTATCTTAAATCAGTTGGTGTTGGAAATTAATTGTGGTACCCATTCTAGAGAGAGACCGTACTTTGAGTTGGGACCAAGTTGGCTGGAAGTTGATTTTGGAAGTTAAAATAAGTTTGTATTTGGAGTTTTTTCTTTTTTTTGTAAAAGAAGAATGAAATAAATTAAATTTAAAATTTTCTGATAATAAGAAAAATAATCTTATTTAGGACATCGTACATAAAATGACTAAAAAATTACATTGGTTTAAGAAGAATGTTTTTGGGATAAATAGCTCATAAAAGTCGTATCGAGTCCATAATGAATGAAAGATCGTATTGGGAAGCTTTTTTGAAGTCTTCTTGTCTTAAATGAGAATATGATGATGATTTTTGGTTTTTTAATTCACAAAAATCATATTTCATATAAATAACATATAATAAAAGATTTATAAAATAAATGGGTGGGATTATGAATGCATTGAGGCTAAGATAGAAATAAAGAAGTTTATGAATGTCTACAATGTTAAAATGATTCATAATATATGTCATGTGATGCTATTTTTATCTAAATCATATCCAAATTAATCAGGAATTCATGATACAATCATTATTATGTTTACTAATGAAATTTATGAAGCTGAATCATTTGGGTCTCAGTTCATTGGTTTTAGATAATATGACAATAATTGGTTGGAATGTTGGGAAGGTTGATCATATTTCTTGACACCAAAAGTCTTTTTCTCAGCTAGACCAATTAACCCAAAGAAAAAAATATTTGTATAAAAATGTAGATAATTACTGGAAGTGCATTGGTATCATAATCAGAAGAGAAAATAAGTTATTGAATTTTGAGGTGCTCAAACCAATCCATCGAACATGGTGTGCCGATGATAGTTGTAGTCATATTAAAAATGATCATCATACTCAATTATTGTTACAAAAAGAAAATAATAGGCATCATTCTTCTCTTTAGGGATAATTAGGACAAACAAAAAAGAAAAAAAAATAATTGTTGTTGAGACCAATAGAAAATTAAATCTTAGACCAATAAAAAATTTATTCTATCATATACTATCAATAATTATTTCTTGTTATTTTATAAGTGGGTAAAGAGAAAGAATAAATTACTTAACAATTAGGTCAAGGGGAATTGTAATGGAGTTGAAACTGATTTTTAGAGTGAAGAAAAGACCAATCCATCTGGTGAAGGTTGACAATGATAACATAATTCTATATAGGACCATCGGTCTGAGGAAAAAAAATAAAAAATATTTCTCTTAAAATAGCCCTCGTAATTGTTGTCATGGGAGATCTCAAAATTATTATTAAATAATTTTTTAATGATTTTTCAATGTGATATCAATGTATACAGAAGTTATGATGTTGAAGTTGATGTTATTCCATCATAACGATGATACATTTTCTTCTTATTTTTTCATTTTGTACAGATCAACGTAATGGGATGTATTCAACTCATATTTATTTTCAAGTGGGTCAAGAAAATCAGAGTAACCATATGCCACCATTGTAATATTAAAGATAATAATATCAAATAATAATCTTACTAAGGATTTTTCAGAAATTATTATGTAATATGTAGTCATGAAAGGACTTGAAAAGGATCTATGTGAGTTGATAGGCATTAATGGAGTCAAATATTCATCTGAAATTCCAGGGTAATTTTTGATTCATGAAATTTGAAGGAGTGGGAATGTTTTTTAGAATCCTTCCAAAACCACTTTTTGGTATAATAAAAATAGTGGATGTGTAGTGTACTTTGTTACATGAATATACTTTTAAAGATATAATGTAAAGTGTTAAATAATTATAGAGAGAAATATTTTCAAAATTGATAATTTTCAAGAACGTTTGTTGGATAGATAATGAAAGGAGAAGAGAAAAGATTGTAATTATAGTTTTCAGATCAAACATTGAAATGGGATACAAATTTTTAAAATCAAATATAAGTAGTTCATATTTATTTTAGTGATATTCGAGGATAATTAATATTATCATACTGATCAATTAGGCTGGGGAATCAAACTAAGAAATCATGCTAAGTATCATTATGAAGTTTGTAATAATTCTGTGCATGTTGTTGGGTTAAAAGTGATGAATTATTTTCAAGATCATATTTTATAAATTTGACAAGGAAGTATAGTAACATGTTTCTTAACTTATTATGCAAAATATTATTACATATTTTTATGCTATATAAATCACGTGAACTTTTGTATTGAACATAGTTTTACTTGAATGTAAGGGCATATCCAAATGATGTTATTCCACACAAAAGGATTTATTTTCTAGTATATTTTGTTGTATTGGATTGTTTAAAAACCCTACCAAGGGCATAGATACTATTATTGAGTGGTGAACCATGTAAATTATTCTATTCCTACGGATATGTGATTGTTTTCAACAAAAATGATAACACTTTTAGAATAGGTGAAGGTTGTTTCCGAAAGAAGGAAACTTAAAAGAAAATAATATCAATGATACAACCCCTCTCACTCTCAGTTATACATGATCTAGACTAGGCACTTAAAAGTGGTATCAGGGTTGAATGTTCCATTTTTTTACTCTTTTCAGATGTTTTGAAAGAAATATTTTGATAGTGAATCTCAATTATTTGAAAATTAAAGGATTATAGTCTTATATGGTAAATAAATATCATATCTAGTTATATATAATGTTTTGTTATCTTATTAATATTGGGTATGATGCTCCTTAATTATAAAAAAAATATTTTCCCTTATATTGATGAAAAATATCCACATATATATGTTGATAAGAAGAATATTGAGAATGATGGAAATAATAATAATTTTCTACTATGATTAGTTTTTGAATGTGATTCTAAAGGATTCAAAGGTTTTTACACTTATAATTATATCTAGGATAAGTTGAATAATATTTTCCAAATAAATAAAAACAATAAAGATGGAAATGTTACAAATCAGGAGGATAGAGTATGAAGAACTCAAGATGGGACAATATTAATATGATAAAAACTTTTTTATCATGTTGAATGACATTGTTAGCACAATCATATGTCTTGGTGAAAATTTATAATATTAAATAGTTGTTTAAATGATCTAGATATTTTTCCTTGACATGTTTCATGATAATGTTTCTTAATTAGAAGATAGATATCCAAAAACCCTATCTCTTGATTTTTTTCATTGAACATTAATCGTTTCTAAAATGAGAATAGACAATGATATGAAAGGGAAAAAAGGTAATGGATAAATCTCTTTCAAATCTATGTTTAATTAAAAGACAAAATAAGCATCTTGTTAAAGAAGAAGCAGGTGAATCTAATTCAAAATATTAGGTACGCAAAAATATTGATTAATTTTTATCCTTGTATTATAAGAATATGAAAAGTGGTATAAGAAAATATAAGGAAAACATCCCTTGAAATGTTTTGAATGTGGATCCATTGGGAACATTTCTACTAATTTTCCATGAAGAAAGATATTAGAGGATAATAAGAATAATGGTTGAAGTTGGAGAAAATCATTAATGAAATAGGTTGATAAGGTTAAATATTTTTCAAAATTGAATGATATGAAATTAAACAAATCCAAAAGGTTAATATTCATATCTAATGATGATGAAGATGATGATAGTGAAGTTTAATCTAAAAAGAATATTGTAATGGAAAAGAAAAATTTTATTACAAATATTATCAATGAAGAGTTCGTAAGCATGATTTCTGAAAAAAAAACATCAATTAGAATTTCATATGAAAGAATCACTAAAATATTTTTTTTGAAATATTATGAGATATGAGAAATAAATTAGGATGAAAAAAGTGAATACTCTTCAACAAACAATTTATAATATTTTCCTAATTATTAATACATTCTATAATAGAAGATTAATTATTTTAATAATTCTCTTTAAAAATAGGAAAAAGTAATGTACATCTAGAAGTCATGTTGAATTAATAAAAAATTATTGGTAGAACTTTTCCAAAAAAACATTCTAAAAATTAATATAGGGTTACAAGTATCAATAATTATATCTTTGAATTTGGTGAAAGATCTGTAGGGAAAATCATGAGAAAGATCAAACACTACCTTCAATGGTTGATAAGAAAGATGAAATTTTTTCTGAGAATAATAAAGGCTGTAAGTTAATGTATTTGGATAATACCAACAATGTTGAGAAGTTATAACTTTCTAAAAATTATGAGAAAGAAATAGTTTCTATTACTTTTGATCCAATAAGAATGAAAATAAGACAGAAATGGAAGAGTAAATTCTAATTGATTACAAAAAAACTAGTTCTATAAAACTTTCTAATAATAAATATAATCATTATATTGAGAAACATGATCAGAAATCTAGGCTTTATATATGTTTCAGATGAAAATATTCTTTCTGTAGATACATCTATTATTATGGTGGATTCGACCATTCAGAAAATATGTCTTGTTTCAACCAAAATTTAAACCATTCCATATATTATACAAGAAATGTTTTGAGGGGGAGTCAATCCCCTAAAATGGATGAAGTATAAAAAGGATGTCTTAAATGAATATGATATTGTTGGAATGAATGTGGAATATAGATTCCATCATCTGGAAACTATTTATGAGAGAAATGAAAAACCTAAACATCTAGAAATATGATGCATTGTTTTATTACTGGTACAAAGAAAATCTGTTAACCATTCTCAAAATCTAGATGTTATGAAAGATAGTTTCAATGAAAGTTACCTTTTGTAGAAACTACTTGAAAATATTTATGAAAATAATGACCTCAGATCTTTGATAATAGATGTTTTTATCGTACGATAAGAGAGTTAATGTTTTTAAAAATTTGGAAAGACATAAAATAAGGAAGAATGAAACTTGTAAATGATTAATCACTCTGAATAAAATGTGTTGGATCCACCATCATTGAGGAATAAAAGTTGAATTCTATGAAATATTTGTTTGTTGATGTGTAGAAACACAACTTCCTAGGTGTTTCAGAACATTTTAATGAAGGGAAAAAAGTTGTTTTCAAGAAATATGGGTATATTATGAAAAGAGAGGAATATAGAAATAAGTTTTAATAGTCAAACATACAAAAAGAAACGTATTTCAATTTGGTGTGGTTCAAATATATTGTTAGTTACACATTGTGGAAGAGAATACGTTGTGGTGTAAAATGATGGGTCACATTTTTCATGGAAACATTACTATGTCATCCTAGTGAGATTGTGTTTGTGGAAATCCTTATATGTTAATAATTATAGATGGGTGTTTCATAGTATTTTTGAAAGGAAAGATTAAAAAAAATTCATAATAAAGTAGAAAATTATTCAAAATGACCCATGGAGTTTATTCATTCAAATATCTTTAGGATAATGGGAAAATAAAAAAATAAAGGTGAAAATTACTTCCTCATATTCATTGATGAATTTATTATCATTCTATGTGTTATACATATGAAACATAAGTCATACGCTTAAAAATATTTAGAAAGTTTCAGGTGGAAAGTTGAGAAGTGATATGAGTATTCAGTGAAGAATATAAGAACATAAAATGGAGGTGAATACAAAAATGGAAAATTTGAATGTAATCTTGAGAAGTATAGAATTTTTTATGAGTTATTTACACTATATACTCCTAAAAAAGTGGCGTTTATGAAACAAAATAATATATATTTGGTGGGAATGGGTCAGACTATGTTAATTGAACATGGAATTTCTCATTAATTATGGAGGAAATACACGAGAGTTATGATGTGAATTAAAAACTGATGTTTCTATCAGACAATTTTAGACATGACACCATATAAAATGTTTTATTTTAAAACACCAATTTTGATGAATTCTAGAGTTATTATAATTACATGTTTCATAAAATCCAAATGTGGAATTCTTGGAAAGCTTGATAAAAGATGTAAAGATATAATTTTTCATGTCTATAGTCTAGATGGAATATGATATTGATGTCTCGAAAATGACTCATGAAGATTAGTTGAATTTGTTGATGTGAATGTTGTTGAAAATTTTGGGGAAGATTAAAAGACTTGTATATTTACAGAACGTTAACCTGAAGAAATAATTTTTAATAAGGATTCTGAAGAGGATTACAAAAAGTGTATATCATACACATTATGAAGAATCATAATTATCTACTTCTAGTGCTGGGGATGATTCTCAAAAAATTCAACCCATACTGAGGATGAAATTTGAAGATCATAACATTATTAGTGATCAATATCAAAATTATCAAACAAAAAGAACATACAACGTTGTTGAAAATACTTCTTTATATTCAAATACCGAGAGAAATATGTGAGGGAATATTTTGATCATCTGGAATGGGTCAAGGAAATGAATGAAGAAATGGATCATAAAAAAAAGAATGACATGTGGGAACTCATACCTATACCAAGTGAAAAAAATGTTACAGGTACAAATTTATTTTCCCATAACATGTTGACTGAATATGGTGAAGTGATAATGAATAGTGTAGGATCAGTGTAAAAATGTTATTCATAGATAGTGGCCAATGATTTTGATGAGACGTTTTCAGTGATGGAAAATTTAGAAATATTCAGAATTTTATATTCTATTTCTCCACACTAAAGTTACAAAATTCTTCTTATGGATCTGAAATTATAATTTTTTTAATGGTGATATTGATGAGGAAATTTATATTTAAGAACCATGAGGATTGTTTTAGCAAATAAAAAGGATATGTGTATAAATTGATGAAATTAGTATATGGGATAAAGTAAGATTGGAGGTCATGGTACTCTAAATTGGATACTTTCATAAGTAAAATGAGTTTTAAGAAAGTAAGATTTGATAGAAATCTATAAATCATGGAATTTTATGATATTTAAATCCTCATAATTATTTATGTTGATGAAATTATAATTGTTGGGAATGATGAAAGTACTTGTGATAGATTTTTTCAAGAGTTAAAAAGGTAATTTGAGATTTATATGATGGTATAAATGAAATAATTTCATGTTTTACGAATATCACAAATGAAGAAACTCATTATTCATTATAAAGAAAAGTATGCTAAATAACATCATAAGATGTTTGGCATGAAAAATTTGAAACTAGATTGCATTCTGATTTTAGTGGGAACCAAATTTTCTAAATATGGAGAAGTCAGGTATGTTGATCAGAAATAGTTTTAGAAGATGATATGATTTTTTTAATTTGACTTCCTTAAGACATGAAAAAATTTATGTTTTTACTTTCTGTGAAATATTTCAGGGTAATCTAAAATAATAACATATATTTTAGTGAAAAAAATAATTATTAGATGTATCTAAAGGACAAAAAATTTCATAATCTATTATGATATCTCCAAAAGGATATAATTTTCTGGGTATTCAGATACTAATTGTTTAGGAAATGAGGATGAATAAATATCCACCTATAGTTTGGTTTTATTTCTAGAAAATGTTGTATTATTTGGCATAAAAAAATATAATTCAGTAACTCCTATATGGTATTATGCTGAGTATGTTTCTTCCCCTCATACAGATAACCAATTTATGTTGATAAAGAATAATTTGGAATACTTACCTATTGATGTAAAATTACCCTTACCCTTGGGTTGTGACAATAAAAGTTCAATCAACCATACCTAGAATCTAGAACAACATTCTCATTCAAATCATTTTGATATCAAATATCATTTTCTCAAACAACATGTGGAGAAAAATGAATTGAACCTGGAGAATGTTCCTATATAAGAAAAAATTAGTGACATTTCAAAAAAACATTACCAAATGAACCATTTCATAAACTGAGGTCGAACATGGGTGTCCAACCTCTTTCAAATTAGGGTTAAGGGACATTTTTACCCTACTGTAATCTAGTTTTTTGGATAGTTTTTCCTGGGGTTGAATGGTTTCATAACTCTATCCATTATATGTGATAAACCATTTAAGGAATCATGTCTATTTGGGAGTTTTGTGTAAGATTTAAATCTAGCATGTAAATGTTTGAACTATCCTAAATATTTGTTAGAATGGTGGTAGGAAACTTTTTTCATAGTAAAGATGAAAAATTAAAGAATAATGTGATGAAAAGCTGAAGATGTTTCATGACTCACTAATTTTTCTCAGAATGGTTTTATTGTTAATTATTCTTCTTTCCCGCAATTAGTTATCTCAAATAGGATTATAAGTATCGATAAGTAATCCATATCTTGAGGACAAAAAGTTATGTTATTTACGAATCATGGTTGACAACAAAATCGAAAGCGGGAGATCATTGGGACCAAGTTGGCTGGAAGGTGGTTTTGGAAGTTGATATCATTTTATATTTAAATTGTTTTCTTTAGTTGTCAATGAAGAAATAAATCAATTAAATTTTTAATGTTTTTGAAAAAGTACTGACCATTTCATGCATTTCATTATACTCAAAATTAATAATAATATCCATCATTTTGAGAAGATTTTTTCTAGGAGAAAAGGTTCATTGGAAACACCTCGGGAATGAAATTAAGGGAAGATCATATTAGGAAGCATTTTTTGTCTTATTGGATATAATGATAATCTAACAATGATTTTATATTTTTAAACTCCCAAAAACCATAATTCATACAAGAAACTTTCAATGAAAGCCTTATGAAAAAATGGAGATTTATTCCAATGGTATTGAGGCTTAGATGGAAAGAAATAAGTTTCTAAAAGTTTGGTATGCTACAATACTCCCTAATATAAGAAATACAATTCTATATCAATCCTAATAATATCAAAAGTCATGAAGAATTCATGATGAGTTTAGAAGTATGTGGAAGATTCAAGTTAATGAAGAAAAATCTTTCCGATCTTTGTTTAATGATATGAGATCACCATATGCGAATTTGTTTGAAGGTTGAAAAGGTTGATCAGAATGTGAGCAACCAACGGTTGTCATTTTCAATCAGAATAATAATCCAAAAGAAATTTTTTTATAGAATTATGTGTATATGTTCTATAATTAAATTGTTATTTTAATTAGGAGAGAAAATAAGTTTTTGAATATCAAGATGCCAGAATCGGTCCATTGGACACAGAGTGCCACTGATAATCAGAGACCTATTGAAACTGATCATCAAACACAATTATTTTTCTAAAATGAAATAGGAGAAATAATTTCTATCTTCTGTGATTTTTGGGATTAATGAAAAGGAAAAAAGTGGTTTTTGTTTAGACCAATTTATTATGAAATCAGAGACCAATCAATAATGTAGTCAACCATTTCCTATCAAGATGAATTTTTGGTTGTTTTATAAGTGGTCTGAGATTTGTGTCAAGATCCATTGGATTTGAGTTAACATCAATTATTGGAGTGAATAAGAGACTAATCTATTAGGATCAGGCTGACACTGATAACATAATCAGACACATTATCATCAGTCTGAGGAAAATAATAAAAAACATTTCTTAAAATAGCCTTCATAAGTGTTGTCATGGGGGACCACAAAATGTTATTTAATGACATTGGGGAAGAGTTGTTAATGGGAGCACAAAGTCTAAATATATTCTTCAGCTAATGATGATGTGATTACATCATAATGAGAATAAATTATCTAATAATTTGTTTTCATTTGTTATAGAGAAACATAAAAATATTTCATCAGTTCTAAATGATTTGAATGTGGGTTAAGAAAATTAGATTAACCATATACCTACATGATAATGAGGTATATTGTAATGAAAAATATGAACTAGAATAAGGATTTTCAAGAAGTTATGAAGAAATTTTATGTTGTGAAAATATTTTATAAGGCTTGAGAATAGTTGAGAAAGGTTCAAGGAGTCAAATATTCAATCGAAATTCATGTGGAATTTATTATTCGGGAAATTTAGATAAGTAGGAGTGTTTTTTATAATACTCCCTAAACTATTATTGGGATTCTTATAAATAGTGTATGTAATTATCAATTTCATGGATGAATGTACTATGGAATAGAGATGGTGGAGCTCTAAATAATTTTAAATATTTGGAGTTTCTATGTTGATCATTCTTGAAGATGTTTTCTAGAAAGAAAAATAAAGTAGAAGATACTAGATCAAAATCAAAGTTTCACGATCAGACGGATAAATTAAACTATGATTTAGTTACACCGAAACAAGATATTTGAATTTGTTTCAATATTATTTGATCAATATTATAATATCATACTATGAAATCATGGAGGTGAATCAGATAGGGAAAATCAGAGTGTGTATCATTATGAATTAGAAAAGAAGCTATTGATTACTACTAGGTAAGACAGTAAAGAATAATTTTTAAAATCATATTTTTAAATGTTGAAAAGGAAGTAAAGTAACAAGTTTCGTAACTTGTTACACAAAATGATGTTACATTTTAATTTCTACTTGGATCACATGCACTGTTTTGTAGAATATAGTGCTCCAATAGTGTAAGGGTGTATCATGCTCATTTTATTAGACAAAAAAGGATTTTTTTTTTATATTTTATTTTGTTGTATTATATTGTTTCAAAACAATACCTAGGATGTATCTACTATTTTGAGTTATGGACCTCTTAAATTATTGTGTTCTTATGTATTTTTTTTTGTTTTTTCAGAAAAAGTGATAACTCTTTAATAGGAGATGAATGTTTTTTTGAAAGAAGGAATCATAAATGAAAAACATATCATTGATTCACCCCTCCCCCTCTCAGTGATAATTGATATTTATAGGGCGCTTAAACTCTGTAAAAATGAACATTTCTATATTAGATCATTTCATGAAATAACTCCCTTTGAAATATCGTGGAATCTCATTTCTAGTTTTAAAAAAGGATAGATTAATGATTTGAAAAATATATTTGATGTTTCGGGTAGTTCTGAATGTACAATTTTATTTTTTTCAAATTAAAATTTTGAAGGATAATTTCATCAGTGGTGGATAGTCCTTATGAATATTAAGGAAAAACATGAAATTATTTCCATGGAGTGGAAGGTATTTAAGAATATTTTACTTGATAGATTTATGATAAGGTTATTCATCATAGGATAAAAAGAAATATTTTTATCATAATTAAGAGGTGGGAGACTCTAGTAAAACTAATGTATCCTTCCTATATATCTTGAATAGGTATAAACTAAATAGAATTATAGACAATAATATTAAAATTGATTGGATTTATTCATCATTGAAACCATATTTGTTAAGAGATTATGTATCTTGTGAATTTAAAATATATGATAAATTTCAATGAAGTTATTATAATATCAATATGGTGTTTTTTGAATTTTATAATAGAAAATAAATGAATTGGTCCAGGTAAAAAAATAGGAAATAATTTTTCTTAACATTTTGACGGTATGTGGAAAAAATTTACTTCTTATGATATGTTTGGTAAGAAGAATCATGGGGAGTGTAATATGAAATCTATAAAGTGTTATTGACGTTTTATAATAGGATAGCTAACTCATGATTTCAGTCAAAATAATGATTTTAATAGTCAAAAAATTGTGATTAAAAAGGAAGTGAGATGTTTTAAATTCAATGAGATGGTCCACTATTCTGTTGCAAGTTTAATGAAACTCATGAATGATTGGAATCATAAATGGTATAAGAAAAAAGGGTGTTTAAATGTATTTTGTGGACAAATTTAGAAATTAACGACTATTGAATGATGTGGTTAAATGTACATTACATTTTTACTCTGATTATAGAAAAGTCTCATTTGATTTGTTTTCTAAAAATTCTTTTATTTTTGGGAAATTTTCTTATAAAATAAAAATATTTCCTTATAAAGTGGATACTGAAAATTTATTTTAAAAAATAATGGATGTATTATAGAAAGAATTATTTATAGTAATCTTCCTATTATTATATTTGGAATGTTTATTCTGGTAAATCCAACTTTATTTCTCATTAAAGAGTTAGATGTTATTCTATATGTGGGTTGTATTTTTATTTATCATGCTAAGATATATTATAGATCTATTGAAGTTTTATACAATATTCAGAGTGATTGTTTTTAATATAATAATGAATTAAAGGCTATTATAACAAATCATGAGGCTAAGGGAGTAATTAAATATGGTAGAGAATGTTATCTTCCTTATATACCTAAAAAAGATACTTTTTCACAATATTGATATTCTAGATTTAAATGATTATATTGATATATTTTTTGAGGATTTTTCTCATTTTATTCTTAATTGGGAGGATGAATTCACTATTAAATTATTTCTAGAATATACGATAATTTAAATACCACCATATCTAATGGAACCATTGGAGTTATTTAAATTTAAAAGGAAATTAAAAAAGTTTCTTGATAAGGGTTTCATTCATCTTTGCCTTTCACCTTAAGGTTCCTCTGTTTTATTTTTTGAAATATCCACAATATTTCAAGGGGTATTATTATTTAGTTTCTTGAATATCATATTGAAACTTGGTATAGTATTAAGACACGGTAGAGTTGTTTTGTAAGTAGGATATGAAAACCCATTGATAGTGGGAACATACCACGACATTTGTATCTTCAAAGGTCCACTTGCTATCAAGTGGAGTTGATAATAGCCTATGAAGGACATGAGAGACCAAAATACTTTTTGGTTCATTTTTTAGGATAGGATTATACCTATATCCATCGGCATGCTGATTATCCCCCATCAGTCAACTAGTGGATCTAGTAGCTGACCAGTGAGAGCACCTAAGTATCCAGTGGTACCTAGATGGTCGGGTTATTAAGGGAACCCACTTATTTTCTTATAAAATCCATTTTATATCTTCATACTATATATAAATGTTTATATGACTATGATGATCGTAGGGGTTCAATTTTTGTGAATTTTGACCTCTCCTTCTCCTCCCTTTGGTGCTCAAATTAGTTCATCATACACGAAGTAAGATTAGTTCATCCATGACCAAATATTATTATTTTAAAAAAATGGACATATTTCTTTGCTATTTTATAAATACATTTGGATATCAGCATGATCTAATGATGAATTCCTAGTTCATTGATATATCTCCATTAGATCTAGAATATTGGAAACATTTCCTTCCATCAGATTAGGATTTTCCAATCATATTCGCTCTCACTGGGTAATTTTATATAGTTCATATTTGATATCTCCTTATTACTATTTTATTTTATTCTAAAATCGAAATAGTTATAAATAAGGATCATTGTTATTGACCCTTGGCATGTATGTTTGATTTTATTGTTGTACAGTTATTATTTGAATTTCAGACCATGACAAATATTGATAATTGGCATCGACACACCTGAGGTTTTAAGTCCTTATCATATAGATACATTTTATATATTTTTTTGTAAAGTTATGGAAAATTAAAGAGCATTAATTTTCCATTCTATGGTGTTTTTTAGTAATTCTTAGCTTCATGCATTTTTTTGGAAAAATTTAAATTTGGTTTCATATGGGTTTGATAATTTATTTTGAAATATGAATTTACTTTGGAAGTTTTTTAGATGATTTAATTTTGGACGTTTTTTCAATTATAATCAATTCAATAATATTGAGAATAAATTTTTCTTTCAAATTTTTAATTATTTTTTATATATGAAATATAATACAACATATTATACACCTTCTTAATTATGTATATTTACGTGAGTCGTGTTGTATGTAAAAATTTCATAAATTATTTGTGTTAAAAAATGTGACAAATATATATAAATATACACATATATATATGTATATATTCATATACACATACATATATTGCATTACTATATATTATGATGTTATTTGAATATTAAGTGTTATTTTATATGTATGTAAATACATATATGTGCATGTGAATATATGTACATATATATATATATATATTGGGTAGTTAAATATATGTCTTTATTTTTATATATGTGTGTGTGTGTTTGTTGTTAAAAAACTTATGTGGATGTTAAATGAGTTTAATAATAATAATAATGGATATAAATTTTGTTTTGTAATAATGATAAAAGTGATTATATGAATTTAATATAAGGGAGAGAAATGAGAAATTAAAAATAATTGTCAAGAATGGTGGGTGTGTGTGCGAGTTATGATTTTAATGGGAGAAACATTTATGAATGAATAAATTAGAGAGATAGATCACTAAAAAAGAAAAAAATTGATGATCTTATCATACAATAATTTTTAATTTTGTTACAAAAAAATATTTAATCAATATTTAAATTTTTTTATATAAAAAATATTAAAATGTATTATACATAAAATGAATACATTGTTTATAAGGTTTTGACATATTCGTAAGCTCTACATGTTAATAAAAATTATTCTTCACATCATGTGATGCGTTATATATTTTCATTAATCATTTCAAAACTGTTTTGGTTCTGAAATGTTTTATGCACACACATATATATACACAAAAATATATATTCATGTATTTATAAAAGTGTTTAGATTTCTAATTTTTGTGTATATATATATATACTATTTTATATAAATTGTAATATATATTGTTGATTTTTTTATATATGGGAGTATATATAATATATATATATATATATATTATGTATGAAATTTTGATTTGAAAAAAATGAAATAACATTTTCTGAATAAAAAAATGTTGGAATGAAAAAAAATATTGCAACTAAAAAAAGTGAAAAGATTAAATATATATCTAGCTATCTATATAAATTTATATATATAAATTCACATTATATATATAAATATATGTGACATTATATTAAATCAGGGAATAAAATAGGGAGTTGGGCGTGTAAAGAAAAAAAAATATGGAGAGAGAGAGAGTTTTGATGATGGGAATAATGATGAGTGAGTGTGTTTTAATTTAGTGAAAAATTAAATGAAATTGGAACTATATAAGCGTGATTGAAAATATGATATTATAAATATTTTTATGCGGTATAATTAAAACCACATTTTAATAATGTGGTATCCAATTAAGGAAACCTCATGTGTATCATGACCCCGATTTTGTGACGGCCATTTAAGGACCGGTGTTGGCTACTTTTTTGGACTCATGGATCGTGTGCACAAAGCACCCAATAAAATAAATAAATAATAATGTGGGTCATAATTATTCAATTAAATGAGGGAGTTCTGTAGAAATAGTATATAATGTCAGATTAATGAAATTATAGTGGGATAATTATTTTGATTAATTAAATAAGATATTAATTTGAGATTAGAGAGTGAATTTATTAAATGTAGATTAAAATAATAATAATGAAATTGAAAGGGTCAAAATTTGTAGATTAATTTAATTTTTAAATTAAAAGAGAAGAATAATTAAATTAAAACTAATAATAATAATGATTAAAGAATAATAAAGAGGGTGGTTGTGTTGTGTTTTAAATAACAATCAAGTGGTTTAAATTATTATTTTAAATTTAAAATCATTGAAAATTTAAAATAAAATAATAAATTATGTAATTCATTTTGAATTAAATAAGATAATTAATTGAGGTAATTAAATGCACAAATTAATTGAAAAACTCATTTCTATAATTAAACAATTGGTAAATAAATACCTTATATATATTAAATGTCTTTCTTCTATATCTCCCTCAATATTAAATAGATTTACGTGCACTATGTTCTGTTAGACTCATATTAATGAGTAGAAGGAAATAAAATATTTATATTTCATTGTCATTGTGTAAAATTTTCCATTATTAATTAAATCCATTTTTCTTAAAATTAAAATATCATAGATGGAGAATCAAATGATTATCCATTTGTGTCAGACCTTGTGACATTGTTCCTCATCTTTGTTGGGTCTGAAAATTGGGGTTGGAATTACATTGTTTCTTTTTTTTGTATCATAATAGATGATATTATTATCGATATCTCTTATGAAGATAATTTCATCTGACATAAAAAAGCTAATTAACTGGTTTAAACCAAAATGTATGGGGCATGGGAATGATTCACCGAATTTTAAATATTTTTATTTGATATTGTGGTATTGAGGTTATATATGATTATTGTACCAATGAAAATCATGGCATTCAGTAGACATTGTTATATGGGTTTTATATATTCTTTGACTTTGCGATTTGTGTTATTTTTGTGACATCACGATAAATAAATTCTTAACCACTTTTTTTTGGTAAATTAAATTGATTCCTCATTATCGTATGGATTTTTCAATAACCCCATTAATTAATGAAGTGAAATTGAATATGTACCCCCTATTCTAAATATAAATATTTTTTATATTATGGTTTGTGATCTGATGTGTGGAATGGTTATGGTTTTTTTGGGATAGATGTAATATTAAATATCTATTTCATAATGTGTATTGGGGAAGTGGATGTTATGTGGTGGTGCAGTAGAGATGTTATGGTGGATTTCGTGTAGTTGTGTTATAGGGCTGTGAAAGTGGATGTGGCTATAAAATGATGTGGGTGTGGTAGTTTGACTAAGTGAATTAAATTGAAAATGTTTCAATACAAACTAATTTTTTTGGAAATATGAAACAATGTGTCATCCTTAATGAAGTGGAAAGATAAGGAACATTAAATACATAAATTAAAGGTGTAGTAAAAGTAGAATTTTTTGTAAAAAGAGAATTTGGAAAATACCATACTGGAAAAAATATTAATTATGGATTGTATTTTTTTGTGTGATTTTATACATTTAGAGGTTATTGTGATTGTATAGATTCATTGAGGTGGTCAGTTCATATTGTAAACCAATTGGATGGTCTTGCATACTTCGACTCTAAATGTATATATATTGTATGTTCTTGTGATTTCAATATGCACCCCACCCTCATTGAGGACCATATTCCCACACCATCATAGTCACATGTTGGTTGTTCTTCCAAAACATCTTGGTGGGAGGATGAATGATTGGATACACAGACTTACATGCTCCCTCTTCTAGGATATGAGAAGGAAAATCACATGATGTGATGGCCAGAAGTCAAAAGTTTCATTGTTCAGTTAAGATGTAATTTCATGGACTAGGTGTGTGGAAGAGATATGTGATGTTTTTTGATCCCCTGGGTGCATAAGGACAAGACTTTATGTGATATGATGTTATTCAGAAGGGGTTAGATTTTAGGGCATATGATGTAGGGGTGTGATAGGTGCATATCCATGGGAATGTGATGCGTGTTACCCTATCGTCGATGTACATTATATTATATTATTATACTCGGATGTCCTATTTGGTGAGCGAGTATTTTTGAGATTGGGGTTTTTTTAGTTGACAAGTATAGGTGTTGTTTGGTTCTACTATTTTTCTCTTGGGGGTATTCATATGACCTTTTGACATGCACATAAAAGAATCTGGTTATCCTAATTTATATACCCCTATGATCACCCTACGTATATAAAAACAGTTTTCAGGATTCTAGGAGGACTTTGTGGAACGTGCTGGATATTTATTGTTTGGACCAATGGATCTTTTGTTGTTCCACTTCCTTAGCTTTAATGTTTTTTTGGATTTCATATGGAAACTTTTATATGTATCAATTTCATTTATACATGCATTATGGGATGTTTTGGGTTTATTTTTATGTTATGGTATGGAGATTATTGTGGATTATTTATCTTATCTCTTGATCATGTATTAATATGGAGGGTAATACCTCCCATACATGGTATTGTAATACCCTCGATGATAGTCTCTATCCCGAGACCTACAGGAGACGGGACTCTGGGGTCATTATATATCTCCCTATGTTGCGGTATTTTTTGTGGGAGTGGGTCCTGAAATTACATTAAATTATTTTATTATGATTATGTGTATATCTTATGAGGAATTTTGTGTGATATGGCACAATTATTATGCATTTCAAGACTATGAGTCCTTTATTTTAATGGGAACCTTTACTAGATATATTTATGTTTTTATTTTCTTTATATTTCATTATTGTGTAGCTTTCATATATTGTGGGAAAAGTTATACTATAATCATGATATCAGGTCTCACTTGGGTGATTGGTTGACTCCATAGAGGGAGATCATTGGTGCAAACTACAAATCGATGGATCTATGAATTCATGATGGTGACTGTTGGGATATTGAATGAATTTTTAAATAATGTTAGAAACGTAAAAAAAGTAGATATCCATGAGTTAGAATTTGGTGTACATTTTTCCAATGGTAAGACTCTTGGTGTGATAATTTTTGATCTAATAGTAAGAGTTGGGGTGAGATGTATGTTCTGTTGATGGAAAGATTTAGAGATAGAAACATTGAGATGATGTGGATTGATCTTAATTAGATTATATAGTTTAAATATTATATCATTTTATAGTGGATTTACCATCATAATAATAATACATCCATGCATCTATGGCTGATTATATGAGCTTTCTGACTACTCCTTAAATGTGGATCTTGGGACAGCATTAAAGGTGGGAAAATATTGTTTCATGAAAGTGGAATGGGGACTACATACTAATAGAATAGTGAAATGAAACAAATTTGACATCATGGAATGATCTATGTCATGTGACAACCATTTGTGACTTCTCTATCGATATGGTTTTGAACCAGGTATGGTCGTGGTTTGTTGTATTATGGTTAGAACATGAGCACATGAAAAATGACTCATTCATATGTGTGATTTCCATTTATTTATCATGAAATAAAAAATTGTGTACACATGAACATATTTTTATGTATGTATTGGAGGTTTCTTATTATATTTATATTCACAACCTCTATGGGAATCTCAGTGTGTGTGCAGGCATCATGATCTTTGATCTAGATAAGAACAAGGTTCGAATGATAGGTTATTAATGAGATAGAAAAAAGTATTTAGAGGCATTATTGGGATGGACTCTAGATTGATTTCGTAGTTTCATTAACAATTTCCTATATATTTTTCTTATGCATTGGTTAGAACTACCAAAAATGTGGTACGTGGTAATTTTTATATTGAATGACCTAGATGACATTGTATTAGAATTGATTTATTAATTAAGATATCATTGTTTAATTGGGATGTCTTACTTATATCCTTTTGATTCAAATGTATGGCTATTTCTACTAAGAGAATAGTATCCCCGTGATATTGTTTAAACCATCGGTGCTAGGTGAAAGTCTCTTATATAAGGGAAGGTGAACATGATGTCATGTGTCACTTCATCTTAACCCAAGTGATTCGACTATGGGGGTTAAAAAATGTTATTAGAGGGTATTTTTATATTACTCTTTTCTTTATGGAAATATTTAGAAATATTGTAAAAGGAGTTAGGCTATGTCCAACTTTGGTTGGGTAATTTCATATATTCTGTAAAATCTCATTTTTAACATACCTTCGAGTTACCAGCGATTTGACTACTATTATAGGTATGGAATTATGATTTTATGTTAATCCTATGTATTTTTTGTAATGATAGTACATTGTATTTTAGTACATCCAAGCATTATTACTAGGGATGTAGGATCACATGTCATATATACTTATTTTTTACTATACATGGTATTTAATTTATTTAAATGTATTCATCTGTTCTTTGTACTTCTAGGACATATTGTGATGAGATTTTTATTGTTTTAACTTGAGAATTCTTATTTTTGTATATATATATTTATATATGACTGTAGCTACATGAAGTTTTGGATAGTGATGTGCAGAACATGGGTCGAATTAAAAGGGTTAGGAGTTGTCGTTGTGGGTAACAAACAAGGAAAGGCCTTCCTAAATTAATCCCTTTTGTGATCCTATAAAGGCAATATATTTATTAGCAGACCTATCTATAGAGGTGGTGCAAGAATATTATAATGATTCTACTTTGGAGGAAACTCATTTTCCACATCTATATGTATAGTTGGATGTGGATAACCATAATTTAGTGTTTGTTAAGGTGGTTTAGCCTATGAAACTGATCCATACAGTGGTATTTTTCATAATACATTCTCAAGGATGGGGATTTATCATGACAGTGGATGATTATTCCAAAGACTTTCTACAATAACACCCACCAACCATCTAGGGTATTGGAGGTCATCAAGATGATGAGGAATTAATTAATTTCATTTAGTGCATCATTGATCTAGTGGATACATTATAGATTTTATGGGTAATGTTGACTACTTTCAAACTTCATGAACCATCCAAGAGGTGTAGGGGTTATATAAATAAGGTCGGATGATGTCAGCATCATATACGAGGGACATTTAAGGATATTTTCATTGAGGAATTTTTATTGGATATGTTCATGTATGATCATTCTCAAATGTATATGGAGAATCACATGTGATTGAATTTGGATTCCTATTGATCCAACTGTTTCATTAATTTTCTTCACTTTAATCCCCTCTTTACTAGAAATAAGGAAGAACGTCCTGAAAATTCATGTTCAGCCTTCATTCATAGAACCGATGATAGTTTATTATTTTTTTCATAAAAATATCTCCCATGGTGATACGTAAGGCCCAAATGGTTGAGAAGGTTCTATAAGATGAAAAATATACATGACTTTTTCATTATTTAATTGACCAATGAGTGGATTATGTAGGGATTTTTGGGGGTCATATTCTGATAATAAGATGATAAATGTGGAGGATATTCACATTGGTAGTAGTATTCTAGTGTAAAATAGTATGTTTTCATTTATTCCCTTGGTGGATGTCAATTCTGAAAGATGATGTAACTTTGTATAGTGGGATCATTTCAAAAAAACCTGTGGAATATTAGTGAAGTAGTTTCATTTTTGTGTTAGGAATGTATATCTACATCATAACTATTCTAAATTGACATGTAAAACTCTTGTAAGACTATTACAACTACATGTTAAGCTACTGCGAAGTAGATTATGACTCCATAAAGAATGGGGACTAAGGGGAGTCATGCACTGTAGGGATAGTGGCATGGTTTGGAAGCATGTAGGATGTATGCAGTAGACTAGGTTATAGCCAATAGTAGGGAGGATCCTTAAACTGTGAAAGGTATGGTCTTTATTATCTCTACACATTATTCTACATTTTTTATATATGGGATTACAGTTCTTTTATATCTTATCTAGTTTTTTCTATACTTGTCTTGTCGGTCAAAATATCTTCTAAGATATTATCTCTTGATACATCCTTTAAAAGAATTTGGATCATATTCAACGGTATCTATAATGTTTCATATTAGTATATAGATAAATACATCAATGGGATCCCATAATTATTAATAATACTAGTTATGATGTGATCTTTATCATAACTGTAAGATTATTTATCAGGATGATATTGATTTCTATATGTGATGAGTATCATTTACCATGAATAAGGTATATAAGTTTTTTATCAATGGTTAATCGTAATTTAGAGAATGAGTAATGGGACTGGGCCGGTTTACGTTTGGATCTACTATAATTCATATAGTGGGAATGGTTCTTAGAGAAGATCGAGTAGTACATCTCTCCTCTTTTCATCTAATAGTTGACCAATATCAGGATTTCTTCCTTGATGAATTTTCATGGATACTTATGAATGGTTAATTGGGTTCTATAATGAAATAATCCCATTGAAATTTCCCCTATCAATTTCTCTATATGTTATGGTGTTGGAAAAGTTGAAATAGTAGAAGGTACTGATCAAATACTTTGAGGATACTGGATTTATCATGAGAAGGAAATCTCGTTGGGGGTGTTCTAGTTCTTATTTGAAAGAAACATATGTTAGTATTTCTTTTTTTCATTGACTACAAGAAGATGAACTATGTGATTGTGAATAATTGATACTCATTTCAGAATAATGATTACTTTTTTGATCTATTATGGTTATAATGGGGGATATCCATTTCTTATTTGTGATCAATATTTTATCATCTTCGATTAAGAGAAGAGAAAATTCATAAGACAATGATTAGGATTAGATATGATCTATATGAGTATCTGTTCATTCCATTTGGAATGGAAGATGAACTAGTGGTGTATGTGCCTCCCATTAATAGGATTATCCAACTTTATGTTGACACCTTCATTGTGGTATTCACTAATTATATTCTCATATACTCATAGAACACATTGATGTATGGTTGTCTCCTAGAGATTTTGTTAAGTGCACTTTGAGAACATTATATCTTTTATAATATTTTAATGTGTTATTTTTGGTTTTTAGAGGTACGTTTTCTTGGGATTATAATCTTTGATACCATATTTTTTAAAAAAAATTGAATAAGGAAGTTTTGAGTTCATGGAAACACCCTAAAATTGTTTACAAAATTAGGATCTTTCTTGAATTAGTTGGGTATTTTTGATAGTTCAATCAAAAAATATAACATTCAAAAAAGTAGGAATTACGAAGAAGGGGTAGATGTTTCAGTGGATAGATAGTTGTTTGGAGAGCTTCATGGAGATAATGTGGAAAATAATGAATGCTCTTATTTTAATATTTCTAATGACAGGTATTGGATATTCAGTTTATTGAGATTACATATGAGTTTTTTCAAGATTTATTCTGATGTAGAAGGATCATATGGTTTCTTATGGGTCTAATCATCTACTCCTACATTATTTGAAGTACACAACACACGACATGGAGTTGGTATCTTTGGTCCATACTCTGAAGTGTTGGAACCAATATCTCTTCAGTTCGAGATTTTTTATATACATGAACCACAAGATGTTGAGGTACATAATCTCTTGGTAGAACTTAAATATCTAGTAGAGGAATTGGGTGGATTATATAAGGAATTTTTATTATAAATAGGACTAAACTCTCGAGAAATGTAATGTTGTTTTAGAGTAAATAATTCGAACAAAACAAGATCCTAGTGAGTGTTCTTCAAAGGATGAATATTGGTTCATGAGATTGTTGGAAAATGGTTGGTGGATACATATTAGGACTGAGTGGTAATGAATTATGCATGTTTTTTTATCATGTATATAATGGTGGATTGGTAAAATTCCATCTAAGAGTCAGATTCTAAATGTTTATTGGGGGAATGGTTGGATGGAAGTGACCTCATTCTAGTATAATTTATTGATAGTGATAACATGATCTAAAGACATGGGTGAGTAGTGGATGATAATTTTTTAATGGAATAACTATGGAGGGACTCCCATGCCACAAACTGGGAAGTGTGCCTAGGTGTTTGGTATATGTATCACCATATCCTAAAATCATTTTGGTGGATTAGAATGAAAAGATAAATTTTAGGATTTGTCAATCATTTCACAACCTATTAGAAATCAAGGTAGAGTATCAGTGAATAGGAGGATTACTTCATCTAGTTTTCATGACTGTGTGATAGTTTTATTGGATGAATATGGAATTCATGATGGTGTTTCATAGGATATTAATAATTTCATTTTCTATATGGGTGATAGTTGATCAGGTGAAAAAGATAGAACATTTATTTACGATCTACGATACGGACTCTATGGATGGGTTGGGAAATATTTACATCCAAAAGATTATATGAATGTATAGTTTTCTTTCTTACAATGTGTATGATAGAGACATGTGCTTTACATCATAGACTTATCTAGAATTTAAAAGTGTATGAGTTATACATTAAGGTTTAGTATAGTGTATCAACCATAGACAGATGGAAAGTTATAGAGGATGACCCATATCATGGAGGATATGTTTAAATAATGCATTCTTTCTAATGCTGGTTCATGAGACAATAAACTTGTATTAGTGGAATTAATAATAAATAATAGTTTCCTGGTATTGATTCATATGGAACTATTTTATTCCTTTTACGATCGGTCGTTTTTCCACCACTGTTTTTGAAAAAAGTTGTTGAGGCAGCAATCGTTGCAATGAGTGTGGTGTAGGAGACCACTAAGATAGTACAGATGGATGGGAAGTGGTTGGATACCACTAAAGGTAATAAAATATCATATTCTGAATTGTGGATATGGAAATTGTAGTTCATTTTGGGTGATCTGGCTTTCTTGTGGGTGCAACCTCGGTTGGGGTGTCAGTATTTTCAACTGAACAGGTACTAGACCCATAGTTTCTAGGAGAAGATGAGATTATCAAAATTATCAGAGTAATGTAATTATTATTATATCTGCCTCAATTATATTCAGATATACATAATGTGATCTACCTATCTCTACTTTAGATGTACGAGCCTGATCCTACTCATGTTATCGACAGTGAGGCTTTGATATGGAACTGGAGGCATCCATTGTGGAGTGACCAATAAATATTATGGATAAGTTATATATGGTGTTGAGAGTGATTCAATCATAACATGTTTGAGTTTTTTTTTGAAGCATGGATTAATCCGAGAGGATACATGGGAGTGAGAGTCATATTTTTAGGTGTAATGGGAAAATATGTTCATGTAGGATAGCTACAGACTATTCCAGGAATGATAAGTCTTTAAAGGGGAAGATCTGTAACATCATGAAAAATTTAAGGTATGTTATGAATTTAATATTATCATTTATTGGTTTGTAATTATCACTTATTGGTGGGTAATTTTTATAATTTGAGACATTTTAGAGTTATTCAGGAATAAGGAAGGGAAAATTTAAGTAAATTGGGCACCAACTAGCAGCATTAGAGTTATAGGGATGCATCCAGTAAACTAGTTCAAGGCCACTAGCTATCTGATGGAGGTGTACTTACCAAAAGAAGAGCCTTAGAGAAATAAACAATGGGTATAGATCCATTGGGAATACAATGTTTAGTAACCTCCTTATATTAATAAAAAAAATTGATTCTTATGTTTTTAATGATTTTAATGTTTTATGACAGTATACTATCTTCTAAATCATAATTTGATGAAAATTGGTTATGTGTTGAAAATATCCATTGTTAGTACAATTCTGTTACCATTAGCTTATGCTACCATTGGAGTTATTCTACTACTATAAGATCCACCACTAGTCATGATACAAATATTATGGTCCACTACAAGACTCATAATACCATCAGACTTTTTCACTGTATGTCTTGTGCTACCGTTAGGCATGCAACCTCCAAGACATTCTACCATTAGGAGTGATACCACTAGACCTCACACTGCTAGCCATGAACTACCTCCAGAATTTTGTCACTAGAAGAATGTTCCACCACTGGGAATGTGAAACCTACAGATGATCTACCACCATGATTTCTACCTTCATATTTTACACCATTGTTTTTATGATGAATTCAAATTAAATACACCCAAAAAATACTTCATGGGAGTTAATTTAGATAACTAAATTAATTATTATTCCCAAACCATGTGTGGACGCATTTAATGATATTAAAGGGTTCTATGTGAGGATCCATAAAATATTTAAGAATATTTTTTAACAGGTATTTGAAGCTCTAGTGATATATATTTTTGAAGGACTCCCTCATGTGAAAATTGATTCAATAAAAAAATGTTTGGATGCACAGATAATACATTGAACATGTGTTAGTGAAATAGTGGTGTACAATGAAGATCTAGAAATTTTTTTAGATATAAAAGAATACATCACAATACTATTTTATCCAACAATATTTAGAGAAACTTTTTAAGATCCTCAGCAGGACAAACCTGAGGACTCATGCCCACCTAGATCATCACAGACTAATCAAAAATACTTTCTCTATATCTTTTTTACATTATCTCTCTATTTTTTTCTTTTACATTAGAGATGTTTTTTATCTGTTTATATACACATGTTGACTCATGTTATTGAATTGGATAATACTGAATATTCTCTCATAATATCTTTTAATATGTATACCCATGAAAACTTTGGAAGAGGTCCCTTAAAAGCCTATATTGTTTTTCTTACATTTTATAACTATATAAGATTCTTTTAACCTAGAAATATTGTGTTCTTGTTAACATAACCAGACCATATTATGGATTATATTATTTGGGATAATAATTTTCGTGGAATTAGGTAATTACCAAGTGGTGGGGATTAGGTCTAGACTTGAGACTGAATCACTTATTTATTATATTCTATGTATATGTTTTGTTTTCATTGATTCAAATCATTAACTATATTTTTATTTAATATATAAAAAAGTTATACATTGATAGATATTCTTAACTAGTTTTGATATAAGTATTGTTTAAATTTAATGAATTTTAAATGTTAAAGTAATTTCATATTTGTTTTAACTATGCCCTAATCAAGCATTGATAAATATTTTAAATGTTTAAAAAATATTAAAATACGGGTTTGATGAATTGGAAGAATTTATTTTAATTGGATGATTTTTATTTGAATTTTTTTTAAAAAATTATATTGGGTACTCAATTAACCACCCCCCCCCCCTTGAGTTACTCACTTCGAAAAACATTTGGTATCAAAGGATTTTAAATATCTTTCAAGTGCGATTTAGTTGTACTTTAATGATCCTAAATACCTATTATTTAAAAATTTATTTCTTTATGTATAATAGACAAGATGGATCTAATAATAACATTCCTCCTTTATATAATGGAAATAATTATGCTCAATAGAAAATCAGGATGGAAATTCATATTGAGAGTATGGGTTTCAAAATTTGGACTGTTATTTTAGAAAAATATGAATACCTAAAATTTTTAGAGATTGATTGGATTATCCCACCAAAGCTACATATAATAATTACTATAAATCCATAAAATATTAGTGTACTTCTCTAAAAGAAGAAGAACATAATATAATATCCACATACACAACTACTTTTGAAGTTTTGGGCACTTTAGTTGTTTCTCGTGAGGTAAGATCTAATGTTAAAGAAATGCACTTCAATACCTATACTAATAAATATGATACCTCTAAAATGAAACATAATGAGAATATTTAGGACATGTATTTCAAGATCAATTGGGAGTCATGATTCTGATAAAGATCATGTGATGTGTTTATTGCACTGTCTACTAGAGAGATATAGAGGAACCTCATTATAGATAAAAGAATCATGGGATGTAATTAAGTTACCTATCAAATAGATGACTAGAAAAATGATGATATATTGGTTAATAACTCAAAGTGAATAGATAAGAGTAGGATAAACTATGAAACAAAATGTGTATCCATCAAATATACTAGATAAAAACGAGATAATTCAAGATAAAAGTTCAAGTGATGAAGAACCACCTGCTGATCGTGTTGAATAAATGGCCCATCTATCCAAAGAATTTAAAATGTGATAAAAGAATAATATTTTTTTAGCAATCCATGATATAAAGGTAAATATGATAATGGAGGAAACTGTATATTGTATTGGATGAATGATTATTCTTTAAATTAAATAGTGTTCTATCAATGTAAGAGGAAATGGAATGATAAGGATTAGTTTTCTTAAGTTGAAATAAAAAATAAATATGATGGTAAGTATAATAGATAATATAAATCCATGATAGAAACTCATAGTGCTTATAAATATAGATTTATTGAGTTAGAAAAAACCCAAGAGGATAATCATGACAGTGATAACATTTGTTTTATGAATTGTACATCTGAGGTATCCTGTATTTTTATTACTTTTGTTGTACATATTTAGAAACATTATTGAGATGAAAAAACTGATGAATAAATAACTAATAAGAGGATGTTTGATTACTTTAACATCATAGAAGAAACATACATTGAACATAAGGATAAATATAAAATTCCAATGAAATGGTATACATTGACTACTAATTTTAAATGTGATCTTAGTATTGAAAATGCAGGAAATGATACACTATTAAAGGAGGACAATTAATTGAAATTTTCTATTAAGAAACTAAATAAATATCTTGAATGATATACTAATGAGATAACTACGATCACCAGAATATATGGAAAATATAAATCACCTATTTACATTACAAATAATGGGTATCAATTTGGATAGAGTAGAGTTTTTAAGAATTGTTTCATTCCTAGTTTCAGTTATAGATTTTATTATAATAGTTTATATTAATATTATAACAAAAATTTATATATTCTAAAATTTCAAAATTCCACTTATATGATATCTATTTAGAAAATATAATCTCATAAGGCCTTCATAACTAACATTTCTCGACCCAATAAAATGTGCGTACCAAAATCATTTTTTTAAAATAGTTTTCTATGAAACTTATATAAAGAGATATAGTAAGAACTTATTGTACCAAGATAGTGGTTTTTCTTGAAAAATGAATATAGATTATTCAAACATCAAGAATTTATAAAGTTGGATAAAGGAAATTTAACTTTTTAGAAAATTTTGAAGAAACAATTATTGGTCTTAGGAAAAATGGTTATTATAATAATATTCTAATTTCTAAAATATTATTTTTATATGTTGTAAAGTAAAATATTATTAGCATATCACAGTATTGTGATGATGTTTTACATGTTAAATTCGAACATTATTCTTTCAATGTTTTTTATACTAAAAATTATTTAGTTTTTAAAACATTGTTAAATGTAAATGTTTATGCTGGTAATTTATATTTATTATTTTCATAAAATATTCCATGTTTTTTTTTGCTTGCATAAGGAATATTGTATTGGGAATAGGATACTAGTCCATTTTTATTTTCAATAACTTAGAAATCTAAATTAGAAATAGTTATTCAATGATGTACCTAGACTAGAATTTCAAAATGATAAAGTCATTAAACCTTATTAAGAAGGGAAACAACAAAAAATATCATTCAAATCACAGATAGAAGTTTAAACATCTCAAACCATAGAGTTGGATCACATGTAATTTTTTGGAATGCCTAGAGTTTCTATTCTAAATTGAAAACATTTTGTTTATGTTCTTATAGATAAATCCTCTAGATATACTTTTATATTACTTCTTGCTAAAAAATGAGAAGCCTTTTCTAATTTGAAAATCTAAGATAAATCTATAGAAAATTTTAGTGGACTAAAGATTAAGTTCTAATGATGTGATCCTGGAAAGGAGTTTTAAATAAATAAATTTAATCTTCTTTCTCAAAAAATTTATATAATCTTAATTTTTATACTCTTAGGACCCCACTGCAGAATGGTGTTATAGAAATAAGAAATAGTACCCTTTATGAAATTTCCTATAATATTCTTAATGAGTATGACATTCCTTTTTTTGGGAAAAGGCATCAAATATAGCTTATGATATTATTAATAGATTTAAAATTATACCTACCTTAATTAAAATTACTTGGGAATTAAGGAATAGTAGAAATCCAAATGTTAACTACTTTATATTTTTTGGTTGCAAATTCTTTATTAATAACACTATGGAAAATCTGGAAAAATATGCTTCTATGAGTGATGAAGGAATATTCATTGGTAATTAAACTTCTATTAAATCATGTAATATTTTTAATAAAAGAACCAAGACTGTGGGAGAATATTTTCGTCTAATTTCTTATAAAAAAGATCTACATGAGCCTAAGACCAGTTCAAAACACATTGGGGATGATTTGTTAATTCTAAATATCATTGTTAAACAATATAATAATTCTTTCAATCAAGTAGAAAAATCATCGAGTTATGAAGAACTTCCTGAACCTGAACCTATAGTTGATAATTAGATATACATCCCTTAATTTCCTAGAGATGTTTGGGATAATATACTCCATCCTCAATATGTTATTGTTGCATACCTATATAGAATTATTCAAACTATATATTCTCAAAGAAATCAGGTTAAACATGAAACAGTCTTTTCACATCTTGATCCTAAAAATATCACTAATGCAATTATGGATGGATTCTAGGTAATATAAATTTAAGAGAAACTTATTCATTTTCAAATGTATAATGTTTCATAAATTATAATTAGACCTAAAGACACAATGACTATTGAAAAAATTGGTTATTTAGAAAAATATTTGATGATTTAGACACAATAGTAAAAAATAATTCTAGGTTGGTTACATAATGATATAGTCGAAGGAAGGGTATTGAATATGAAGAAACCATTACACTAGTGGCCATACATGGATCCATTATAATACTAAATACCTATGCATTACATTTGGATTTCAAACTATATCAAATGAATGTAAAAATTTCATTCTAAAATGTTTATATAGTTAGGATGCTTTTATGGAACAAACCCATGGATTTCAAAATCCTCATTTTCCAATAGATTTAATAAAGTTAAAAAATCTATATATGGTTTAAAATAAGCTCTTATATATTGGTATGATAGGATCATTACTTTTCTATTTTCTATGGGTTTTTCAAAAGGCATAGTTGATCCTAAACTTTTTATAAAAATAATTTGAAAAGATTTTTTAGTAGTTATAATTTATGTTGATGATATTATTTTCATATATTATAAAACATATTTTTGTATTTATTTTTCAAATATGATGAAAAATGAGTTTGACGGGTAAACTAAAAGTATTTATTCTTTTTCAAATTTTTTAAAATAAATATTGAATTATCTTAAATAAATGTAAGTACATTGAAGACCTTCTAAAACATTTTGGTTTGGATAACACTAAAAGTAATGATAATCCCATGAGTACTACTTGTATGTTGGATCATGATGAATCTTGAAAACCAGTGGATAAAACTAGTTACAGAGGTATGATTTGATGATTTCTATAATTACCTAGTAGATGACCTGATATTATGTTTTGTGTGTCTATGTGTTTTATTTTTCAAGAAAACAAAAAAGTGTATCATATACATTCTATAAAAATATTTTTCAAATACCTTTAATATACGGCCATTTTAGGATTATTATACCCTAGAGGACAATAATTTTACTTAGTAATTTATTCACATATAAATTTTTTTGATTGTAAGTTAGATAAGAAAAAACCTCAAGAACATGTCATTTTTTAGACAATTATTTATTATCTTTGTGTAAAAAGAAGAAAAATAATTTTTTTCTATCTACAGCAGAATCTGAATACATAGATAAATAGATTTTTTTTAAAAAAAATTGATGAACCATTCTTTCTTTATTATGAATATCAATTCATATATGTCCCCATAAACAATGAGAACAAAAGTAAAATATACATTTATAAAAATCTTGTGTCCCATTCTATGACAAAGCATATTGATATAATACACAAATTTCTTAGAGATAGTTTTCAAAAAAGTTATATAACTCTTCAATTCATATGAAAATAACATCAACAAGATAATATTTTTAAAAATGCATTGGATTATAAGATATTAAACTATATTAAATATGAATTAGGAAATGAAAAATTTAAATTAGCCATTAATATTAGATAAGCCATCATTGGAAAATCCCCCATTGGAAAATACATCATTTAATGAGCCACCATTAGAGAGGACACTATTAGACAAGACCCCATTGAAAAATCCATCATTGGATAAGCCACCACAGGATTAGCCAACATTGGGTATCCACCGTTGGAAATAGTCACTATTGGGATGATCCATCGATGGTTTTATACCGATGGAGCCCCTATTTTAATATTATTACTTATTTCATAATTTAAATTTCTTTTGATTTAATTTTTTATATTTTTTTAATTTTTTTAATTAAAATACTTAAATAATATAATCTGGACATAAATATATTTTGAGACAGTCTCACTCATAACTACTCATGTCGAACTATTTCAACTTCCTTTTCTCTCATGAGCATCATCCATCCTTTTTAACATGTTTCTCCCTAATTCTAGTTAAATTGTGATATTCATGCATCTTATAGAGTCATCTCTTGAATTTT
This sequence comes from Viscum album, assembly GCA_963277665.1. NCBI lineage: Eukaryota > Viridiplantae > Streptophyta > Magnoliopsida > Santalales > Viscaceae > Viscum > Viscum album. Next base: position 2,132,155,027 of record OY728127.1, on the reverse strand, counting down.
CACTCTCTGTTCAAGGATCTAGATGATAATATAATCTGGATTTCATCGAGCTGAGGAACCTATGACTAGTGAATCATGTAGTGGTTTTAGAAAAAATTAGTTTATTTCAAATAGTTATTTTCAAGAAAAGTATTTGTTACCAGAGTGGTGTAATACCAGGGATGGATAGACATGTTCTCCATAAATTATAGTCATTTCGATCCGAGGTTGGTTCATCAGTTTTATCAACATGATCTATTTTGTTTATGAGAAAAGCATGATTCCATTTGGATCATGATATATGGTAAAAAAATTTCCTTTTCTTCAACAGAATGCGCAAGGCGTATCAATGTTACTCACTGAGGAGTTTTTTAATATTATCAAATATATATTCCTAGTGATAATGAATAATTTTTTTATAATGATTTTCTAGAGCTAATTTGACATGAATATTGAAAATGATTGCTACAACTATGTTGGATAGATAATATAGACAATTGATCAAATTACTCCAACATATATTGTGTCCCCCAAAATTGGTTTTCATTACTATGAGATATCAGGAAATATAACTTTTATTACTCATGAAAATATGGGATTTAATTATCCTTTGTTGATAGCTAACGGTGAACAAGATGGAAATGATTATGTAATTTTACAGGTGCAATTCTCTCTTTTACTCTTAATTGATTCTTGAAATATTAGAATCCATGTTTGTGATAGATGAGGAGGATGAATATGAAGTGATTTATGGTGGTATCTTCTTGAATAATGTTACTTTCAAAATAATTTATGTGAATAGGAATCCATGAATGAGGAATTAGGTTAAATATAATCATAAACTGTATGAGTATTATTATCCTTAGACCATACTATTAGACCCAAAAATCTTGTTGATGTAGTCTTGGTGATAGATGAGATTATGTCCTGTTATGATGAGAAAGAAAAATTTGTTTTGGATAAAGAAGATGAAGTGGAAATATCTTTTGAAGAGGGTAGTGACCTAGATATCCTAAGATTCTAGTTATGTCATATAGACCAAAAAGTCCACCATCTTCTCTCTCTTTCAAAGGGAGTATCTTAAGTGAAAGAATTTATGATGAAGATGAGAATGAGTTCACTAGAGATGATAATATTAAGAGTTCTTCAAATTTCTCTAAATATGTTTTTGAGGATTCAGATGATGAAAATTGTAATGGTAATAATGGATATTATGGTAATGGAGATAATAGAGATGATAACGAGAACTTTAATGTTGGTGGACCAGATTATGATGATGAAGATGATGTTGAGAGAACACAATCACATCATCTATCTCCTACTACTATAGTTAGGTCAATAGAGAGATCTGGTTTAACTGGATATGTGTCCTTGGAGACATATGTCCCTACTCTACAGGTTGGTTATGTTGACTCATATAGAGTTGTGTCAAAAGTAATTTTTGAGGGGGAGGAATCCCGATGTTCTTTTTATCACAGAGTTGAGCTGATATATCCTCTTGAAATTAATTCTTCTAGAGTGGAAGTGGATGCATCTAATTAGTAGGAAAATATCCCATGATATATCAATATTTGACTAGACTACTCAATGTCCAAGGAATTCATTAAAGATGGTGGAAATCATATATATAATCATTCATAGGATGAGGTATCATCTAGGGGGGCTCTATATGTTCCAAAATGCATGGTAACTCTTACGTAGACTCGGATTGATAGGAAGGAAGTGTTGATGATCACAACAGTCCACCAGATCACAGTGGACATACTATCTTAGTTAGATTTTGAATTAATCCTAAGGGATAATTAGATGATAATATTGGTCAATATAGTGATATATAGGGTTTTTCTTAAAATTCACCATCAAGATCAGAGTCTATAGAGGCTTCTACACCTAGTGACTAGGGAAATGATGTATTTACACCTCATAATACTTTTTTAATTTTGATTTTGTATCTGGAGAATATTTAGAGTCTTTTAATGAGTTAATTATTTCAGATTTCAATAGTTTTTTATTGTCTTAGGAACCACATGTTACATAGCATAGTTAAGATGATTCTAGAAATTTTTTTGAGTTGGTTATTTTCCATATCCAACACAAAATGAATTTTCATATTCCAAGAGTTTAAATTGTGAATCAAAAGTTTTCCAGTGAAATGGAATCCATAATATATGTGATGGAGGATAATATGTCCTACTATTCTTTAGCTAGGATGCCTTTTTGAGGGGATTAGTGTTTCTATCAACTTTTTCATCTTCTTCTACTAATCCACATTTTTCAGAATCAGTTGATGGTGAGATGATCTAGTATATAGTTATCGAGGTGAAGCGACCTATTATTGTTGATATCAACAATTCTCATTATGTGGATCTAAGCCAAATCAGAAAACATGAGGAGGACATATACAAATGGGTAAGAGGGTGTTTTAGTTAATCCTGAAGTGAGAGGGAAACCATATCAAAGGCCATTAAGAACAATCATTATAGGGTATGTAATATGCATGAATAGAATTATCACTTCATTTTTTGCAGATAATCTATGGATTCCAACTTTTACTAGGTATTTCAAGGAACAGGTAGACTATTTGAAGGTTATAACACCTCTTCTCAAGTTATTCATAGAAGAGAATCACTTATTCAGTACTATATAGAGAGGTGGAAACATGATTATGAACTTTTTCATCCTTTTAAATCCCTTATTATATGTATCTGGTGTTGTAGTGGTTATACTAGAAGAGATTCTCATTCCATCCTTCACATATGCTCCTTCCTCAAATCCATTCCCTCCTCAGCATCAACCAATCAGTTTGTCACCAGTGGAAGCAGTAAGGCATCTCAAACTAGTGATCATCAGAAAACTACCTGATACTACCTCATCACCATCATCTTCTAGATAAATGTCTCCTGCCATTAGCATGGGAAAGAGACCTATTAATCATACCTTTAAAGCTGAGATTGATTTTTTGATTGTTATATTATTTTACAGGGACTTTTCTACCATTTATTCTTATTGATCATAATACAAAGACTTATTGTACATAATGAAATTTATTCCTTATTATGAATATCTTTATTATCTATATTTATTTTATCCTATTTTATCCTTTTGACAATGCCAAAATGGGGAGAGACTTTTGATGGAATTTTTAATTTACCTTTGAAACCTAACATATCATTTGATTAGTTACCTTTAATACCAATATTTTCCTTCGAAAACCCATTTACCTTTGATACCATACTTATTTTTTGATACCAAAATTATTTGGATGGATTTTATACTTGATGGAATTTATACATTTCATGATTTTAAATTTGAGTTATAAACATTTATGTTTTTTTTATATTTCATTGATACCAAAATTATTTTTCATTTTAAATGATAAGTATAATGTTACTCTTCATATTCATTGCTTTATGACTATGTTTTTTACACATGGTTTATAAAATGTTATGATTTGTGATCATCAAAAATGGGGAGATTGTTGTAACCTCCTTATTTTAATTTTCACAAATCATGATTATTATGTCTATAATGAGTTTACTATGTTATAATAGTATATTATCATATAATGATTAATTTTACGAATATTGGAGAATTGTTGAAAATATCTACCATTACATTATTTCAACAACCATCAGATTATGCAATCATTAGCGTGGTGTTTCAGCTAGAAGAGATCTCCATAGGAATTCTACCATCCTTATATTCCACTGCCAAACTCATACTACTACCAGCATGTGCCACCGCCAGACTCATGTAACCATAAAAATTCCTACTTCCAAGACCTTCTACCATCATTAGTGATACTTCTAGACCTCCAACATCCAACCATGATATACCACCATGAATCTATCACCACCATAATTTTCCATCGCTAGGAATCCATCACTAGCCTCATGCTGCCTCTCAAGGATCTACCACTTAGAGTGCTACCGTAATCATTGATAGTATTTTTGTTCTTATGAATTAAATTTATATTCTCCCAATGTATAGTTTATGAGAGTTAATATATCGGGATACATAATGGTCATTCATAATCAATTGCATGAACTCATTTAATCTAATTAATACTTTTCATATGATGATCTAGAAAATATTTATGATTATTCTTGAATGAGTATTCGAACCTATAGTGATATATATTTCCAATGGAATCCCTCATATAACAATTAATAAAATGTGAAAAGATTTTGAAACATAACTTATACACTAAAATCAAAAAATTTAATGATTGTATTATAATAAATATTTAGATCCTTTCTTAAAAAAATAAAATATAAAATCACAACACTCTGCTTTCCTAAAAAATTCAGAGAAACTGTTCTAGATCATCCTCAAGGAAATCCCATGGACTCTTAATGACATAGAGAATCACAGGCTGAGAATTAATACCCTTTTCGTATCTTCTTAATTTCCTCCACTTTTTATTCTTTTTAATTTTTATTAGTATTTTTTTCCTATTTATTTACACACACTGACTCATTTACTTGAGCTAGATAATACTTGATATTCTCTCAAAATCTCTTTATATCTGTATTCCCATAGAAACTATAGAAGATATCCATGCATGTCCTGTGTTGTTTTTACTCCCAAATATAATTCTTGATGATGAATTTAGTCTGAAATGCTTTTTTTGTTTTGTTTTTCTCGATCTAGGTTATGGATAAAATTATTTAGTATAGTAATCTTCTCAGTACCGGGTGATTTCCAAGTGGAGGGGAGTATCACTCTACTAGATAATGAGCCCCTTGTTTATTGTAATGTGTGCTTATGTTTTGTTTTAATTAATTTAAATATTTAACTATATTTTTATTTAAACAATAAACCAAACCAATCATTTGATAGTTAGTCGAAATAAGTTATTATATTAGTAATTAGTAAAGTAAATAAATTTCAAAAGGTAATGTAATGTCATTTATTGTTTTAAGTTATCCTTGATAAAGATTTGAGAAATATTTTTAGAGATAAATCTAATATTAAAATATTATTTTTATTAATTATGTAAATTTATTTTAATTTGGGTATTTCTATTTGATCATTTTTTTAAAAAAATCATTGGTTACTCAATTCAATACCCCCTTGAGGTAATCACTCTAAACCACACAGTATCTGGTGTAGTATCATAGACTTCTACCTGTATCCACTTGGAAGCTAGTGAGGGCCACCCATAGGTTGATAGTATCTATATGGTTGGGTCATTAAGGGAGACCCCATATTTTCTCCCAAAGTAACCATTTTGATATCTCTATCCCATGGATCTACTCTAATTCAATTAGGATGATCTCATAGAAATCTTTTGAAATATATAGACCTTTTTTTCCTCTATTTGGTGGTCGAAGTCTGTATGAGTCTGTCAACTTCCATGAGGTATGATTTATCCATTCGAACCCATATATTATTATTCTTTTAAAATTTCCCTTAGATCATATATATGTTTTCTAGATTTAGGGATCCATCAGGGTATAATGAAAAACATTTCGGTTTTGTGATATATCATAATCAGATTTATAGTATTTTCAACCTTCCCTTTAATCAGATTAACATATATCCTTTACAATGACACTCACTCGGTATGTTAATATTTTTTATTCTATATTTCCACCTTTTATAGAATATTGTTCTATGATCCTTCGACTAATTAATTTGTATTGATTTTAGGGTTCTCTAGCATGATCATTTTATCCATTTGTTGTGTGGGAATGATATGGGTAATGAAACATTAAAAATCTCAACCATTGGAATCAATGTTCCATAGGCATGATGTAAATACCATATATAGTTATTGTATATATTTAGTTTACATGATTTTGTGGTGTGTATGTTTCTATCCAATAAAAAATACTATCTGATATAACATATTGGGAATTTTTTATCCTTTAAATTCTATACTTGATTAATGATTATATGGGTGAGTCTAATTCCATAAAAACACTTATATGACAGTGGTGGAATTATTTTATTTATGAATTGGTGGTTTACTATTGAGTTTATACTCACAATCTACATGTAAATCTTTTTGTGCTTGAAAAATCCATGATGAGGGATCTAGGGAAGGGAAAGGGTCTGGTGGCAGGTAACTGAGGATATAGACCATGGTGTTCAAAGTTGGTAGCAGGACATAATATTGATATATTCCATAACATGATTATATATATCTTATTGTATTTTATTATTAATTTTTTCAACCTACAAATATGGTGTCTTTAGTAATTTCTATATTGTATTCCCTAGTTGACATTGTTGTAGAATTAAAATATTATTTGAGTTACATTTATGTTATTGGGATATCTTTTTTTTTCTTTTGATTGCAGTGAATGTTTATTCATACTAAAGATATATTCTTACCATGAAAAAATTTATACACTCACTAATAGTCGGCACCCTCTTTCATACAGGGAGGCATACATGAGTTCATATATAACATCGGCCCAGACCTAGTTATTTTGTTTTGGGTGGTAAATTTATTGAAAAGAAATATAGTTCTATAAGGGGTTTCATTAATTATAAATCATTTAATAACATTAAAATTTTGAAAAATTATTTTTTATCTCATATATATTACTTGTTTTCTTAGATTCAAGGAGATCATTGTTTATCATAGATTGATCTATGGTCCAGATATCCTATACTGAATGTGAATGATGATGGATTTATGAAGAAGATAATTCTTTCTTGGTATGGGAATTATGAGTTTGTGGTTATATCATGCAAGTTGAAAAATCCAACCACTATATTCATATATCATATGTATAATGTTTTCCAAATGTTTTTGGATAAATTTATGGTTTTTTTATTGATGAAATATGGGTATATTCAAAAATATATAAAATTCACTAAAAAAATCTATGTATATTTTTGTAGAGTTTTATAGAAATTAAGTTATATGGAAATTCAAAAAATGTGAATTTTTTTACAACATATTTTCTTCTATGGGCATTTTGTAAATAATGATCATTTAAATTTTATCTCAATAAGACTAATATGGTATAATAATGGCCATGACCTTCCAATTTAACTGAGATTCATATTTTACTTGGATTTATGGGTTAGTACAAATAGTTTTTGGAAAACCCTTCTCGGTTATCTATCCCACTAACTATGCTAACTTGATATGGAGTTAAATTAATCTGGATTAAATTGTGTAATTATTGTTTCATGAAATCGAAAATAATATCAATTAATGCTCAAGTGTGATAATTTCACTAATGAAATGTAGAATTCATTATTTATAAAGATTATGCATTCAAATAACATGGTTGTTTTTTAAGGAAAAAATATGAGGTAATTATATATGAATAAATCAAATCGAAACCTTCTAAAAATAATTATCGAATTCATGAACTTGGCCATACCATAGTTAGTTTTCTCAAATAAATTTGTGTTATCATATATATGGGAATAAATTTTAAATATATACTGGTCATAAATTTTTGAAGAATAAATTCACATAGAATGAATTAAAAATTAAAATAGATAATATTTTCAAAATAAATAAAATATTAATACTTTATAATTAGCTGATAACAAGTTAAATCTTACAAGGTACATGTTACTTTTTTCAAATTAATAATTAATTGTTAATTATCATACATTTGGTATGTGATACTATATTTAATGATTTGGTAAATTTTGGACTCAAAATGGTACATGTAGAGACCCCATCAATTTTGCCTCAAGTATCGGTGTTATTACCCATATTAGGATGAATAGAGAAGTCTTAGGAATATGATCATGGTTTAAAAAATATGAAACAATTTAAAAAAGTTATTATTCCTAAATTTAATGTTAAAAATTATTATGTTATGATATTTTGAATGTGGTTATGCATTTTGAGTTATTTTTTACTGAATAATAAATTATTGAGTGAGTCTATGAGATCTCCTTTCTCTGTTTGTTGTTGAAGCACTGAAATGTATAGATACCATTGAGAATATTATCAGTGTAATTGATTGAAAAATGGTATTGCAGATTCTACAATGAAATGTATGACATCTATGCAGGTTGATTGTAAATGGGAACTATTAGAGGTAATAATTTATCCTTTATTGGAGTTTTGATGGAAATAATAGAATATATCCATGGGTTTAGTGTTGGGAAGGGTAAATAGTTCTCATGTTAATAATTCAATTTGGGTTATAATTGATTGATTAGATAAATAAGAAATTTTTCATCATATTTGAGATTTCTTATACTCTAATTAGTTGTCATGACTCTGTCTTAAAGAGACAGTCAAGTCACATAGAGTTCATATCACTATCATATACGACCATTATCCAAAATTCACACCAATTTTTTGGATGTGAGCTCGAAATTAAATGGGTACTGGGTTATTTTTCTGTATATATTTTCATCCCTAACATGATGGACAATCAGAGTGTAAAATTTAAACATTGGAGGATATGTTTTGGGATTTGTTATTAAAATATCAATATGTTAGGGTAGTCATATTTAACATGTACAATTTTATTATAATTAAATTTTTGATTCTGATATATATATATGGAACCATTTGAGGCATTGTATGGAAAGTGATATTGGTCTCTAGTATGTAAGGATTGAGTTAGTGAAATAAATCTGTTCATAAAAGGCTTCATAGAATAGATAGTTAAAATAGTAAATATGTTTCAGCACCATATGGTGGTATATCAGAGAAGAAATTAATGTTATAAAGAAAAACAAAGGAATTCACTTCATTATATGTAATGGATCAGATTTTTCTTAAAATATCTCTTTGGAAAAGTGTTATGAATTTCAGTAATGACAGAAAGTAACCCCACATATCATTATTCCCTATGAAATTCTAAATAATGTGGGATCAGATTCTTATAGAGTATCTGAACCATCAAGTTGATCAAAGGTACATGACATGTTCATATTTCATTATCATGGAATGATATAACTTATGAATCTCAAATTTTTATACCCTAAACTAATTAAGTCGGACAAGAATCTTTCATATGCGTAAATGATAAAAAAAATTAGATCATATAGGGTAGTTGTAATGGAATAAACTATCACACTTGGTTAAAGTTTTGTTAATAAACCACATGATTTGACAAGTAATATAGAGACCTGAAAATGTTATGATGGGAAATATCCATACTAGTTTAAGTTATTTATAAAATTGTCAGGATAAAATTTTCATTATAGGGGAATAACGTGAAACCCCATATATTATTAATAATAAATAAATTTCATGTATAATAAATATTTATTATTTTATTTTATGGATTCAAATTCACTATAATAATTTTTTATGATTTCTCAAAACAAAGAAATAAGGAGTCTTATTCTAACTAATGTGATTTCCATATATTTTATGGTTTTATTTAAAATTGATTTTCTAATTTTTTTAATTTAATTTCATAAAACATATTTAATTTTTTAAAACAAAATACCAAATATAGTTCAAGGAGATTTTTTCAGATTTTTTAGAAAATATTGTATTTTTGGTGACTAGTGAAAAATATAATTTTTTGTAAAACTATCATTTCCTTTAAACTAATTAAAAAGTAAAATTTTTTTATTTCAATTAAAGTCATAGTATTTTCATTTGTTTAAATATGATCCAAAAAATTCCATAAGAATCAGAATTGAATTTTACATTGTCAAAAATTTAGTTTTTAGCTTAAAAACAAGTTTTTCTAAAAAAACTTCTTTTCAATTCCATTTTCATCCTTATATTAAAATTAATTTCATATAATTATATAAATTAAATAATCAAAAAATAATTTACTTTTTAGAATCTTGAGGTCAAAATTTATTAATGAGTTTAATTTAAATTTTAATCCTAATGAATAATAACCATTGATAATTTTTATCACCATGGAAAAGGGTAAAATGAGTTAATTTGGGTTTTTTTATATACTCACAAAATATCATATTAATTCATATTAGATTAGATAAATTTTATACTAATAAATTTAATATAGAAAGTCAATATAATTAGTGCCCCATGAATATGACTACGATATTTAAATATTTTAATGATTAGAATAATCACATGTGTTACACTCCATTCACATATAAAAAGAAACCTCCTCCCCTCGCGTATTAAAAAAATTGAGTACTATATAATGGATAATCCCTATCAAACGTGCTTATAAACTTTTGATATGTTCTTTCCTCACCATAATTCCAACGATGAAATAATAATGTGTATGACAACGGAGGCTTTCCACGCAGAGGTATAACTCTTAATAGAGTTCATTCATGTTTGTTAATTATTCAAAGTACATCAAAAATAACATCACTATATTATCTTGGGATTCAAAAACCTATTCTATTGTACTTTATAGAGTCCTAGAGGTTTAAATATTATTTTCATTGTCTTTTCCCTTTGAAATTTATCAATTTATTTTTCATGGATAGTTGAATTTCTAAACCATATACCAGCTTGTTTTAGAAGGTGATTGATTTATTTAAGAAGTTAGTTTATTTATTTATCCGATCAAATTTTTTGTCAATATATTACTTGGTTTTTTCATGTGGTAACTTTTTTTGTCCATTTAGTTTATTTTTTTGGTCATGTAGTCTATCCATTTCATTATACAACCATTTGATTCCTTAATGTGCTATTTTATGTTTTTCATTAGTTACTTGGACATTCTTGCAGTTTCTTGGTTGTTCATGTGATATCTCTATTTGGTCCTATTTTTATTTTCTTCATTCATATTGTCCCTTAATTTGGTCATGAAACCACATGGTTTTTTCTTACATTCGGTAGATTTCTTCATGTGATCTCTTGGACTGGTCTTTTAAAAACATATTTGGGTCAGTTAGTCCATCCATTTAGTCTATAATTAAATTATTGTGGTTGTATGATTTTATGTGGTTTATACCTTTATATGGTATCTTCAATAGTTCATAAAATCATAAAATTTTCAAAAATCAATGATTTTATTTCCTGAATGACGTACAAAAAATTGTTACGAAAAAATTATTAATATAGATACAAAATAAATGAATTGAAATATTTAAAGTGGTGTATTAAAAGTATTTTTGAATAACTTTCCTCTAATGGTTTTCAGTTATTCATTATTCATGATTTAGATGAATCTAAATTTAAAGATACATGAAATGCAAAGTTGACCACATTTTCCATCAGATCTATTCCTAGATCAGTATCTAGAAACTTATTATATGGGATTTTTTATATTCTATTATTTTCTTGTATCCATTCAGTCCAAAATTCCCATAAATCAATTATTGAGTCTTTAAATTCATCAAAAATTACATGGAATCCACTTTCTTGAGATTCTAGGTGTATTGAACAACCTTTCTCCCTTTTTTCTACACTAAAATGTGATGATTGATGCATAAGTTTGACCCACATCATTTTAGATCGTTTTTTGCAATTGTTGTAAATTTGATAAATACATTAATTTTGTGGTATCCAGATTGTGACATCATCCATCTTATGAAATGTTTTTGGTGTAGCATGATGTACATTAATTCCATGTAGGGCTTCCTTGTGAACTATTTATTCTATATCTATGAAAATAATAAATTTTTCTTATTGGTTGGGTTATAAGGATTAGCTACAAAGATAATGACTCAACATTAAATAAAATATCTCAGAATGTGGATTTCTCACATGTTTTACCATTTTTATTATTATGGATAAGTTATTATTATTACATGATATTGTAAGTTATTTCTTTGTGAATGTTATGACTAATATGAAATTAATAACCATTGCAATGAATTATTGTTTAAACTCACCACCCATAAAATACAAAACACTTTTATATAGATAAATAATCATTTATATGTAAATTTTGAATTTGTTTGAATATTTAACCACTATAGATGATATAATAATATGAATGGCCTTTTTAAAAGACATTAGGAATTCTTGTGAACTAGTAATATATTGTGGTTTTATGCTAGTGTTGGGAGTTGTCATATAGTTGGTTGTGTCGGATTTGTGGGGTTTTTTCATGGTGATGGCGGTGATTGGGTTTACTATTTGTTATGTACATTGAAAATGTGGTGGTTGGTATGTGGTTCTTATGGTGAGATGGTTGAGTTATGGGGTTGGTTTTGGTATGGGTTTTATTATTTCTACAATTTGTTTTTTGGGGTTTTATGTGATTAGTTATTTATAGTATCTTTGTAGGGATAGAAAATGATGCCGATAATGATGAAATTAAAAAGCATAGGGGATAAAAATTAAAAAATATGGGATGAAATTATGATGAATTAACATTATTAAGTAATTTCATATTAAAAAATGAGTTGACTTTAATATTCAGTTAAATTTATTCGTTTATAAATTTAATATTGTAATGTAATAATCTTGAATAATTTTTGAATCTATAATTAAAAAAAGGAAATTATCATTTTTGTTTGGAGTTTTGGGTGGTGTATTCCCCAATATCTTGGATGGTGAGGGAACAAATTATTGAAAACCCCATCTTTATTACTCATCCATTAACGGAATTACATGGCATTGGTACATAGTTTGTGGAAAATACCAAAAATTAATAGAAAAGTATGTGGAATTTTATGGTGATTTGAGGATTATATATGTTGTTGGGTTCTTGAATAGTAGAGGGAGGGAATGATATTTATTTCCCTTATATTCAAGATACCATACTTCCCCTGTTTTGATGTTGTTATTAGACATATGAGGATGTCGATGATGATGTTGTAGTGTCATGTGATATGTGGATATAGACTAATGTCATCACAGCATGTTGGGCCTTGTGGGAGGCATGGGTAGGTTGGTTTTCACTCGACCCACATCAAAGATGACTTTATATGTAGTGATGAAATGACATAGAGGGTATGGGAGCACATGAAATTTGATGTTGGGTCATGAGAATGGTAACTCAAGGGGGAATTTTATGTTGGGGGGATTTATTAATATTCCCTTGAAATTATCTTTCCATTTTTTTTGTGAGTGATCCATAGTGAGGTTGGGATGGATAATTGACCTTTCTTGGTGTTGTTGGTTATGTTTATTGTTCCATGATTCACATGTATGATCCTTCCATATTTTCATGTTATACCTCAAGTATGATACTTCTGAGTATATATGTTATTCTCACCGTATGTATATATGAATTTTTTTGTTTTCCAGGAGGGTTATAGGGACCCAGATAAGAATTACTATCTTTGATAATAGAGATGTTCTGGAACCACACCTTTATTAATTAATTTGTAGACATATTTTTATTCCTTGAAAAACTTTGTGTGATGGATTTGTTTCTTATTTGTAGTGTGATCGATTTTTCAGTTGTTTTTAATCTTCTCCGTCAATAAATTCCACATATTGAGTGTAATAAACACCATTTTAGTGTTCTATATCCTTAGTTCTAGTCTCTAATTCGAGGCTTACTAGAGGTGGGACTCAAAGTCAACTTTTTCTCTACACTATCGGACAAATAATGGTTCTAGTAGAGGGGGGAGGGGTTCATGACATAGTGGTGTCAAATGTTTTTTATGATATATGAGAGTTTTTTGAGATATAAAATGGTGATGATGGAATGGTTTAGTAGAGAAACAATCTTAGTCGAACCTGGTCCATGAAATATCAACTGGGACTGGCTATGAAAATGGAATTTAGATCCCCAAATGATCCAAAAAATGACCTTAAGCTTTCTAAAATCCCAAGGTGAACTAGTTTTGATTAATTTTTAGAGACCTATGATATATACATACAACCTGACTATTTTTTAATGTAATTGAATAAGTTATTTTAAAGAAAATAATTTTAATTTAATGAAATGAATCGTGATAAATTATACACTACCATCAATAGATTTTAATCCTTATTATTTACATATATTTCCTATATATTTCATCAATGTGATGTTTGAGAGGTGTATGTTTAATAGGATGATCATAGTTGATCATTGGAGGATTGGTCTGATAAAGAAGGATGAGATGGGGCAGAGGGAATTACTTGATTTCTAGTATCAATGTCTGACAATATACAATGGGAGAATATTCAATCTAGGGGTAGAGCACATGTTTTAGGTTCTAAATATCACCTTATATATGATTGAGGCTCAATCTATGTTTTTAGTTCTCTTCATGGTCAGTTAAATATAGGGAGTGGTGAGACAATGGTGGATGTTGTATCATAAAGAATGGTAGGAGGTTGTTGTTTCCTGGTATTAATTTTAAAATAATTTATATATAGATTATTTTTCTTTGATGATAATGGTCATGAAGAGTATGAAGATATCCCCCACCCCCTCTATTATCAGACCCTAAGAATGTGAGATCTCAAGATAATGTTCATGGTCCTCCTATATTTCACTCTCAATTTAATTCAAGATGTAGTGTGCTGGTCCTGATGACTTGAGGAGGCTCTTTATCCAACAAAAAAATATGCAGTCACCCCTTTTATTCTTTCTATGTATTTAAATGTTTTAAAGAAGGTAGTTGTGAATAATAAGACACAATAATAGGTAGGATTATCTTGTCTAGGAGGTCAAAATATCTTATTGAGGATTAAATATTTCGGATGAGGATATTGGATGGCTTGGTAGTCAATGTTCAATTAGTTGGGAGCCAAACCATAATTACTATGTCACACCACTATAGGGTTTGTGATTTACAAGAATCTATAAGGTGCTTCCTATTTGGGGTTTATCCACAATTATTATATGATCCACAGTAGTCTTAATCACTAATTACCATATGTTTTCATGCACACTTACAACTATAATAGTTTCAAGTGCTCCTAATGTCATTTTAGTAGTAGAGGCCACCGAATGTTTTTTAGAATTTATGGAGTGATGTTGATAAAATAGGTCATCCCAATTATGGTTTTTATTCTTTGGGAACATGGATGAAGTGTGGTCATGGAGTTCATCGACAGTGAGGTTGAAGAGTTGTGCATGAGCTGCTTTAACTTTTTAAGGCGACATCATGGAAGGGGCTCAAGGATGATTGATGTATGATTAGTTTTTCATATACCTTAGTTTATTATTTATTTTATTCTATGTATTTTCAATCCATTTTTTCACCAACATTGGTATGTAAATTAGTACTAGAGGACTGGTTTCTAATGACCTTAGTGTTATGAATTCCAAAAAAATGCTATGTATAAAAGTTTGATCAATCAAGAATATAGATTGGTGATTGGGAAACATCATTCTGTGAGGGGATACTTATTTTTACAATTATAGCCATATGATTTTATCCATAAAAGGATATGGATATATTCATTACGTATAGTAACTGATTTATTTTGATAAAGTGTTGCATTTTCTCATATGGAAGACCATCATGTCTTGGTAATTGTAAAGCATATTTGTTGGAAGTCTATAAGGAATACAAAGACTATTCTATCTTAGTGGGTGGGGTTGTTGGTGGAGGCTAGGTTGGAGGGATCCCAAAATTGATTAGGATATTTTGGATGTCCTTGTAGATGAGGTTTTGACCCCAACCCCTCAATACGATGTTTATTTTGAGATAGAGTTAAAGAGGAACGTGTCTCCAATTTCAATGGATCCTTATCAAAGAGTACCCATGGAGCTGTGTGACATTATATAAGAGATCAATGACATGTAGAATAACATCTTCATCTGGGCTAGTACATGTATGTTTGCTTCTTCTACGTTTTTTTAAGAAGTAAAGTAGTATAGTAAGGTTGTGTGTGAACTACCACAATTTGAATCTGGTGATGCTCAAGAATCATTACACAAGTTTAAGGATGGATTATCTGTTTTACTATATAAAGGATCCATTTGGATTTTAAATATTGGTTTTCAGTCAAGATATCACTGTATGTGGGTGAAAGAGGAGGACATCTGAAAGTCTATATTTTTAAATAGGCAGTGAAACATCATGTTCATAGTCATTTCATTCAGAAGAAATAAAAAACTAGATGTATTCATGAGGCACATAAACTCTATATTTCATGCTTTTAAGGACCCGTTCATAGTCATGTTCAACGATGATAGAATAATATATATCAAGACATAAGAGGATCATGTCTATTATCTCATTTCTTCCTTGTTGACTCTTTAACAAAAGAAACTCTATGTGGTGATTTCCTTTTAACGTTTTTGATGTGAAAGTCTTGTTTCCTTCATAATGTGGGGCCTCATCTTTCTATGGTCATGGACTCATTAATAAATAGAGGCATTTGTTCATTGTGATACCCCAAAGAACATGGTAGAGGGTCGCATATTTCTTAGTCTTTTGGAATATTAATGGTGTTTTGGGTCTAATTTCAAGTAGATTTTATTCTATTTAGTCACTTTGACTATGAATGACTAGGAATTATGGTAGATTTATTAGTGTCAAGAAATATTATGACTACCCAATGGAGTGATTGATTAGTGACCTAGTGTGCGGACTCCTGGATAAATGGGTGATGTTTGAAGTGTTTTTAAAGATTCCCATCTAGTATTGGTATGCTTCTTGATGTATAAAATATAAGTGATTTATTATGGGTATATAAAGTTTCAATCCCATGAATGTAACTATTCCACAAGTTATCTATAGTTGGGAGAAGTAATATGTGCCCTAAAATTGTTGTTTCATTACCTTGTCAGTGAGTGTTGTGTTATCTTCTCACACTATATAGTTTCTGGTATGACTTATCTCAGCAAGATATGAACTTACATTAGAAGTGGAATATGTATTTTCATCAATATTAATATTTTCAGATCTAATACACCAAAGGAAATTGGATTTTGGTTATTAATATGCTGATCCATAAGTTTTGGTATGATGTTGTTTTAGAGTATAAGGGTTTTTAGAAAGGGGTGAATCTTATTATAATGATTCAACTTAATATGATAGAGGTAAATAGTATATGTAGTCTCTATTATATGATAGTATAATAATCTATAATTTAATTTGAAAATAAGTCTCATTAGGGGGCTCAAAGGTAGAGGTGATGTGAGACCTAGTTGGTCATGAGGATGTTATTTAAGGGTTGTCCAAAGATTGATAGAATAAGATTTTGTTTCATATGAGGCTTTTTATCTCATTATCGATGTATGATGGATTTATTAAAAATCATTGCATATCACCCTTAGGGGTATATCTAATCCTAACTATGATTTATCATGGCATAAGGAGGCATATTTAGTGTCTTGAGATATGGTAGTTGAAGGTAGAGAATGTAGCGTTATACCTGGTTTTTCATTAGGTGAAGGTTTAGAATTATATAAGGATTTTTTTCATCACTCATATGTCCCCATGTTTAATTTTTTGGATATATTGATGAATTTCATCACCTAGTTACCTCATTCTTAAAGAAGTTTTGTTATTGATTGGGTAGAAATGGACCAACTAATAAAAACCACCCATTATATAGTGGTCATAGAGTTGATTGATGAGGATGATATGGTTTGGAAGTATATGGGTGTGATGGTGTGAATCATAATGATACCAAATCCCACTGTATCTGATTAGTATTATTCGTTTACCTCACGAATTTGTAAATGATTGAACTGTTATTTAGGAAATTAATTACCCTTTAGCACTACTTCATATCCTTAGACAGATGTGTAGATAGATTAAACCATTCCGATGCTGGAGGATATGTTTCATACTTAAATATTTCATATATAAAGAATAAGTGTAAAATATATACTATTTTTTTAGTATTTATTCAATAATACCTACAACTCATACATAATCATGGATCTATTAGAAGAATTTCATAGATGAACTATTCATTATATTTTATAATTTAGTGAGGTTGGGATTTTCATCATTCCTTAGCATGGATGTGGAGTAGATCCTAATAGAGAATATCTAATATGTCTATAGTTGATGAAGGTAGTACAAGACCATTAGTGGAACTATGAAAAAAATATGTGGAGACCCTCAATGCTTGAGGTTGAAGATCATGTGTTATTAAGGGTATCTCCTCATTAAGGGTATCTAAAGTTTTGAAAAGGGATTAATGTTTATCCCATGTATTGAGGCTCTTTAAGGTATTGGATTTCTTTAGTGATGTGTATAATTAGAGATCCCCCCCCCAACCATGGACTTACCGAGTTAACAGCACCTTCTAAGTGTGTTAGATATATCTTTATCTCGATAATGAATCTCTTGTTTGTGAATGGGGAGATTTTTACAGAGTGGATGATGAAAAGTTCATGGAGTTTTCATTTTAGATAAAGTAACCATAGTATAAGGTTTTTTAATTTTGATTTTTCAAGTTTGTTCATGTTTTTTGGAGGCATTGTGGTTTAGAGGGGAGAATAAGAGAGTGGGAGTCGTAGATATAAGATAAATAGCCTAAGTTATTTTAATTATTTTCTTATTACCTTTTAAAGAGGTGATTCATTTTATTTTATGATGATAATGAGTTTTGTTTTATTTTCTGATGATGTCACCTATTTATTGAGTATTCTTCATTTGATGTGTACTTTTGTTCTTACAATAGTGAGGTCATTGAGATGTATATCTCATGGTGGTTGTTCAGACTCATTTTCTTTACATTGATTCACAAAGATGAAAATTATTTTTGAGGTATATAATATAATATAGTAGTATTCCAAAACACATTCTATTTGATTTTCTCAAGGAATTGAGGTCTCGGGTGGTATATTATTGTATTTGAACTTGAAACTTTCTCTATTTATTTTCACGAACAATTGACTAACTATGAGAAATTTCAGTTAGTCTGTTTTTTATCATGGATTATTCATGTGATTGATTTATTTTTTGTGTGGACTCTTAGGTTTGTCATGAAATAGCTTGTGTTTGTGTTGTGGTCATTTGGGTTGGTCGTGTGTTCAATTGGTTGGGTCATTTGGTCAACGCATTTATTCATGTGGTTAGTGGATTCGTTTATGAAGTCGCATAGGTTGGTTTGGTGGTCACTTGATATTTTCAGGAAATAACTTTATTTTTTCACAAATTATGTCATTTTTTAATTGATTCTTTCATGTGATCACCTGGATTAGTCATGTGGTCTCTCTGTTTGGTCATGGAGTTGGTTAATTCCTATGTGCGGATGCTTGGTTAGTAACATTTTTTGATTGTATGGTTTCATTATTGGTACTTTTACTTAAATATTCATTGATATTTTTTCCATATGGTCATTTTACATAATATGGTTTCTCCCTTCAAGTAGTTTCTTCAGTAGTTTGTAAAATCTAAAAAAAATTAAAATTATTATTTTATACAAAAATAATGTACAATTTATTTTTTAACATAAAATATGAGATTTAAACTCCAAATAGATGTATTTGAATATATTATGTTGGTTTATAATTGTATATTTTTATTCCTTGACTCTTTTTGTTTTAAATAGATTTTATTTATTTAAATAAAACAAAATTTATGTATAAATGAAAATGAAAGTAAACCATGATAATCTCCAAAATTATTCAAAGATATGTATTATGAATAATAATGTAGGAGAATTATTTTTTTTTATTATTTAATTATTTACCTTGATTCTAAGAAATCAATAAATCAATTCTTGTATCTTGATAGTTTTCATCCTTGATCAAGACTCCCTATGCTTGAAATTTCAACCATGTTCAACTATATTTCTTACTCTATTTTATACCACACTATGTGAAATTTAAGGTTGGAGTTTGTCCCTCATAATATTTTTCCCCTTATCTAGAAGTGTTTTGAATTTTATAAATCACATACTATTACAGTATCATAGCCCTAATATCATCACTTTTTCCTCCTTATTTTGGTGTATCATTAAATTCAACATTTCTAGGTTGGGTATCCTTATTCTATATACTTTCTAAATCTTTGAATTTGAATGATTTTGTTTCTTAGTGGTTGGGTTGTAATGATTAAATAAAAAATAAAATAAATTGTATTTAAATGAAATTAAATTGGATGGAGTGTATTGAAATGTTTTATTTGGTTTCATGTTATTTCTAAATTATGATTCATATGAGACATTATATATTTCTATTATGTGAAAGTTGTGATGTTATTAAATTGTTAACCCTTTTTTTAAATTAATGTTTAAACACACCACCCATAAAATGTTAAATATTTATATATAGATATTGAACTACTTATTTATATGTAGGGATATTGTGGGAAAATACCCCTACAAGAGGTTATATGATAATGTGAATGAAACTTATAAATGACTTGTGGAATTCATCTGAATTCATTATCTTCTCGGGTTTACTAATAGTGTGGTTATTGTTTTAAAAATACTTATGTGGGACTTTGGGGGTTTTATATAGTGATGGTGGTTATATTATGTGAGACTAGTTGTGGGAAGTAAATGTGTGGGTGTAAGTGTGTGGTAGTTGTAGATAGATGGTTGAGTTATGAATATGGTTTTAGTAGGAGGTGGGATTTTCATTATTCTGAAGTGTAAAGGACGTTGTGGGTTGCTTTAGTTGTTTTAGATTGATAAATATTGACAATAAAAATAAAATTATGAAGAAAAAACATGAAGTGGAAATTATTTAATAAATATGACTTTGAATTCATGTGTGGTAATGAATTATTGAATTGAATCTCAAAGAAATAGCTAGACATAAATATGAGGTTAAATTGATTAATTAATGAACAGTGTATGGAAATGTGATAATATAGAAAAATGGTTGAATGTATAATTGAAATAATGTAAATAGTTTGTGTTTATGGGTTATTAGTGTGGTGGAGTTACTATTAATAGTGGTACCATGTGAAAACTTTAGCATGGTGTTGGTGGAAGATAGAGGTGATGAACTATTGATGTTAAACCTTTAGACCAGGATTGGGATTTTTTTATGTATAAATAAACATACACACACACATATATATATATATTCTAATATTTTTATTTTATTTATATACACTCCCCACCTATAATTTTAACTACATATCGACATCCAAATATTCAGGTAGAAGTGTTTTCCCCCAACATCTCGGATGGTGGGGAATGCATGTTTAGTTATCCCACTTCTCCACTCATCCTTAAACTGGAATATGTGGTGGAGATACCTAGTTGATTAAAGGTAAATACTAATGATATAGAAGTTATTGGTTAATCCAACTAATGAGAGGATAATACATTTGGTGGGGTCATGCATGGTAAGAGGAGGAAACAAGGTTCATGTATTATGGGCTCTTGATACCCAATATCCCTAATTATGATATTTAAATTTGATTTGTGATAATTTTGATAATGATGAGTTAGAGTCATATGAAATGAGGGTATGGATTGATTCCATCGAAGGATTTTGGGACCTCTAGTAGGATATGGTATGTATTTTTGTGACCCAATCCACTTTAGAGATGGCTTGATATGTGGTGGTGAGATAACAAGGAAGGGATGGGAGAATATGATGTTTGACTTCAACCCTCAATAGAATCAACTAAGTGGGGATAGTCGATATGGGGTATCTTTATCAATGTTCTAATTATATCACATTAATAATTTATTTAGTTTTTTTTTTTGAGTGATCCATAGTGAGGTTGGGATGGATAATTTACCATTTCAGGTGTTACTGGGTTTTTTTGTGCATTGGTTCATTAGTATACTCTATTCACATTTTCCTGAGAAACCTTCTGTATGATCCTACTTAATATACATGTTATGTTCACTATACATATATAAAGTATAATTAAGGATTCCATGAGGGTTATGGGGACTAATTTGGGTGTCACTTTCTTGGATATTATATATTTTGTGGACTCTTTTCCAAATATTTTATTTTTGTATTTACTTTAGAGACCTTATTGGTTTTTATTGACTTACATTATGGGATGGATAGATTCCATTATGTCATAAAATATAGGTTTTCTGTGTTTTTTAGTATTTTCTCTCAATACATTTCATATAATTGGGGAAATGGCTCCCAATTGAGTGTTTTATATCCTATGTACTAATATATAACCTTGGGATTACTAGAGTTATGACTCAATGTTCACTCCGTCTCTTTAATTTTTAACAATCAAGGATGCTAGTGGAGGGTGGAGTTATTACACTAACCATGCCTATTTAATATCATAAATATCTACAATATACTAAAATATTTTATATTTAGGGTATAAAAATTTTCCATCATTTTTTATATCACATATGAATTAAAAACCACAATTGTGTGCATGTATAGATTGTCACCTCCACAAATTTATATGCATAATTTATTACCACCACCTAATAGGTATAGTTTTTATAATTTATTTAACAATGTAATAGGTTACATTTTTAAAAAATTTGGCTTCTAAAAATATTTGATATTATCTACCATATTTCCATTCTATCTATTGAAAAAAGTAAAACATCACCAATGTGCACATTAAGACTATTACCTCAATGGAAAAATGTTTTTCAATTTTCAGGATATAATTAATGGAGGCTTTTATAAAATCACGTATTATATAAAAATTATAAATAATTAATTATAATTATTTTAGAGATGAGGGAACAATTATCCTGTTTTGCATGATCACCCTACTGATGTTATCTTGAGAGTATGAACAGAACATCCTAAAAGCATCTGATATAAACATAAAGGATTTAGTAATAATATAATACATAGTAATTAATGAAATAATATTAATAATAATATTTCAATAAACCTAAAAAGGTTTTTAAGAAAATTATTAATTTAAATTAATTATATTGTTGTTGAAGTATGTATATTCCATGTTAGACTTGGGATGTAAAATATTTTTATTAAAATATAATTTTAAATGTTCAAAAGTTTTTCTTCTCTTTTTCCTCCATATCCATTTTCATTAAAAAAATTAATAATTTTATTCATATACTAAAATTTATGATCAATTTTATTTTAAAACATGTTTGACTTTCTTTATAATAGTTTTAAAATAATTTTTTTTAACATTTTCCAAGATGGTTATTTTTCACCTTTTTACAAAAGTGTAAATGGAATATATTGTTTCATTTATGGAATGAATTTATTTTCCCACTATAATGAAAAATATTCTTTAAGAGACTTGCATTAATGGTATATTTTTTTCCAAAGAATATCTTATTTCTTTTAGTATTGTTAATTTTTCACATTCAGAGTTTTAAATGGATATATGAATTTAATCTGTATTTTTAGATAATTCCAAAAGGTTTTTATCCATATATGTTAATTAGAATAATTAATGAAATTTTATAATTAAAATGAAACATTATATGTGTTTTATATATGTTATAGTCCATTGAAATTTTTTATGATAATGGGTGATCTCGATATATCCCTATAATAAATTAGGTAATGATTTTGTTATCCAGTGATTATTCTTTTAAATTAACCAGGTAAGTCCTTCTATTTAAATAGTTCTTATAAGAATAATTTTAATAGTTATAAAAATATTGTATCCCAAGATACATATATGACAACCCATGGAAATGAATATTCCTATTACATCATTTAAACAAAATATTTCAAAATAACATGTTTCTAATATCCTTTATGTGTAGTGTTTTAGAGAATTAGGAATAATCAGTAACTAATGCTCCCGTGTATTTTTAAAATATATATTACTTTTTCCAATACATAATAAATTTAATTGTCTACAATAATTCCTCAACATAACCCAATAATTCTCCACAAAAGATACTCTTCTAGCCAAATATTACACACTAGTTTTCTTCAAAACTTAGGTAAATGAAAACATAAGAAATGGGTGATCTCATATTCTCAAGAAGAGTAAATATAAGTTATGAAAATAAATGATTAAATGTGATAATACAATTAGAAAATGATTATAATAATGAAAAAATTTAAAATCATAGTCAATAATGTTTTGATCATAAAGAATAAGTCATTTAATACAACATGACATAAAATTTGAAATGAATCAGGATTGTGGGGAAGCATAAGTCAATAAACACGATCCATAAGCACATAAAATAGTTATGAGAATAAAAAAATTAATTTAGAATGCATTATCATAGGGTATAATCATATTGTTAACATATCCAAGAAGCTCCATGATGTATTTTTTGATCCTATCTAAGAAACCTAACACTTTAGTTTTTTGAGAATATACTAGAAGGACCACGCTTTAGTTTGGAGTATATAAAATAATTGTCATGTTACAGTATCTCATGATATATAAAACATTATCCAATTAAATGGAGAGGGATATAAGATTCCAGATGTCATGATCCATACATATGAGTGCCACTTGAAATAAATTGTTCATTATATCTTAAAAAACCCCATGGAATGAAAATTGGTTTCATTAATCACATCATATAGATCCCATGGAATTAAAATTTTATTCACATACTTTTAAAATTCATTAACATAGAGAAAAAATTGATAATTAAATTAATAATCATAACATGAAAACCCAATGAAAATTTAATGGATATCAAAAAAAATCATTTACATTATAGGTCAATATACATAAATAAAGAATCAGAAATAGAGTATTCACAGAGGAAATAAATTAGAATGAAAATTATGGTTATACACAGAATTTGATTATGAAATATAATATCAGTGATGGATTATTTCTATTATACATATTTAATGTCACTCATTAGTGGAAAATAATTAAAATATTCAACCTGTTGATGAAAAATATATTTAGAAGAGTACTGTAAATTTACATTTTAAATCATGAGGAATATAACCATTTTCCATTTTATCTTTTTTAAGTAAAAAACATAAAATAATGCTAAGATAATTTTTATTGTAAATCCTTAAAATACGGAAAATAATATTCAAAATTATTGTAAATATGTTCATCAAAAATGATTTAAAAGTTTATTTCATTTCTTATTTTTATAATGAATTTATATGATAAAAGTTCAAAATTTTTATTTGAAAATTCAATTTAAAAATGGATATAAAGAAAAAAAAATAAACATCTTAATACATAATTTTTTTATGAAAATAATAGAGTCATGAAAAAGAAATAAGGGTTTTATAAAGAAAATATAGTGATCCTTAGAATAAATATATATTGATATATAAAACTAGTTAATATTTGGAACCACTATTATTGAACACCCACATTGTAAATAGGAAAATTTAATTATCATTTGAAAGGGATCATGATATGTAAGAGTGTCACTTGAATTTATCAACATTTAATGTCTAAAAAGAAGAAAAAAAATTTTGGTGGGAATTAAAATATGGACAAGTAAGAAAATTATTAATTGTAGATAATGATAATTATTCTTACCTATGATATACATTAATGGCATGACAACCCTGCTTTTATTACAAACTTAAACATGATTTATTACATAAAACTTCACGTGATAAAACAAAGAATATAGAGAGGTTTAGTGTCTTTGGGGATTAGGATCATTACATAAAATCTTAAAAAATTAAATACAACATCTTTATTGAAAACTTCCTTTAGATGACCACTATATTCCTTCGTACTTAGCATTGCATGGGATAACCTGAAGACATGCATAAGAAAAGGGTGAGCTATAAATCCCAGTAAGGGAGTCCACATGGAATAACATGAGGAGTACAATACATGTTAGAAAATAGTAATATCAATAAAGAATAAGAAAAACATGAACATAAAGTCATGATAGGGCATGATAATCATAACATGGAAATGTGGCAACAACATTTAACATGGACTTTGCATGTGTCAAGGCTCATTGCACATGGAGCATGAGTAAATCCTCATTGAACATAAAGCATGAGTAAACCCTAGTTGCACTTTAATTTTCATGATTCAACACTCATTTCACATGACGTATCATGATACTATACTTTACCCAATGCATTGGACTGCTATAAGGTCACACCCTTATTAAACATTTCATTTCATGGATAAGTGTGCCACATGGATCATAAAACATGGATTCATAAAACATAATCATCTATTCCAAGATAAAGGAATGTGTAATTCATACATGAAACATTATAATCAATAAGTAAATTTTCATAAAGGTGAATACCCTTGATGGAGAAATGGGCATGGTATTCACTACACGATGTCATTGGCTTAGAAAATCGGTGCGATTTCGGCAGTGAAACGACGTGACATAAGAATTCATAAAAAAGGTTGATGAGAGAGAAAGTGGTTCCTCATCATATTTACATGTAATGGACAATAAGGAGGTAATATAAATACATTTCCCAACAATTTTAATGGAATTTAGGTTCATGATACCAAATTTTTGCTTGAATGTAAATGAGGAGGGAGAAGTTCCTTTCGGAATTTCTGCATAGTAACGGGTGTACATAAGAGGAATTTAATGAGAGTGAAATGGGTATCACATCATTAAAACATAAAGAGGTCAGTATGAGGAAGGTTAAAAACCATACCCCAACATTCATAATTGAAATTAAAAGGAAAAAACAACTTAAAGAAAATTGGACAAAAATTAGAAAGGAAGAAAAAACCCTTACTTGGAAGTGTGCTTCCAATTTCTTGAGAGAGGATTGTGAGAGGCTTCGTGGGAGCTTGGGGAACCTTGGGAGGATTCTAGGGAATGTATTCCAGAGTTTGGACGAACTAAAAAGGCTTTAAGTGAGGAGGAAGTGGGATCTTGGGTGGGTTTATATGGGAAAGGTGAGGGAATTCTTTATTATTTATGTTTGGGACCCCTTATATTAAATTAATCCAATCCACAAACCATCCCATGGTTTTTGCACATGGTTTTTGGACAAGGTAATAGGAAAAAAATATTTTATAAAGGAAAATTCATAAATTCTTAAAATAATGAGGTTGCTTATGTGTAGGTGAGTCACACTCCCATGGAAATTAATTTAAAAAGACAAGGTGTTTAATAAGTCTTGAGGGTTCCATTAATGTTTTTCAAAGTAATCCAAACAAACCCAAAATCACATTATTTTAATGGTAAAACATATATTGGCCGAAAATAAAGATTTTAGTATTTTATTACATCACTATTGGGTCATTATGATGTCATAAAACACATTATATATTTAAACAGTATTTAATTTTTACTCAAAAATTTGACTGTCTCAGAAAATTATGAAAAATTCACCGTTGGATAATTTCGATGTCCTGATTCAAAAAATTACATTTATTTTATCTAAATAATTTTCTAAATATGTTTATTTTTACTTTTAAAATAAAAATTGACATTTATCGAAAATGCACGGGTTTTGACAGAATTGGATTTCAAACCTTAATAAAAATTACAATTGCATTAATAAAATTATAAGATCATTTATATTTAATAAAAATTAATTTAATAATAATAATAATATTTTATTAAAATATTATTTAATTCAAAAATCCATTAATTTAATAAAATATAGTTCTTAATAAAATAATAACTAAAAACATTATTTGTACTTTAAAAACTATTTACATTGTATCAATAATGCCAAGAAAGTATATTAATTATTATATAAAAAATAATAATGTACATGAACATAGTTTTATTTATTTGTTATATAACACCTTAAAACAGCTGCATAATATCTAAGGGTAAGGTGTGCGATGGTGACAGACTCTTGGGGTGGCTCCGATAACATCGCTCGAGTGGTAATTTCTATCAACTTCCACTTCTCCCGTAGATGTTCCCGTTCGAGCTTGACATGGTGAATCTCAGCTTGGGCTTGGTCAAGAGTGAAGCCCATGGATGCCACCTCTTTTCTGAGCTCCAAAAAATGGGCTTCGTATGGGGAAATTCTACTAGATGAGGCCATCGCTTCCTTTGTCTGAGTAAATTGGATTTGTTAAAGTCTTGTATTTATACTAATCATGTGATCACTATTCAACGGCTATATTAGCAATGGTCAAAATTCATAACATAAAACCAAGGAAGTTGACATTCTATATAAACATAAAGAGACATTTAATTAGATCAAGAGGGATTTCCATTAATGAAACTTTGGGTCGTCACAATATTCCCCCCTTAAGAAATTTCACCCTCGAAATATTTCTTTTCCCACACTAAAACAGATGTGGGTAACTCAGCTTCATCATTTCCTCTGATTCCCAAGTCGCTTCTTCAAACATGTGGTTTCTCCATAACACCTTGACGAGGGGCATTGTCTTATTTTGTAGAACTTTTTCTCTACGATCTAAGATCTTCACCGATTGCTCCTCATAAGAAATATTATCTTCTAATTGTACCACCTCAGAAGAGAGTACATGGGAAGGGGCCAGTATGTACTTTCTTAAGAGGGATACATGAAAAACATCATGTACTTTGGCCATAATAGGTGGAAGTGCTGGTCGATAGGCCACAACCCCGACACAATCAATAATCTCGAAGAGGTCGATGTACCTTGGACTTAATATCCCTTTCTTTCCAAACCTCATGACCTTCTTCCACGGAGATATGCATACAAAAACCATGTCTCCAAATTTAAACTCAAGGTATTGTCGACGATTATCTGGATAACTCTTCTGTCGACTCTGGGCTGCCTTGATATGCTACTGAATGGTTTTCACCTTCTCCACCATTTCCTCAACCATTTCTTGTCTATGCAGCTTACGTTCACCAACCTCATCCCAACATATCGGTGTTCTGCACCTTTTCCCATATAGGGCTTCGTATGGTGCATTTTGGATTCTCGAGTGGAAACTATTATTATAAAACTACTCAACTTGAGGAAGATGATGATCCCATCCTCCATTAAAGTCCATTGAGCATTATCTCAACATGTCCTCAAGTGTTTGGATAGTCCGCTCGGATTGTCCATCAGTTTGAGGATGATAGGCTATACTGAAGTTCAGTTCAGTATTCAGAGCATGTTGAAGACATTTCCAAAACATAGAGGTGAATCTTGGATCTCAGTCAGACACAATAGATAGTGGTACCCCATGAAACCTTACCACTTACCTGATATATATCTATGCCAGTTGATCCAATGAGAAATCCTCTTGAATAGTAATGAAGTGTGCAATCTTTGTAAGATGACCCACAACAACCCAGATTGCATTGTTGCCTTTGGATGTCCTTGGAAGTCCAGTGACAAAGTCTATGGTGATGTTCTCCCATTCCCATTCTAGTATGGGCAATGTTTGCATCATCCCCTTAGACTTCTACCTCTCTGCCTTCACTTGCTAACACACCAGGCACATTGATGTATATTCCGTGATCTCCTTCTTCATATTATCCCACCAAATGTTTTCTCAGAGATCTCGATACATCTTTGTGCTCCCTGGGTGAATAGAGAAATTTGAACTATTTGCATCATCCAAAAGTTCCTTCTTCAGCTCCGGACTTGATCAAACACATGTTCTTTTCCCAAACCACACAATTCCTTCTTCATTAACTTTAAACTCCAAGGATTTCCCTTTTTGATATGTTCTACTTTTTCTTGAATTCACACATCATCCTTTTGAGCTTCCTTTAACATTTACAAAAGAGACGGTTGAGAAATCATTTGTAAAAGGATTGATGATGTTCCCTTCTCTATGATTCCCATGTTGATCTTCATCAAGTCTAATAAGATTGGATCCTTCTCAATTCTCATCATTGATATAATCACTGGATCCTTTCTACTTAGGGCATCTTCCACCTTGTTTTCTTTCCCAGGGTCGTAATGGATTGAACAGTCATAATCCTTGATGAGCTCTATCCATCTTCTCTAGTGCATATTAAGCTCTTTCTGTGTGAATATATATTTAAGACTCTTTTGGTAAGCATATATCTCACATTTCTCTCCATAGAGATAATGCCGACAGATTTTCAAGACAAAGATCACTGCCGCTAACTCCAGATCATGTGTTGGATAGTTTCACTCATGGATTTTCAACTGCCTTGAGGCATAAGATATCACTTTATCATTCTTCATCAGCCCACATCCTAATCCCTTATTCGAAGCATCACCGAATACCACAAAAAGCTCCCCACTTGTGGGTAATGTGAGCACGGGCGCAGTGATAAGCCTCCTTTTCAACTCCTTGAAGCTTTCTTCGCATTCATCACTCCAAGAAAACATTGCTCCCTTTCGAGTTAACCTGGTAAGAGGGTTGGAAAATTGTGGGAAATTTCTCACAAATCATCGATAATATCCAGCTAACCCCAAGAAGCTACGGATATCTGTTACCGATGTTGGCCTCGGCCATCCCTCAATTGCATCTGTTTTGGAGGGGTCCATAGATATCCCATTTCTTGTGATGATATGGCCTAAGAATGAGACCTCATTCAACTAGAACTCACACTTTCTGTACTTTTTATAGAGCATATCCTTGTGCAAAGTCTCTAGTACAGTTCTTAAATGCTCTTCATGATCCTCCTTGGTTTTGGTGTATATTATAATGTCATCTATAAATACTACCACAAATTTGTCAAGGTAATCTCTAAAGACTCTATTCATCATGTCCATGAAGATTGCTGGAGCATTGGTGAGTCTGATAGGCATTACTAGGAATTCATAGTGCCTGTATCTTGTGCGAAAAGCAGTCTTGGGGATATCTTCCTTCTTCACCCTTACTTGATAATATCCCAACCACAAATCCACCTTGGAGAAGTATTGTGCTCCACACAGCTGATCAAACAATTCATCAATCCATGGCAGAGGATACTTGTTCTTTATCATTATTTTCTTAAGTTCACGATTGTTGATGAAAATCAGCATTGACCCATCCTTCTTCTTGACGAAGAGGACTGGTGCACCCCATGGTGATGCACTTGATCGTATAAACCCTTCATCCATATTCTCCTATAGTTGTTTCTTCAGCTCTTCAAGCTCAACAACAACCATTCTATATGGATTCTTGGATATTGGTAGCGCCCCAGGTATAAGTTCAATTGAAAACTCAACATATCTTCTAGGAGGAAGGCCAGGCAGTTCCTCAGGAAACACTTCAGTGAATTCCCTCACAATAGGCATTTCTTCAAGGATGGTTTCTTCCTTGGACTCAATCATATGAGCCAGAAACGTGTTCTCATGGGGCAGTAATATCCATGCTTGCGATGATGGAGCTAAAGGAGATTCATCTTCCTCCTGACACTTGTAAAGAATCGGGGCTCTATTCTCTATATGGAGTGTGATTTACCTCTCCCGACAATTTATATTGGCACTATATAAGGAAAGCCAATCCATGCCAAGAATTACATCAAATTACACCATGGGAAGTATGACAAAGTTCACCGGGAAATTAAATCCACAGATTATAACAAGGGAGGACTTATACTCATGGGATGCAATGATTTTTCCATTTGTCGTACTCACCAACATCTTCACTTCCGTGATTTGGGGTGGTGCTGGGATTGTTCTACTAAACTTTCGAGATATAAAAGAATGCGTAGAACCTGAATCAAAAAGTGTGTTCGTTATTCTTGAATGAATATCTAGCGTACCTGTCACCACTTCATTGGCGGGGTTCACTTCGGCAGAAGTGATGGAAAAAGTTCTTCCTTGCTGCCTTGGAGGTTGTTGGTTGTCTCTGAAAACCCTTGGATTAGGGCACTAATTTGCAAAATGACCTGGTTCTTTGCATCTGTAGAATTGAACAATGCGTTGAGGTTCGAACGAAGTGTTCCTCTCCTCTGTCATAGCTGCGGGTCATTCTTGCCGACAGTTAACAGCTAGGTTCCCTTCTCTTCCACACCTGAAGCATTTCCGCGTCCCCTTAAGGAAATTTCCGGGGAACTTCTTTCTGCACTTTTGGAAAGTGGGGTGTTGGATCTTCTTAGCACCGTTGGATTTATCCATTAGACCACCAGCATTGAATTACACCTTACTCTTCTTGTCCCCATGATACCCATGTGATTCCCCAATCTCCATTTCAACCTTGAGGGCACATCAGACAATTTCCTCATAGATTTTGAAGTCACGGATCGCTAATGATTTCTGCAAGCTAGGCTTCAGCCCACCAAAGAAGCGGTCAACCTTTCATTAGGGGGTAACGACAAAGCCGGAAGCGTATCGTGCAATCCTTCTGAAGTTTTCCTCATATGCTCCAATAGATTCTTCGTCTTTTTTCTTGAGGGAAAGGAAGTCCCTTTCCATCTTAAGCCAGAGGGTGCGTGGAAAATATTTATCGAAAAACATCTTCTGGAAATCCTTCCATTCCAACACCTCGATCTCCTCCTCAGGCTTCGTATTTTTGATCAACGTCCACCATTGATCAGCTTCACCCTCCATACGATAAGTATCCAGGAGAACCTTCTCTTGTTTAGAACTTTGAAGGATGGAGAAGATCGTTTCAATGGAGTTGATCCATTGTTCAGTGATCGTGGGATCGGATGATCCACTAAAAGTAAGAGGCCTTTGTCTCATGAAGCTCTCGATAGTGACTTGTTCTTTGTTAGGGGGTTTTGGATGTTCCTCTTGACCCGTGTTTCTTTTAAAAACATGAGTTAGCTAAGAGAGAATCGTGAAAAAGTTCACGATTCCCGCTCCCATTGGATTGGTCATCTCATTAGTACAATAATCACACTAATCTTCACAATGGTTGTTATCCTGAGTCCTCCTATTACCAGCCATTGGATGGAATAAAATTAAAGTTAGGGGTAACACATAAAGTGTTATCCAAAGACAAAATTTTATGACTTAAAAATAATCTTTTATTTCCATACTCAAGAGTCTATAGGTTTCAATCTAGGATTTTCATGGTCTACATTCTAACATATATTCGTAGGGGAATTTTTTTTAATTCCCTTAATAAGGGTTCATACTAAGCTTTTGAATTTATCAAAACATATCCCCCGGGAGTGTCGTAACCAAGAGTGAAGCAAGGCCCGTTGTCGTGCACCAATTCCCGTTCGAGTCTAGCTCAAAGCGGTGTTTTCGGGTTTTACCCCTAGGATACATCTGTGTCAGAGGTGCCTTTACCTACTTCTATATAGATAGGGATGTATTTGTTAGATAAAACACTTACTCAGTACTTACCAAAACTTAGGGATGTTTTTATTATACATAGTCTTGTCTCTAAGGCTTTACTTGGGTTTTTTAATCCTAATACCAAAAATAACTAAACCTATCCTCTGATACCAACTATGACAACCCAGCTTTTATTACAAACATAAACATGATTTATTACATAAAACTTCACTTGATGCAACAAAGAATATCGAGAGGTTTAGTGTCTTTGGGGCTTAGGATCATTACATAAAAACATAAAACATAAAATACAACATCTTTATTGAAAGATTAATTTACATGACCACTACATTCCTTCGTACTTAGCATTGCATGAGATATCCTGAGTACATGCATAAGAAAAGGGTGAGCTATAAATCCTAGTAAGGGAGTACACATAGAATAACATGAGGATTACAATAAATGTTAGAAAATAGTCATATCAATATATCATAAGAAAAACATGAACATAAAGGCATGATAAAGCATGATAATCATAACATGCAAATGTGGCAACAACACTTAACAAGGAATTAGCATGAGCCAAGGCTCATTACACATAGAGCATGAGTAAATCATCATTGCACATAAAGCACGAGTAAACTCTTGTTGCACTTGAATTAGAATGAGTCAACACTCATTGCACATGACGTATCATTATACTATACTTTACCCAATGCATTGGAGCACCATAAGGGCACACCCTTCTTAAACATTTCATTTCATGCATAAGTGTTCCACATGGATCATAAAACATAAATTCATAAAACATAATCATTTATTCCACGATAAAGGAATGTGGAATTCATATATAAAAATGTATAATCAATAAGAAAATGATCATAAAGGTGAATACCCACGATGGAGAAATGGTTATGGTATTCACTGCATGATGTCATTGGCTTGGAAAATCGGTGCGATTTCGGCAGTGTAACGACGTGACATAAGAATTCATAAAAACGGTCGATGAGAGAGAAAGGGGTTACTCATCATATTTATATGTAATGGAAAGTAAGGAGGTCATATAGATAAATGTACCAACAATTTTAATGGAATTTAGTTTCATGATACAAAAGTATTGCTTGAATGTAAATGAGGAGGGAGAAGTTCCTTTTAGAATTTTGGTATAGTAATGGGTGTACATGGGAGGAATTTAATGAGAGATAAAGGGGTATCACATCATTCAAAAATAAAGAGGGAAGTATGAGGGAGGTTCAAAACCACACCTTAACATTTATAATTGAAATTAAAAGGTCAAAACAACTTAAATAAATTGGACAAAAATTAGAAAGGAAGGAAAAAACCCTTACTTGGAAGTGTGCTTCCAAAGGCTAAAGATAGGCTTGTAAGAGGCTTCTTGGGAGCTTGGGGAACCTTTAGAGGATTATATAGAAATTAGGGGAGAGGTTGGAGAAACTCCAAAGGCTTTGAGTGATGAGGAAGTGGGTGCTTGGTTGGGTGTTTATAGGAAAGGTGAGGAAATTCTTTATTATTTAGGTTTGGGGCCCCTTATATTAAATTAATCCAAAAAACAAACCATCCCATGGTTTTTGCCCATGGTTTTTGGCCAAGGGAAGAGGAAAAAAATATTTTATAAGTCCAAAGTCATAACTTCTTTTAATAATGAGGTTGCTTATGTGTAGGTGAGTCACACTCCCATGGAAATTAATTTAAAAAGACAAGGTGTTTAATAAGTCTTCAGGGGTCCATTAATGATTTGAAAAGTAATCCAAAAAACCCAAAATCACATTATTTTAATGGTAAAACATATATTGGCCGAAAATAAATATTTTAGTATTTTATTACATTACTATTGGGTCATTATGATGTCATAAAACACATTATATATTCAAACGGTATTTAATTTTTACTCAAAATTTTGACTGTCTCAGAAAATTATGAAAAATTAACAGTTGGATAATTTTGACTTCCTGATTCCAAAAATAACATTTATTTTATCTAAATAATTTTATAAATATGTTAATTTTCACTTTTAAAATAAAAACTGATATTTATTGAAAATTCACGGCTTTTGACAGAATTGGCATTCAAACCTTAATAAAAATTACAATTGTATTCATAAATTTATAAGATCATTTATATTTAATAAAAATTAATCTAATAATAATATTATTATTTTATTAAAATATTATTTAATTCATAAATCCATTAATTTAATAAAATATAATTCTTAATTAAATAATATCTAAAAACTTTATTTGTACTTTAAAAACTATTTACAATGTATCAATAATGCCAAGAAAGTATATTAATTATTGTATACAAAAAAAAATGTACATTAAAATAGTATTATTTATTTGTTACATAACACCTTAAAACAACCGCATAAGACATAAGGGTAAGGAGTGCGATGGTGACAGACTCTTGGGGTGGCTCAGATAACATCGCTCGAGTGGTAATTTCTATCAACTTCCACTTCTCCCGTAGATGGTCCCTTTCGAGCTTGACATGGTGAAGATCAGCTTGGGCTTGGTCAAGAGCGAAGCCCAAGGATGCCACCTCTTTTCAGAGTTCTGACAAATGGGCTTCATATGGGGAAATCTACTAGATGAGGCCATCACTTCCTTTGTCTGAGTAAATTGGATTTGTTAATGTCCTATATTTATATTAATCGTGTGATCACTGTTCAACGGCTATATTAGCAACAGTCAAAATTCATAACATAAAACCAAGGAATTTTACATTTTATATAGACATAAATAGACATTTAATTGGATCAAGAGGGATTTCCATTAATGAAACTTTGGGTTGTTACAAATGGAGAACAAATTCATTAGGGTTGACAATTTTAATCAAAAGATTCATTTTACCTATAGTGGAAAATATTGTACCATGAAATAAAATATTGCGTTGGATGAAACCAATATAGGATGAAAGAATATCAATAATAATCATTACAACTCAATGAAGAGAGTTGAGTTAACAAAATCATTTCAATATCAGTATGTTTTGAATCAAAATCCATTTAAATAAATAACCTAATATGGCTCATAAACCCCCATGAATTACGTCAATAAGATAAATGACATCCATTAGTGAGTAATCACATCATATAAAGTAAATATGGTTGCACAATATAATACATATCTCATGGGTTTAAAAATGATACAGAGAAACCCTTACCATATATTCTATATTACTCAAACATTATCTTACCGCCTATATAATAAACATAGCTATCATAGTCACATATTTCATAACCATAATCAAATATATAATATAAAATACCCATGAAATTAACAACCCATATATATGAGTTTAATAGAATGGATTTAAAATTTAGGAATTCATGTGAAATTTTTATTTTATAATTTTAGATAATTAGGGAAAAAAATAAATAACAAGGTGTACACTTCTAAATAGAGTATTTCCATAAAAAAGGAATAAAATTTACACCCATATTTCCTTCAATACCCATAATATTTGTTTAATATGAGTCACTATAGAAAACATATAGGTATTTATAAAATTTAAACTCATCCTTAGATATTATGATAAACATTTGATATTGTGGGGTGAGAAAAATAAAGATTAATATTGAATACAAAAATAAAGTAATCCAATTTTTTCATTGAAAACATGAAATCCCATGAAGATGATTACCTTTTTTACAATAAATGTTTCTAGACATAAATAAATTTTTTCAACATCGGAAAATAAATATTTTCCTATAAAAAAACATTTGAACCCCAGTATAATGTATAAGAAATCCAATGCAGGTATCCTAGGTCAAGTGGGAACACATAAATATTTCATTTGAAAAACAACCCTTCACCTGTAAACATTAATTACGTCAATAAGTAAAAATATTTGAATAAATAACATTTTAATTTGTAAAAAATATAGTTATCTTAGATAATCATATTCATAACAAATTTTTATTCATGTTTAATATGTGGGAAAATAATTTACGAACAACTAATTCCATAAGAGTTGCATACCAGGTTAACTCCATTGGTTTTTTCCTTAGAATTCTAAATAATTACCTAGTTCATTGAATATATATGTCTGTATAAACAATTATAATGAAATATATTGGATTCACCATCTATAATTTATAAAATTAATGTATCATATCATTAATTGTAAATTTTAAAGATTTCACTTTTCCAGCAAAAAACCCATGAAACACTCATTCAAACCCATATGAAATGCACTTTCTATTTTATCATAAATATGTGAAAAATTTATTCATAAAAAATAACCATGTAATCCTGTTAAATAATTATAATAATTACTAGTGAATATTAAGGAAGTAAAATATGTTCATGAAATATAGGTTAAAAATAATTCTTTTTACACTTTTGTTAAAAAAAGTTTAAAATAATCCATTAAAATAATATAAATTATTCCATTATAAGAATTTGTTAATAAATCAAAATATATTAAAAAAATATCCATTAAAAAAAATTTATTACAAATTAATAATGTTACTGGAAAATTTAAATGAACAAGGATATTGGGGAGAAATAAGTTATAAAATTTTAAATGATATTTTGAAATA
This sequence comes from Viscum album, assembly GCA_963277665.1. Lineage (NCBI taxonomy): Eukaryota > Viridiplantae > Streptophyta > Magnoliopsida > Santalales > Viscaceae > Viscum > Viscum album. Next base: position 2,132,117,887 of record OY728127.1, on the reverse strand, counting down.
AAATGCCTTACCTTAAGTCTCACAAAGCTTCATAGATTATCTAACTATTTAATTATAAAATTATATTAGTATTTTACTTGATTGATAACATTTTTAATATTAATTAAATTACCATTATTATATTTATTTTATTGGTTACCCTATTTTATTCAGTTACTAACATAGTTAAGTTCATGTTGGACATTTTTTGTTGTTCGACTTATAACATAAAAATAACAGGGATGTATTTTCTATAGTCAAATAGATTATAGTTGAAATAAATATTTAATATAATTTTTTTAATTATCATATTTCTACATTTGGTTAAATTTAAAAACCAACAACGTAATTTCGTAGAAAAATGTACCACATTATTTAAGTGAGATGGAAGTCTGTACATATGCCTAAATGGTGATTATATTTTTCTATAGTGTGGAAAATAAATAAATTAAAAAATATTTAAATATTAAATAATCATAATATATATTATACAACTTATATTTCATCATTTTTTATACTTAGGACCATCCATATGGGGTGGTAATGAAAAATGAATCGCATCTCTTGATGGACATGTTATTCCACACGTATGAATGACTGATGTTATCAATTTCCAATAGATATAAATGATAAGAAGTTAGGTAATATATTTTATTAAAAGAATCATAATTTTATCATAAATATTGTATATATAAATAAATCATTTATTTTAACCTTTCATATAATAAAATTTTAAAAATGAATCAAATTTTTTTTTTATTCGGTAGTATGCACAAGTTATGTTTTCATTTACATTCTTTAGAAAAAAAGATGAAAAGGTGATGTAGCATATTAAAAAATAAATTTAATTATATATAGGATATTTTTTTATTTTTACTAGGTTGAAGAATATTTTTTGGAGGTAGAATATGAAAAATGATGAAGACATTTAGTTCGTAGTTTTACCTCTTCTTCAGAAAATCATCTTTGGATTACAAAAAATGCCATATAGGTTAGTATTTTCATGAGAAAAAACAATATATGGATGTAGAAATCAGGTTGGTATGTTATTTTTGTCACGACCCGTCCTCGGGGCCCATGCCGTGACTACCCAAAGCCCGCCTTCCATAGGCCAGGGGCTGGAGACTAGCACCAAAGGCGTAAATCCCGATAACTGGTAAGGCATTGCCTTTATAAAAGTAACAAAACACCACCGAGTACAAGCGGAAGTAAACCACTATGTAAAAAAAGAAGTGATAAAAGTAAATGGGCCAGAATACAAACCCAAAAAAAGTACAACTACAACTGAACAAAGTACAACAGAAAGAGACAACAGCTGGAGGGATGGAAGCGGCTCCTGGGTCATCCTCCTCGGATCCTAACTGAAGGGTAGGTACAGATGGCGCAGCTCCGGGATCGTCCACCATGAATCCTACCTGAAGGGTAGGTACAGATAGCCTCCACAGCGCTCTCACCCGTCAACCTCCTCTGAGTGTCGTCTCGCCGTGAAGTCCACCTCCGGACACTGACTCGTCGTGTAGTCCACCTCCGGGTACTGACTCGTCCTGTAGTCCACCTCCGGGTACCGTCCAGTCCTCGAACACTCAGCCTCCGTCAGCACTTCCTGTTGTCTGCAACCGACAAAACGAGGTGCGGACATAGCCCATGCAGGGGTGAGTATAACGATACTCAGTAGGGACCCCGAGACCCTCAATTTCTCACTAAAACCAACAAGTTTAACCACAAATAAGTTCTCAATAGATAACCTCTACTTAGGTATATGCCCATACATATACCTAAGTTATCAAGTAACCCATCACAATCATGAGGAAACACAAGGATTATGAATTCAACGGATAACCACTACCCAGGTATATGCCCATACATATACCTAAGTTATCAAGTGACCCATCTCAATCATGAGGAAACACAAGGTCATAGACTCATCTCAAACCAAGATTTTTATTATCGAAATCGTAACTGCTGAAGAGCTCCGTCTATGGAGTGTACAGTGGTCCTATCACGACTCCGAGGTACTGCTCACTAACCTAATACTGCTGAGGTACTCCTCCTATCGAGTACCGCAGGCCAGCCACCCAAACACAGTAGTGCTTCCTGCATGGGTATGTCACCCAAACACAGTAGTGAACACCCCCTAGTAGCCTTCTGAGGTACTCTCCAGACGAGTACCGCGGGTCTGCACTGTCACACAGGTAGTGCTCCGTCCGCCATGGGTCTGCACCTCAGAAGGTAGTGCTCCGTCCATTGGGCTAGTCGACTCACTCCAAGTCGAGTCGGTCAAGCAGTCTTCAGGTCTCAGTCGGCTACACGGTCTCCGTACTCTGCATTCTCGTCTCTGGAAGGGTCCGCTCCATGAGCTACAGGTCGATACTCCAAGTATCTCAAAGTCTCACGAAGAAGTATCTCCAAGGACCACCTCGTCATAGGGGTCCTAACGCAACAGACGGCGCGTCAATCGGACGCCCGGTCTGTGAGTTATTAGCCTTTTCGTCCCAGGGGCCCGGTTGGTTCTGTGAGCGAACCAATCTGGCCACTATCCATCTGCATCCAAAACTCGGGAGGAGGATTCCAAAAGTTCCGTATAGTCAACAGGAACGCAACGAGACAGACGGCGCGTCAATCGGACGCCCGGTCTGTGAGTTATTGGCTTTTTCGTTCTAGGGGCCCGGTTGGTTTCATGAGCGAACCAACCCGACCACACTCCGACGGAATCCAAACCTCGAGCGGAGTAAGCCAAAAGATCCTTCTCACTTATAGGAATTTAACAAAGCTGACGGCACGTCAATCGGACGTTTGTAGCTCAAGATATGAGTGTTTCCGCTCTGAGGGCCCGGTTGGTTTCGTGTACGAACCAACCCGGACGAACTGAATGTTCTCTGAAACCTTGAGTGTGATACACCGAAATGACCGTCTCGATCCAAGGATCACGTTTCCATTGACGGCGAGTCGTTTGTAGGCCCGTAGCTCAGGTTACAAGCAAAAGATCGGAAATGGTTCGAAGACGGGGGGTTCGGGTCCGGGTCGACCCGGCCCGACCCCCGCGTGACACCCCCACGGCACCCGCGGGGTGTCGCCCTGGAGAACCGAGCGACGCGGGGGGAGCTGCCGCCCCCGCGTGACAACCTCGCGACACCCGCGGGGTGTCGCCCAGGACAGCCGGGCGACGCTGCGTGACAACCCCGCGACACCCGCGGGGTGTCGCCCAGGACAGTCGGGCGACGCCGCCTGACAACCCCGCGACAACCGCGGGGTGTCGCCCAGGACAGTCGGGCGACGCCGCGTGACAACCCTGCGACACCCGCGGGGTGTCGCCCCGGAGATCCGAGCGATGCCGCGTGACAACCCCGCGACACCCGCGGGGTGTCGCCCAGGACAGCCGGGCGACGCCACGTTACAACCCCGCGACACCCACGGGGTGTCGCCCAGGACAGCCGGGCGACGCCGCGTGACAACCCCGCGACACCCGCGGGGTGTCTCCCTGGAGATCCGGGCGACACCGCGTGACAACCCCGCGACACCCGCGGGGTGTCGCCCAGGACAGCCGGGCGACGCCGCGTGACAACCCCGCGACACCCGCGAGGTGTCGCCCTGGACAGCCGGACGCGGCTTCAACTGCGTCCTGCGCGCGCCGGACCCACGCGGCCGCGGGTCGGAGGGTGCCGCCGGCGACCCGCGCCACCGCCGGCTTCCGTGGGCCACCGGAGTCGCTCCGGTGGTCCGTTTTCCTTCTCGTCTGCGCCGTTGTTCCTCTCGGGTTCCGTTCTTCACTGCGGGATCATCAAAACGCCCATGCGTCACGATTTGCCGTCGCCCGCCGAATCCGCACAACAACGAAGAACGGCGGAGGTTGTCGGGCCGTGTTCGTTTGGCCCACACCCTCCGCGTTAGTTAATAACAACGGGAGAAATTATTCAACACATGAAACAACAATTTTAATAAATTAAAATTGTTCAAAGGAATCTGGTTCTTTAATTTTAAAGAAACGTTCATGGGAATATAAAAGAATTATTCACAACAACACTTACGTTCTTCCTATAAACAATGGTAACCTTCAAACCCGCAAATAAAACGTTTGCGGATCATATAGATAATAAGTTGATCCGTGTTCATTGTTTTCTTTAGGAAGAAAGAAAGAAATAATTTAAGGGAATAAAATTATTCTCAACATGACAATCCCCTACCCCGTCGAAGTCGTCGAGTGAGTGTTCGTCACATATTTTCTCGTCGCGGAAGAAATGTCGCGGAAGGTGAGTCTCCGGCGTCACGTCATCGATCTCTGGGGGTTTGGCTTTCTTCGACAGTGGTCGGAGCGTTCTTCACGTTCTTCTTGTTCTTCGTCGAAGAACGAGGAATTCTCCCTCTGCTCTCCAAAAGGTTTTTTTACACAAAACAAACCCCTCAATAAAATAAGTCATCGGCTTATTTTATTATCAACTTAAGAATTTGAAAAATAAAAGATAAGAAACGAACAATAAATTCGAAGAATTAATTGTAAAACATAACTGCCCAATTTAAATTGGGGAGTTTCTTAACCAGAAAAACACACGGTTGACTTCTTTTAATAGGGGGGTGCGGGTGCGTTACTTAAGAAGAAAAGAAACGGTGGGGCTCGTGCGGGCCCCACCTCACATATATCCTACCAAGTGGGTATGATATTTTGAATTGTAACCTATCCGCTTCAACCCAGCTTAAGAAGCTTTTAAGTGGTCTTTAAGCGGCTTTAAGTGAAATAAAATAAAATTGTCATACAACATTATTTTATTTCTTAACTTAAACCCCCAATAATTAAAAGCACAACCGAGAAAACGCAACTCCGAAAGAGGTGTTTCTAAGAAAAAACCAGCGCTGCGATTTCATCGGTGCCCTCAGAATTCGATTTCGAGCACCGGTTCAAAAGTTAGAAAAACCCGCTCGTTCGTTCACTGAACGTACCCAAGCCAAACTTCGGAAATTGATTCCAGGCACACCGGGCCTCGGAATCAGGCGCCGTCAGAAACTGCGTTCTTGTAAAATTCCAAAGAAAATTTAGGAAAAAAATTTCCCTTGAAATTTCCGGGTCTTTACATTACTCTCACCTCAGGGCTTTACGTCCTCGTAATGCTTTTTCCCAAACTAAGGTCACTAAAGTGGTAGAAAGCACGCATCTGAGCCTTCTGCTCCCATGTGCCACCTGGAGGTTCCCGTACTGTCAAAGAATGTCCACCCAAGGAATCGATCGTCCCCGTAGGACTACCCCTGTCGATCCCCGATCCCCACTGGGACCTCCGTGCATGTCGCCCTATCATCGACGTCCAACTCCCTGAGGTCGATGGTGTGTGAAGAGTCAAGCACGTATCTCCTTAGTTGAGATACGTGGAAGTCGTCGTGCACCAGGTGCAACTGAGGTGGATGGGTCAAGCGGTAAAACACCACGCCTACCCAGCTGAGGACCTAAGAAGGTCCGCTGAACCTTGGAGATAACTTTCTGCCTTGGCCACATCTCCGCAAACCCCGTCGAGGTGAGACCCGTATAAGGATGTGATCTTCATCCTCGAACTCCAGAAGTCTCCAATTCCTGCTAGAACTGAAACTCAAAACAACTGCTGCTACGAGGGTAAGGTTTACCGACTCAAGAGTGATCGTCCGCACCATACTTTGCATGAGTTAATCTTGTGCTACATGGGGTTTCCTTTCTGCCGACCAAGGAAAACCCATCCCGACATCGTGGTTAAATCGCAACCTTTTTGACTAATACCGTCAATCTGTGTATGAACTGTGATTGCCCAGTCCATACTCAAACCAACATCATAAGGCCTCGACGCTACCACCAAGAGATTCCAACTGAAACTCTCGCCTCGAGGGTCTGACCACACCGTCGGAGTATGTGTGATTATCGAGTCTCCTCCCAAGGTATCTCCAGACGTGAGGGTCAAGTCCACAGCTTACCGGAAACTCCAGTTCTGGGACAAGATTTGTGAAAGCGAGGAATGATTCATATCGATGTCTGTTACTACAGCATCTAGTAGTGGACACAGACTGTCCCTTGAATCATTTTTAGAGCCATTGGGTCACACTCCTTGACCGCATGCAGCCGCACTCTTCCTCCACCCTCCATCTCCCTGAGCCTGGTGGGGATAACTAAGGCGGGTGGTTGTAGCATGTTAAGATGTACACCACCTCATGCTGCTCTCCTAGCTCTGCCTCCACGTCTGCCGCTTCACAGACTCAACTCTATTTAAAGCTTCCTCTTCTTGAAACATTTAACACGCCCGAGTCTCTATGACTGGCACCGGTCTCCTGTTTCTTACTGCACTGTGTAGTCTTCATCCGCTCCTGGATGAACTACACCTCCTTTGCATACGATCTGGAAGAGCTGCTAAAATTTCTCCTTTGCCGAAAAGGGAAACTCGGTCTCATCCCCCCTGGATGAACCACGCCCATTGCCTAATATAGTCAATCCTGACATGAAGGATGCATTCATGCCATGGATGACGTCGTAAGGCCTCGACGTAACTACTAAGAGATCCAACTGTCACTCTCGCCTCCAATGGTCGAGTCACACTGTCAGCATCAGTGTGAGGTCACTGGGTCTCCTTCAGTAGGAATCTCGAAAGTGAGGGTCAAGTCAACAGTCTTAACTAGGACCACTCAGTATCAACCAAACAAAAAGTACAGGAAAGCAAACATCACAAAGATAAGTGTCTTTTTATTTTTGCAGCTCATAGTACAAAGACACGAATACAAAAGAAACATGGAACTATAAGTACAAGGGACGTATCTACTAGTTCTGCTCCTGTCAACCTGCTCCAGGAGCTCTACTGCCTTGTCCACTGCTCGGCTGTTGCTCAAGCACTCGCCGCTGCTTCTGCCTCGGTGGCTCCCCCAAAGCCTGCGGATCAACTGTACGAGGAGTCGGACAGTCATGTGCCAGGTGACCCTTCCCGCCGCACGAGTAACACAGTCTGCTTCTGGCATGCCTGGCTCTGACCCCACCCCGGGTGCCCCACACCACCGGTTCTAAAACCTAAGATTGCCCAACTGCTGGTATGGTCCTCTTGGACCTCTGCATCATCTGTCTACTGCCCACAGATGACTCGGCAACTGATCGAAAACCCTGCGGCAAAGGCAGAATCTCTTGTACACGCTCGGGGTGTAGAGCTACTGGCACAAACTCCACCCTGAAGAAGGTCTCGAAGTCTTCCCATGCGAAGGTCATCTAGTCACAAAACTATAACAAGTGGCTCCACCACCTGCCTACTGCTGCCTGAAGGAGGCTGGAAGCAAAGATCACCATGAAGTCTGCCGGCGTCCCCACTAGCCTGAAGACTCTCACCACAGCCTCCAGCCAACCCTCAGCCGCCTGCGGGTCCATCTCTCCCCAGAACCCGGGTGGCCTCTGGCGCTGGAACTCGTGCAGCGCACTCAAGTAGCGTGCATCACCTACCGCTGGGGCTGGTGGCATTGGTGGCCCAACATATGGTAGTACCGCTGGTTCCTCCGCTAGTGTCTCAACTGCAATAGGGCCCTGTACCGATACCTCGTCGCTCGACAGGCTATCAGTACGCACATCCCTCTGGGCTCTAGCTGTTCGTCCGTGAAAAGGCATCCTAAAAGAAACAACGTGACACGGTCAAACGATTGTACCTGGTGAGATAAACTGGTTCGAGCTGTTTTAAGGGAAAACCTTTGAAAACACACACGCAATTAGTGTTTTCGTGCACAAAGTCGGAAATCAGTTTTCAGGGTCCTGGTGTATGGATACGTCGGCCGCTCGCACCAACACTGGACTCCCTGAACTGAAATCCACACTCGGTACCCTTAACACTATTGATTCATAGAAAAAAATATCAATGTTATAAGTTCTGCGGTAGAACCGAACTCCTATGATACCAATTTGTCATGACCCATCCTCGGGGCCCGTGCCGTGACTACCCCAAGCCCACCTTCCATAGGCCAGGGGCTGGTGACTAGCACCAAAGGCGTAAATCTCGATAACTGGGAAAGCATTGCCTTTATAAAAGTAACCAAACACCAAAGAGTACAAGCGGAAGTAAAACACTAAGTAAAAAAAGAAGTGCTGAAAGTAAATGGGCTAGAATACAAACCCAAAAAAAGTAAAACTACAACTGAACAAAGTACAACAAAAAAAGACAACAGCTGGAGGGACGGAAGCAGCACCTGGGTTGTTCTCCTCAGATCCTACCAGAAGGGTAGATACAGATGGCACAACTCCTGGATCGTCCACCACGAATCCTACCTGAAGGGTTGGTACAGATAGCCTCCACAGCGCTCTCACCCGTCAACCTCCTCCGAGTGTTGTCTCGTCGTGAAGTCCACCTCCGGACACTGACCCGTCGTGTAGTCCATCTCCGGGTACTAACTCGTCGTGTAGTCCACCTCCGGGTACCGTCCTGTCCTCGAACACTCGACCTCCGTCAGCACTGCCTGTCGTCTGCAACCAACACAACGAGGTGCGGGCATAGCCCGTGCAGGGGTGAGTATAACGATACTCAGTAGGGACCCCGAGACCCTCAAGGTATCACTAAAACCAACAAGGTTAACCACAAATAAGATCTCAACAGATAACCTCTACTTAGGTATATTCCCATACATATACCTAAGTTATCAAGTAACCCATCTCAATCATGAGGAAACACAAGGATTATGAAATCAACAGATAACCACTACCCAGGTATATGCCCATATATATACCTAAGTTATCAAGTGACCCATCTCAATCATGAGGAAACACAAGGTTATAGACTCAGCTCAAACCAGGATTTTTATTATCGAAACCGTAACTGCTGCAGAGCTCCGTCTCGAAAGTGTACAGTGGTCCTGTCACGACTCTGAGGTACTGCTCACTAACCTAAGACTGCTGAGGTACTCCTCCTATCGAGTACCGCGGGCCAGCCACCCAAACACAGTAGTGCTTCCCGTCGGGGTATGTCACCCAAACACAGTAGTGCACACCCCCTAGTACCCTACTGAGGTACTCTCCGGACGAGTACCGTAGGTCTGCAATGTCACACAGGTAGTGCTCCGTCCGCCATGGGTATGCACCTCAGAAAGTAGTGCTCCGTCCACTGGGCTAGTCGACTCACTCCAAGTCGAGTCGGTCAAGCAGTCGTCAGGTCTCAGTCGGCTACAAGGTCTCCGTACACCGCATGCTCGTCTCTGGGAGGGTCTGCACCACGAGCTACAGGTTGATACTCCAAGTATCTCAAAGTATCATGAAAAACTATCTCCAAGGACCACCTCGTCATAGGGGTCCTAACGCAACAGACGGCGCGTCAATCGGACGCCCGGTCTGTGAGTTATTTGCCTTTTCGTCCCAGGGGCCCGGTTGGTTCTCTGAGCGAACCAATCCGGCCACTATCCATCTGCATCCAAAACTCAGGCGGAGGATGCCAAAAGTTCCGTATCATCAACAGGAATGCAACGAGACAGACGGCGTGTCAATCGGACGCTCGGTCTGTGAGTTATTGGCTTTTTCGTTCCAGGGGCCCGGATGGTTTCGTGAGCGAACCTACCCGACCGCACTCCGACGGCATCCAAACCTCGAGCGGAATAAGCCAAAAGATCCGTCCCACTTAAAGGAATTTAACAAAGCTGACGACATGTCAATCGGACGTCCGTAGCTCAAGATATGAGTGTTTCGGCTCCGAGGGCCCGGTTGGTTTCGTGTATGAACAACCCGGCCGAACCCAAAGTTCTCCGAAACCTTGAGTACGATACACCGAAACGCCCGTCTCGATCCAAGGATCGCATTGCCGCTGACAGCGAGTCATTTGGAGGCCCGTAGCTCATGTTACGGGCAAAAGATCGGAAATGGTCCGAAGACGGGGGGTCCGGGTCCGGGCCGACCCGGCCCGACCCCCACGTGACACCCCCGCGGCACCCGCGGGGTGTCTCCCTGGAGAACTGAGTGACGCGGGGGGAGGGGGAGCCGCCGCCCCCGCGTGACAACCCCGCGACACCCGCGGGGTGTCGCCTAGGACAATCGAGCGATGCCGCGTGACAACCCCGCGACACCCGTGGGGTGTCGCCCAGGACAGCCGGGCGACGCGGCGTGACAACCCCGCGACACCCGCAGCGCGTCGCCCAGGAGAGCCGGGCGACGCCGCGTGACAACCCCGCGACACCCGCGGGGTGTCGCCCAGGACAGCCGGGCGACGCCGCGTGACAACCCCGCGACACCCGCGGGGTGTCGCCCAGGACAGCCGGGCGACGCCGCGTGACAACCCCGCGCCACCCGCGGGGTGTTGCCCAGGACAGCCGGGCGACGCCGCATGACAACCCCGTGAAAACCTCGCGACACCCGCGAGGTGTCGCCCTGGACATCCGGGCAACGTCGCGTGACAGCCCCGCGACACCCGCAGGGTGTCGCCCAGGACAGCCGGGCGACGCCGCGTGACAACCCCGCGACACCCGCGGGGTGTCGCCCTGGACAAACGGACGCGGCTTCAGCCGTGTCCCGCGCGCGCCGTACCCGTGCCGCCGCGGGTCGGCGGGCGCCGCCGGCGCCACCGCGCCGACGACCCGTGCCGCCGCCGGCTTCCGCGGGCCACCGGAGTCGCTCCGGTGGTCCGTTTTCCTTCCCGTCTGCGCCGTTGTTCCTCCCGGGTTCCGTTCTTCACTGCGGGATCATCAAAACGCCCATGCGTCACGATTTTCCGTCGCCCACCGAATCCGCACAACAACGAAGAACGAAGGAGGTTGTTGGGCCTTGTTCGTTTGGCCAGCACCCTCCGCGTTAGTTAATAACAACGGAAGAAATTATTCAACACATGAAACAACAATTTTTATAAATTAAAATTGTTCAAAGGAATCCGGTTCTTTAATTTTAAAGAAACGTTCACGTGAATATAAAAGAATTATTCACAACAACCCCTACGTTCTTTCCATAAACAAAGGTAAACTTCCAACCCGCAAATAAAATGTTCGCGGATCAACTAGGTAATAAGTTGATCTGTGTTCATTGTTTTCTTTAGGAAGAAAGAAAGAAAGAATTTAAGGGAATAAAATTATTCTCAACATGACAATCCCCTACCTCATCGAAGTCGTCGAGTGAGGGTTCGTCGCGGATTTTCTCGTCGCGGAAGGTGAGTCGTCGGCATCACGTCGTCGATCTCCGGGGGTTTGGCGTTCTTCGACGGAGGTCGGAGCGTTCTTTGCGTTCTTCTCATTCTTCGTCGAAGAATGAGGAATTCTCCCTCTGCTCTCCCAAAGGTTTTTTTACACAAAACAAACCCCTCAATAAAATAAGTCCTTAGCTTATTTTATTATCAACTTAAGAATTTGAAAAACAAAATATAAGAAACGAACAATTAATTCGAAGAATTAATTGTAAAACTTAACTGCCCAATTTAAATTGGGGCGTTTCTTAACCAGAAAAACGCACGGTTGACTTCTTTTAATAGGGGGTGCGGGTGCTTTACTTAAGAAGGAAAGAAACGGTGGGGCTCGTGCAGTCCCCACCTCACAAATATCCTACCAAGTGGGTAGGATATTTTGAATTGCACCCTATCCGCTTCAACCCAGCTTAAGCAGCTTTTAAGTGGTCTTTAAGTGGCTTTAAGTAAAATAAAATAAAATTGTCATACAACATTATTTTATTTCTTAACTTAAACCCCAAAAAATTAAAAAGCACAACCGAGAAAACGCAACTCCGAAAGAGGCGTTTCTAAGCAAAAACTGGCGTTGTGATTTCATCGGTGCCCTCAGAATTCGATTCCGAGCACCAGATCAAAAGTTAGAAAAACTCGCTCGTTCGTTCACTGAACGTACCCAAGCCAAACTTAGGAAATTGATTTTGGGCACACCGGGCCTCGGAATCAGGCACCGTCAGAAACTGCGTTCTTGTAAAATTCCAAAGAAAATTTAGGAAAAAAATTTCCCTTAAAATTTCTGAGTCGTTAAAATTTTAGTACAGATTGATCATGTTAATGGGATTTAGATTTATGAATAATATAGGATAAGTTATTCTAGTTTTTAAGTGAGGGGTGTGGTCATCTTGTAATTATTCAATGTTTTAAAATATTAAAAGGTACCATTCAGGGTAATGTTACACAAAGGAACCCAATTGTTTCATATAACATGTTATAGGGAAATAAATCAAAACCATTAAAATTAAACAAGTTTTTTAGATTGTTTTAGTGTTATCTCCACGTTCAACCCCTTTAAACACAATTTAATCTTTACAATGATAATATAAATTTTTACCAGGATAACATATTCATGAATCAAATAATGGAAATTCTAAAAAAATTGAAATTATAGATACATATCAGGAATCCATTTCATCAGATTAATATTATTAAGGTATAAGGAATTACTTTTAATATAAGAACTCCAATTGCATGGAAAATAGTTTTTAGGAAAATACATGATTTAGGAGTAAAAATAATTTTATATTGAAATCATATAAAAAAAGTCAATGACTTTTTTATTTAATAAAAACTGAATAAATTTATACTTTTAAAGAAATCCAAATCTAAGATGAACCTTTTAACCATACCATTAAATGAAATAACCCAAAATATAGTTTTCAATTTGAATAAAATATAACTTATGTTCACATAAATGAATATTTGGTTCTCAAATTCAAAATGATTTACTAAAACGAATTATCCAACTCTAAAATAAAATATTTGGTTTTTATAATAGTTTTAAAATTTATTAATCCATGTTTGAAACATAATAATTACATGAAATTGATAGAATTTGGAAAAATTAAAATTTTCACTATTTTCCCAACTATCAACTATTTTAATAAAAAACATAAAAAATGAATAATAAAAATGGACATGATGTTATAAAAAAGTATGTATTGTTTATCTAATTCAATTTAAAAAATTTTACACTTTTCTATTACATAAGACATTTTACTTTATAGAAAAATATTATTAAAATAATATTGTTCATCTTTCATCTCAAAACATTTATAAAATTATTTATAAAACAATGATTTTTATGAGTACAAAAAATAAATAAATATAAATAAAAATATTTATTTATTTATATAATTAATTATGTTGTTACATTCTTCCCATTTTTAAAATTTGTGTCCCTAAATTTTCATTCTATACATAAAACATGAGGTGGTTTTCCCCTCATAACATTTTCGGATTCCAATGTTTCTTCCTCCATCATGACATTCTTCCATAATCTGTTTTCCTACTGAATCTAATTTTTTTCATAATAACATTTCTCTATGATCCAATATCTAAAATTTTTTTTCTTCTTGTGAAAAATTATCTTTCAATTGAAGCACATGTGAGCTCAAAACACGAGATTCATCTTATTTATACATCCTTAGAAAAGAAGCATGAAAAACATCATGTACCCAAGATAAATAGAGAGGTCAGTCTAACTAGTGATAAATTAACCCCAATTTATCTAGAATTTAATACGGTCCAATGAACCATGTACATAACTTTACCTTTTTAACAAAACTAATAACACTTTTCTAAATATCTACATTAAGTGAAACATGATCACCAACCTCAAAAGAAAGTTATTTTCTCATGTGATCTACATAACTCATATTTATACTCTGATTTTTTCTCATATAATGGTGAATAATCTTTACATTATTAATCATATATTATTCTATTTCTAGTCCCAACAAATTTCTTTTACAAACTTCAGCTGACATACTAGAGTTCAACATCGATTTCAATATAATTCTTCAAAAGGGTCCATATGTATACTGGAATGAAAATTGTTATTATAAGAAAATTCCACCAATGAAAGATGATGACCCCTACATCCATTTTAATCTAATGACCATGAAAAAATAATATTATCCAAATTATGAAAGAAAATCATCATTCCATCATATTGAAGGTAAAATATTGTAAAAAATTAATTCAAAGCCTAATAACATTTGAACTTCTTTTTCAAAACTCAATTATAATCTGCAATCATAATTACATTCAATAAAGAGTGGGAACCCAAGTAATTTTATCATCACATTTTTAAAAAGTTAAAAATGTTGTTATAAGGACACATTATATAGAATATGAAGGAAATTCATTGATTTAGTCAAATGATAATCAATATGAAATTTAGGTTATTACCTAGAGATTGGTTTTTAAATCTCCGAAAAAATATATTTAAATATTCTCCAATTTTTTTCAGGAATGGTAAATGGATGAATCACCCCCTTGGTATTTTTTTCTAAACAATAATATATTAAAAATTAGAAAATTTGGTGTAAAATTAATAATATAATTCTCCAAACATCCAACTAATAATATTTTTGATGATATTCATAAATTCTTCTACTGTCAGTATAAAAAATGTAGAGTTTTGAGGTTTATAAAACAATTCATTTTTTAACATGGAATCACATGGAACACATTAACACTTTAAAAATATTATAAAACATACTTTATCAATACAGAAATTATTAAACATACCCATATTTATTAATTCCAAATCTATATTGAAAACCATGATCTTCCTTTACATCCTCCTTAATTATTTCAAAAAAAAGATGAAATTGTTGTTACATAAGACAAAACAAAAATTTGTATATACAAAATTTCAATCATATGATTAATTAAATAATTAACAAATTATCATGTTAAATATGTAACATAGTTAATGAGTAATTATCTTTTTGACTAAAAACTGTACAAAATTTTTTCTTTTCCGTGATGATACTGAGCCATGAAATCATAATCTTGGTTCTGTTATATCCATCTCCTCCAACTGATGTTAAAATATTTTTGAGTGAATATATTGTTTAAATATTTATGATTAGTATATAATTTACATTTTTCCCATATAGATGATGCATCTATATTTATAAATTAAAAAAATACTATAACCATGTCAAGTCCCTCTGTAAAATAATTATACTCATTCAATTTCAATTGGTGAGAGGCATATGTGAATACTCAATCAATCTACATTAAGAAACAAACATTTCCCTTTAAAAAAATAATTATTGTAGATAACCAATTTGCTATTTTTTTTGTCAAGGTTAATACCAGATCATTTAAACATCATCTTTTAAACTCTTGGAATCTTGCATTACTTTCCTTTTTCCGGATTAATTTTACTCCATTTAAGGATATCTTATTTAGGGGAGAAATAATAGATAATATTTCTCAGAAACCATCTGTAATAACCTAATAATATATTAAAACTTCAAATATTAGTGACATATTTAGGACTTTTCTACTCTTCCACCCCATCAATTTTATCAAGATGATTAGTTCTTTCATATTAAGAAT
Source organism: Viscum album (assembly GCA_963277665.1). Taxonomy (NCBI): domain Eukaryota; kingdom Viridiplantae; phylum Streptophyta; class Magnoliopsida; order Santalales; family Viscaceae; genus Viscum; species Viscum album. The sequence goes on along the minus strand of OY728127.1, from coordinate 2,132,102,681 downwards.
TAATATTCCAAATGATTGAATTTTTATGTAACCAAAATTAATATTTAATAAATTTTCCTTAAAATATATATTATTTTAATGTTTTCAAAACAATCCTTGGGTTTTTCTTAATTTACTCATTAATTTTATAATAAACTATAATATCATAGATACACACAAAAAAATATCCAAATTCTTGAAAAACACTCTATTTATTAGATTTCTAAATATTTCAAGGGTTTTTTAACCTAAAACACTGAACCATAAACTAGTAAATAATACACAATTTACATAAAATATCTTCACATTGTCTTCCTCCTTCAATTCCACTATACATAATGAGACCAAAGACCAACCATATAAAATTACTAAGCTCCCAGGAGCTGAAAAACAAATCCTCTATTTGAGGTAATGTATACATATTCTTAACAGTGATGTTATTGTGTTATCTATAATCAATGAAAAGTATCTTGGTACTATCCTTATTTTTTTTAAAAAAATATTGCACCCCAAGGTGATGCATTGGGATGGATGAATCTCATATAAATAAAATCTTATCACTGCTATTCAATTCACATAACTCAAATTGAATTAATTTTATATGGGAGTTTTCAAATTGTATTAGAATGTGGAACTAAGTACATAATAAATCCATCCTCTTGATTAGGTATAACACACGGAAGACAATAAGAAAATGAATATATATATATTGATTTACCAAAAGAACATCACTTTTTTGAATACTTCCTTTCTTTTTAACAATATGTGAATGAAAACTTTCACATCCATCATTTATCAGTTTTTTCATCTTCTGGATATATTATCATATTTATGAACTCGTTATTATATATCTATTGAAACTCATTGTAAAATTTTAATTTGAATTATTTATCCCTATAATATATCTTATCATTATATACTAATTAATAATCAATACCCAAAATAATATCAAAATCTATTATCTAAAAAACAATAAGGTTTCCACGAAAAACCATTCAATAAATGAGTGCATGATTATTTCTAAAAATTCATGTTATATTTATTATACACCCATGAATTTTTAATAAAAGTTATGCCATTAATATTTGATATATTATATCTATTATAAATTCAAATTTATCAAAAATAGAATAATGTTTAGATAAATAAACCAACAATATATTGGAATAATCTGAATTAAAAATTAATGAACACAACTTCATTTTAGAGTAAAACATCTATCATAGCAGTTCAAAATAAATTTTCTACAACTTTTTTATTTTGGTCATGATGATTCCCACCATGAGTAAATAATTTCGGTCATGCATTAGCATAATGATCCAAATTATTCTATGTAAATGAACTCATCTATTTCTATCAAATTTATTTCCCACTAATCATCTAATAGTAACTATTTTCATTTCTATCATGAGAAAACTGACTAAGATTATTACATATAAAATACTTTTTTTATCCAACCAAAATTTCTCTAAAATGTATTTTACCATATTAATAACTAATGGGGTTTTTACCATAATAATAATTAGTTGTATGCTTCCCCATTTTTTTCCATAGTTACCACTTCTTACTCATGTAATCCCAAATTAAATAACTATCAAAAAATTTCATCTGAAAATTCTCAGCATAAAAAATAAATTCTTCAATACTTTTAAATTCATGAGATTCCAACTCTCTTTCAAAAAATTGTTTTATAACATTGTAAAATATAATAATTTTACTATAATGTTCCGTAATAAAATTAAGTTTATACCAGACCAGTCTAGAAAAATTTACTAAACCAATTTTATTTTACTTCAACTATAGAAAAGTTGTTTCCATTCTAAGACAAAGAACATGAAGATGATTATTATTAATAAAAATATAATTAATTTTATTATAATTTACAGCATCAATATTATCTTTTCTGTTAGTGTTTTTAATAATAGGCCAACATCGAATTAATTCACCTTCAAAATAATAGACAAAATATATTATTTAAATGTTTTGTATACCAAAAAATATAAAATATCTTCTCTAATGAATTTATCAAATATTAATAATTCACCAAGTTAGATGTTCCACATAATTTTAGAGGGTTTTATTTTATAAATATATTCACAATAAATATATTCCACAATGTATAATTTGGCAACATAATTTCATGGTATCCTCCATTAATAGCCTAAATTAGATTAATTAACACTACAGAAAATTTCCTTATTCAAATCATTCCATATAACTGATTGAAAAGTTCCTATACTCTTGGTTTTGTCCTACTTCAAGTTTCATGTTTCAACAATGGAAAACTATTCAGGATAAGAATGTATTAGATGAATCAATATTTCAATCCTAAAAATATATCTCATTCTGATATACTCAGAATTTAGAGTCTCTTTAATGTGTCTTTTAACATTATCATAACTGGTAAAGGTATCAAAACCTTACACTTATACCAACTATAACAATATGTAACACTAACTCCAAAAATATACGATTTTAGTAGAAAGATATTCACATTTTTTAAAGTATCATCATATTTATGGTTTAGTGTTTTTCAAAACTATGAAAAATGTTAAATTATAATGGTCACATTTCCATTATGTGAATATTTTTTTATAAAACAAGTCATTAAGTTTAAACCCATGTCTAATTCAAGACACTTTAGCTTTATTTAAGGTGTGTCACCATAGAAAAAAATTGAAATTGATAAATTTTATACCAATAGTCATATACTATGAAAAAAATTTGAAATTTTTTTATGGGAAAAACAAAGCTCAATCTGGGATATTAAAAAAATTAATCTTTCTTATCTAAGGAAATACATGAATACCCAAAAAGATGACTACCTTTTTCATAATAAACCGTTGAACGAATTTATAAATAATTTCCACTTCAGAGAATAAATCCTATCTCAAAGAAAATAAATGAAACCAATTATAAATATAATAAAAACTCTAAAAGAATACAGAAAAATGTGGAAAGTCCTGAAAACATTCCTTTGAAAAAACCTTTTTCATTAGTTAAAATTCATTACCTCATGAAATAAAAATATTTTTATAAAAACTATTTTCATCTAATAATATTATAAGAATATTAGAGAATAATATTCACAACTCCTATTCACCCATGCATGAACCATTTCATAATGGAAAAATCCAAGTTCATTCTAAAAGAAAAAACTATTAGGTTGTCCATCACATTTTTATTATAAAATACCAAATCATTACAATATTCATTTGAGATATATGTCATGTTCACACGTCATCATGAGATCTATCAAGCTCACCAATGAGAATCTATGACACTAAATTAACATATCATGAAAAAAAATTTAATATTTCACTTTTTATTATAAAACCCTTGGAAAATCATTTTAAACCATAGGCAGAAATACATTCAGTAATCTCATAAGGATTACAAAAATATTTATTTTTCTTATAAATTTTTTTTAAGGATATAATTATTTGAATAATAAGAAAAATTAATTTTAATGAAAGTAACCATCGAAATATTTAAATTAAACATGATAAGAAATACTATCTTTTGGAGTGGGAAAAATATTTCAAGTTTATATATTCAAAAACCATTCAGTTTTAATATTTCGAAAATATGAGGAAAATAGCATGTACATAAAATATTGAAAAGATATATTTTTTAGAATATTTTAAACAAATTAAAATATAATAATTAATAAAATTTATAAAAATCTATACAAATATAATATTTTTAAAACATTTAAATGAAAATTAATATTGAGGAGAAAGAGGTTAAAAAATTCAAAAACAATGTATTAAAATAAAATATCATATCTCAAATCCCTTATAGCATTGTAAGTTCTCAAAATCCTAAAAAATAACATAATTTTTATTTCTCCTTATATAAGATCCTTTTTAAAATTCATTCCTATAAAATTATTCTATTTATTTAATCTTTTACAATTTTTTATTTTGTTACTAAAATTGTTATGTTCATGTTGTATGTTTTTGTTTCATTGGATTTATAACCTCAAAACTAAATAAGTTTATTAACCATGATCAAATATAATATCGTTCCAATAAATCTAGAATCATAAAATTTTATAATTATAATATTTATACATTTAAAACACTTATAAACCAATCATGTAGGTTGTACAACAAAAATAAACCAAATTATTTAATGGAGATGGTAGTTCGTACATATTCATGAACGTTGTATTAATTTTTCAATAGGGTGGAAAAGTAATAAAGTAAAAAATATTTTAATTTTTTAAAATCACAAATTTTTTACAGGTTATATTTCATCATAAATTCCATGCTTATGACTATTCATCTGAGTTGATAATGAAAATTTAATCACATCGCTTCATAGAGGAGGTATTCTACATGTGAGCATGAGTGATGATATCAATTGAAACCCAAAAAAATTGTCAAATTTTAATAAATATAATATTTTTATTTAATCAAAATTATATCATATATATTAATTTTATCCATCATTTCGATCAGGCTCATAATCTGGCAATGGAAAATGAAACATGTCACTTCGTTGATGTGGTAGTACACACATACACATAAGTAACATTTTATGTAACATCCTAGGTTAATAATCAATATGCCATTTTTATATTTATTAATATTTTTGAATTAAATATTAATTTTACATTAAATGGGGTTCTATGTCTAATATCATACTCAACCCGTAACAACGGGTTTCATTGAAATCTTATGTTGCACTCAAGTTTGAGATATACAGAAAAATAATATAATTTTTTTTAAATGGTAGTTAATGCCTAGCCATTGTATTGGTGGGAAAGAGTATAAATAACTAATATATGATTATAAATGTTTAATAAATTACTTTAAATTTATCTAATGAATTTTGGAGGCTAAAAATAAGAATGAATCCTATTTAAGCATGAAATACTCTATTATTCTTTAAAAGGTTGGTTTACCGCCTTTTGATGGAGAACACTTTTTAAATATAGTTCTTCTCAATTTTATATGTTATATTTGAGAAAATAAAATTATTCTTTAAAATAGGTACATCAAAATTTAATTTGGATGAAATTTTGGTATTTTTATGATAAAGTTAATTTGTTTATGAATAGTGTAAAATACTATATTTTAATTCAAAACTGCTTTTTAATATAATTTATTTATGTGGTTAGATTATCTTTTTAAGTGGTTCTAAATTTTAACTAGATTAGTTCTTTACCATTTAATATAATGATAATAATTGAATGTAATTTGACTTTGAAATTGGACATAAACAAGAGTCAATATTTTTATAGTTATTATTTCATAAAAACATGTTTTTTGTTTTGACAATGGGAATTAATTTTAAATTAATTTATGCCACTTATGTGTTTTTAATTTTGAAGAATTAATTCCATATTTGGAATAAGGAGGTCCAAATGGTGTAAATAGGTAACTTTTATTATCATACATTATGAATATTTACATCGGTAAATATTTTATTTACCATGGTTAATGGGTAAATCTTGTAAATAACGGTAAACAATAATATTATAATAATATTAAATTACCTAAAAATGTATCCTAATCCAATAGGTTGAAAAATTTCTAACCATGGGAATCCTTGTGTCGATTTTGGGACCCCATGTAGCCACTTAAGGGTGATAATTACATTGTATATTAATTAATTTAAAGTAAAGGAAAAACTGACATAAACAAATATCTTTTAGTAAAAAAAATTTACATGGGGTTATATAATTTATTTCTTAAAATATTATAATTTATTAGAAATATAAAAATATTCTAAACATCGTGGATGTTTATTAATTATTTTTAGACATCAAATAAATAAAAATATACCTGACATAATGATGATGTAGTGTTTAACTCATTAATAAATGATTTACATAAATAAGATTATAAAAATTAAAACAGTATCCAAAACCTGTACAATTCTTATTGGATGATTTTATTTGGAACAATAGTCATCTTATCATTTACATTAATGAGTTTGAGACCTTTTGAAACCAACTATATGTTTATAATAAAATAATATTTTCAAACATCCCTAAAGAGCCCATCCTCCCCCTTATAAACATTTATCACCTCTAAACCATTAATCACACATCTCAAGCCCATTGTATCATCCAACATCTGCCCAATTAAAATACCTGCATCTCTATCCTCCCCTTATAAGCCTTAAATTAGGCAGAAAAAACTTCAATTAAACATTTGTTTTCAAACCAAAGGGAGTTACCTGATTTAAAGGGAGTGTCTTCTCTTAAGTAATTTTCTTTTATTTTACTTATCCAACCCCCTAAACACGTTTTATTCATTTATTTTATCACATCAAAAATTAAACTCAATATACTAGGTTGTTATTATTAGAATGATTCAAACTACACATACACACAAATACATCTAATCGGTAAATAACATATAGTTTATCTTGATGCAGAACTGCTGCCTCATGAAATAATGATTGTTCAACTATAACCTACCACTTATAATGGTGGCCATTATGATGGAACTGTATTTATATGTGATATATATTATATTTATATTTTTTCTATGCTTTTGTATTTTCTATTTATATCATTACTTTATGGTTTCCATAATGGGTAAACGCGATAATTTCATTTAAGGAAGTGGGAACTACCCCCCCCCCCCTCAAAGTGATATGACTCATTCATGCCAGAAGTTGAACATATAAAGGTTGGATATAATTAAATTATATATGAAATTATACTATAATTATAATATACCTATTTATCATTAGGTTTTCATTCCATTAAATATTAAATAGAAATGAAAGTAGTGTTCATGTGTGCTTACGGTTTAACGTCTCCAAGAAGAGTGCATGTCATTTCTTGTCTCAAAAAATTATGTACTATGATAAATACATATATACTATATATATATGATATATATGATATCTAAATCATTTATATTATTTTGGAGATAATGGAATCTTTACCACATGGACAATTTGTAATTATAACAAGTTCATTTTTGACTGAAGTTCTGAACATCAATAAAACGTCCAATATGAACTCAAATAAATTAATAATTGTTATGTAAAGTTAATAAGTGATATAAAAGGAATAATAAACTTTATAAAGGTTCTTAATCAAGTATAAATTAACTTACGTTTATTATTCTTGAATAACAAGGAACAAACGAGTCAAGTCGGTCATGAGGTAAGGCGTTTCTTATCTCACATTTAATTCCGTGAGATTTCTGTTGTTCGCCACTTATTTAATTAATGTGTTTTATTGTGTACTAAAATTATACATATTATCATGATTATATTTATATTCATGATATTCTGTTATTGATTTGGTGGTTATTAACTTTTTCTCATATGACTCGGTTGATTACAATGTGGTAAGAATATTTCATCTCATTTTTTATTCCTGTGAGATTCATGTTATATTTTCCACTATTTCCGTTCACGTGGTGTTTTTAATACCAATTATTTTATTAATTGTGTAATATACATTAATTTATTATTATTTAATCTTCATTTTATGATACTTCTTTCAAGGGGTGTATGTTTCGTAAGTTACCAAATCGGTGAGGGAATCTTTCACACTCTTCTTTTTAAAAGACTTCATTTATGTTATGTCTTCTAATATCCACTTTCTTATATCGAGATATGTTATTATATATTCTTATTGATGTAAATTTTGTATCCAACTGATGATATATCCTTTTCTCACTCATCAATGCATTTTCAGAATTTCTAAGTGACGTTGTTAAGATGTCAAATTATCGTAAGAAACATTTGTAACAAAATTTAAATTCTTGGGGTCAACGTTTGACTTCTTAATTATGTCATGCTATGAATATGTGTGAATGAAATATGATTGTTTTACACTTAATTTCCACTTATATTGGGTGTATTATTATTTGTCACACATAATTATATCATTGATTTATCCTTAATCTAAGGATACGATCTTTGTAAGGGACTCTGTCTCAATATTCATTCATTGTGGCATATTTTTTTTTATACAAAACATTATTTTTTATGGTGTACAAAAAACATTAAATTTTCATTTCATTCAAATGGAATCTTTCATTACAAAGTGTTTTAATAAATGTTAAAAAAAATTATTTTTAATGTAAGCAGTGACAACAACCTTTCCACCGCCATGATTATTATTTGATATTTTGCTACCTTAACAAGTCATCACGTTTTTAAAAGGAAAATAAATATCATATACTCTTTTATGTATTTTGTTATTGAAAATGGTTTTGATAATGTATTTTTTATGTCAATATATATAAATGATATATTGTTATTGAAATGTGGAAATTTAATCTTTCCTTTATCTTTGTTTTATGTGTTATGAATGTGTTATGGTTCTTGGGAATTGTTTATGCATATGGGTCATTCCATGATAAAACTACGATGGGTGATCCCGAGATAGCTCTCCAATGAATTGGGCATTGTGACGGAGGTAAATGTTAATTTTTCTCCTAAGATATTTATAGAATATACTGTGATGGGTATTCCAACGTAACTCCCTATGTAGCTATGATAGCTCTAATGTAAATATGCTATGTATTCCACAAGTTACCTTTATGATTTATGATTTTTTTGTGTTATTCATAAATATTATGAGTTTAGGAGGTATGTTATGATTAAAAAGTATGGTGTCATTGATTTTTATTTATTGATGGGATAATTTTTTTCTTTCTTTATTTTATAACCCATAATGATCTTTTTATGCTCATCCATTGCTTTTGAAATGTTTTCTATAGGACTTAAAGATGAATAAGTTCAAAGATGGGATCATTGAAAAGTCATGTTGTCTAAAACAAGGAACTAGACATGTTTATTTTTATGTGTTTTTATTTAATGAAAAAAATGGATACTGAGTAGCAGTGTTTACATGTAATTTTCAAGTTGATATGTAATAGTTAAGTCATACTTCTCTAAAACACTAAACCTAAAAATAATAATTAATGTGAATTATTCATTTAATTCAAGATTATGTGATTTTATAAGGATGGGTCCTTATAGTTGGTATCAGAGGTCATTTTAGATAACATTATAGGTTAGAGTGTTATTAAAGTATAAGTGACATAACCATATTGGTTATCAGATTGGAAAGAGTCATTGGTTTTTTAGATAAATAATATTAGTTTAAGATAACATGAACAAGTATTTTTTAGTGTTTACGCTCCTCATAAGATAGTATATGATGATTTTACTGATATACTCACACTGACCATTTAGGTTTTAGTAAATGGCTGGATCTAGTAGGAACCAAGGTAACAATGGATTTGTGGAAAATGATGATGATTTTTTGTATGCGCAACTAAACAAAATGGGAGATGTAATGAGAACTATTGTGGTTATTCTCAACCAACTATCTGGAGTCATGATCAACCACCTAAACCTTAGATGTTTTTATATGGAATCATATATAAAATAAACAAATCCCTATGGATGTTCCGGTAATAATCAAAAATCTAAGTATATTAAAAAAACTAGGTGTCAAGGATTTGGAAAGAAACACATAGGAAATTACATCAAAGGGGTGGGGAGATGTTTCAGATGTGTTAATGAAGGTCATGAAGAAAGAACCTACCATTAAAAAAGGAAGTTTATAGTTGACTCCAGGAAAGGGAAATAAGTTCTTTCTAAGGGGTCAATTGAATGTTTTATATGTGTTGTGCATGGTCACTACGAAAATAGATGTCCTGCAAAGATGTTTTAGGAAACTAATCAGTAGGACCATACAAATATACGTTTACTGGTACCTAATTCCATTCCAATTTAAGATAAGGAAACTGAAAATGTCCTATGAGTGGTATGGATTATTTCTTAGATCAAGTTTTGAAATTACTAAAATCTTAATACATTATGCATGATTTCATTTGTAATAATGAAGTATAAAATAATTAGATGGAAAAACATTGATAAAGTATCATAAATGATGTTGGATAATTAAAATATCTACATTTTTGGAATTGAAGAGTTATGGATGATGATATGTTTGAATGTATTAATGATGGGATTACTTTGGAAACTTTTTCTAGTATGTGTGACCCTGAAGTGTGATATTTGAAAATGTTATCCAAAGAAGAAGTATCTTTTCTTTTGTAGATATAGTTATAAAAAACCATTTGGGTTTATATTATCCTTGAATTTGAGGACTTTACAGGTTATTACATTTTTTAATTCAAAAATAAAGTTATTAGATGACATTTGTGGTTAAAATATGTTATGGTTATTTTTGATGAGTTTATCTAAATTTTTGGTAACATTATAAAATTATATAGTTTTTGAAAAAGGACATCTTGTATATCGTGTGACAACCTATCACATTGGACAAAGTTAATGGAATTAAACCCACAACTAAAGTGTGATTTAGATTAATCACCTACCACTAGACTACGTGAAATCCCTGTTTAGTATGACTAATTATTTTTAGTTAAATTCTTTTATGAATAAAGATTAAGTTTATTTTGTGTTATATATGAAAATGATTAATCTACCATGGAGAATATGTGATTAGGTTAATTAATTTTCAATAAGATACTTTAAGAGTAACTGATGTTATTTGGAGAGAAATATTAAGATTTATCTTGGAAGACTATGTGATTAAATCCTTCTATGATTTTAGTTTCAATAATAGTTTTTATTACTTTGAATAATTTAATGGAAAGTTGTTTATTGAATGTTCTTTGTTGAACATTGGGTATTGTTTGGAAATTTTTGGAGATTAAGAGTATTTTTTCTTTTTTGTAAAAGATTATACTTTTTGGGGATTATCTGATCTTTTGAGAAACATTTTGGTTTTTTTTAATGTCTAAAGGCATGGGAAATATATAGTTGGTCTTTTGTGGATTACATGATTCTCTAGAATTTGATATTAGATCTTTTAATGTGAACAAGTCATCTTGAATACTCATCGTTTGGAGAAATGATGAGTTTGTGATAGAAATCTTGTAAAGGATGAAAGTCTACATGAAAATTAATATGTTTCCTTTTTTTATTATTTATTATATTAAATAAATTCTTCAACCTTATGAAAAGGAACTAAAAACAAAAAAGTTTTACATTAAATTTTCTTTTTGGGGAATCAAAGATCATTTAACCCATCAAATGTTTGTGCTTTTCTGGTGGTTAACATTCTTCTAATCATGTTTTATATCACTCTCTATTAGAATATGATGGGGTTTTTTCTTCTCTATATCCATGTTTTCATGGAATCCTAGTATTTGTTTTCTCAGTTTACATGTTTTATTTTCTTTCTTTCTTTTAAAAGTGATAGTTTTATTGACTCTTACGATGTGAGACTTTTAATGAAGTTTATGAGACCCATTTTATAATTGCAAGGATTCAATTCCTAAAAGGGGGGAAAGATGAAACATCCTAGGTAAATAAAGAATACAATATTTTCAGATTTATTAATATTTTTCAATTAATTGTTTATTTTAACTTAAACATATGCTATGTATGAGAGCATACCCAACTTGCAATAATGTGTTTCATTGAAATATTATGTTTCACAGAACATTGAGATTTATCGAAAAATAATATAATAATATTTTTATTTTAAATGGTAGTTAATGCCAAGACATTGTATTAGCGAGAATGAATAGAACTAACTAAAATATTATTATAATTTTTTTTAGATTTCCTAACATTTCTCTAATAAATTTTAGAGGCTTAAAATATGAATGATTCTTATTTTAAGAATGAAATACTCTAATATTCTTTAAAAGGTCATTTTACCACCTTTTGATGGAGAACCATTTTGAAATCCAATTTTTTTCACTTTAATATATTATATTTGAAAAAATAAAATTTTTCCTCATAATTGGGACATTAAAATTTAGTTTGGATGAAATTTAGGTATTTTTCTGATAACGTTCATTTTTTTATGAATAGTGAAAAATAAGGTATTTTAATTCAAAACTACCTTTTAATATAATTTATTTATGTGGATATATTACTTTTTTTATTGTTTTTATAGTGTAACTATATTATTTTTTTACCTTTTAATCCAATTTTTGTCTTTGGAAGTAATTTCACTTTGAAATTGTATATAAACAATTGTCAATCTTTTGACAGTAATTATTTCTTAAAAACACGCTTTTTGTTTTGAAAACAGGAATTAATTTTAAATTAATTTCTTCCACTTCTATTTTTTAAATTTGGAAAAATGAATTCCATATTTGGAATAATGAAGTCCAAAATATGTAAATAGGTAACTTTTATTTTTATACATTATGAATATTTACTTCGGTAAATATTTTATTTACCTTAGTTAAAGGGTAAATCTGGGAAATATGGGTAATAAATTATATTAAAATAATATTAAATTTCCCTAAAATATGTCCTAATATTATTTGTTTATACATTTCCTATCAGGGTCATCCTTAGGTCGCTTTTGGGACCCCATGGAGGTACTTAAGAGTGAAAATTAAACTTTATATTAATTAAATTAAAGTAATGGAAAAAATAACATAAACAAATATATTTTAGTAAAATAATTTTTACATAGCGTTATATAAGTTATTTCTTAAACTATAAATATTAATTATAATGATAAAAATATTTTCTATTTCATGGTATTTGTTTTATAATTTTTAGACATCATATAAATAAAATTATCTATGACACAATGATGATGTAGTGTTTACCTCATTAATGAATGATTTAAATAAATAAGATTATAAAATTAAACCCTTATAAAAAAACTATAAAATTATTATTGGATGATTTTATTTCTACCATGAGTAATATTATATTCTACTTTAATGAGTTTTGGACCTTTTGAAATAGAATATAAGTTTATAATAAAATAATATTTTCAAATTTCCCAGAAGAACCCCTCCTCTCCCTTATAAAAATCCATCACCTCCAACCCATTACTCACACCTCTCAATCCCCTTGGATCAACCAACATCTACCCAATTAATCTACCTACATCTGTATCCTCCTCATATAAGCCTTACATTAGGCATAAGTCACTTATTGTAAACGGTTTGGTTTAATCCAAAGGGAGTTACCCGATTTAAAGGTAACATCTTCTCTTCTGTTCTTTTATTTTATTTTACTTCTCCAACCCCCTAAACTCTTTTTATTACTTTATTTTATGACAAAAAAAATATACTAAATATAATATGTTGATGTTAGGAGAAGGATTCAAACTACACTAACACACACCTACATCTAATTGGTAAAGAACCTATTGTTTCTCTCTACGGTGAACTACTGCCTCATGAAACGACGATTGTTCAATTATCTCTTACCGCCCCCTCAAAGTGATATGACTCGTTCATGCCATACGTGGAATGTATAAAGGATGAAGATAATTAAATTTTATATGATATTAGAATGTAATTATTATATACCTATTTATTATTACATTTTTGTTCCATTAAATATGAAATATAAATGATTGTAGCATTCATGTGTAGGTACGACTTACCACCTCCATGAACAGTGCATTTCATTTCTTATATAAAAATGTTATATACTCTTATAAATAAATATATAAAATATATATATATATGATATATATGATATATAAATCTTGAATATTATTCTGGATATAATGTAATTTTTACTACAAGGACAATTTGTAATTATAACAAGTTCATTTTTTATTCAACATCCGAACATCGACAAAATGTCCAATATGAACTCAAATAATTGAATAATTATTATAAAAATGTAATAGGTGATATAAAAGGAATAATAAACATGAAAAAGTTTCTTGAGGAATTATAAATTAAATTATTTTTATTATTAAGGAATAATAAGGAACAAACGAGTCAATTCAGACACGAGGTAAGGGGTTTCTTATCTCACTTTTAATTCATTGATATTTCCATTGCTCGCCACTTATTTATTGCATGTGGTGTGTTGTATAATTCCATTCTATATATATTATCAGGACTATATTTATATTCATGATATTCTGTGATTTATTTGGTGGTTATTTACTTTTTTTCATACGACTATATTGATTACAACGTGGTAGGGGGTTTTCATCTCACTTTTTATTCCCATGTCATTCATGCTATATTTTCCACTATTTCCTTTTGTGTGATGTATGTACTACCCATGATTGTATTAATTGTATAATTTAATTTAATTTATTGGTATTTAAATCTTTATTGTGTTATCCTTATTTCATGGGGCCTATGTTTCGTAAATTACCAAATCTTTGAGGGAAACTTTCACCCTCCTTATTTTGAAAGACTTCATTTATGTTATGTATTTTATTTTACAATTTCATATATCGGGATACATTATTATATATCCTTGATTCTATACATTTTATGTCCAAGTGATGATTGAACATTTTCTCTCTCATCAAATCATTTTCTTAATTTTTAAGTGATGTTGTCAGGATGTCGAATTTTGGTGAGAAAACTTCTTAACCTAATTTCAATTCATTTGGTAAAACATCTACATCTTGATTTTTCTTGGCTATGAATATGTGTGAATGAACTCTTATTTTTTTACCCTTAATATCCACTTATATTGTGTGTTTTCTTATTTTTCACACATAATTATGTAATTTATTTATCCATAATATAAGGATACGATCTTTGTAAGGAACATCATCTCAATCTCCTTTCATTGTGGAATATTTTGTTTTATACACAACATTCTTTTATACAGTGTATAAACACCTTTGAATTTTAATTTCATTCAAATGGAATATTTTTCTACGAAGAGTTTTACTAAATGACAAAACAAGTTTCTTTTTAATGTAAGTGGTGATGACGAATTTTATGCTGCTACGAGTATAATTTGATCTTTGGCTTCTTTAACAAGGCATAATGTTTTTAAATGGAAAATAAATACCATATACACTTTTATATATTTTTTTATTATAAATGGATTTGATAATGGATTTGTTATTTCAATATATTGAAATGATATATTGTGATTGAAGTGTAGAACTATTATCTTTCTTTTATGTTTGTTTTATGTGTTCTGAATGTGTCATGGTTCTTGGGAATTGTTTACACATACAGGTGGTTCCATGATAAACCTAGGGCAGGTCATCTCGAGATAGCTCTCAAATGCATTAGGTAACATGACAGTGGTAAATGTTAATGCTTCTCCTAAGAGATTTAGGGAATATACAGTGATGGGTATTCCATGGTAACTCCCTATGTAGTTGTGATGGCTACAATGTAATTATGATATGTATACCACAAGTTACATTTAAGATTTATGATTTCTGTGTTTCATTAAAAAATATTTTGTGTTCATGAGGTTTTTTGTGATTGAAAATTATGGTTTCTTAGATTTTTTTTTATTTATGGTCAAATGTTTTCATTCCTTATTTTATAACCCTTAATGAACTTTTTAGGCTCATTCCATGTTTTTGAAATGTTTTCAACAACACTTAAAGATTAATAGGGTCAAGGATGGGATCAAGGAAAATTCATGTCGTATAAAACACGGAACTAGACATGTTTCTTTTTTAGAGTTTTTATTTTATCAAAAAAATGGATACTGAGTACTAGTGTCAACATGTAATTTTCAAGTTGATATGTAATAGTTATGGCCTAAATATTTAAAACACTAAACATGAAAAGATATTTAATCTAAATTTTTCATTTAATTTAATATTATGTAATGTTTTACGGCCGGTTCATTATATTTTCATTCCTATAATATGAAAAAGGGGACAAAAATGGTTATAATAGAATCATACTAAATTTTTATTATTTGGATGATAATGAATTTATAATTTCTTCATGGTTTGAAAATAATTATGGATGTATACGAATAAATAAAATGATAACATTTGGTTAAGAGTTAAACATATTCTTTATAAAACCATCTACAACATAGAAATTAAGAATTATACATTAGACGTTTTTATGATACCAAGTCATCTAGGACATGAGGAGTAAGGTAGGGAAGGGTATTGCTATGACTCGATTATATTAAGTAGTTAAAGAGGTGTGAATAATATAGGATAAGTGGTTCCATTTTATAATTTAGGAGAGTGAATTCTTTTAATTATTAAAGGGCTTAAAATATTAAAATGCCTCATTCAAGGTGAAGTAGTACCAGGTCACCCAAAAGACATATATAAGATTTTATAGGGTTTATAAAAAATCATAAAATCGCATTTAGATAGGTTTTGGAGACATTTTATCCCTATGTTCTTGTTAAATATGTATAAATAAAATCAATCCTTAACTGTGATAACATAACTTTTTACCATGACAACTTATTTGACTAACCCTAATAAATGAATAATTATTAAAAAAAATTATTTTTGATTTCAATATATATTTCATTTTTTGATTTTAATATTCTATAGGTTTAAGAAATTTATTTTAATATAAGAATCTAAAACTCATTAAATATAATTTTTTTTTAAAACTTATGATTTAAGATAAAAAAATATTTTACATTGAAAAAAAGAAAGAAGAATATTTTTCGGAATTTTATTGTTAGTTTAACAAACAATTTAAGGATTTTATAATTTTTTATCAATTCCAACCCTAATACAACCTTCCATCTAGAGCATTAAATTCATTAATCCAGGAATAGTTTTTTATCTGAATAAAATATAACTTATATTCATAGTAGTCAAGCTTGGGTTCCCAAATTCAAAATAGTTTTTGAATTCAATTATATAACTCCTTGAACACATATTTTTTTATTAAAATCATTATAAAATATAATATTTTTTATTACATCATTAAAATTTCATATAAGTGACAGTATTTTAAAATAGTGGTATCTTTATTATTCAGCAATAAATAAACTGTCTTTAAAAATATCTCAAAAATTCACTATAATAAAAACTAAATATGGTGATATCAATAATAAATTCCATTTTATAAATTTAAAATATAAATTTTATAAATTTTGTTTTATATAAAACCATGTAGTTCATGGAAAATTAATTTAGTTAAAAAACTATTCCTTTTTCAACTAAAAACATTAATAAAATTATTTACAAAACAATGATCATTTTGAATCCCAAAAATTAAAATATTTGAATCATAACACTGAATTAATTAAATAATTAACCATTTTTCCATATATAACCTTTTAAATATTTCATTTTTTATGATTATATACGTGTATATTAGTTACTTATTATCTATTTTCAATATCATGTAAGTGTATTCTTTATCATTTTGAAATAATTTCAAAAAAAATGGTGTTATTATTTATTATTATCCAAATTAAATTATTAAAATTTTATTTAATATATGAAATTCATTATTTTCAATTATGTAATATGTCCCACTTCATTAGGTAAAACACATGGATATGGTTTGGAAAAAGGAAAATGTAATCAGCTAGTTCTAGCATATTTAATGATCTAAAGGTGATATATTATTCAATATATTAAATATTAATAATTAAATTATAAAATAATTAAACCATATAAATTAAATTATTTTTAAATTATATTACCATTATATTTTATTCTTATATCTTTCATGGTTTAGATATTATATCATCATTCACATAGGTTATAAAAAATGATGCAAATGAGTTCATGTTATAATGATTTTACTTGTATGGTTTTGTTTTTATGTAATGTGAATTTAAATTTTATGTAATAATAAAAATGTAATTAATATCATATATCTTTATTAAATCCATTCGTAGAAATATGGACAAAATTCGTCATGTCAAACGAAATATATTATTTGTGAAGGTTATAGCCCGTTGTACGAACAATTAAAGATTTAATTTCTCAATGAGGTGGATATAGTAAAGGTATAAGATAATTTATATTTCATGAAATATAGTTTTAAAAAATTTATTATATTAATCATTTAAATCCATCATTATTACCAATCTTGATAGGTGGTTATGAAAAACGAACCATGTCATTTACTTTGGATGGTAGTTTGCACGTACACATGATTGATATTGTTTTTTAGAGGATTGAAATAATTTAATAATGTTTAATCAATTAATATAATAACATTATAATATATTAATATTAATTTTTTAAATTATACTATAGTTTCTAGAATAATTTTTTAATAGGAATATTAAGGAAATATTCTAATGAGTACATGGGAACATGAGATTTCTCTTAGAAATATCTTTATAAATGGATGAATTGTGAAATATAATTGAAAATAAAATATTATTAAAAGTTTATAGGATTGTATTATGATAAATATTTCATATTTTCATTATTAAATTCAAAGTAATGATTGTGGCATGAAATGTTTGAAATGATACCCTTTTGAAAGTAAAGAAAATACCACTTTTATGAACACACATTATTTTTCAATAATGGAATTAAACTATTCAAGGGTTAAAAGATTTCATAGTTAAAAATAAAGGATAACATAGTAGTATAATGTTTATAAATTCTCTAACTCTCATTGGAACAAATGTTTTGAACATGTTTTATTTCATTTCCACTAGGTTTTTATATTCTAGAATTTTTATTTTTACATATGTAACATGTTTTTAACTAAGTAATATTATGTTTACTAAAAATATAAAATTTAATCACATATAAAATTATGTTTTAATGATATAAATTTAAACCCTATTTAAAATTTTTATGATTCTAAAAATGTAAAAATTTACTTTTAATTTAAAATAATTAATATATAGAAAAATAGATCCGTATAAATATGTTTATTTCACCATTTACTGTTATTAATAATAGATTGTATTCTTTAAAAAATAAATGAGGGACAATATATATAGAAATAAATTGAAAAACTACATTAAAATAATTTTATATAAGAAAGTTTTGAATTTCAATGTATTTAAAATACATTATTTTAATAAAAAAATTTAAAAAAAAAAGTTTTATTATTATCAATGTAATTTACATTTTTCTTTGTAATATATATTTATGTATAACTATAAAGTGGTCCATTTTACCTATTATGGTTAAAATGAATCCAATTTTGGAATTCATTTTACCAAATAAGATTTTTAAATGTTGGAAAAATTTACTTTCTAAATTAGCACACTTAATGCGTAAAAATAATTTTTCAAAAATGTGTATTGCGATGATTAAAATTATTTTGTAAGATAAAATTATCACAGTTTTTTATTTACATGATATAAATTAGATTTTTATAAATCTTTTAAATTTTTTTTTTCTTTAAACCCAATCATAATTGAAAATTACAATAATAATATTTCATTCAAATAAAATAATAAAAAAGGTTCTTTTATTGGAATGTATAACGTAAGTCATAAAATGATAAACATGTGCTTGAAAAAAATAGAAATTAAAATTTTATATTTTTACTCCTTAAATATATATTTTATCAATTATAATATTTTATAAACATCTTATAATTTTTTTTATAATTATGAGGTCATAAATTTTGAGTTTTGATCAAAATATTATTTTTTCACTATTTACCTCTAATTAATCTACTTCGAAAAAATACCGGAAAATAATCATAATTTTATTTTAACATTATTAATTTTAAAATTATTTTCACTTCTTAAAATTATGATTCTAAAATAATAAATTTATCTTTTAAATATGACATATAAATAAAAAATCTTTTCTAATATAATTATAAACTTTATTTTTCATTGGAAGTCAAAATATGAAATGTATTAAATACTTATGATAACTAAAATATTACATTAATTATTTCCAAGTTATATCATCCTAATTTTTAGTTACTTATCTCTCTAAAATATTCATTTACTATCTATGAATAAGTTAATATCTACTGGTAGTCAGAAGTAGTGATTCGGCAAGATGGATCTTGCGGAAATTTCTGTGATCATGAATTTCTCTTGAATACAATTTCACTCATACTAAAATTATTGGAGTTTTTATTAGTCCTTGTCTATGAAAAAATATTATAGATACGTTTTTCCATGCATAGATAAATTTTATTCATAACAGATACTCTAACTACCTGAGGTAATTTCTTTCCATTTTTTGTTTAATGATTTTGTAATAGTGTTGCTTAATTTTATACCATCTCAATTAATGTCTATATTATAATGGTAAAAAAATTATCATATACCGCCATTTTTTATTTTTTTTTCTCTGTATAATAATTTTTTAAATTATAATTTACATAAGGAGAGTATATAGTGAAATTTAAGGACATTACATTCTTCCCCCTTAAATAAATTGCATCCAAATAATTTAAATTATTCATAACTGATGAAATAGTTGAGAATGTAAATAAGATAACCATCACTATGGTTCTATGTTATAATGAGAATTAATCTTAAATATCTTTTTTTACTAATAAAGACATATTTTCTCCCATAATAAGAGTATAAATAATGTGTATTTTATCATTCAACATTTGTTATAAAGACCCCATTGAAATAGTTGTAATTTTTCTTAGTGTTTTTATAGTAAGTATTTTATTAATACATTGTCATGGGTTTATTTTTAGAGATAATTTTCCAATATTTTAAATTACCATGTATTCTATTTTATTATGTCAAATCCATGCCTAAAATCCCATCAAATTTTAAAAATTTGGGATTATAGGATTTTATTGGAATTGCATTCCTATAAAATTTTATTTTAGAAAAGTTATATTCATGGGAAAAAATAACCATACTATAAAAAGATTCTATTTAAATTTCAAAAAACTAGTGATTGGATGAAGATTTTATATTTTTAGAAAAAACTCTAGGTATTGAGTTGTTTTTTGAAGAATATATGAGAACAATACACATCATTCTTAAGTGGGTGATCAATGTTCCCCACTCCAAAAAATCTTTTGAATTAATTTCCATAGTTGTGGTTTTATAGGAATTCCATTTCCTTGAATATTAATTGTTTCTAAAATCTATTTTAGCCTTCAAATTTGGAAAATAAATTGGATAATTTCAGTGTTTTCCAAATTAATGACATTGAACTATTAGTAGGAAATCTGGGAAAATTCAATTTCATTTAATTATTCCCTTGAAATAATAAATGTTTATCAATAACCACTACCTCTATTCCCTCCTTTTCAGTAAATAAAAAATATTTTACTTTCTTTGAGATATTTTCCTTTGGGCTTCTTCCCACACATCTGACATGAAAAAAATTAAATCTTCAATCTATCATTATCTTTATCACCTAATATGTTATGAGACTCCATCCATATATTATTTGGTGTGTTTGAAAAATAAACTAATTTTTTATTTTTATTCATAATTCATGATAGGTTATTGGGAAAAATCTAAATATTTCTCACCCCATCTATTTTTCTATTAGGATTTTCATTGGAAAAATATATTCAATGTTTAGGGATCCATTTTTATATTAGTTTTTTAGGAATAATCAATTTTTCAAAAATATTTAATCATGAGTGATTAAAAATTTACATTATAAGAGAATTATTATTTGATAATTACATATAAAAATTGGCCTCAAAATTTATTCCACATTGAAATCATTACATTACACATTATTTAAACATAAATCACCTTTGGTTTAATGTACTTTTCCCTATAGTTGGTTATCTCAAATTATATAAGCTAATTATGTAACATAATAAATAATTCAAAATGGATAGAAAAGAGAATGTTGTTCCCAAACCATATTCCCCATGATTTTCAAACCAACTATGCATTTATTCCCCTTTTTCTTACATTTGGTAATTATTGAGTTAATGACCAATATTATATTATAGTGTTATTACACCTAGGGAAATTTTTTCTTTATTATATATCCACTAGTAGTATTAATACATCGAATTTATTTCCTAGAAAACCACACAATAATAAATTTACAAATATTTCATGATGTTATCAGATAGATAGACCTAACCCTTATATTTTCCGCTATTTTTTCACTAATTATCACTTATTCATATTCCTAAAATATTCAATATTACCTAAACAATCTTTAAGGGTTTTCTATAACTTTTAAATTTGAGTCATACATAATTTATCCACCCTTAAATTGTCCCCAATTAACATCTTAACCTCTTAATTTATCTAAATCCTTATCTGATACCAACTATGGCACCAAAAAGACGTGGCTTCCTCTATTACATTGAATATTAAAAATATTTCATTATATTACATTTAAATGATATTTTAGTCCCAAAATTATAGACAATTAGGATAATAAATTTTCTAAAAAGCATGTATTTTTTAACAAATTAAAATTAGTTTCCACTATATAAGAATCTTCCTTGTCCAAAAAAATTCAACAATATATCCTAAAAAATCCACACAAAAGATATTGTTACTAAAACTTCATTCATATTACTTTTCATTATAGCCTGTGGAAATGGAAATGTATAATGATGTGAACTCTAATTTTCAATAAGGATATACATAAGTGATTTTAATCAAATATAAAAAGTGAGACTAAGATGAAAATATGGTTATAATTATGATATGTAATACAATTATTCTGAATAAATATTAGATAATCCAATATTATTCCATTAATTTGATGTGAAAAAATTTAACAAAATAACCAAGGTAGTGTAGAAACATGGGTTAATAGACATGATCTGTGACTGTGTAACATAGTCATAAGAATAATAGTAGGATTGCGGCACAAACATAATCATGTGGTATCATCATATTGTGGTAATATCCAAGAATTATCAATATTTACGTTTTGATAATTTCCTTGAAGTAGAATTCCTTAGTTTGTGAGAATATAAAATAATTCAAATGATTTAGTTTGTGATCATGTCCAATAAAGATCAATTTAAATTATCATAGCAGATATAAAACATTAACCAATGCAATATAGGCTGATATATTACCCCATCTATCATCAACCATGCAGATGATAACCACTATATATTAGTCATTCATCATATCATAAATAACCTAGGGAATGAAAATGGGTTTCATTAATCATATTATACAGAACCCATGGAAACAAAATATGTTTTTTTATCATTTTTATATGGATTCTCAAACGGAAATACTTTTTAATTCCATCAATAATAATAACATTATTAACCCATGACAAATAAATTTGTATACAAATATTATCAGTTATATTATATGTAAATAACCTTCAATTATGATAATAAAAAATATTTTATTTCCACTATATAGATATAGGGTATATGGTTAATTCAATAATTTCTGAAATAAATTTATGTATATAATCTTATTGAACACCCTTAAATCAAAGGAATAAAAACAATAGAATTTAAAGATGAAAGGTAATGGAATAAAGTCATGGTTATATAAAGAAGTTGATTAGAGATGATAGAGGCAGTGATGGATCACTTCTATTATGAAGATTTTATATTTCTCAATTTTGAAGGAAAAGGTAAATAAATAAAAATAATAATAACAATACTTTTAGAATAATTATAGTATTTTACATTGAAAATTATTTTGGAAATTATACTTTTTCTATAAAAACACTAGTAAATAAATTTAAATAATATTTATAAAAAAATACCTATTAAAACAATTAAATAAGGTAATAATTATTAAATATGATGGTAAAAATATTCAGGTAAAAATATATTTTTTTCTTATTTTTATAATGAATGTAATTGATAGTGTCACCAGTTTCTTTTGAAAATCCATTTCAAAAAATGGTTGGACATAAAAAATTGAGATATTTTTAAACATTAAATTTTTGAAAAATTTCCCATAATAATTTATTTAAAAGTAAATACTATTTTAATAAATAAAATCTGAATTGGATGATATGAAATATACTAATGATATATAAAACCTTATAATGTGTTGAAACAATTTTTTTTAAAACCATATTGAAAATAGATTAATAAAATATTAATTTGAAAAGTGTTTTTTAATAATTAAGAGGGTCACCCTAATTAATCCCTATTTGAGTTCCCAAATATATAAGAAAATATTGTAGTGATGGAAAATATAGAAAACAATGAAACATAATCATTTAAGAGATTTTGAATTATTCTTAACAATAATACATGTTTCACTGGGATGAAATTCATTACGGAGGAATATTTGAATTAAAAGTTTCATTTTACCCTGATTAGAAAGGAGTTTTCAATGAAATAAAATATTAGGCTATAAGAAACCAATATTAGAAGAAACAACTTCAATGTAAAGTACTATAACTCAACTAAGGTAGTTGAGTTAACAAAAACCCTTTCCACTTTTTTGTATTTTGAATCGGAATAAAATTAATGAAATAACATGATATAGCTCTTAAAACCCCATTAATTACATTAATATTGTAAAATATATTCATTTTGTATTAATCACACCATATAATAAAAATTATGGTGTGAAATATCAACCATATATCATGGAATTGAAACTGTGTTAAATAAAATAAATTATTTTTATTACTTCTTACTCGAGCATAATCTAACCTCATGTGTAAGAAACATAACTTTCTTGACCACCTATTTTTGAAAAAAGTTCACAAAGATACTCTTTTATTAAATTAATTTTTAATAATTATCCACTTATATATTATTTATTTATTATCTATTATTAATTATGAGTGTTGGTAATCTTGGTCCTTTTGAACTAATTTTGTAATAGATATGTTATTCATCAATCTACTCTGAAAGTATATCCTTCCTTGATTATTCACGATATAATAGCCATTTTTTCAATAATTACATAAGTCTCATTTCATTTGTTGAAACACATTGATATGGTTCCTGGAAAAGTAAACTATGATTTACTAGTCCCAATATGTTTAACAAAAAAAAGGTGATAGATTAATAAATATATAAAATATTAATAATACATTTCTTGAATAATTAAAATAAAATTATTGGTATATTATTAAAATATATTAAAATAATATAACATTACTTAATCATTCATGGTTTAAAAAATAATACATCATTCACATATGTGGTAAAATCTGACCCAAACGAGTTTGTTTTATAATTATCTTATTCGTGATGGTTTTCACTAAATAATATTAATATTACCTTCATGTAATCATAAAAATGTAATTAATATCAAATATATTCATTAAATTCAACATCATGACCTTCCATTAAGGGTGGTGATTAAAAATTAAATTCATTATTCGTGGAGGTGGTAGTCTATTTTAACACCTGAACCTGAACCATCAGAACTGAGACGGAGAATCCCATAACCATATGTGTGGATATTAATAGGTAAGAGGTTTATAATTATCAAATAGTGTTTGAAATGCATTGGTGGGAGACTATACTGTCACCACCCGTCCTCAGGGCCCGTACCGTGACTACCCCAAGTCTGCCTTCCATAGGCCAGGGGCTGGCGACTAGCACCAAGGCATAATTCCCGGTAAAAAGGGAAGGCATTGCCTATGTAAAGTAAACAAACACCACAGAGAAATCAAACAGAAGTAAACACTAAGTAAAAACTAGGTACAATAGAAAGTACGGTAAAGTATGTGGGCCGGAATACAAACCCAAACTGAAAGTAAAGTACAACTGAAAAGAGAGTACATCAACTGAAAAGTAAAGCCGCAGTGTCGAGCCTTCCACTGGAAGTCCCACCCGAAGGGTGCGTACAAATACCCTCCATAGCTCCTCGGGTCCAGTCGTCTGCTCCGAGTACGCCCCACCCAGTGGTCCACCTCCAGGTACCGGCTTTCTTCTCGTGCCTCAACCACGATCAGTGTTGTCTGTCATCTGCAACCAACACAATGTAGTGTGGGAATAGCCCGTGCAGGGGTGAGTATAAGCTACTCAGTAGAGACCCCGAGACCCCCGAAGGTCCCCCAGAATCCAAAATGGATAATCCACAAAGGAAAGATATAATCATGAAGTAACATCCGACACTACTTAGATATATTCCCATACATATACCTAAGTCATCAATTCCAGTTCGCTCCAACATCCGAGCCCATGTTCGATCACATACACACAGGATAGAACAAGAGAATCCATATAGGAAAGCAAGCCAAGATTAAGCTCACACAGGTATACTTCTTCGTAAGATGATAGAGATGATCAGATATAGCCACTGATTCATATAAGCCATCGGACCCACAAATGATCGATAGGTACTAACCCCCGCAAAGATCCACAAAGGATCCATAGGTACTAACCCCTGCAATGACCCACACAGGATCGGGCCCACATAGGATCTGTAGGCGCTGGCCCACATAGAACCATTTAGCACTGACCCACACTAGATCGGTAGCACAAATCCATGTACTATCGCTGAGTGCTATAGTCATCGTCGTTGAATCCACAGAGGATTTCTGTACAGTCGCCATTGTCGTCGTAGTCGTAGCCAGCTCTAGGGTTCCTGGACACAGCAAGCTCGTTCAGGAGGGTCCGTTCCACGAGCCGAGGGGCTGATACATAAACTTACACATAGTCCAGATTTGATGTATCCATAAGTTCTGTATCGTCAACGGGAACTCAACGTCGCAGATGGCGCGCCAATCGAACGCCCGGTCTGAGAGTTATTGGCTTTTTCGTTCCAGGGGCCCTGTTGGTTTTTTAGTCAAAACCAACCTGACCATACTCCAACTGCGTCCAAACCTCGAGCAGAGTAAGCCAAAAGGTCCGTCTCACTAAGAGAAATCCAACATAGTCGACGGCACGTCAATCGGACGTTCGGGGCTCAAGTTATAAGCGTTTCCGCTACAGGGCCCGGTTGGTTTTGTGTACGAACCAACCCGGCCAAACCCAATGTACTCAGAAACCTTGAGTGTAATATACTGAAACGACCTTCTCGATCCAAGGATCTCTATGCAACTAACGGTCCGTCGATCGGAGGTCTGTAGCC
Source organism: Viscum album (assembly GCA_963277665.1). Lineage (NCBI taxonomy): Eukaryota > Viridiplantae > Streptophyta > Magnoliopsida > Santalales > Viscaceae > Viscum > Viscum album. The sequence continues at coordinate 2,132,076,113 of OY728127.1, read as the reverse complement.
TATGTTATTGGCAACAGACCGAAAAAGTCCAATATTAGGGGGTTCGGGCCCAGTCCGACCCGGCCCGGTACCACCTGGGTCGGCCCGAACTGGGTTGACCCGACCCGGGTCCGGGTCCGGACCGCTTGGGCGTGGCCCGACCCGGCTGGCATGGCTCGGAACGACCTGGGCGCGGCCCGGACCGGCTGGCGCGGCCCGGCCTGGCGGTCCGGTCGGGCGGCTCGGCCGTTTCGGCCGAGCGGTGCGGGGTGGCACGCTGCCCCCCGCCAGCACGTAACCACGGCCCCATGGGGGGCCACTCCTTGTCAATGGGGGAGGCCGAGCGCCGCGTCCCACCTCCTTCGGTCCCACGCGGTCACGGGACCAGTGGCCTGCCGCTGTGTCTTCGGCCGCAGCGTCCCATCCCGGCGGCGCGCCGGCGGAGAGCTCCGCAGACCACTGGATGAGCTCCGATGGTCGTAATTGCCTGTCTTCTTCTCCAATGGCCCTCCCAGGACCGGTCCTTCACTGCGAGGACCTCTCAATCCCCGTGTGGCCTGCTTCATCGTCTCCCACCGATACGCACACCAAGAACGATGAGTCGGTGGGTGCAGGCTTGTTCATTGGTCCGCACCCACCGCCTTAGCGGTTTAAAAAGGCTTCCGACATATTATAAACATATGCTGAGGGTAAAAATCACAATGATTTAATTGAATCAAAACCCCTACCTCAAGCGTCTTCGAGTGAGGGTTCGTCACGGAAGAAGGAACATCACGGAAGAAGCGTCGCGGAAGAAGGGTCATCGCGTTGTGGAGAAAGGATTTGTCGCGTCGCATCGTCGATCTCCGAGGATCCGGCATTCTTTTCGACCTTCGTTGGAGAACGGCGTTCTTCACGTTCTTCGCGTTCTTCGCGTTCTTCGCGTTCTTCGTCAAGGAAGATGAAGAACTTCAAGAGCCTGGGCGAATTCTCCCTTGCCTCTCAACACAACAAGACTAATAAAATAATATAAGTGGTGTCTTATTTTATTTACACACAAACCAACGCTTGAAATTAAAAAAAAAAGAAATAGACAATTAATGAATTAATTAAGGAGTTTAAAACTGGCCAATTAATGAGGCGTTTATTATCCAGAATAAACTCAAGGGTTGACGTCATTAAAAAGGGGGTGCGGGTGCGTTACTTAATTAAATGAGAGGGAGGTTGAAAAAGGTGGGCTTGTGTGGTCCCCACCTCATAAATATCCTACGTAGTAGGTAGGATATTGTGGGTCCCACTTCAACCTCCTAACTTAGGTTAAACAACCTGAAGTAAAATAAAAAGTGTGCATCAAATTTTTATTTTATTCCTTTACTTAACCCCAAAAATTAAAAACCACACCCGAGCAAACGCAACTCCGGAAAAGGTGTTTCTAAGAAATTACTGGCACTGTGATTCCATTGGTGCCCTTGGAATTTTATTCTGAGCACCGGTTCAAAATTTACTAAAACCCTCTCTTTCGTTCACTAAACGTACCCGAGCTAAACATCAGAAAATGATTCCGGGCACACCGGGCCTCGGAATCAGGTGCCGTCAGAAACTGCGTTCTTGTAAATTCCCAAAGAAAATTAAGAAAAGAATTTCCCTTGAATTTTACAGGTCTTTACATATACACTCTGTATCATGTCCATGGAAGTAATAATAAATAAAATATAATAACTCAGAGTTAATAGTATGGATGATAATAAAATCAAATGGAATACATGTGATAAAAAAAATTAATGGGATCCCAATGTGGAAATCCAAACATGAGAGTATAAAGTTATTGTAAATAAATAAATAAATCTAATGTATCCTCTGAAGTAAATTCTGGTACTTCTCTTATCCTTATCCTCCTCTCTATAGTCATCTTCCATGGTCCACATGTCGTTTTCCGAATCCCTATACATTATGTTTTCTGGTAAAGGAAAATAATCATACACAATTTCAGTAATGAAACCCAAAAAACACTGAAAATTCAACCTTAACCAACTGTGTACACTTATAATATGTGTATTATGTGAAAATAAATTCACAAGAAAACATAACAATCACATATTTAGAACCAGTGTGACAAGCATTCTACCACGATCCCTAGTCGTACCGACTTTGAAACCATTCCAGAAGGATATTATAGAAGATGAAATTGATCAATAACTCGCCGAAATACTAGAGAGATTCACTTATAATATTGTATGAATCAATATGACATACTAATAATCATCCACAAAGAATCAAAATTTGGAACATTACCCTATATCCTCAAGGAATTGTGTTCTCCTTGGACAACAAGATTATGATTATCATGCCCCATGTATCAGTTCATTTTCATAATCACTGCATGTCGTGTCCACTCCCCTTATAAAGGATAATATACCATGGTGTTCAAACAATAATTAATTTATTTAAATAGACCACCAAAGTAAAATTTACAAATAATGAGACAGAGCATCATATGACAAGAATATTAGGGAATTATTAGAAAATATTAGAATCATAAAAAAACATATGATTATCATCAAGAGTGGTAACAATATACTCTAACAGAACTCACGGAATCAAGAATCATAAATGGATCACACATTATAAAAAAATACCCACAGTTGATCATAATCATTCATAGAAATAAAAAGAATCCAACAAAAGATTTTGTTCATGTAAACTAGTTTATACAAGAGAACCAAATGGTAAATAACTCTCTACATTAATGTTGTTTATTACGAACTCCAATGTTTTTCCATGGATCAGAGATTGAACACAAAACACGCCCATGGATATTTGCCTAACATGTCAAGTTATGACTATATCAGGCTTTGATTCATCATGAGTGAAGTTTAAAATAGATACTCAATATAATTCCTACTCTGGAATGTGATACTAGAATCACATACCTATAAATGTCCATCAACAGAGTCAATTCTAAGGAATGTTGAAGGAAGGGTCACCAAGGTTTTGGGTTTTTTGTTGTTCTAATCATGGATAATGAATTCATAATGAATTCTAGAATATTTTTTGGGTCTATAAAAAAGAAATCAATCTATTAATAATCCACTAACAAAAAAATATTTAAGAAGAATATGGTCTTGAGATGATTGGTTCACAAGGACTTAAATAGAAAACACGAACCATTATAGACAGTTATACCTCCTTTCATGAGGGTTTACATTGACACATTGACTCCTCCTCTAATATACAATTTAATCAACAATTTATTAAACTTATTTCATCAATCATCCATCAAAAATAGGTTTAGGATGGTTATTCTTGAGCACACACCCAAAAATTATCATATTTACTGGTAGATATTTATTCGATCAAGTTGTGACATCAACTCAAAAAATATGCCACTAATATATGAAGAAATAGATAATTCATCAATATAACATCATATAAACAACAATTACATCATATATCCGTCATCATCTATCAAGGAGAAAGAATTATTTGACATACATTAAAATTAACCCCATTGTTCTAGCATCACCAGATCCGTCAAATTTTTGAGAGTAAATGTGATAAAAAAGGTAGATTCTAGGTTCATTATAAGAGGCATTAAATTAATTACAAGTCCATGGGATTTTTATTTGGGAAAAAAGTGATTCAATAATGTATCACGTAAAAATAATTTTTTATGCATTAATTGAACACTCGAACTGGGTGCATTGGCCACCCAATGTGCCTCACCGGTGAGATGATGGCACAACTAGATGGGTTGTGGCTAGCCACTAGGTGGATGATACCACTCCAATGTCTATAAAATGGGGTATTCTATCACTATAAGACTCACTTAAACCCCACTACCTAGCTTGTTGGTCACATCGGTGAGCCTATGGTAGTTATCCATCTACCCCAAGGTTGAACCCTTCCTCTTGTCTTCCACATTCAAAAACCTAAACCTTTATGAATATAAACCCAACCATTGGCACTCTTATATTGAAAATAATACATCAAAGTAAAATAAAATTTATAAAATTAAACATCTTATAAAACTAAAATCAAATGAATATGTTACAATTATCCCCCTCTAACAAATTTTCATCCCTAAGACGTACCTTTAAAGGATCAACTAAAACTACTGGGTCCACTAAATAGAAATATTAGACTCTAGATTAATGGATAAAAGGACATCATTTTTTTATTTTTTATAACCCCTCTCTCAAGAATGAGGGGGAACCCTTACAAGTTACGAAGTATAATGTGACAATTATGTGACCCGTAGGTCTTAGAGGAAATCATCCGGACAAGAAAATTTGGAACTGCCTATCCCTAGAAAATATCATGATATTAGAACTCCACCTTCACAAACATGGTCAACTAGTTGTCCAGTATAGAGCTTCATAGGCCCAATATCGATGGAAATTCCATACCCTCTTAGTCTTCAAATTATGGTTAGCTCTGGTCCTATGAATACATATGCTCTGAATCCTCATTTTCAGCCTTGTCCCTTGTAATCTTACTGGTTTCAACTTTATTTTTCAAATGACCTGATGTCCTTGGGATGGATTAAGCACCATGATGTGTCCCAAAGGTATTGAGATACAATTAGGCCATAGGCCATGGGTGTCCCGAAGGCCGTGTAGGGCCTGAGGACCAAACTAGTTGCCCAAATGGCCAAATGGATGAATTTTTCTTGGTGTTACAATACCGAGTAGTACCTTCTATAGTAACTCTTATAGTGCTTACTACAGTATTTATGTAGTACCAATAAATATTTCTCCATCCGGATTTGATCTTGGGTCGCTTGGATGCACTTGTTGATTCCTCACCAACCGGGGTGAGGCACGTGTGCCAAGAACATTATCCTCTCACTCCCATATCTCTTTCTATACCTTTGAATGATTCCATATAATCCAAACTATTATTATATTATTACCTTTATGTAATCCAAAACATTAGACTATGATCTACAATAGCCCCTCTATGTATGATGATTTGGGAACTAGCTCAGTATCCATGAAAATTGTTACATGTTAATGATTGGTCATGTACCTCGGAAGCTAAAACACATGAAACAAATCATACATACCTTTATGATGAGGAGAAAGATATTAATTGTGTATCAACCCACTTTATAATATCGAATGGTCTAAGATAGTGTGTACCATGCTTCTTTTTCTTCCTCAAAAATCAATATACTAACCGATGGTTCACTCTTGGACCAACTAGATCACCTACATCAAATACCCAAGTCGTCCTTCTATGATTGGTATATGAATAATGTCTATTCAGAGTTGTGATCGACCTCTTATTAATCAATTTAACTACCTCAATGGTCTTTTATGCCACATTTTACCCCATAACAGCTACCTCACCTACCTCATGCCAACAGAGAAATTAAATACATTTCCTACCATAGAGAGAACGATAATGTGGAATCTAAACTAAAGCCTAGTATTGTTTTTTAAAAAGAACACAACTAAGGATTGTTGATCATCCCAAGCTCTAACAATGTCTTGGTAACAGTCTTGAATCATGTCCTCTATAATGATATTCATTCACTCATACCTTCTCTAAATTCGAGTATGGTATGTTGTACATAATCATAATTGAGTCACTAAGGCCTTCAATAAGCCCTTCAAAACAAGATGTGAATCCTTACTCTATATATGATCATATTCTCATGGGAACTCCATTTAATATATATATCACAATGATATAATTCTTTCCTAGCTTATATATTGAGTGAGTCTCTAGGATCAATAAGAAATGAGATACTTCCATCAACTAATAAATGATCACCAAGATAATTTCATGGATCTTAAAGGTCCTGAGTACCCCATAAAAGAATCCATATTGATGTATTTTTATATTCAAATTAGAACTATATGTGTATGGGTCAAACCACCGGATTGATGGTTCTCTTATATTATACAATAGAAGGTATGACTTTGAGAAAAAAAATCCAGTCATGTACCACTTCATCATCGGACACTAGAAGTACCACCAAACTTCATGGTACATCTTTTTCCCCATAATTTATTTACAACCTATAGGTTTGAAATTCCCTCATGAGAACCTCATTTTTGGATATATAGATTAAAAATCTCCCTTGTATAATGATCAAATCATTATCACCCAACTACCACCCAGGTATTGGGTCACCACTACCTAGTTATCCCTGAATCAAAGAACACTCTATATTTGTATATAGTACATCCATTACATGGTTTACTAAAGTAGAACTGAACACTAATTGATCACATGTAATTAATCCTATATCTTCATAATCATCCATCCCCTTGTTATCCAATAATCTCATTAGGTACCAGTATTCCTCTGACGGTCGTTCACCATGTCCCTGATATACCTATGTATTCTGTCTAAGAGAACCTACATTGAACCCTCCTTTACCTGGTGCATAAGTCAACTAAATGTTAATCATATTTTGTTACTCCACCTAGGACCTCAACCTTAACATTAGGTTTCCTTATTAGAATATATAATTAAGGCTCGTGTGGTTAGTGTAGAAAATAATAATCTCACCAAATAGTTTGTTTCACCAACATGTTAAAATGATGAAACTTGCTACTAGGGCCAAGTCATGGGTAGGATGGTTAAACACTTGGTGTCACATATAACATGACACATAAGATATTATGTACTACTATTAAATTAGGATGCTTCCAAATTAATTCTTAATGTATCACATTATATAGAAAAATCAGTCCATTTATTAGGATGTATCAACTGTGGAGATATATTCATCATCCTCATAAACTTTACAAAATCCTCTTCCCACTACTCTTACCACTAGAACCAAACTCCCTTCTTCTTCTAAAAAGTCATTTGTTTTTATAGATATTTGAATTCATGTATAAAATATATGTAGAATCCATGTAAACCTAGAAATATCCCAATCTAAAACATGTTCTAGTTAAATTTCATGGACATCATAGCCTCCACTTTCTCTAAATCCATCGATTTACCTCTATCAAACAACATATAACTCAAAAACATCACATAATATATCTAAATGTTACAATTTAATATATTTGAATAAATTTTATGTTCTCAAAGATCACTCAAGACTATCTTGAGATGTCTATAATGATGCTCTAGGTTTGATGAGTAGATAAGAATTTCATCAATGAATACCCTGATGATTGTGTCAAGATATGGGTGAAAGATATTTTTCATAAGATATATGAACATTTATATTTCATTCATAAATCTAAAATACATCACCAAGTACTCATTTAGTCCATATATTATATAGGATGTCATCTTTGGTATTCCATCCTCTATGACAAATAACTGGTGATTTCATGGTCAAAGAACAATCTTGGAGAACTTTTGAGCACCCCATCACTGTTCGAAGTGATCATCAATCCTGGGAAAACGATATCTATTATTCATAGTTAATTATTTCATAGTTTGGTAATATAAGAATTTTCAAATACTACCATCTAAATATTTTTTTAACAAGATAGGTTCACCCCAAAGTAAAGTACTCGGGTTAATAAATCCCTTCTACTCTACGTCCTAGAGCCTTAAAATTTGACCCTTCAACTTGGACGATGTCATAAGAAAAGGAGGTATCAAAATGGGTTCTTCACTCAAAAATAGATCTATATCAATGTCAACTACTCTATCATTGGAAATTATTGTGAATTTTTCATTGAATACATCCAAATAGATATCCATGACTGTAGGAAAATATGAGTGGTATTATACTAATCTTGTCGAAAGAGAGAATATTTCAAACTGTCACTTGATCATACCTAGATGAATAACTTATGGAAAAACTACACCTACTCCCAGTTCCAATTCTTTGTTTATAATTTACTTCTCTCCCTTAGGCGATGTAAAAAATAACCAAATCTTATAGAAATCAATGTAAACTCAAAAGTAGGTCAAATAATCCATAACAAGAATCACATCAAAATTATTCAACTCTAGAATCATAAAGTCCCACAAATTTGCATAACCAAAAATAACTATAAGACACTCTATACATCATAAATGATGGTTCGGTTTTATTCCTACTAGGGTATCAATTAAAGCTAACTCAGAGGTAAAATTCAATGGAAAGCCATGTCCAATAAAGAATTTCCCATATATGGAGTATTGGGAATCACTGATTTCAAAAAATTAATTTGATAAAGAATATGTGATGAAATTTGTACCTAAAACATAATATGGTCCCCCAGAATCTTATGTATACTGATACATTATATAAACTTGGCCTACCTCACCTCCATGACCTTGTCCCTAAGGCACGTTACTATTCTAAGTTGCCTTCATCTGAGACTACTGGTGAGGATTCTAGATAAATACCTGGGTGAAATACCACTTCTTTCATCTACCCATATTGAACCTCAACCCCTAACCCTAGGATAAAAATTACTGGATATGCCACGTCATATGGAAATATCAGCATGTGTTATAGGGTTCTATATTGAACATGTGATAATGTCTAACCATACCATAGTTGAAAAATTGTGGGGATCCAATGGAGGGGGATTAAAATTATTTACTCAACTCCACATTCACACTATTATTATTCTACACAACCCTATTAATAATATTCCTACTACTAGATGAAATTTTTACCACAACTGTATGAGGATCAGTAATTAGATTACTAAAGGGTTGAAGAAACCAACCTTCTCTATCTTCCATCAAGACATTATCTATATTCAATTCTTTTCACATAACCTATATAAATATTTTATAGTCAAAACTATGAAGCTTTCATTATATGTTGGGACAAATTTTGATCTTGAAATTATTGGCCTTACGTTCTTTGCTTCCAGCCAGTAGTGGAGAAAAAATAATCAACATAGTAAAACAATTGTAATATAAAGATATATTCGTGGAAACCAGATATGGCTCTATGAACTATAGTTTATGATCAATAATTATCATTTTGGGATTGAATTACCAATTTAAAAGGTTCATTAATGTTTCCCAGGTAAGACCCTCATGCTTTCTAGCATATCTAATCATTCACCACCAATGCCTAGTGGGACCTTCCATCATGAACTATAATAACCCAGCTATCTTCTACATGGATATTAATTATTTTTAGATAAAATTTTAAAACAGCATAATAACACACACTTCAAGAACATAATAGTTTAGTTATTTTGGAAACATGGAACACAATATTATAATTCATTTAAAGATCTTCTATATTTCATAGAATAATAATCTTATTTTGTATTCTTTATATTGATACCCAATAAAAACCTTTCTTCATTACATGGGGAATGGAAACAAAATAAAGGGTGATCTTAGATTCTTATTAATGGTTAATAAGGGAGATACATAAGTATATTACGAACATAATGGTTTGAGGAAAATCAGAATAACATTTGATAACCATACACTACATATTAAAGATCATAATCCTTAGTTATGGAATAATAATTTCTAGTTTATAAGATTGTAAGGATTATTAAATTAACGAACATGATCCATGAGAGTATAGTGTTAACATTATACATTAAATAATTTAACAAATCATAATAATAGAAAATCATTTCCCCTATAGTCGAGGCTCATTTCCAAAACATATAAGGTCACTCTCTTTGAAGCTACACCTTTGGGTGGAACACATGGCCATCCCTAGCAGAATCCCCTTCATTATTATTGAATGGTTTTACTCCTAAAAGCATCATTGAATTCAAGGTTCACTCATAATACCATCTTAGAAAACAAAATCTGTTATCAAAAAGTGTCAAATCCTTCTTCCAACCATATCTTATTAAACCAGGGTTAGTCCACATTCTAGTCTTGTATTAATGAACTCTGTTCACTCCCCCATTCAATCCATGTCTTACTGAACCATGTTAAATAACAATTCTATTCTTCTATATCTCATGATATATAAATCTCCACCCAATTTATTGAAGGGAGATATAGGTGTCACCCATATCATAATTAAAACCATATTTATGTGTTCCACATGATCATAAACATTAATTATATCATAACCAATGAAATGAAATACGTTTCATATATATTTTATCATATCATAACTTGTGAAAAAAAGATATGTTTCATAATAATTTCATCATAGAATAACCCAAAAAATTTTGTGGACTTCATAAGTATTTCCTCCTAGTATAACCTTTTGAATAGAGGCAGCTTCCATAAACATCATCCCTTTAAAACATGATCTAATAAGAGAAAAAAATATTAATGGTTTCATTGGATAAGATCCTCAATAAAGTATTTGTAACATTAAGAAATTTTATTTTGTATGGAAAATTGTTTTGAATGACTACAAGGGTTCTTTCTTCAGGAAAATAGATTTCCATTGATGACCAATTTTTAAAACATAATACATTATGAAAATTATTTTCTTTGAAAATATACTGAAAACATATAAATTAATCTTATAAATATTAAAACTTTTCATGAGGGAAATATAATTTCCACATTGAAAAATTATTTTTATAAAATTAAACACTATAAAAATTCTTTTCACATTGAAATAATTTATTTAAAATATAAAAAAATCCAAAATATTAATGAAAAATATTTATTTTAAAATAAATTTTAAAACTATTAATGTAATCATTAAATAGTTGATTGGTCATGATAACAAGAAATACTATTCAGGTTATGCTTGTTGAAAACAATGATTTTTTTCTCATTTTTGATCATAACCAAAAGTGCATAGAATAAAAAAATGAATATTCCATTAGAAAACAATTTTAAAATTTCAAACATAGTTAAAAATTTAATTTAGAAATAATTTGATAATAATAAAACATGCTTTTAAAACATATTTACAAAAAACATTTGGAAGAAAATGGATTTTTGAGCGAAGAAAGAAATAAAGTTAGGTTTTCTTGAAATATATTATAAATTATTTTACATAAAAAAGGGCGGAAATGGTATTATTAATTCGAGAAATAATGAATAAATAGAGTATAATTAACTTCATGGTAATTCTTGAGATGTATATCATTATATATCATCATTGTTGACTTAATCTGAAACAATCTTGATAAATGATCTCAACCTTGAATCATAATCCCTATTATTGAATAACAAAAAATAGACCCTAAAATATAATAATGATAAATTATTTAGTGATATTAAATGTAAAATTGTTTTTATATACTCCTCAAGAATTTTTTCTCTGTGTGCCATAATTTTCATATCAAAGAAGGAATATTGAGACAAAAAAATCTTACAGTTGTAGAATTATTTTCAAAAATAATACCTCATAAATAATAACATAAAATGAATCTTTAAAAATCATCAAACTAATGGTAATAATTATACATCATATCAAAGGGGTATTATATACACCACACAAAATAAACGAGTGGTGAAATTGTGTATGTCTCCAAGAAATAAAAGAGAGATAAGAAATCACATACCATAATTCTTAACATCCATAGTACTCATTCAGACATATTTTATAATCAATTTTAGTTTATTATTCATCAATTAAAGAACAATATTCCTAAATATAATTCTATATGTGATTTTTTATGACTTTTTATTATGTTTATTTTACAATTCCATGTTAATGGTCTGTTTCGGGTAATAACTACTTGGTTTTTCGAATATGTTTTTATTTTTTATATTTTAGTCATTATAACTTTATCATGGTTACATTATCTAAAGAATTATATCCATTATATAAATATCATATATATCTATTATATAGGTATATATAGTAATACATAAAATTTACTGATTGAAAATGAAATACACCGTTCATGAAGATGGTAGGCCTTATGTACGCTTCAATATTGTTTCCATTTTCTTTTTAGATTAAAATAATTTAAACTGAAAGATATATATTATCATTATTAAATCATGGTTATGTTATATATTTCAAAAAAATATTTAAATCATCTTTAATACATTTCATGTAATGATTGAATGAATCACAATGCTTTGTGAGGCAGTAGTCTTCCATACACATGAGAAACATTATCATATTCCCACAAAAATGGAATGAATGAAGGTTTGTGTGATATAAAAATTCCAAAATCCTAATAAATATAATAAATATAACATATAAACAGTAAATATATCATTAATTCAAACTGTGAGAGGGGATAATGGAGAAATAAATGACATCGGTTTGGGGGGAAGTAGTCCAATAGACACATAAATGATGATTTCATAACCAGATTGATAGAAGATAAGGTTTTTGTCATTCATTATCGTAACATATTAAAATATCAGTATTTTTATGACAATAAGGTTATTATATAATAATGGTATAAGAAAAATTGTAGTGTATTGATTATGAAATAAAATTAAAATGCTCATTGATTAATATTATCTATTATTCAATTATCCTCTTTACGATTCAAATAAAATCTTTCTCATGATAGATTTATTCCAAAAATAAGCCTTATATGAGTAAGAAATGTAATTTGGGAAGTTATTTTGGATGTCATTCGATTAAAAACATAGTTTTTAAGGTGTGAGGAATAGTGGATAGGGGTGGCCTTTTATAAGTGGGGTTGAAGACACACATGGTATTTTTGGAAGGAAAAAAAGTTCTCCCATGTTTTTCATATGTAAAAAGGGTTAAAATTAGGATATTATAGAGTTTTAATGCTGTAATAACTGAAATATATCCAAAAAATATTTTATAGATTGGTTTATAATTAATTTTTACATTAATCATTTTACATTAACCCCCAGTAAACCCATTTTTATATTAACCACGATAAATAATTTTTTTTACATTTATGAATAATTTTTGGTAATAAATCAAGTCTCTTTATTAGAAAGTACAAATAATTATAATTATAATTATTGAAAACATTTTTCAAAATTCCATTCACATAATTTCAAAATATTAATTTGAATTTAATCTCATAAACGTGATGAGATAGTGGGTTCTTAAAGAGAAAAGGTTAAAAAGTTTCAAATGTTTTTATATCAATATTCAAAACCAAAATTGTTTAAAATGAAATAAATTGGATTAATTGATATACTATATAACTTTTTTAAATTTGAAATTAATTAAAAATATAATTTAACATTATATATAATTTAAACAAAAAAATCATTTTTCAATTAAAATATAATATTTTTAACTATTCAAAAAAAACCTTTCCTAAAAATAAAAAAACTCACTCTAGAGTAATTTTTAAAGTATGATTTCAATAATGAAGATTATTTTTAAAACCAATTTCTGAAAATTTATAAAAATATTTTTTTTTCAGTGTACAAAAAGGAGACAAAACGTTTTTTAGAGAAAATATTCTTTTAAGGATGAAATTAAATTTATTCTTATTTATTATCTAAAAATATATAAGCTGAATTTTAAAAAAATTATTTAATATATAATATTGAAATTTATTTAAACTAATTAACCAAATGTTATTTGGTTAATATATTGATATACCACACACTTGTGCACATAAAAATTATTTTCTAGAAAAATATTTCCTTTTATTTTCAAAAGGGTTTTATTTAAACTTATAATTAATTTGGTTACTAAATAATTCTATTTTTATATATTTTTAAACCATATTTTAATAATTTGTTTAATATTATTCATAGAAATAAACATAATGTATAAGTGAAAACAATAATATTAAATAATAATATTTTAATAATATAACATGTTTCATTTAAATTGAGTAGTGTTTGTAATGAAAGATAAGTTAGGTGTTCCAAGTAATGAAATCTAAACACAGTGTTGTGTGTAACTCAAGATAAGCATAGTACTATTTTTAGCTCAAAATATTGAAAATATTAAATTAATTTGAAAATAGTATTTCATAAAATCCTGGGATGTAACATTATACCCCATTAAATTAAATTTCACCATTTAAATTCATTTCATTAATCAAAGGTATATCATTTGAAAATTTATTCATAGAAACACACATCATACAAATGAATAACAAAACTACCCTTAAAATGGCGAGAGATTGAAACATAACGGTTACCTAAAGTAAATCACAACATTGTTTCCACAAAATAGAACATATGGGGAAGTGAAAATTTTAGAATGTAAGAAAATAATAAATAATTTTAGAGAGTGATAAAGATCAATGATCATAATAAATTGGATGATATTGAGAAGGTTTGTTACCATAAACCCATAAACCATATAGGATTGAAAAAAATTCATTGATATCATCAATAGTGGTGATAAAAGCACAACATTTAATTTCAAGATATATTTTTTAAATTTTAAACAAAATTTCAAAAAAAGATATACTTACTTTGTTTTATTAAATTTCATAATCAAATTATCAAACTTTGGTTATTCGTTGATCAATTTCAACATAATATCACACTCCAAAAAATAATAAAAAAATTATTCCTGAACCACTAACTTATCATAATTTTCATAGATATAATTATATATCATTTCGTCTATCTTTAGTTGTCATAAAAAAAACTAGTCAACAAAGGTTAGCTAATATGCATAAATATTCCATTAGAAAAAATAACAAATTAATATCTAAAACCACATTCAAATTTCAACATAAACGACTACATAAATGGTTACCCTTTTACCATCTCAAAAGATTAAAATCAAAAACATTAGAAAGAAGGTCACTAGATTTAAAAATGAACTTATCATTAATCCTCCAAAATGCATGAAATATCTCTTAATTTATACATACCTAACATATGAATAGCTTCATCATGTATTCTCTTGAAAACAAAACTACCAAAAAACATTATTTAAAACAAAAGTGCTTCCTAATTACATACATAAACCAAAGGTTATTGAATATATTCAGTAAATCCAAAAATGTTATAAATTCCATCAATGATAACAAAAACCACATTACCAATAAATCCTTTTTCATTTTTGACTTCATAAATACTATCTGATTTACTTTATCCATATTAATTATATCTTTATCCAAACTGAACACCATTTTCTATACATAAGAAACATTGTTAGTGTTGCCTTCCCATAATCAAAATATAAACGTTCCATTGATTCACTCTTCCATTCCATCAGTATCATTCAACATATTATATCAATTCCATAATAAAAACATATATTTAACAATAATTATATATTTCTTGATTTATATAACATAATCTATGAATTTCAGTACCAAAATTCTTAATTAATCCCACTTCTGTATCAAATCACTATCTAGGATTCATCCTCTTATTTAGTAGTACCTCTTTAATTACACATGTCATCTATAATCTCATCATCCTCCGAAATATAATCATTACTCCTACAACCATACTGGTTTTCTTCATGATATTTACCCTTAGGAGATCAAATTTCATAATTCCCAAATTTTCAAAATTTAAATAATTCAATAATCAATGTTATCATAGGGAGGACAATATCCACATCTATTTTATTAATAGAAATTTTCATTTTTATATTTTTAGTTACTTATTTGTGACCTTATTTTCCATATTAAAAAACATATTATCATTCCTTTTTGGCATTCACTTTTGTTATTCTTTCCAAATTCTTACCATATGGGAAACTAAACATTCTTTCCATCATGGTCAGGATCACCCAAAATCTTAGTGAACACTTTACTTAATTAATTTGTTGAGTTTAATATTTTTCTAATGTACATATTCATAAACAAGTTCTATAAAAAATAATTAGGCATAATCACGACATCCTTTACTCTAGTAATAATCCAATTTCAATTCGCATCAATAAATAATTCATCTTATTCAATTTTATTCCAATTATTTATATTTCCTTCTATCGACTAAATACATAAATCATAGTGTGATCTATTCTAATCATAATGGAAAATCTCATAGTCTGGAAATTCATTTAGGATGTATAAATCAAGAAACCTGATTTTTAATCTATGGAACCGTAGTTACATCCAAGGTTATCAGTAGTCATTATCTATTTAAATCATTAATGATGATTCATAAAGATAATGTGAATTTCAAAATAATATCCCCCTAGAGTATCAAACTTGTTGTACAATAGGGTCCATTCTCATATACCATTTCCTGATTGAGTCAATCTCCATATGGTGTTTTTTTGTTTGTCACACAATGTTAAATTTGTTCCATATACATGTCCATTTGTAGTATCCATACAGAGATGTGTATCATGGAAACCACTTTCTATATCCTTTACCAAAATTCATGGGAATTTTATTATTATTTAACTAATCCTTATAATAATCCTTAGACTTGTACTAATAGATATCACTACGTCTTTCTCATCCTAGTATCCAAATTTTAACTAAACATGTCCTCGGATACCAACTATTGCAATAAAATATTCTTATACATAGATATTACATATTTATAGGTGAATATTAAAAACATTAAATAAACACATGCTTAAGGACCATAATTGTATAGTTCCTTTTGAAACTTGGAACACAATATTCTAATCAAGTGAAAGATCTTTAATGTGTCCCACAATGATCTTATAATTTTCTATGCTTCATATACATACCCTTCAGAAAATATTTCTTTATAAGATAGAGAAATGAAACATAATAAAGAGTGAGGTCATATGCTCAGTAAGGGTAAACAATGAAGATATGTTCATATAACATGAACGTAAGGTTATGAGGATAACAACATTAAATTTGACATGCATACCATATATATCAAAGATCATAAACATGATTCATGGAATGAATATTGGTAGTTCAAATGATATGAATCATACATAAATCAAATAACATGATCTATGAGGGAATAAATTTAGCATAATATATAAATTTTGTCATACACACAATCATAGAAAATAATTTCCTTAGTAGTCATGGATCATTTCCAAAACTTATAAGGTTACTAAATTAGTGGATAAACCTCCTAGGATGGATACACTTCTAGGGAGGGACATACCATCATCCATATTGGCATCCATTTACACATTGTGGAATAGTTTTACTCTATAAACCATCATAGTTATCAATGTTCACTCACAAGACCATCATATTGGACAGTGTACCTTACTAAACTAGGTTTACTCCCTATTCCATTGTGGAATTAGTGAACCGGTTCCACTTCATATTCCAATAATATCTTACTAAACCAAGTTCACTCCCCATTCTGGTCCAATATTACATAACCGGGTTCAATACCTATTTCAGTTATATCTATATAGTGAGGGAAATCATTACCCAATGCATTATAGGGACATATATGTCCCAAACATCTAATAATGAAAACCATATTTATTAGTGAAATGTGATCACTAAAATTCATCAAATAAAAAACCCTAAAATGAAATGGGTATCCTAAATGTTTCATCATATCGTAATCTATGAAAAATAGTCAGGTTTCATAAAAGTTTCAGCATAGAGTAAGTTGTGAAATGAATATGGTTTCATAAGCATTTCCTCATGATATAACTTGTGGATGGAAAATGATCTTCATAAACATTATGAAATATGAAAAAAAAATATTAAGAGAAATAATATAAATGGTATACTCAGATCATTACCATATTATGGTATACGTGGCACTAAAAAATGTCATCGTAGATGGAATAGAATTTTGAAAGAGTATGTGGAACATTTCTTGAGGAAAAAAACATTTCTTTTAAAATCATTTACTAAAACACAAAACATAAAACTATTACTTTTAAAATAACCCTAATAATTTATAGTGGAATATTTTAAATCATTTAAATCATTCTTGAGAAAAATATTATTTCCACATTGAAAAATTATTGTTAAAACAGAAGTCAATTAAAAATTCTTTTCACTTTGAAATCATTTATTTAAAATATAAAAATATACCAAATATTCAGGAAATATATTTAATTGAAAATAAATATGAGAATGTTTAATGGAATCTTGAAATCTGTGATAATTCATGACATCATGAAATACAATTCATTCCATGCAAGTTATAGACAAAGATTCTTTAACACTTTAGGTTAAGGTTATATGAGAATTGTTTGGAAAATGGAATAATGATTCCATTCAAAGAAAAAAAATCAAATGATAAAACATGGATAAAAATTTATTGTAGAAGTCATAAGAGAATATAAAAACATTTTCTGAAAAGGAAATTATAAGACATTGTTTTTGAAGAATATGTATTTCTAACTGAAGAGAGAAATAAGGATGGGTTTTCATAAAAAAATGTATCAGTTATATTAAGTACCAAATCGTGTAAAAAAGATAATATTACGTGAATATATCATGAATAAATAGATTATAATAAAAATCTTGATAATTATTGAGAGGTTGATCATGATATTTCAACATTGGAGACATAATGACAAATAATCCCTACAAATAATGAGATTCTAACATAAAACTCTTACTATATTAGTGTCATTGAATCATGAGACCCATGAAGGAATTACATAAAATAGAACATAAAATATCATGAATATAAATAAATTCATGATATTATGTTTCAAAGGTGATGTATATACACCTCAGGAAATAATATGGGTTCATAACATAACGTGCGTCTCAAAGATGAATAATTGGAAAAAACATTCCCTTATCACATTATTATTATTTTGAGCTATTTGTCCTAATAAATTATAATATTAAAAAAATTAAAATAATTAAATTAAATATATTCCTGATACATCATGTCAAATGGTTATTATATACACCATATATAAGAAATGAGTGTTCAATTTGCAAATGTATCCCAAAAATAAAATAGAGATTAGAAATCCTTTATCTTAGGTCTTGAATTATATCATACTCATCCAAAAATATTTTATAATCAATGTAGTTTTATTAAATATATATTATATAACAATAATCATATATATCATAGCATATATGATTTTCTTTTGATCTTTTATTACCTATTTTTTAACAATTCCATGTTAAAGTTAGGGTTTAGGTAATAACCGCATTTTTTCACATATATTTTGATTTGTTATATTTTTTTCCTCTTATATTTATAATGGTTACATTATATCCATAATGATAAAAGTGATATAAATATAATATATATTCAATATATATGTATTTATAGTATCAAATTAAATTTGGTGATAGAAAATAAAATACATCATTTATGGAGATGATAAATCGTATGTACCAATTAACATTGTTTCCATTTTCACAGGGATTGAAAGAAAAAAATTAAATGATATATATTATAATTAAAAAATCATGTTTATGTCATATATATCACATAATTTTATTAAACACATCCTTAATACATTCCATGTAAAGCGTGAATGGGTCACATCACTTCACAAGGATGTAGTTCTTCAAATACACGAGCGACGCTATCATATTATAGAAAAATGGAAATCATGGAGCACTTTGTGATATAAAAATTACATAATCATGATAAAATAATAAAAATAATATATGAATAGTAAATACATCATTAGGTTCAACTATGAGAGTTGGTCATGGAAAAATGGATGACATCGATTTGTGAGGTGGTACTCCACCGTACAAAAAAACAATTATTTCATAACCAATTTTATGAAAGTGGAGAGGCATATAGGTCATTACAATGATATAAAAAGATATTAATATATGTAATATACAAATGTTATTATATAATCATTTTTTGATAATAATTTAAGGGGGCAGCGGAAGAAATAAAACAAAAACTCTTGTTGGTGAATGTAAACTCTTCTTCAGGTATATCTTCCTTATGTTTTCCCTAAAATCTTTCATAGGATGGATTTATTCCAAAAATAATAAATCTATGATGATTTTATAGGATTTTTTATGTTATTTGGTCTAGTATTTTCCAAACAAAATTGGTTTGAAGGAGTGTTTAGGTAGGATAGGGGTGGCCTTTTATAAGTGGGGGAGAGGACACACATGGTATTTTGGAAAATAAATAATTGATACCACATTTATCATATATCATAGGGTTCCATATTAGGCCATTATAGAACCTCATATGTGTAATGGTAAAGATATGGAAGGAAATAGTTTTTATAAAAGACATAGCACAATTGAATAGAACAATATATATATCACTCAACAGAGTACAATTATATCCCTAACACATAGAAAAATCAACGAATTAAATTTAAAAAATAATATAAATAAAAAAAATATGTATATATATGAAATTTTATCCAATATTACTAGTAATAATTCATGAATTCACCCCCAAATCCCATAAAACTATAACCGAAATCTCATCGATGATAGCTCAGAGGTCCATTACACATGAGTTGTTGAAGAACATGGAAACTCCCAAACCCATGTCTTATAAATTTATCTCCTTACATTTTCTAGTTTAGTCAAAAATAAAAGAATAAAAATGTTCAATTAATATCATTATGTAATTCCCATACCCAAACCACAAGGTTCAAGCCAAAGAGTTACACAACCTTTTTCCTTTATCCTCATACGAAAGAGGATTTCAACTAGAAATGATTGTCTAAATTCTATATTTGGGGAAAATATAACCAATATATAATATCTTTCAATAAATAATTATTGATATAAATATAATAACATAGATTAAATAGGTCAGAATAAAATAATATAAAATATAATACAAGTCATAAAATAAATAAATAAATGGGATACCTATGTTGAAATCCAAACAAAATTATATAAAGATAAATTAAATAAATAAATAAATTTATGGTATCCACTTGAGTATGTCTTTGTACAACTCCCATATCCATTTTCCTTAGCTCAACTATCTTCCATGGGCCTTTTCCCTTTCCACAATCTCTATACATGAAGTATGTAGGTGCATAAAAATTTCTATACAAGGTTTCAGTAATAAAATACTATTGGAAACCACTGATTCACCCATAACGAAATTTCCTCATCTACAATTGGTGTATTCTATGAAAACAAAAATTCAAGAAAGAAATAATCAACAATTTGAGAATTTGTGTGCTAAAAAATCCATCACGAGCCCTAGATATACCTGCTTTGGCTCCATTATTGAAGGATGATCGAGATGTTAGAAATTATTCATAATTATCCATATAGTTACCCAATATTTTAATAAATTCATTGTACATCATTTAGATGAATATTTATTATATTACAAAAACACATTCAGGAGGACTATAATAGTTTGTCTTCAAATGTGTCACCAAAATTACAGGATTTTCAACATTTTTAATAATGTTTTTAATCATTAATTTAATTATTATTTTTGTTTTTATAAAATAATTTCACTTTGATAATTTCATAGTTTATTTTTTTATTTAATGAATATTTATAATTTATTTTATATTTGATACTTTTAAAATAATTAATTTTGTCTCTATTTGTTTTTCTTTATCCTTATTAAATTAGAATTCTACTTCACATAATAATTCTACTATTTTCTATTAAATAATTATTCAATTTATTTTAATTTAATTAACATAAATTTTAAATTAATTTTTAATTTTCTAAATATTTAATTTTAATATAAATTAACATTAATTATAAATCTAAGTATATTATTTAATTTATAATTTTTTATTGAAATATTTTTAATTTTACGTTTAAATTTTATTCATAAACTTATTGTAAATTTTTTCCAGAATTTTCGTTATTTTTAAAATATTAGTTTTGAAACTAATTTAAATTTTATTTGTTCTTGAAATTAAATTTTTTTTGTTTTAAGTTTATATTAATTCTTTTCAATAAAACCACCATTCTAACTGTTAAATTTTTATCCATCAAATGCCCTGAAGGCCTTCATTTTTTATTGATTTTTGATAATCCACCTTTCAAGGGTTGAGGTGGAACCCCTACAAGGCTCGTAGGCGTAAGTATTACATGGCCTGTAGGCCTTAGAGGAATTCATTTCTTGTAGGTTTCAAACATTACATTCAACCCAGACTACAAACATTGAACTGCTCCTCCCCCGTATCTTCATCGTGAAATCAGCTCTCCACCTTTTCATGGTTGTTTGGATAGGCTATCACGTGCATGCACATTCTTGTCCTGATGGAAAGTTTCATACCTTATCATTCTTGAAATCTGTGTATCTTCTACTATGGTGAAATATCCTTGCCCATCCTCCTTATAGAGCTTGTTCCTTGAAGGATGTATGGTTTCCATCTGCACTTAAGGTGGCCCGAAGGCCTTAAGGTGGCCCGAAGGCCTCACTAGCCCGAAGTCTTGGGTGGCCCAAAGGCCTTAATGGACTTGGGGACCAAATCGGTGGCCCGAAGGCCCAAATAGGGGAAAATAACCGGTTTCTACAGTGCCAAACGGTGCCTGCTACATTTCCCGTTATAATACTTGCTACAGTAATGCACAGTTCCCGCAATAGTACCTGCTACAGTACTGCTACATTACCCCTAAAAATTATGCATCCATCTGGATTTGATCCTGGGTCTTCTGGATGCACTTAAGAGTCCTCACCAACTGGGTTGAGGCTCATGTGCACTGTTAAATTTTTTCATTTCATAATTATTACATTTTATTATTTTAATTTAATGTTAAAATTTTGATTTTTATTTTTTAATTAACTTCTATTTATTTTTAACTAGATGCCATTAAGACACTATCAAAAACAACAGGGTCTCCCAGACAACATTTCGATGAGATACCTCTAACAACTATAATGAATAGTTTCTTATTAAGACACTGTTGGACTTCTCATATCACCAGTTGGGAGACACCATTGTTTCTTGGAAACTACAGCTGACATACGAACAGGATAATGAAATACAGCTAGAATCCTCCTTCCAATCTACCAGTTTCCATTTTCACAAGACACCACCAAGAAGAACCACAAAATGATACCATTGAGGCATTGTCTACCCTTATCCTCCACCACATCTGAGATACCACCAGTCCATTTGCCTCACACTGTCAGCATTATCTCCTTTATCCAACTTCACACTACCATCCATACATTGTTTCTCTACTCTTAGTGACACTGCCACAGCCCAAGCATGCAGTCTTCTTTACACTTCCAGCTCATCGGTGGGGTCTCAACCTTCATATTATCGAACCTCCAATTCTTGATTCACCATATCGCCTCTGATCAAAAAAGGAATTCACCTCACCAAAAATCCATCACTGCAGATCTAGACTCTTTAAAATTGATACATATCTGAGAACCCAGGTAAAGACCTTTTATAGATCTAGAAAACTATGATCTCCTACCACTGATTAATTTATGAAAATCTATTACCACCACTAGTCATGGACATATCGCCACAATAATGAGTAGGTGATTTTGTAGCCACCTAAATTCATTGTTGATACTGCCAATGATGGAGTAGTTTTACAGATTATGAGGCAATGTTGATGCTGAAGGAGGATGAAGCCGCCACCGCAGCCCATACTACCCAACAACAATGTTGCTCTATGGAGAAGGAGATTCACTGGAACAGAAACCCCTCCCCCTATCACACACAAATAAAGGAGAAGGGGGAAATGAAGAAAAATAATAACAAAATAATTATAAAAAAAATAAAAAAACCAATATAATATTTAATAACAAAAAAAATATAATAATAATTATTAAAATTTAAAAAAAAACAATTATTAAAATAAAATATTTTAAATGAATTAATAAATATTAATTAGTTACCATAATAATTTAATTTAAATATAATTTTTATAATTGATAAAATTTATCATTTTAAATAAAATAAATTTAATAATAATAATAATATTTATTCAAATATTTAATTAATTAATTTAATAAAGTAATAACATTTAATAATATTAAAATAATTATATAAATAATTATATTTTTTATGTTTATAAAGAAATATACTAATAGTATTAATTATTAAATATTGTAATTAATAAAACATTTAAATAAAATAAAATAATTAAAAAATAATTTCAAATAATAATTATTTATTATAAAAATGATTTTAAATAAATATTATTTAATAATTTATTAAATTTAATAACAATTAGTTATATAATTAATTAATTAATATTAAAAGTAATATTTTTGACATCGTAACATCTAATAATTATTCATGTTTATATTCTGTAGATTCAAAGTGTTTCAGGATCTCGTCAAGGTTCATTTAATCCACCTAGATGCATTTGGGTAGAGAAGTATTACTGAAGTGACATGGAAGGTAGTAGATGGTGAAAAATGCACTTTAATTTTGAATGAACAAATCTAAGTTAGTGTAAACATTGGTGACCAGTGACACTATAAAAGAAGAATTTAAAAAGAAAAGGTCAATAGAAAAATAGGATCTCTCTCTTTTTTCAATAATCTAGAATTCTTGGACAAGGAGAGAACAACATACCAGACTTCTTCTTCACACCACTACTAACCTAGGAGCTCTGGACTAGAGGAGGAGTGTATCATATATCAAAGTGGTTAGAGATTCTCTTTAAAGGGGAGTTCTTTTATTCAAAAATTTCTTCTACGCACTCCTATCGTTTCTATACTTCAAATATGTGTTGGGTACTCTTATTTTCTATGAATTTGAACATGAAATTTAAATAATTTTCACTCAGGGTTTTCTATTTTTCATGTTTATTATTTCAACTTCTTTTCATTCTGTATTTCTTGGAATCAAAATTTTTTCAGGAGATCGATTTTGATTTCAATTTAAATTAATTTTCACTTGTTTCAATTTAATTCAAAAAATCATGGTATTTCAGAAATATTGATCATAGGTAAATTTAATCAATATTTAAATCCAAAAACATTGGTTTCAATGGTGAGATGGTTCTTGTTGAAAAATCTACTAAGTCCTTATCAGTTTTAATTGTTCTTGAAGTGGTGAACTTCAAGAATCATTATTCTTCTTGATTAGTCTCTTGGTGAGGTTGACTAATCAAAAAAAATTTGAAAAGTAAAAAATCTATAAATTTTAATGAAATAAGAAACCCATTTTAAACTAGTAGGTAAAATTTCCCCTAGTCGAAAGCATCAAGAATTTTTTCAAATCATTTATATCATTCTCTTACATCATTAACACATATTTCACCAAAAAATATATATATGTTCCTCAATTTTTCAATTAAATATTTTTATTTCTGTTTTCATTATCTTATAGAATAATTAATCCATGAAAAATTCACCCTCATTCCCATGGGTTCAAACCTTCACTAATATACTAATGTAGGTTTATAAATAAAATTTTGAGGTTCATGATGTCCCCCAGCCCTATCAGTTTCACTAGAGACTAGATACACCATATTTGAAGTTAATGTTATATCTCCAATGTATCTCATAATAATCTTCCCATTAAGTCCTCCTTATATCCATGAATTACTTGAATCCTTTCATCAAAAAATTAGGGAGAGGAAATATAAGAAATCTTGACCATATATTTTCAGTTAGTGTAAACAAGGTAGATATGTATGCATAACATGAACATAAGGCAATGAGAAAATGTGAATGAAAATTGAAAACCATACCTTGCAACTAACATATCATAATATCAAGTTAAGTAAAAAATATTTTATGTTAATAAGACAAGAATTAAAATTTAATCAAATAACATGATCCCTAAGAGAATAACATTGGCATAATAAATGGAATTTTGAAATACATGTTATCATAGAAAATCACTTCAATAGTATTCAAGTATCACATCCAAGGATATCATAGTTGAATGGGTACACTCTTAAAACCATCATTGTTCTCAAGGTTCTCTCCCAATACCATCATAGCATAGAAAGTCCCCTACTAAACTTGGTTCACTCCTCATTCTAGTCCTGTCGATGTCATGACATATAAATCATTGCCTAATGAATTGGAGGGATATATAGGCCCCACCCATCTCATAATTAAAACCATTTTTATATGTTCCACAAGATCATGAAACATTCATCTTATAATAACCCAGTAAATGAAATGTTCTTCATTAAAATTTAACTATATCATAACATGTTGAAATGTTATAGGTTTTATAATAATTTCATTGTTTCATCATTGCATAACCCATGGATAAATGATGTGTCTCTCATTAAATTTTTTCATTATATAACTTGTAGAAGAGAAATAGTTTTCAAAATCATATTGTTATAATAAAACATTAAAATAAATAAAATTATTGGTAACAATATTTTATATCCTCATCAAAGAATAAGTTACATCAAAGGATATCATCTTATATGAAAAATATTTTTAATGATAAATAACTCGTAACATTTCTTAAGGAATATAACATTTCTTTAAAAACAATTTATAAAACTAAAAATTCATAATATTTTTTGTAAATACTTTAATTTGAAAATAGGAATTGAAAACATATAAATGGATATTTAAAAATAATTTGAATCATTTCTTGACAAAAATATATTTTCCATTTTTAAGAACATTTTATACTATAAAAAATTTTAGAAATAATTTTCATTTTAAAATAATTCATTTAAAACATAAAATTTCATAAATATTTCGGAAAAAAATATTCATTGAAATTAACACTTAGAAAATTTAATTTAATATTGAAATCATTTATCATTAATTATAGTGTAAAATTCTATTCATGTCATGTATGTTAAAAGAAATTATTATTTTCACATTGGTGGTATAATCCAAGTCTAAATTGTTTGAAAAACAACATGAAGATTCATTTAAAAAAATTAAAAATAAAAACATGGTTAAAAATATATTTATCAAATCTTTGGAATAGTTTTAAAAATATTTTTGAGAATATTTTTAGAAAATATGGTTTTGGAAGGAAAATGGTTTTTTACCGAAGAGAGAAATAATATTTTCTTTTCTTGAAAACAAAATTTCGAACAATTAACTACATAAAGAGGGTAACATGTTGGGAAAAAATATATTCTAATGAAATAGAAATAGGTGAATAAATTCATGAAATTATTGATAGATGTATCAAAATATTTCATCATTATAAACATAATCATAAACAATCCTAATAAATAATGATATTGTAACAAAAAATATTTTTAACTTTGG
This sequence comes from Viscum album, assembly GCA_963277665.1. Taxonomy (NCBI): domain Eukaryota; kingdom Viridiplantae; phylum Streptophyta; class Magnoliopsida; order Santalales; family Viscaceae; genus Viscum; species Viscum album. The sequence goes on along the minus strand of OY728127.1, from coordinate 2,132,049,422 downwards.
TAAATTTAAATTATAAGCCCCATAAAGGATTAACATTAAATAAAACATAAAATATCATGATAATTAATAATATTATATATAAATTATGGATATATATACCCCTAACAATGGAATATATGTTCATAACATAACATATATCTCAATGAAATCAAATTGAGATAAAAATCGCATATCGCTTTGGTTACTTATAAACAATAAACCAGATGAAAGAGATATCCTAAAATTGATATGTATATCACCATAAATTTAAGGATAATAATAAAGAAATAAAATCATGGGAATCATATAAAACGCATCAAAAAATCATGTGGTGAATTTCAATGTGTCTCACAAAAATATAAAAGTCAGATGGAGATCCCTTACCATAAGTCTCTACTTCCTTCATACTCATTTGAACCTCATGTATAATAAATATATGTATTTTATAAATAAAATAAAAAATAAAAAATATATATATAATATCACATATGATTTATTTATCACCATTTATTTCGTTTTTATTAACATTTCCTTATTATAATCACTTTTTAGTTACTAACCTCTATTTCATATATGTTTTCATTTTTCATTTTTTTGTCCCCTTACATTGATCATGGAAATATAATCAATAGAATTATAATAATGAAACTATTATCATATTTATACAGAAAGTTTACTTTTAATACCAATCATGAATGATGGTTTTGAGAAATTAAGTATGTTATGATCATTAAGATGGTATTCCATACGTATTCATGAGTAATGTTTTCACTTTTAAATAATAATTATGGAAAACAGGTAAGTAACATTTTTTTTATTTATAGAAATATAATAATATAATAAATAAATTATTATTTATTTATATTTAAATACACATATCTTTCATGTGGTGTGGTGATGAAAAGAGATAGTCACATTGATTTGTAAAGGCAGTAGTCTACACATACACGGACTACATTTTCATCCTGTAGTGACTTAAAAGGTAAAAAATAAAAATATATATTATATTTTTATAATGATAAATATGTAAATAGTATCATAATTGTTTCATTATATCAAATATATTCATTAAATTTATCCTCATTATCTTCCATGTAAATCATTAGGGAAAATAAATCACATCGCTTCATGAGGCGGTATTCCATAATACACACGAATGACGTTATCATATCCCCTAAAAATGGAGACTAAAGACATTATATATGATATAATTACTTTATATGTATAATTATTATATAAATAATATATATATATATATACTTTATAACCATTATCATACCCAATCATGATAGGTTGTAATGGAATAATGATTGGTATCGGTTAATGAGGTGGTAGTCCATCGTACACACAAATAATGATTCCAAAACCCATTTGATGGAAATAGATATTTTCTTAGTTAATGAACATAACATAAAAACATATTATTATTTGGAATATACTAATAATATTATATCATCGTGTTTTAATAATATTTTAAGGTGGTGGATAAAAAATAAAATAAAAATATGCGTTGAATAAAATTACCTCTTCTTTGGGTAACCTCTTTATGTTTTCCCCAAAATCCTTACTAGGTTTTATTTATGAAACAATAGTGCTTATGGAATGATATTATGTAATTTTGGATGTTATTTGGGTAGGTATTGGCTAAAAAAAGTGTTTATTGGTGTGAAGAAGATAGGAGAAGAGGTGTCCATTTATAAGTGACGTGAGTGGCACACTTGTAATTTTTGTAATCAAAAAGGTATACCCACGTTTTTTCACAATACAAGTGATTAAAAAACTAATTATTATCTAATATTAGACATTATATGGTCGAAATATGTCACAAAAAATATTTTATATAATTTTCTAATTCATTCGAAACCTTGTCTTTTTATTTTAACCCCAGGGTAAATATATTTTTACCCAAACATCAATAATTAATTTTTTTTGATATTTATATTAATTTTAATAAAAAATAATTTTAACCATATTAAGTAAATTAAATTATGATTATTTAAAATATGGAATCCATTTTTCCAAGTTGAATTCACATATGTATAAAATTTTAATTTAAAATTAATCTCAAAGACGTGATGAGAAAGCAAGTTTTCAAAGAGAAAAAGTTCAATAATTTTCCAAGTTTTCAAATCAAAATTCAATATTAAAATTTTTACAATGAAAAAATTAGATTAATACATATATAATTTGAAAAATCTTACATTAAATTTAGTTTAAAATATAATTTAACGTTATAAAAAATAAATTAAAAGACAATATTAATTTAAATACTATATTTTTCATTATTCATCAAAAAAATAGTATTTTGAAAAAATTATCAAAAATTCACTTGAAGATAATTTGGATATTATGATTTCAAAAAAAATAAATAATTTCATTTTTTGAAATAAATTTTCTAAAATTTTCAAAATTTTGTTTTAAAAAAAGTGTGCAAAAAGGTGACAAAACTTATTTTTTGAAAAATATTGTTTTTAAGCATGTAATTGGATTTATTCACTTATTTTTTATGCAAAAAATATAAGAATTATTATAAACCATTTATTGAATATATAATATATATATTTCAATAAAATACTTCATTTAAAGTTATATTTTTAGTTTTTTAAAGTAAAACATGTTCTTGTGCATAAAAATATGTTTCCAAAACAAGATTCTGTTTATTTTTAAGTGGTATTTAATTTTATTTCTAATTAATTAGTCACCTTGAAATTAATAATATATACACATGTTAACTATATTTCAATAATTTATTTAATTCTATTCTTAACCATCAATCTAATATCTATGTGAGAACTATTATATTAAATAATAATTTCTTAATGTTATGAAATTTCTCGTTTAAACTCATAATTGTGTGCAATGAAAGTTAGACTTAGTGTTTTGTGTAACAAAAAATGTTGCAAATATTCAATATTATTGAAAACAAATATTGAAATAAATCTCAGGGTGCTACATTCTACCCCCTTAACATGATTTCCATCCTCAAAATTAGTCTCAGTCATCAAATGATAAACATTTTAAAATTCTCTCTTCATTCAAATAAATAATATAAAATCCCTTAAAAAGGTAAAGTTGTAATCATAAAGGTAACCTAAACTAAATCATAAATAGGTTTCATCATAGGAGAAATTTTTTGTAATGTGAAAAAATTAACATATAAGAGAAAACTAACACCCAAATATTTATGGAGAGTGATAGTGAGAATGTAAAAGAGTACATTAACAACAAAAAATCTATAAACCAAAGAGATGTGAAAAAATTAATTGATATCATCAGAAATTATTATAATAGGTTAAAATTTTATTTCATTACTCTTTTCCTAAATTTGAATAATTTTCAAGAGAATATATACATATTTGATTTCATTCCATTTCATAAGATAAAACTCACCCTTTGGTTGTGCCCTAATAAATTTCCACTTCATATTTTAATCTATAAAATTAATTTAATTTGTTATTCATGAAGTAATAATGGATCATAATATCCAACGATAGAATGATAATTCATTATGTCTATCTACTGTTATCATCGTATCAAAAATTTTAGAAAAAGTTTTCCAATATGCATAAAACATCATATACTGAAGTAATACATTAATCTCTAAATCATCGTTCAAATTTAAAATTGAAACTTTCCATAAATGGTTAAACTTAAATCCCTTTTAAATTTAAAATATCTGAATATGGTCCCTAAATTTTCCTAAATTAACATAACATTGGACACCATATATCATAAAGTGGGTCATGATTTTCATATACCAATCATGTGAACACATTTATCAAGTGTTCTCTTGGAACATGGTAATAACCTGAATTACCATAAAACATTATTGAAAACATATGTGCTTCCTCATTTCTTACATAAGACAAAAATTATTGGATATATTCCTTATATCCAAAAATGTTTTAAACTCCATCCATTATAGAATAAACCATTTTCTTAACAAATCATCAATAATTTATAATGTAATCAATACTTTAATATTTACCTTATTTATATCTAACATCTCTTTATCCCACAAAAATTACCTCAATATCCATATCATATTAACTATTATCTTCCCTTATTCAAAATATAACTTCACATTAAATCACATTTCTAGTCCATCAATACCAAAAAATTTTTTGTTTTTTTAAATCATACAAAAAACATATACTAGAAATACATTATATATTTCTTGATTCATAAAACATAATCCTTTAATTTCAATACATATATACATCAAATATCCCACTTTTTTCTTAAACCATTAATGAGACTTCATCATATTATTTCTTAATACCTCTTTTTGTACATATAGAATTTGTAGTCTCATAATTTTCAACATCAAAACCGTTAATCATAAAACATTTTTTATTATCTTCCTAATATTTTCCATTATTAAATTAATTTTCATAATTCCCATACTTTCCACAGTTAAAAAATAAAACAGTCGATGTTACCTTAAGGAGACCATTATTCTCAAATGTTTCATTCACAAAAATTTTTGTTTTTTATTTTAAAATTAATTTCTTTAATTCCTTCTTTTCCACACACAATAATATATTCTCTTCCCTTAAATACATTAACTTGAGTGATTATAATGAAATCCTTGACATATATAAATCTAAATATTATTTCCTCAATGGTCTCCACCACCCAAATTCCCAAGGAACTCAATCATTTTTTTATTTATTGTGTTTGAGAGGTCGTTAAGTTGCATATTGTTAATCATATGTCACGATAATTTACTAGGTATAATCACAATATCATTAACTCATGCCATCATCCCATTTAGAATATCATCATTAATTGGGTTATCACATTCAATGTTAACACGGTTCTATTTAGTTTCCACCATTGACTAAATAAAAAAAGTATATTGTGAGTAATGATGATTATAATAGAAAAGAACATAATCTAAAAAACATTTATAGGAGATTTAAATCAATACATGTTTTTTTAAATTTATGAAACCCTAGGTTTAACCTAGGTAATCCACGATCATCATCTAATTTTATCTCTTATCACGGTTCATAAAGAGTTTGTGAATTTCTAAAAAAACATTCCATGGGAGTGTTAAAATAGGTGTGTAGTAAGGCCCATTTTAATGCACCATATGGTGATCGAGTCCAGATCAATGAACCCTTTTTATAATTATTCCCCCTAGACACATCTAATCGATATCCACATCGACATGATGTATCTAGAATTGGATGTAATTTCTTGGAAATATCTATCCATATCCTTAAAAAAAATCCATGATATTTCCATATACTTTGACTCATCACTAGACTTATCCTTAGATACATCCCTAGAAATATCCTTATAAATATTACTAGGGACCTCACTAAAGTTTTCACATCCTGTTTTTGAAAGGTTAACAAAAATTTTCTTAAGATACCAACTATAGAAAACTTGACAATTCATACATGTATTTTATGTTTTTTAGATTAATATACATTAAATTGAAAAAACACATACATGAGGAACAAAATATTTTAGTTCCCTTGGATACTAGATACAACATATTCTAATTTCATGAAATATTATTAACGCAACCCATAAATACCATCTCATTATGTACTTATCATTGACATAACCTTTTAAAAACCATTCTTCATAACATAGGGAATGGAAAAATAATAAACAGTGATCTTGGATTCTAAATATGGGTAAACAAGGGAGATATGTATTCATAACATGAACGTAATTGTTTGAGAATATGAGAAAAAATTGAAAATCATATAGTCCTTATCAAGGATCATAATATAGAGTCATTGAAAAAATATTATATATTCATAATACATATATCCCTAGGAAATCTAAGAAAATGATCCATGAGATTATTACATTGGTATAACACATTTAATTTTATCACACACATAAGAATAAAAATTCATATATATAGTAGTCAAGTATCACTACCAAGGATATCATAGTAGAAAAAATTAACATTCCAAACCATTATAGTAGAAATGGTTCACTCCCAATACCATAATAGCATACAATGTCCCTTACTGAACTGGATTCACTCCTTATTATATTCATGTCTATCTCATGAGATATAAATATTTACCCATTGAATTAGAAAGAGATATAGGTCCTAATAATATCATAACAAAAAATATATATATTTGTTCCACAAGAATATAAAACAATAACCATATCATAAAGAATGAAATGAAAAGGGTTTTATAAACAATTAAATATATCATAACCTATGAAATATATATGGTTTTCATAATCATTTCATCATTTCACCATAGCTTAACCGATAGAAAAAGAAGTGGGTTTCATATGAATTTTATCATGGTATAACCCATGGAAGAGAAAGGGTTTTCATAAAAAACATGTAATCATAAAACCATAATAGAAAATAATAATAATGGAATACTTGGTTCATATACCCAAAAAATCATAATTTACATCAAATGATATCAACTTAAATGGAAAATTATTTTGAAAGATAAATAACCAGTAATGTTTCTTGAGGAAGTGTTATTTTGTTTCAAAAATAACTATTTAAAACTAAATATTACAAAATTATTTTAGAAATCCTTCTATTTAAAAATAAAATTGATAAATTATAGAAGAATATTAAAAATTAATTTTGATATATTTCTATAGGAAATTACCTTTACACTTTGAAAATCACTTTTTAAAACCTAAATCATTTTTAAAATCCTTTTCATTTTGAAAAAATTTATAAATAATCTAAAAAATTCCAAAATATTTAAGAAAGTATTTTCTATGAAATGATCTTTGAAAATAGGTGATTTAAGCCTTCAATCATTTATCATTCATGAAAATAGGCAGTTATTTTCAAGTGATGTATATTGGAAACAAATATTCTTTTCATATTTTCATTAAAAGTAAAATAGGCATTGTTTAGAAAAATTATGAAAGATAATTCCAAAAGTATTTGAAAATAGTTTATAATGGGTACAAATTATGTCAATAAATAATATTAATATTGTTAAAAAAAATTTAAAACATTTTTAGAAAACATCATTTTGGAATAAATAGTGTTTTAGAAGAATAGGGAAATGAAGATGGTTTTTATTAAAAATAGTCTGTTGAAATATTGAGTAAATAATGTGATTAAAATAAAGGGAAAACATGTATTATCATGACATAAACATATTTTTAAAAATTTCATGATTTTTTATGAGATATATCATAATATTTCATCATTGGAAACATAATCATAAAATATATTGAAAAATGAAGATATTGTATCATAAAATATTAATGACTTCAGAACTTTAAATTGTAAGACCCATGACGGGGTAAAATTATTTGAAACATAAAATAATATGATAATTCATTATATTTCATGTGAAATGGGTTTTATACACACCTCATAAAATAATAAATGTTCAACACAAAACATATGTCTCATGAAATGAAAATTGAGACGAAAATCCCATATCGCTTTCGTAACTTTTGAACAATAAACACCACAAAAGAGAGATGATAAAATGGATATGTGACTCCCTATAAAATTGTGTATAATAATTATTTAATAAATTTATGGTCAGTATATAGACCACATAAAATAATATTGTGTTGAATATGGCATGTGTCTCATAGAAAAATAAAAGTTATACGGGAATTCCTTATCATAAGTATCAACCTCTATCATACTCATTCAAACCTTAAGTATAGTAAATATAATATTATTATTAATATATTAAATATATATACTTATATATATCCTACCATATATTATTTAATTATTACCATTTATTTCCCATTTATTATAAATTCTTTGTTAAAAATATTTTTCCCTTAATAAAAGCTAGGTTTTTCATATATGTTTTGATTTGTTATTTTTATTCCCCTTACTTTGATCATGACCCATAATATCCCGAAAAATAATCAAGAAATTATTATAATATTTGTTCATTAATAATACTTTTAATACTAATCATTAAATATGGTTTTGAGAAATGAAGTACAACACGATCAGGGAGATGGTAGGTCGTATGTACGAAGAAGTAACGTTTCCGTTTTTCAATGACCATTATAAAAATGAGGTAAGTAATATTCTATATTTAAAGAAAAATAATTATTTCATAAATAAAATATTATTTACGTAAATTTACTTATACATATCATCCATTTTTGCATTAATGAAAAGAGAGAACCACATCAATTTGTGAAGGTGATAGTCCACATGTACATGAATGACGTTATTATCTTTCATTGAGTGAAAAGGTAAGAAAGAAAAAGATATATTATAATTTAATAATGTTAAGTATATTATTAATATCATAATTATGTCATTTATATCAAATATATTCATTGAATTTATCTTTATTATCTTACCTAGAAATCATTAGTGAAAATGAATCACATCACCTCGCGAGGAGGTAGTCCACTTTACAGACGAATGACGTTATTTTATCCCATACAGAATGGAAATAAAAAGAACTATATATGATATAATTACATCATAGATATAATTGTATTATAAATATCATATTTAGACTTTATATCCATCATCATACCAAACTTTTTAGGTGTTAGAGGAAAAATGATTGGCATCAGTTTGCAAGGTGGTAGTCCTCTGTACACATGAATGATGATTTAGTAATCCATTTTATGGAGGTGGAGATGTTTTTAGATCATGAACATAACCTAAAAATATATCATTGTATTTAATATTTTTATTATATTATATCATCATGGTTTATATGAATTAAAGGTGGTTTTTTATGAAATAAAATAAAAATTCTTGTTGAAAAACATTACTTCTTCTTTGGGAAGCCCCCTAACGTTTCCCCCAAATTCATTTATATAAGGGATTTATGACCCAAATAAGTCTTATAATATGATTTTTTTGATTTTTTTTTTAATTTGGGAAGTTTTTTATTTAATCAAAAAGTGTTTTATGTTATAAAGAAGAGAGTATAAAGGTTGGCCTTTTATAAGTGAAGTGAGTGACATACTTGTGATTTTTGAATACAAAAAGGTGTACCCATGTTTTTCTCATTATCTAGGGATAGAAAATAGAGTATAATAACTAATTATTCATTACAGAGTCTAAATATTTCCAAAAAATATATTTTTGACAAGTTTTTAGGTCATTTTAACCCTATTATTTTTACTTTAACCATATGTAAACCCATTTTGACCTTAAATGTAGTAATTAATTATTACTATTTTAACTATTAATTTTGGAAAAAAATTAAGTTATAATTATTATATAATATAAATTATATAGATTAAAAATATTTAATCCATTTTTAAAATTCAATTCACAAAAGTGGAAAAATTTTCATTTAAAATTAATCCCATAGACGAGACGAGAAAGCTATTTTTTAAGAAGAATTGTTCAAAAGTTTACAATGTTTTATTTCAAAATATAATGTAAAAGTGATTAAATTTAACATATATTAATTAATATATATATATAATTCAACTATTTTTACTTTATAACCTATTTAAAATATACTCCATCTTTATCAATAAGTTAAATTAAAAGCCAGTTTTTAATTAAAATTCAATATTTTTACTATTCATTAAAAATAAATTTTTTCTGAAATTTATCTAAAAATAAAAATAATAGAATTTTTAAATTATGATTTAAAAATGAGGTATATTATTTAAAAATGGTTTCTAAATTTTTTTAAAAAAATTACACAAAAATGAGATAGCTATTTTTTGAAAAAAATAATATTTTTAAGCATATAATTGGATTTATTCTTATATCTTGTCTAAAAAATACATAAGTTGAATGTTAAATATTTTATTGAATATATGATATATAAATTTCATTAAAATTTTTCTCCAAAATTGATTTATATAATTTATTGAAGTAAATCACATTTGTTTGCGTAAAAATAATTTTTCAGAATAAGATTCACATTATTTTCAAATGGTCTTTATTTTTGTTTCGAATTAATTGGTCACTAAGTAATTAATTATATATAAATGTGTAAAAGTTATTTTCATAGTTTATTTTATCCTATTTATACCCTCTAATATAATGGATATGTGATAACTATCAAATTAAATAATAATTTCATAATAGTTATTCATGTTTCATTTAAACTCAACATTTCCTATCATGCATGATAAACATGGTGTTCTGTGTAAAATTTTTTTTGACAAGAGTAAATTTATTTGAAAAATAAACTATTCTAAAAAATATTAGGATGTTACAATCCATAACTATGGTGACATTTCACTTTTCGTCATCAATAAATTGAGTGGACATGTAACTCAATATCCATATTGTATCGAGTGTCAGCACGTTACTCAGTCGACTCAAGGAATAGAGTTTCATATAGGACACAATGTTTTCATGATCCTACCCCTTGTATGATTCCATCATCATTTTATTTACATTTCATGTGTTCTCAACCAATATGGGGTAACATACCAGGATAGTCTACATGTCATAAATTCTAAGAACCAAACCACCGATGTCAAGATGACACACAACTAGGAATATCATTATAATAAAACCATAGAATGGAATAAATAGAATATATTATCATTATAAAACAACATTTTATCATAATAAATCATGGTAAAAAGGTATTCTTATAATACTATTGGGATCAAGAATTTCAATTGGGTCTTGTGGGCCACACACACCCATATATGATCACACTCAAGCATAGAAGGTAAAAAATACAACACATGAACAGTATTATGGAAAAGGTGTATAAAAGATCCCAAAAAAGATAATTATATTCTTACTACAAGGTTATTGATTAAGAACTCCCAGTTTTTTCAAGGGTTCGATGATCAAAAAAGTATCACACCCATGTATAATGAGGTCACACATTAATTGTTTCTGATATTGGGTTTTGGTTCATCAAGAATGTAGTTTTGAATGGAGACTCGGTATAATTATCAGTAAATATGGTGATTCTAGAATAAAATAACTTCTAATTTCCATCAATGTGGTCAATGCAGATGTATTCCAAAGGTTGGGACCCCATTCCCCAGATCAATTATCATTCGAAGAATAAATCATGATTTCATCATTGATTCTAGAATAGAACCTTGGGTATAACCATCCAACATCAGTCCATTAATAATCCATCAATATAAAAGTGATTCAAGAATAAAAGGATATTGAAATGATCGATACATGATGACCTACATAGAAAAATCTACTATTTTGAGATTTTTATATCTATTCAAGGGGATTTTTCATTAACATGTATAATTCTCCCAATAACATCTAATAAATTATAAATATATTAAAGTTCTATCCTAATTCTGAAATTATGAAGTGGTTTAGGAATTTTATTCATGAAAAATTGATTATTGAATGATTGTATTCCTTGGTATATCTTGATTTTATTCATATAATGAAATCAAATCTATAAATAAAAGACTTGTTTTGATTGATGTGATATTTCATCATTGGATCACCATAGTAACCATAGGTCCACCATAGATCGATTATCATCCATCAAGGATAAAGAATGATTTCTAATAGATCTAAATAAATATCACCATTCTAGAATAATTGGATTAGTTAAATTTTAGAGAATTAACGATAAAAGAATGGTAGAGTTTAGATTCTTGAGTAGAGGCCTTCAATTCAAGACATGTCAGTGGGATTTCTATTTGGGTGTTAAATAAATTAAATAATGTGTGGATGTAAAATATCAAATAATTCCTTGCATTCCTCCTTTGACACCGATTCGATATTGGCACCCCACATTCTGGATTTTGGGGCCTTCTATAGCCAAAAGTCTCCCTAGAACCCCCACAATATGGAAAGTGGCTTCTACCAGCTAATCGTTGACTATATTCCAACCACGCCAAGAGTGATCCCTTCCTCAAGTATTCAACCTTCAAAACACATACCCTCATTCACTTAAAACCCTATAAAACTCCCATTTCATAAAAAATTATATAAAAATCTAATTTCATAACCATGAATATCTCATACAACAAAAATAAGTGAAGATGTAACAATTTTTATACAATAGATTAAATTTTTCATTTTTCAAAAAAATTGGTAGACTGATGGTATATGATAAATTTTTATTTTTAAAATTACAATTATAAAATAATGAATATATTTAATAATAAAACTTTTAAAGACACTAAAATATCAAGGAAAAATTTTTCTTAAAAACATTGGAATTTTAGGAGTCTATGGTTTATGACGGCACTTGATTCCGAGACCCGGTGTGCCTGAAATCAATTTCTGATGTTTTGTTCATGTATGTTAAGCAAATGTACATGTGTGTTTTTTTATCTTTTGAACTGGTGCTCGGAATTGAAAACTGAGGACACCGATGAACTCGTAGTTCCGATATTCTCTTAAGGGGACCTTTACCATAGTTGCGTTTTATGCGGGTTGAAAGTTATATTTTGAGGAATTGATACCAAATTAATAAAATTTATGGTACACAATTTTATTATTTGGTGGAGGCTATTTCCTTCCAAGAGGAGTTAGAGGTGGGGCCCACACCCACATAACCTCCCAAGAGGGGATTTATTGTGGTGGGGCCCACACGATCCCCAATCCATTCATGTTCCCTTAACTCCCTTAAACCCCCCTTTAATTAATTATCTTCTCCCCTCATTATGGTAGAGCCTCTCCACCTCAAAAACATTGATGATGCCAACCCATTTAATTAATAACCTTATTAATTAATTGGAACCTCTCATTTGAATTATTTTGTATTGCATGGCAATTATATAAAATTTGAGAAGTCTATGATAATATTTTCCGTAGAAAATATTTTGGTGGGGAACCTTTGGAAAATTAGAGGAGCTTCATTCATCCACGATGAACATCATCCTCTCTCAGCGAAGAACTCTCCACGACTTCTCCTACCTTCTTCTTCCTCCGCGTCAAGGGAGAAGACACCGCTCGCGAGAAGCGTCACCTACATAAATGACACTTCCTCTAACATTGACGGGGCATCAACGTTCTCTGCGATGCCATCTACCGCGACGCCTGACTACCGCGACGGTCGTCTTCTGTGGCTTGTCGACGTGCGATGTCAATTGCATGGTAGGGGTTTTTTATAATTATATGTGAATAAATTATCTCGTTAATGTTTAATTCGTTGTAATGTCTTCGGCCAACTTCTACCGCCTAACGCAGAGGGCGTGGGCCGAACGAACACGGCCCGATGACCCTCCGATGTTTCCTAATTTTATTCGTGATGGAGGTGTGTTGAAGGAGGCGGCAACGAGAGATGGTAGCAGCCATGCGCCGGATGCATGTGGAAGAACTGTGACCCACAACTGTGTGCTGCTCAGCCAAAGAATAACCGGCTGGACGTAGGTGGCTGGGCTGGTGGAACCGCGGCACCCCAAGGTTCCGTGCTGCGGAGGTCCGCGGCCCAGACTCCACAGGCCGCTTCGGCAGGTGAACTGGCCAGCTCGTCGGCCAGCCGGGTTGGAGTAGGTCACGGCGCCACGTGTAGTGAACAACAGCCTTCCCAAGAGGCCTGCTCGCACTTGAGAAGCCAGCCAGATTTCGCGGGTCGTGCAGGAGGGCGACGCCGCCGGTTCGGGAAGTCGCCCCCCTCCCCCTTGCTCCGTGTTTCTTGGCCAGTTGGAAAAGATGTAGCCAACATCTGGTCGAGCCGCCTGCCATGGGTCGGGTCGTGCTCGACCGGTCCAGACCCCTCTATATCAGGTCAGGCTGACCCCTTATCCGGGTTGGACCCGCCGAGCTAGGACGGGCCGACCCACCAGCCCACCGGGCTTGACAGGCCAGGCCCGTTTAACATAAATGTGAATAACTTCACGACCGTGCATCTGGTCGATGTGGAATATGTTCCACTCGGACCATTTTGATAAGGCGTTCTTTTTTCTTTACTCTAAGTGAGTTTTGTACGACTTAGAAAAACAGCCGGGTTGGTTCGGACTCGAAACCAACCGGGCCCTCGGAGCGGAAACACTTATAATTTAAGGATCGGATGTCCGATTGACGTGTCGTAAACTAAGTTGGTTTATTTTTTACGAGAATATCCATTTGGCATACTCCACATGGGATTCAGATGAGACTGGAGTATGGATGGGTTGGATTGTACCCAAAATCCAACCGGGCCCCTCGAATGGAAAAGTTAATAACTCTCAGACCGGGCATCCGATTGACGTGAAGTCTGTTGCGTTGGGTTCCTTATGAAAAGATAGAACATATGGATAAATCAACTAAGGTCTTAGTGATAGTATATATTTTTACCCCTTGGATCGAGGAGCGGACCCTCCCTGAATCGAGCGTGTTGTGTGCGGGAACCCTATAGCTGGTTTTGACTACGACGACTACGGTACCGGGATCCACCGTGGGTTTGACGACGACGTCTACCATACTGGGATACTCCTTGGGTTCGATGACGATGAATTCCATACTAGGATCCTTCGTGCGTTCGACGAGTATGACTTTCATACTAGGATCCTCCATGGGTTCGATGACGACTTGTACCGTACTGGAATCCTCTGTGGGTTCGACGGTGATTACGTCTGTACCGGGATCCTCCATGGGTTCAACAGCGATGACTACAGTTCTTGTATCCTATTTGGGTCCCACAGTTTGACTTCTGTACATGTCTCCTAAGTGGGTATGATAGTGTAGTTGGTCTAGTATCCTATGTTGGTCTGACAGCTTAGATGGTCTAGTATCCTACATGGGTCCGACTGCTTAGATGAATCAGTAACTACATCTGATCATCTCTATTGCAATACAAAATATGTATACCTGTGTGAGCTGAGTTTTTATTGTCCATCATTATCATCAATGTGATTGACTTTATTTCCTCTATGGACTGGTTTGTACTTGGGCTCGAGTGTTGGAGTCGGATGGTGATTGATAACTTAGGTATATGTATGTGCATATGCCTAAGTAGAGTTGGTTGATACTTTGAGATTTTATCTTTCTTCTGTGATTTATCCTTCTTGGATTATGGGAGACCTTCGGGGGTCTTGGGGTCCCTATTGAGTATCGTATACTCACCCATGCACAAGCTATGCCCGCACTACATTGTGTTGGATACAGACGATGGACAACACTGATCAAGGTGGAGGCTTGTGGAGCTGGACAGTACCCGGAGGTGGACCACATGGCGATACGTACACAAAGAATACGGCCAGACCCGAGGTGCTGAGGAGGCCATCAGTACCCACCCTTCAGGTGGGATTTCCGGAGGATGACTCGGTGGTTGCTGTTTTACTTTAATGAAATTGTACTAGCTTTTCATTTGTACTCTTCCTACTGTTGGGCTTGTATTTCCAGACCCTTTCTTTTCAGTACTTACTTTTGTATACAGTTTTTCTTATTTCTTACTTCAGTTGTGTACTCTGTTGTGTTTTTTTACTTCTATAAAGGCAATTCATTCCCAGTATAGGGATTTACACCTTGGGTTCTAGTCGCCGGCCCCTGGCCTATGGAAGTCGGGCTTGGGGTAGTCAAGACACGGGCCCCGAGGACGGGTCGTGACAAATTGGTATTAGAGGAGTCGGTTCTACCGCATAACTCAGGACTCTGATCATTATTCTCTATGAAGAAATAGTGTTAAGAGTATTGAGTGTGGTTATCAGTCTAGGGAGTCCAGTGTTGGTGTGGCGGCTGACGTATCCATACACCAGGACCTTGATCTCTGAATTCCGACTTAGTGCACGAAAACACTGATTGTGTGTATGTTTCCTTTGAAAATGTTTTCTTAGTAATTACTTTGTGTCATCTCACCAGTTATACTGTTTAAACCGTGGTGCGCCTGTTCATTTTTAGGATGGGCCCACGAAGGCAGCTATCTAGTGTTTCGAGTTACATACGAGATGGTATCCCACCGAGCGATGAGGCCTCGGTGCAGGGACGCATCACAACGGAGGCACCAGCGGTACCACTACCTGCTGAGACACCGATACCACCATCCCCAGTAGCAGAAAGTGCATGTCGTCTGAGTGTGTTGCATGAGTTCCAGCGATAGAGGCCGCCCAGGTTCCGGGGAGAGACGGGTCCCCATGCAGCTGCGGATTGGCTGGAGGCTATCGTCAGAGTTTTCATATTGATAGGGACACCGGCCAACCCCATGGTGATCCTTACCGCAAGTCTCTTGCATTCAGCGGAGGGCAGATGGTTTAGCTAGATGCTCCAGGTACATCACGAGGCATCACTACTCTTGAGAGAATTTGAGAGCCTGTTCCGGGAAGAGTTTTTACTAGCCACCCTTCATGCGGTGCGGATTCAGCAGTTACTTCGTCTACAACATGGCATCATGGTAGTAGCTCAGTACTCAGCGAGGTTCACTGACCACTCACGCTACTCCATAGATATGGTATGAGACCCGTTCTTCAGGGCTCAGACCTTTGAGTAGCGAATCAAGCATGATATGAGGGCTTCGATGATCTCCCTCAACATCCTGACGCAGGAGGGGTGTTGGAGAGAGACCTTCTAGTGGAGAGTTTTCTCGGTGAGCTGTCACCGGTGGAGAGACCCTCCAAAGGATGACACGTACCGAAGTCTTCTATAGCCGGAAGTAGACAGTTGATGCAAAGGTCCAAGCGGACCAAGACATCAGGTGGGCAACCTCAGGATACTGGTTCGGTTGTGCGGGGCACACGAAACAGAGCCAGCCATACGAGGAGCAGGTAGTGCTATGCATGCGGCGGGCAGGGTTACATGGCTTCAGACTACCTGTCCCACCCTGTAGATGAGTAGTAGGCAGTAGAGGTACCTCTCAGGTAGAGGTATAGGTTCGACCGTGGTGGTTAGCTGGGAGCAGGCGGACGTGGTAGAGGATTTGGCCAAGCAGTAGGTGGTGGACGACGTTTCGAGGCCCTACAACCACCACCACCAGGAGGACCACCCCGACCACAGGGAACGGGTGGATAGGGGAGAGCTCAGCTACAAGAAGTTGAGGCCTACGACTATAGTGCTCCAGGAGCAGGTGGACAGGAGCGGGACTAACTCAAGGCATGGAGACTTTTGTTCATGATGCTTCTAGCTTTGTTGATTTCATTTTTTGAGGTTGCATTGTGTCTTTGTAATTTGAGCTGCCGTAATAGAAGACACTAGTCCATGTGATGTTTTCTTTCCTACCTTTTCATATGGTTGATACTGAGAGGTTCTGGTTAAAACTGTTAACTTGACCATCACATTTGAGATTCCTACTAAAGGAGACCCAATGACCACACACTGCTGCCGACAGTGTGACTCAACCCTTGGAGGCGAGAGTAATGGTTGTATCTCTTGGTAGTAGCATCGAGGCCTTACGACTTCATCCATGGAATGAAATAGTACCATTAATGTCAGGATTAAGTGTATTCGGCAAAGAATGTGGTTCATCCAGGGGATTAGATCGGATTTCTCTTCTCAGTAAAGGAGAAATCTTAGCTGCTCTTGTAGGACGTAAGCGAAAAAAGGTGTAGTAGAGTTATTTAAAAATGGATAGTCACATCCATAGTTCGTTGAGAGAATGGTTTATGGTTTACTCTAAACTCAAAATTCTCATTTGTGTCTTCTCGTAGAAGGACCTGGACCTGAGACGGTGACGCTGGATTGAGTCCAACCGGGACTAGGACTTTGAGATAGTCCATACTCTTGGGAAGGGGAATGTTGTAGAAGATGCTCTTAGTAAGAGATCAGGAATTCTACTACTATGAGAGGCGATAGATAAATTGTCCACGTTGTAGATATCCTATGTGGATAGGGATGGAGCAGCCTTTCTGCAGTCCCTCACAGTCACTCCTTCACTACTTCAGTGAGTTAGGGAGGAATTGTACGGCTGACCTTGCAGATCACCTCTGTTCTGGACTAACCCAGGGGAGTCAGAACTTTTAGGACAAATGATGGTGCAGGCTATGGCGGAAAAGGTGCAGATCCTCCATGATCGGATGATGATTGCACAGATCGGACAGAAGTCATATGCTGATAGGAGACAGAGACCACTAGAGTTTGAGGATGGTGACCACGTATTCCTACAAGTCTCACCTCAATGAGGCTACATAGATTTGGCTGGGGTGGCCAGTTATTTCCATGTTTCATCATACCTTTCCAGGTCCTCAGCAGAGTAGGTAAGGTGGCTTACCGGCTGGCCCTTCCACCTCAGTTGCACCGGGTTCATGATGTCTTCCACGTATCTCAGCTGAGGAGATAGGTGCACGGCCCATCCAACATCATCGACCAAGGGGACCTGACATCGATTACGGGGTGGCTTTTACAGAGGTCCCAGTGGAGATCGAGTATAGACATCATTGGGTCCTACATGGACGGTCGATTCCTCTGGTGCACATTCGCTGGTAGCACGGGAACCTCTAGGAAAGCACTTGGGAGAAAGAGTCTTAGATGCGAGCTCAGTACCCCCATCTTTTTCCCTAGAATGTGTTGTAGCTTTATGGGGACGTAAATCCCTGAGGTGGGAGTAATTTAAAGACCCAGAAATTTCATGGAAATTTTTTTCTTAAATACTTTGGAATTTTACGGGTCAGTGGTTTATGAAGGCACTTGATTCTGAGGCCCAGTGTGCCTGGAATCAATTTCTGAAGTTTTGTTCGGGTACGTTCAGTAAACATACGTGAAGGTTTTTCTATCTTTTGAACTGGTGTTCCGAATTGAAAACCAAGGAAACCGATGAACTCGCAGCACCAGTATTCACTTTAGAGGACCTTTACCGCAGTTGCGTTTTATGCGAGATGAAAGTTATATTTTGCAGAATTTTTACTAAATTAATAAAATTGTTGTTACACAATTTTTATATTTGGTGGTGGTTATTTCCTTCCAAGAGGAGTTAGAGGTGGGGCCCACACCCACATAACCTCCCATAAAAGGATTTAGTGTGGTGGGGACCACAGGATCCCTATTCCTTTCATCTTCCATTAACTCTGTTAAACCCCCCTTTAATTAATTTACTCCACCCCTCATTATGGTGGAGCCTCTCCACCTCCCAAACATTGATGATGCCAACCCATTTAATTAATAACCTTATTAATTAATTGGCACCTTTCATTTGAATTATTTTGATTTTCATGGAATTTCATTAAAATTTGAGAAGTCTATTATAATATTTGCCTTAGAAAATATTTTGGTGGGGAACCATTGGAGAATTAGTGGATCTTCATTCATCTACAAAAAACATTATCCTCTCTCAGCGAAGAACGTTCCATGAATTCTCCTAACTTATTTTTCCTATGCATCAAGGGAGAAGACACTGCACATGAGAAGTGTCACCTACGTCAATGACTCTTCCTCAAATATTTATGGGATGACATCGTTCTCCGCGACGCCATCTACTGCAACGCCCGACTACCGCGACACTCGTATTCCACGGCTGGTCGACGTGTGATGTCAATTATGTGGTAGTGGATCTGTATAATTCTACGTGAATAAATTATCTCGTTCATGTGGAATCCATTGGAATGTCTTTGGCCAACTGCTACTGCCTAACGTGAAGGGTGTGGGCCGAACGAACACGGCCCGACGACCCTCCGATGTTTCTTTATTTTATTCTCCACAGAGGTGTATTGAAAGAGGCAGCAACGAGCGAAGGCGGTGGCCATGTGTCGGCTGCGTGCCAAAGAACTGCTTCCCGCAAACGTGGGCCACTTGGCCAAAGAAGAACTGGCCAGACGTAGCTAGCCGGGCTGGTGGAACCGCGGTTTCCCAAGGGGTCGCGCTGCGGATGTCAGCGGCCTGCACTCTACGGGCCGCTTCAGCGGGTAAACCGGCTGGCTCGTCGGCCGGCCAGGTTAGAGGAGGCCGCGGTGCTTCCTGGCATCGCGTGAGGTAGAAAACAGCCTGCCCATGTGGGTTGCTCATGCTGGAGAAGCCGACCGGCTTCGGCCGACCAGGCATGAGGTCGGTGCCGCTCGGCGTCGCCGGTTCGCGAAGTCACCCCTCTGCTCTGCATCGCTCCGCCAGTTGGCCGAGTCGCGGCCAACAACTATCCGGGTCACGCCTTCTGGGTCGGGCCACCTGCCATGGTCTGGGCCGGGCCACACTATATTAGGTCGGGCCAACCCCTTAGGTGGGTCGTACCTACCGAGCAAGGACGGGCCGACCCGCCAGCCTATCGGGCTTGACTAGCCGGGCCCGTTTCACTTAAATACGAATAACTTCACGACCGTGCATCTGATCGATGCATCGTCTACAGAACTGGGACCCGTACGACGATTAGATCATTTTGAATTACTCTAAGTGAGTTTTGGATGACTTAGTAAAACGACCAAGTTGGTTCGGACTCAAAACCAATCGGGCCCTCACCACGGAAACACTTATAACTTTATGACCGGATGTCTGATTGACGTGTATTCAATTAAATTGGTTTACATTTAATGAGAATATCATTTTGGCATACTCCACATGGGATTTTGATGATACTGGAGTATAGCCAGGATGGATTGTACCCAAAATCCAACCGAGCCGCTAGAACGAAAAAGTTAATAACTCTCAGACCGGGGATCCGATTGACGCGCAGTCTGTTGCATTGGGTTCCTTATGAAGAGATGGAACTTCTGGATAAATCAACTTAGGACTTCATGATAGTTGATTTATTGGACCCTTCACTCGAGGATTGGACCCTCCTGGAATCGAGTGTGCTGTGTGCGGGAACCTTAGAGATGGCTGCAACTACGCCGACTACCGTACTGGGATCCTCCATGGGTTCAACGACGACGTCTACCGTACTAGGATCCTCTGTGGGTTCGACGATGATGAATTCCATACTAGGACCTCTGTGGGTTTGACGATGATGAATTCCGTACTATGATCTTTTGTGGGTTCGATGATGACGTCTACCGTACTGGAATCCTCCACGGGTTCAACAACGATGACTTTTGTACTAGGATCCAGTGTGGGTTAGACAGCGACGACTACTGTTCTTGTATCCTAATTGGGTCCAATAGTTTTACGTCTGTACTTGTATCCTTAGTGGGTCCAAAAGAGTAGATTCTCTAGTATCCTATGTTGGTCCGACATCTTAGCTGGTCTAGTATCCTACATGGTTCCGAAAGCTTAGATGGATCAGTAACTACATCTGATCATCTCTATCGCAATACAAAATATGTATACATGTGTGAGCTGAGTCTTGAATTTAAATCATTATCATCGATGTGATTGACTTGATTTCTTATGTGGAATGGGTTGTGCATGGACTATAGAGTAGGAGTCGGACAGTGATTGATAACTTAGGTATATGTATGGGCATATACCTAAGTAGAGTTGGTTGATACTTTGTGATTATATATTTCTTCTGTGGATTATACTTTGTGGATTCTAGGAGAAATTCAGGGGTCTCAAGGTTCCTACTGAGTATCGTATACTCACCAATGCATGGGATATGCCTGCACTACATTGTGTTGGATACAGAAGACGGACAGCACTGATCGATGTGGAGGCTTGTGGAGCTGGACGGTACCCGGTGGTGGACCACTTGGTGAGACGTACACGGAGCAGACGACCTGAACCGAGGTGCTGAGGGGGCCATCATTACCCAAACATTAGGTGGGATTTCTAGAGGACGACTCGGTGGTTACTATTTTACTTTACTGTAGTTGTAATAGCTTTTCATTTGTACTGTACCTACTGTTGGGCTTGTATTTCTAGCCCCTTTCTATTCAGCACTTACATTTGTATATAGTTCTGTTTAGTGATTACTTCAGTTTCATACTCTATTGTGTCTGTTCAATTTTATAAAGGCAATTCCTTTCTATTATAGGGATTTACGCTTTTGGTGTTAGTCACCAGCCCCTGGCCTATAGAAGGCGGGCATGGGGTAGTCACGGCATAGGCCCCAAGGATGGTTCGTGACAAAACCCATCTTTTTTACCTATCATTATAGGTAGAGATGAATTACACACCACATTATTTCATGATGGATGTAGTTTGAATGTACACATAGTTAGTGCTATTTTTTCTTATTGGACGAAAATAATTGAAAAATGGTTTTTCCATTAATATGAAAATGTTATATTATATTAATATTACACGTTCCATTATATTTGGGTGTCATGAAAAAAAATTACGAGTAATATTAATGAGAAAATATTAAGCAGAAAGAAATATTTATGTTGATAAATTGATAATTCCTTTGGAAATATCCTTAAAAGTGGTGGTCTTATGATATCTAATTGAGAATATAATCTTAAGAAAACAATAGATGATTCTAGTTGGATAAAATTTCATATTTTTAGTATGATATTATATGTTATGTTTGTTGTATGATGAGGTGGAGGTGTTCCCTTTCTTTAAGTAAAGAAAAGTGAACTATTATAAACACGCATTATTTTTTAATAATATAATTACACTACTCAAGTTTGAAAGATAAAAAAGTGATAAATTGTTTATTTTTTAGTGGGTGAATTCAATCAATCATCTAAATTTCATTTTAACACATGTTTAAATTTATATACCATTCGGTTTTTATATTTTACAATTTTCTTTTCTACCAGGGTAACTAGTTTTTGTCTAAGAAATATTTGTTTTAATAAAAATATAAAGTAACCATTATTATCTAATTTTGGTATTATGAACCATAATTTAACCTATTTTTAATACTTTTCAATTTATATATAATATAGAATTAACATCAAAATAAAAATATCTAACATATAGAAATATTGTTATGTTAAAGGAAGTTTTTTTCACTATTAATTGTAATTAATATTAAATAGTATTGATTACCAATTGAATGGGTGATGATGTTTTTAAATATAAGTTTTAAGAATATATTAATTTAAATTTGGATAAAATTTTAATATATTTTATTATATAAAAATTACAAAATATCAATAATTTTTTTAAAAAATAATTGTTTTATCTTTACCACTATAATTAAATTTAATCTTAGTAATCATATTTTTATCCTTAAAATTCGTAATTTTTAAATAATTTTAAACAAATGATCCAAAATAAGGTATCTGTTTTACCAAATAAAATTTCTAAATATGAGAAAAATATAATTTTCATATTAATGCACTTAATGTGTAAAACCCATGTTCAGAAAAAAAAAGTGTATATTTTGGATTAAAAGATATTTCTATGACAAAATTATCAAGGTATTTTTAATATTATAAATTAATTTTATATAATAAAAGATAATTATTTTTTGGATTTCAATAAAATCAAAAAACAAATTTTACCAAAAAATTATTAATAGAAAAGACTAAAAATAGTTTCATTCACTGGAAAATATTACTTAAATTCATATAGTCATAAACATAGGTTTTATAAATTAGGGATTATATTTAAAAATTTATGGTTTCAATGATTAAAAAAAATTTGGTTAAATTATAAGGTTTTATAAGCTTCTATGTCTTTCCTATATAATAATAATGTCATACAATTTACAACTTTGGTAAAACATTTTTTTTCACAATTCACCCTAAAATTAATTTTTTCTAAAAAAACACAAAAAAAATATTATGATTTTATTGAAAATTTTAATTTGAAAATGAATTTAATTTCATAAAATTAAAATTACAAGTTTAATAAATTGATCTTTTAAATGTAAAATATAAGAAAAAATCATAAAAATATAAAAATAATCCTTCTTTTTCATTAAAATGTAAAATGTAAAATGTGTACAGTACATGTGTTATATAACTTATAACATCAACATTTACCTGATTATATCATAATATTTTCATTTTAAATAGCCCATAATGTCCACTGTGTATGATTTTATAATATTTTAAGCTCTAGCGGTTTTCGTGGGTTGTGCTTCTACTATAATAGATCTCATAGAAATTTCTATGACTTTGAATTTATCTTGCATATGATTTAACTCATACTTTCATTTTTATAGTTATACTTGAGATATTTTTGAGGATGTATCATGTGAATAAACCAATTTTACAAGGTTTGATAAATGAGCTTCATTAGGTAGACCTTAGCTTCCCATTTCTATTTATTTCCTTTTTGTTTATATATTTCATATATAGTTACATCCTTTTATACCCATTAATTTAATTAGTATATTATTAAGTTAAAATTTTATTGGAAAATATCTTGGTTTCGTTATATTTATATGTTCTATATAGATAACCAATTAACATAATTATTAATTAAGGAAATAAATAGTGAAATTTTTTATTGTTAAAACCTATGTAGACTTTATATTATTATAAATGAGTTTTCAAGGATGTATTTTGATTTAAAAAACTAGGATAATGATATTTTTTTAAAGGAATATTTATTCCACTTTTAAGGGTGAAAAGTGTTTTTTAAGAAAATGTATTCATAAGTACTCATACATTATAGAAAACCCTCATTATTATGATTTTTTCCTTTAATATTAGTTATATGATGTTTTATGAAAATATTTTATATGTTAAGTTTATTTCATGATTATATAAATAATTATTTTGAGATAGAGGATAAAAAATGAAAATTTTATTTTTGATATCATGATTTTAAAATTTTAATAACGGGGTTCCTTATTCTTATAACCCATATTGAGATTTTTATGATCATCCAATATTTTAAAATTTTCTTTAAAGGATAAATGAATAGTATAAGTGTAAAAATTTATACTCTTAACTATAGTGATTAATATTAAAAGTGAAGAACATGTTTGGAATGAAACTGGAGTTTAAATTTTTCAATCCCATTTTTATGGAGAAATTGACCTTGAGTGGATGTGTCTACATCTTATTGTAGGGGTTTGACATAAAATTATTTTTCTAAATTCCCTATAACTGTAAACCTAAATGATCATTGAAATTTTTGAAAAATAAATCCTTGAAATTAAACTCTCAATAATGGGTATATTAAGTTACATGCTATTAAAACTTCCTCTTTAGGACCCTTCATGGTGTTTCCCCTTAGGGTGGCATTGTCGTCTCCTTAAATTTAGCCCACGCTACTGTGTGGACCCATGGTTGTGGTGTAACCCACCCACATGGTGAATCCTAGTGTCTTATTTTGGGGTCCCTCCATGATGGAGATTTACAGTTACAACATAGGTATTTCCCCCATACCACAGACATGGTGCATCCCATTACCAGTGCATCATGGTTCTTTGGATACGGTCAAACATGCCACTTTGACCTTTACTACATCGTGGTGCTGGCATATAGTAGAAATTTTAGGTGTATGGACACCCTGATGTTTCTCCACAGCTTACTTGAGCACCCAAACCATCAACCAATCCTCATTACACATCTAAAAAATCTTTTATAGATGTTAAAATTCTTATATTATCAATGAAAAATAAAGGTATAAAATACCACCCCTACTCAAGGATAAAACAAAAATACCCTCAAAATTTCACAACCCATTATAACATAGGTCATTAAAACCATGTTTATTAATTATAATTGGGTATTAAAATGAATTATATGATTTATTTACTTAGAACTTATGTTTATATGATCTCAAACAAATATTAATTTAGAAGGGAGAATGATTTTTTCAATTATTACATGAACATATCTTAAGGTACACATTGGAACTCGAATACTACTATTGGAAAGTTGAAGAGTCAATGATATGGGTATAAGATACTTATTTCCTTACTAACAATAAAATACATATCTAATGAGGTTAATACTAGATATTGGATCACACAATCCCTATAAAAACATTCCCTCTCCTAGTTTTAAATTAAATTCTGGAAAACCATGAACTTTAAACTTAAGAGGAATTTTTTTGTGGTAGTTCTCACATTAGTATCCTAATAAACTTGGTTTGGGTGAGATAATTTCCTTCCAAATCTAAAAAATACCAAAGCTACCTATCATATACTAGTTTTTTAACACCCCATTATTATAATTTATATATTTAATTTCATTAATACCAAATGTGTTTTATACCAATTTTTGAATAAAACATTGTTCCCAAAAAACTACACACATTACAAAATAATTAAAATATATCCATTGAATTGTTTGTTTAAATTAGAGGTAATTTAATTATGAAATATTTTTAGAAATACAAAAAATTCCTTATTAAAATTAATTTATTAATAAATGTAAATTAATATATATAAATATCTCACAACATCATTTTATGCTAAAAATGTATTTCATTAGAAAATTCACTTTATATG
Organism: Viscum album; assembly: GCA_963277665.1. Taxonomy (NCBI): domain Eukaryota; kingdom Viridiplantae; phylum Streptophyta; class Magnoliopsida; order Santalales; family Viscaceae; genus Viscum; species Viscum album. Next base: position 2,132,023,482 of record OY728127.1, on the reverse strand, counting down.
AGAATTATTTTATGAAGATATATGTATTTTATTATATATATGTTCTTGATAATAATAATATATTAACCCTAAAAAAAATTTTACTTAATTTCAAATAAGAATAAGAATATTTAAAATTCTAAAATTTTATTCTACAATGAAAACAATTTTCATTATATTTCTCATTAAAAGTGAAATTATCATATATTAAAATATTAATTTTAAAAATATACATTCATATTTAGAACTATGATAAAAATATTATCTTAATATGAATATTTGATATTTTTAAATAGACTATTTTAAGGTGAAATATTGAATAATACAGTTTTCCTAAAAATTATAGATTTTATTACATTTTAAATATATAAAAACCCATAATGTTTTTAAAAAATTCTAATGGATCAAATATTTATTTATGGGGTAATATATATATAGTTATTTTGTATTATGAATTTAAAAAACCTATTTTAAAAATTTTATAAAATTATGTAATATTTTCCAACAAGAGAAATTGCATTCGGTCATTTCATTTAATAAGAAATTATTTTGGTATAATTCAGTTTTATATTGATCTCAAAGTCACTTAAATATTATATTATTCTAGTAAAATAATACATAAAATTTAAATATACACAATTAGTAATATTCTAATACACTTAAATTTTAAGCAGAAAAAAATAGTTTTTCTAAAAATTCGGTTTAACACATTACATGCACTGATGATAAAATTAATTTTTATAAAAAAAATTTTCTAAAATAGATTTAATACTTTTAATTAATATCTTCAAATTATATCACATATCCTATTTTATTTTGAATCATAAATGAAATTAATAAATTAGGTAAAAACTATTTATTATCATAAAATCCAAAAGGGTAAGAGGGTTAAACTATAGGGGTAAAATAACAAACGTGTAAAAAAATTCTCTAATTAAGTGTTTGATGTGTTACATGGATAGAAATTATTTCCATCCCAATATTTTAGGTTTTTTTATCTCTTTTACATGTGAAAAAATTTCTCTCTATATTAAGATGAAATATTTATGAAAATACTACTATCAGCACTTCTAAAAAAAGTCTCTCACCACCCCTTCAAGACAACTCATAATATTCATTATACCCATGTAACCTGACCCTATTTACATACTCTAAAATTCAACTTCAATTCCTTAAGAATCTAGATAGTATTTTTTTTTCAAGTCCTTCCTTTTCAAAGGAATCCTCAAAGGGAAACACAATGTTCTCAGCGTATGTACTAACTTCCCGCTAATAGTGTTTCTATAAAATAATTCAATTTAAAATATATTCTTCCCAATATTATGTGAATAATTTAGTATCAATATTATAATAAATGTTTATATATGGTTTTAAGATAAATTTATAACCATTCCCATTTTCCATTAAGAATTACAAAAATATCATTTGAGTGTTCGTGAAAACTATTGCCTCCGTTAAGTAACATATATTATTTTTTATCTAATATCTATATTATTTAATAAATAACCATAAAATATGATTTAGACATTGACAATATATAAATAATAGAATTATTATTATAAGAGTTTTTTATTATTCCAAAAATAAACAACTTTCAAAACTATGCTCAACTATTAATTATTGTATCATCATATTTTGGTCAGTCTAACCACTTATATGAACAATGATATAAAATAATATCATAGGTGACTTTGGTAACTAAATTATAGATGACATATTATATAAATAATTATATAATTATTTTATTTTGGTTCTATAATGGTATCATTAATATTAAACTCATTAATAAAAATATCAATGTCAGTTTATTAAAATTCACTAAAATATGCCCATAAATAATTTCATCTATAAGTAACATAACTAAAACAAACATAAAATTAAATTATAACTGTATAAATAATCTTCAACCATAAATTACAATAATTTTATTAACTATTAGTGATACAATTTGTAATAGTAATGAATAACAATAATGATATTATGAAACTAATTCCAAAAATCAAGATTTCTCACTTCTATTACTGAAAATAGATTATAAATAACTAATATAAATGTAGAGAATAATTGTAAATAAATTGTATAATAATTTATAGATATGAAAAATTATTATAAATTGGTGATAAATTTTGTTATTTTTATTATAAATAATATTCACGTGCTTAGTTGATATCGAGAATTAAAGTAAAGGGGTTCTTGTTCTCAGATGTAATATCGTGATACATTTTTCATAATATACTACATGATATCTCTTATATAGTGTGATTAATACCCAAAAAACTTATTTTACCATATTCATCTTATTAATGTTTCATTATGGTATATAATTGGTTCTTACATAAAATGGAATTCAAATTAAAGAATCCCAATGTTGAAATGGTTTTGGTTAACACAACTCAATTCACTGAGTTATAATCCTACTTCTTTAACTTCATTCATACTATATTGGTTTTTTCAACCCTATGATTTTGTTTAATGATATATTCACATCCTATTTAATAATGGTTTCCCCTAATTTTATAAATTTATCTTCCTACTAATGGTCTTGTTTGTATTTGAAAATAAAATTAGTGGTTATCTTATGCAACCATCATATTTCTCTTCTTTGTTTTTCAAAATGAAGTTTTATTAATCTTATTACGATGTTTGTTTTTAATAAATATATTTTAAAAAATTAAAATTATATTCCACACATTATCATTTTTTATCTTATTGAACACATTTCTTTGGGATGTTATTTATGTATTTTTCAACTATAAATTATTTATTTTTCTCATTTTAAAGAAACAAATTAAAAGTTATTAGTTAAAATATTTGAAAATAACTTTTTAAAGTCACCCATAATATCTTTTTTTTATAATATTTAATTTTTTTATAAAATATTTTTTTATGTTTTTTTCTTGTGAACACATCCTTTAACCTTCTCATCCATTCCTTTCAAAAAAGAATCCATTCCATTTTTTGAAATGATCTTCCAAATAAACCAAATTTTTAATTATTTTAAAATTAAATGGTGTATTTACTCTTAATTTTTAAACTGATTTACCCAATTATCTTGAAATGGTATTTTCCATTTATATCAACATCCTTTATTTATTCCAATTATGTTCTCTTATGATACCACTCACCTTATCTCTTTAGATATATTATGTTCAGGTAGTGTATTATCATGTAACATATTTCCTTCTTTTGTTAATTATGATTTGGTGGAATTATTTATGATTTCTTTATATGGACCATATAATTATATGAATATTAACGGTTCCCATTATTGAGATCCAATGAATTTGGTAAATAATTAATATCTATATAAGTAATGTTCGTGATACCTTGGAAGCATTTCTTGGAAATATTTTATGATACCTTATTTAACATCCATAGTAATATTTTTTTACAACACTTTAGTTACTAACTATGATGATATTATTTTTATTTTCCTATGATTATATTTTAGAAACACTCCCTTTTCTTTCCTTGTGTTCTTATTTTTATATTAATCCTCATGTTCATTTGATTATGTTCATATGTTTCCCCCCAAGTATTACCAATGATGCCACGATCCTATCATATTTTTTTCATTATGTTAAAACATCATTAGATGATTCTTAGATTATGATTGCATGTTTTATTATGTATGAATACTTTATAATAATTTTATGATCCTTGACTATATTTTTATACCCATTTGTTCATTATATTCTAACTTATGATATTTTTTTGATATTTATTATTGTTAACCTTAATGAGCATTTGATTTCACTATTTCATATGTTTCTATTTCCCTAGGTTGTGATGAAAATTTATATGTATGATATTTTTATAACATTTTCCTATGTAAATACTTTATCAGATATATTAATGACTTGTTATGAGATTAAGAGATTCCTGTATAGTGTGGAAAATTTCCATTAAATAAAAATTATAAGGGTTTTTAATTTAATGTTTTTTTTAATAATTCTATAAAATTCTATACATAAAATGTATTGGGAATGTATGTAACATAATATTATAATTAATACATTAATTATGAAAACATCACATCTATGGGAATCATAATTATTATCAAAATAGGGTTTAAATAACATTGAAGATAAAGATGTTATCTATTGATGACGTAAATTTCATCATGGGTTGAGAAGTTAAGGATGACCATAATATCAAGGGTATAGAAAACCATTTATGTAAATTGATGTTGTAACACCCCATGTTTTTTGAATTATTTTTTTCAAAATAATTTAATCTTTTTTATATTTTTCTTTTCACACAACATAGAAAATTGAATATTATATATTAAATAACTATGTTTGGATGCCATTATATACAATACCAAGTTAATCGTGAACTACAATAAATATAAATTTAATCTCAATTTATAAAAAATGTATATTGTAGCTTACATTACATAAAATATTGTCTTTCCTCAAGGTCTTGCGTAACATGCAAGACCGAGCATTACCAAACAATAATATATTATTAAAATGTTATTATTTAATAAAATAAAACATAGCTGATAAATTTATTTTTATAGGATTAACTAAATAATGAATATATATATATATTTAATTCATTTATTTCCAATTAATTTTAATGGAATATAGAAAACAAATGAGTGTAAAGAGAATGATTTTATAAAAGACTATTTTTTTTGAAATAGAACATTTATCTTAATAATTTAAATTATTTAACAATAGTGAATGATATTAGTTAAATTTATATTTTATATATTTAACGGAAGTATTTTTTATACTCATACAACTGATTTTAAATAAATAATTTAAGAACATACCCAATATGACACATAGTAGCCTATATTTTAATAAAATCAGTTTTACTGCTTTTAATGAAGACCTATTACAAATCTAAACTTTTGAAAATATATTAATTTAATATGTAAAAATAAACATCATATTTGAAATAGAAATATAAAAATTTGGTTAGGGTGAATTTTTGGTGTTTTTCATTGAAGATTCATTTTTTGACGAATAGGGGAAAATACAAAATTTTAGTTCAAAACATATTCTTCATCTAATTTATTTATAAATTAAAATTATATTTTAAATTAGTTTTGAATTTTGAATAAATTAAATTATTATCAATAAATCCAATATAATTCATTGTAATCAATTTATCATTGAAACTGGATATAAAAATCTAGCAAACTTTTGATCGTTTTTACATTAAAGACCTGAATTGTCATCCTATCTACGAGATTAAATTTAAGTTAATTTATACCACTTATGTGTTTGAAATTTGGAAAAATGGATTTCATATTTTGAATAATAATAATTTATAATATATTATAAGGTTAAATTATTTTTTTACCAAAAATATTAGTACAAGTAATTAAAATTAATGACAATAATTAATGTCAAATTAAGCTTAATTAGGGACTAAACCCAAATCTTAAAGACACAAATGACAAATAAAATTTCAAAAAATCAATTGGATGGCCATATTTCTAACCTATAAATACTTTTATCTCCATTTAAACAATATTGGATCCACATGAAATGGAAAATACATTGGTGGTAATCCCTTTCCCAAATTTTACAAGAATTTCACTCATCCACGACTATAAAAAGGCCTCCACTCATCCCAATTACTCAAAAATATCGACACACTATGGCGAGAAAATTCTATAAAACAATATCTCCTCATAATACCACCACTAAATCTATAAGACTTTGTTTTTCTAAATGAAATCCATGGAATCCCTTTGGTGAAAACCAAATGGAGTTACCCAAAGGAGATGTAACAGTGTTCCTCAAGCTCCTTTCATTTATTTTCTTTCTCCGCCCCTCACCTATCATTATTACATGATTATACAAAAAAATAGTATCCAAAATATACTGATATGTTTTTTAGGTTTATGTTTTTACCTACACTTATAAGCACTTCCATCTAATGGGTAATGAACATACTGTTTATGTGTACAACAAACTACCACCTCCCAAAATAATGATTGTTCATTTACCATATTTAATGATTGGGAAATATGATAGAAAAAATTTATATACTATATATATGATACATATTATTTATTTATGATTTTTAATTTTTTTTATAATACATATCTTTAAACATTCTATTTTCTATAAATATGATAATTTCATTTGAGGAAGTATGGGATACCACCCCCTCAAAGTGATGTGATTCATTCACATAATAAAATGAATGATTTAAGGATGTTTTTAATAAAATTATATGATATATATAACATGATAATTATACTTTACTTATATTATATACATATATGTCATTTTCTTTCTTTATTTAAATGAGATAATAAAAATGGAAACAATGTTCTTGCATACGTACAACCTACCGTCTCAATGAATGGTGTATTAAATTTAATAATTATATATTCTATGGATTATTATAATGAAAATAAACTAAATATTAATGATATCAATATCAGGGATCAAATTCTGGAAATCCTGATACATGTATAAAAACCAAATATAAAAAAATTAAGACACATGCGAAAAATGAAGTAGATATTACCCAAGGTGAAACCTTAACATAAATTTAATAATAAGTGGGAAATATAAATTCATTATAAAATAATATATGGTGATAGGTATAAGAATATGATTTTTTAAATGATTTATAATAAACTAACATTTATTATATGGGTATCTTCTATGAGTACAAAGATAGTCACGACCTAAGGTAATGGAATTTCATCTCACTTTTTATTTACGTGAGAAACATGAATTATTCACTACTTATTATTCTTGTGTGGTGTGTATATTTCCCATGGATTCATTTTATAATTATTATAGATAAATTTATTTTTATTTACATATCCATTTTACTATATCTCTTTCATGGGTATTATGTTTCAAATGTTACTAAATTTGTATGAAATTTGTTTATAAATTTTCCTTATTTGAGACACATGTTTTATTATGAACCTATGATATTTTTCAACATTTATATACTTTCATTTGACATGTTATATCATTAATATCCTTATTTTTATAATATTTTATGCTTCATTTAATATAATTTTTGTAAAGACTTGGAATTTTCCATGTAAGTTTTTTAATTATATGGAATACTATGAGACCATGAAAATTAACTGTGTGTGAATCTGATGCCCGATGTGACCGGAATGAATTTCTGAACTTTTGTTCAGGTATATTTAGTGAACGCATCAGTAGAGTTTTGTAACTTTTGAACTCATCCTCAGAATTCAAATTTGAGGACACTGTTGAGCTCGCAGTGCCGATATTCACTTAAGGAGACCTTCACCTAGACCGTAGTAGGTTGGGGGAGGATGTTGGTTTTCCTGTATTTCATGGGAGAGTTAAAAATAATAATAAAAATAAAACAATTAACTTTTTTTAAACGAATCATCCCATTTGAATATTGGTGGTGGGGATCACCCAACCCTAAACCACTCTTTTAATGTGAGGTAACTCTTGGGATTATCCCAATTAATGAGACAACATTAATTGATTAATAAACATAACTTAATTAAGTTGGCACCTCACCTCTCATGGGGGAAATCTTTGGAAAAGGAGAGATCCTGGGAGAGCCATTGAAGAAACATTCTACAGTAAAGAACCTTTATCAATGAGGAACATCCTTCAGATCAAGAATGAGGAACCGTCATTGGAGCGTGTTGCGGGAGCGACGGACATCGGCGTATTCATAATCTTCATATCCTTCCTCACGCCACCTCCAATGAGAAAACGAGGTAGAGAAGTGTTTATATTGTTCTTCATGATTTTATGTTGATTCAAACCCTCTTGAACCACCTGCTATCGATCTAGCATGGAGGGTTTGGGCCAGAAAAACACAGGCCGATCCTTTCGCTCCCTCTATAATGACGTGTTTTTCACAAGTCAACTCTGGGATGAGAAGAAGCCCGCCGACGGCATGTTGCTAGCCACCGATGTTTCCAGGGCACAAGGCAGCGTCCAACAATCCAGTTAGACATGATGGTGGTGGTGATGCAATCATTTTGTCAAAGGTGGTCGTCGTACGTCGGCCATCGAAGAGGAGGACGGTGGCCGACATGCTGTCCAGCCACATGGAATGGGGAGGCGTGTGTCATCGCTGCATGTAGTGGAGGAGGATGCGGCCTATCAGCTGTGGTGGAGATGGGGAGTGGCCAACACTCTTACCGGCTGCATGGAGGCAGGGTGACGCACGTCCACGCCACCGGCTAAAGAGGAGGTCACAGCTGCTTAGCCATAGAGGTGCACCGGAAGGCCGACTAGCACCTGGCCAACTGCAAGAGGATAGTAGCGTCATCGTGCAGCTAGAAGGGGGAAGCCAACCGGAACTACTAGTTGGCCACATCACGCCAAACAGGACCACTCTGGTGGGTCCAACATGCCAGCAGGCCGCACCACATGGCACCACCAGGATGACCAAAACCGAACGACCATTTGGCTATTCAGGAATCCAGGAGGCGCCTCCCCGGGTGTAAGATAGGACGGACCCCGCCATAGTGGGCCACACCTGTCGCATGCTGCACCATGGTGCACCAAGTGGGCCGCGCCCAGCAGGTCGGGCTGCCCTCTTTATGGGTCGAACCAGACCGCCACCCAGAGGGTCAGGCCCGCCGTGACCCCACCAATTCATCCAAGACTAGGGTCGGGCCGGGTCAACCCAAACCGGGTCGGGACATCCCAGGTCGGGTCGGGCCTGGTCGGAATGATCGGGTCAGACTGGACCAGGGCCAATCCGGACCCAGATAATCCCTTTTGGCCATAACATGAGAACTGAGGGTCTCTTTGACGAACAGTCAGCGGCACTGGATTTCGTGGATTGAGACAGTCAAATTTGTATACTCCACATTAGTTTTTGGTAAATATGGAGTATTTACGGGTTGGATCTAACCCAAATCCAACCAGGCCTTCGAAACGGAAATGCTAATAACTTAGAAACAGGTCGTCCCATTGACACGCCATCTGTCGCTTTGGGACCCATATAATGTGGTGGTACATTGAGATACTTCTTCGTGGGACTTTGTGATAGTTGATGAATCGGCTGATGGATTGAAGAGAGGATCATCCTGGAATCAAGTGTACTTAGTGTGGAAACCCTACGGTTGGTAGTACTTGAGCAGTCTACAGATTCTGTGTGGGTCATCTTCAGATCTTGTGTGATTCAACATCTCCTGATCCTGTGTGGGACATCTTTAGTACCTGTGTCGGTCATCTCCAGATTCTGTGTGGGTCATCTTCAGATCTTGTGTGGGTCATATTCGATCCTATGTGGGTCAATAGAAGAGCTTCCTGGTGAATTAAGATGATCTAGAAATACAGTTAATCATCTATACTTATGCACTTAAGTTATACCTGGTGTGAGATGAGTCTTTACCTTTTTGGTATTCTACATTGTAGCGTTACATTTGTGGTACTTACTTTTGTGGTAAACTTCTATGTGGTTATAACTTTGTGGTATTATTCTATGTGATGTTAACTTAGTTGTACTTACCTTTGTTGTATTACCTTTGTGTTATTCATTCCTTCGTGAAACAGTTGTGCTTTTGGATAAAGAGTTGATCCTTGTGTTTCCTCATGAACGAGATGGGTATAGATGGTAACTTATGTATATGTATGGGCATATACCAAAGTATAATTTATTATTACTTCATTATTCGATTTTTATTGTTTCATTGTAGTTTATCCTATATGGAATTCTGAGAGACCTCGGGGGTCTCAGGGTCCCTACTGAGTATTCTTATATTCACCCATGCATGGGCTATGCCCGCACCTTGTTGTGTCTTGTGCGTATTATGGACAACGTTGATCAAGTATGAGGGTGCCAGGACTGGAGGTTTCTCGGAGGTGGACCATTAGACGAGATGTATCGCGGGGATGATCCTTCATGAGATATACTTACCCTTCAGGTAGGATCCTTGGCAGGTGTTCACAGGAGATGTTTTCAGTTTTACTTTTACTTTCCAGTTGGGCTTGTATTCCGGACCCCTTTTCTTACTGTACTCACCCTTATTACTTTATAGTTTACTTTGTTCTTGTATCTTGTTGTGTGCTTGGATGTGTGAGTTTGCAGGTTGAAAGGCAATGCCTTTCTGGTTTTAGGGATATGCCTTTTTGGTGCTAGTCGCCAGCCCCTAGCCTATGGAAGGTGGGATCGGGGTAGTCACGGCACCAACCTTGGGGGATGGGTCATGAAAAATTGGTATCAGAGCAGTCAGTTCTACTAGGGAAATTGGACTCTAATATTTTGATTTGGCAATAGTGTTAAGTGTGATGAGTGTGGTATTCAGTTTGGGGAATCCAGTGTTACTGTGGCGGTCGACGAATCCATACACCAGGACCCTGACTTCTGATTTTGGACTCAGTTCACGAAAACACTAATTGCATTTGTGTTTTTGGAAAGTTTTCATTGATATCTCTTTGAGTCAGCTCACCAGGTATAATTTTTGAACGTGGTGCACCTGATTCTTTTCAGGATTCCTCCACGTAAATATATAGCCAGGGTTCTAGGTGGAGTAAGCGATCATAGTCCACTGAGAAACGAGGCTTCGATGCAGGTCCCCTTACGGTAGTTGTTCCATTGGGCGGTGTACCTGCAGCACCACTACCCATTGAGGAGATGATTCCACTAGCCCCAACAGCAGAGCGTTCATGCCACTTGAGCGTGTTTCCCGAGTTTCAGTGCCAAAGACCATTGAGGTTCCACCGCTAGATAGATTCACAGGTGGCTAAGGACTGTCTGGAGGCTGTGGTTAGACGTTTTCGACATATACGAACAACATTTGATCTCATGGTGCTCCTTGATGCCTACCTTCTTCAGGGAGTAGTGGGAAGATGGTGGATCTTGATGCTCAGAGTTCTCAATGAGTTCATTCTCATCTAGGTGGACTTCGAGATCCTTTCCAGGGTAGAGATCATACCTGCATCCATACACTCAGTGCATATATAGGAACTTCTCCACATGCAGTAGGGTAGCATGACTGTGGCTCACAATTCAGCGAGGTTCACCGACCTCTCGTGCTACTCCACTGACATGGTGAAGGGTCGTTTCTTTGGAGCCCGGACCTTCGAGCAGGGGCTCAGAAGGGAGATTATAGCATTGATGATTTATCTCAGCATTTTGACATAGGCGGGGGTGTTATAGTGAGCACTCATAGTAGAGAGTTTCCTTGCTGAGCAGTCACCAGCAGCGAGACCCACCACCGGATGTCACGTAGAAGAGTCATTTCTAGCTGGCAGCAGAAAGATGACACAGAGGTCCAACAAGACCAGACCTACAGGTGGATGACCGTAAGATATAGGGTCGGTTATGCGGGGATCTCAAGACAGAGCAAGGCATGCAGGAAGTAAGAAGTGTTACTCGTGAGGCGGGTAGGGTCACATAGCTCACGACTTATCGACCCGTTTTATGGACAACCATTAAATGGTCTAAGGACCACCTTGGTTGAAGCAAAGATTCAATCGAGCAGGTACACAGGAAGGAGGCATACATGGTAGAGGAGTTGGCCATGCAGCAGGCGGTGGGCGGCGATTCGAGGCTCTACTTCCACCACCTCCAGGTGGTCCTCCCCAACCATAGAGAGCAGGTGGACAAGGACGAGCTCAGCTCCAAGCAGCTGAGGCCTACAACCACGACACTCAAAAGATGATAAAAGGTATGATTTGTGTCTACTTCACCTTAGCTTTAGTACTTATAGACACAGGTTCCACTCACTCTTTTATTGACATGACCCTCGTTCGGAGCTCGGAGATTCTGGTGGAGATGTTTGCTCAATCCTTACAGCTAAAGAGTCCTACAGGAGAGGAATCGATGATTACACACTGGTTCTGGCAGTGTGATCTTACTCTAGGAGGTGAGATCTTCAGCTGGTATCTTCTAGTAGTGGTGTCGAGGCCTTACGACATCATATTGGGAGTGGATTTGTTATCTACATTCCATTCTTAGATCGACTGTATTAGGTGCATAGTGTGATGTGTCCGTGATGATGCGACCAGGTTTTCCTTCACCAGTGAGAAGATAACCTTTTCAATATAGAATGTAATTACCCGGAGGAGTGTGAAGCCAAACACAAATTAGTTGGCTATCCTTACCCTCCAGGAGGTTGATTTTGAGAGTCCGCGCATTGCTGTAGTGGGGGACCGGTAGGCTGATGTTTTCCCTGATGATGTTTTCAGTCTACCTCCTCATGGAGAGGTGGACTTTTATATAGAATTGTACCCCAGTACAGCACCAATATCTACACTTGTATATCGGATGGGTCTGGTAGAGCTTCGAGAGCTACAATTACAGCTGGAGGACTTGCAGAGAAAAGGATTCATTAGGCCCTGTGTTTCTCCATGGGAGCCCCAATTTTTTATCCCAGAAGGTGGATGGGAGTTTGAGACTCTGTTTTGAAAATTGGCTCTTGAACCAGGTGATTGTGAAGAACAAGTATCCACTACCAAGGATTGACAATCTCTTTGACCAACAAAAGGGAGCACGGTGGTTTTTGAATATAGTCCTCAGATCAGGTTATCACCTGCTTAAGGTACGAGATGAGGATGTGCAGAAGATGGAATTCAGATGTCAGTATGGCCGTTATGAGTTCTTGTTTATACCATTCGGCATGACCAACGCCCTTTTAGTGTTCTTGTGACTCATAAAAAGTATCTTACAACTATACCTCGATCGCTTTTTTGGTGGTCTTCATCGATGAATTCTTGATATACTCAGCTATAGAGGAGGATCATGCCTATCATCTGCAGATTTTTTTGGACACGCTTAGAGAGTACTAGCTTTATGGTATGATCTCGAAGATCCAGTTCTATATATGAGAGGTACACTTCCTGGGACATGTTATATTGGAGTTTGGAGTTTCTTTGGATCTAGTAAAGATTTAGGTTGTTATTCCATGGGATCCACCCAGGAGTGTGACAGGGGTGTCGAGTTTCCTGTGTTTGGTTGGATACTCTGGAAGTTTGTGCCGGAATTTTCCATAGTTGTGGAACCCTTATCAGCATTGAATTGGAATGGGAAACCCTTCGTGTTATCGGAGATATGCCAATTGAGTTTCCAAGAGATGAGGCAAAGACTGAAGAGTTCCCCCATATTGAGGCTACCAGAGGAGGGCGATGGGTACGTAGTCTACTGCGACGCATCTGGGACCAGGCTTGGATGTGTGCTGATGCGGGAGTAAGTAGTGATCACATATGGTTCTCAACAACTAAGAAAGCATGAGTAGAACTACGCTACCCATGACCTGGAGTTAGTAGCAGTGGTCTTCACCTTGAAGATGTGGAGACATTACTTGATGGGTGAACGTTTTATATTCTACTCTAATCGAAAGAGTCTCAGGTATATCTTCTTTTAGAAGGACCTGAACCTGAGACAAAGACATTGGCTAGAGTTCCTCAAGGAGTATAACTTCGACATAGGCTATACTCTTGGGAAGGGGAACATAGTGGTAGATGCACTCAGCAAGAGATCTGGTATATAATTACAGAGTGAGGCGATGCAGTAGCTAGTTTATTTGCGGACATCCTTTGTGGATCGAGATGGAGTGACATGTATTTAGTCTCTAAAAGACACTCCCACACTCCTTTAGTGAGTCAGGGAGGCGCAACTTGGGGAAACTGACTGCGAGGCTCGACGTGCTCAGATATCCACAAGACAGACACCTGATGGATTTTCTGAAGTTAGGGAGCATGTTATTCTCCTCAGAGGACGTATTATGGTACCAGTGGTGCTTTGGGAGGAATTTTTGAGGGAGTTTCATAAATCCCCTCTAGTGGTATATCCAAGAGTGTTGATGATGTACCAGGACCTTCTGCGTCAACTCTAGGGGCCAGGAATGAAGAAAGAAGTAGCATAGTTTGTCTCTCAGTGCCTCACTTGTCAGCAAGTGAAGGTATATCATCATGTTTAAGCAGGCTTAGTTCATCCACTAGAGGTGCTAGAGCGGAAGTGGGATGGAATTTCCATGGACTTCTTGACTGGAATTCCATGCACGTCTAGGGTTCATGATTCTATTCGGGTGATCATTGACTGACTCACCAAGTTATCCCACTTCCTATCTATTAGAGAGAATGAATTAGTAGAGGTAATGGGATGCCTCTACGTGCAAGTGATTGTGCAGATTCATGGGGTTCCATCTAAGACTGTCTCCGATCGTGATGCATGTTTTACTTCCCAGCTATGGAAGGGGTAGTTGGAGGTGTTCGGGACACATATTTAGTTGAGCACCACCTTCCATCCTCAGATGGATGGTCAGACAGAGTGGAATATTTAGACCTTCAAGTACATGGTGCATGCTTGTGTCCTTGATTTTGGTCACAGTAGGGAGGATCACTTACCCTTGGTGGAGTTTGCATAAAACAACAATTATCACCACACTATCGGTATGGCACCATTCGAGGAATTGTATGGTTGACCATACATGGCACCTCTATGATGGAATGACCTAGGGGAGTCAGTACTCATGGGACCAGAGATGGTACGGGCTACCACGGAGAAGTTGGAGATCATCCAGGAGTGGATGAATACTTCATAGAGTAGGTAGAAGTATTATGCTGATAGGAGATAGAGACCTTTGGAGTTTGGGGATGGAGATCATGTCTTTTTATGGGTCTCACCTCGACGAGGTTTGTGGAGATTTAGTTGAGGCAGAAAGTTATAGGTGAGGTTCATCAGACCCTTCCAGGTCCTCCACAGAGTTGGCTAGGTGGCATACCGCCTAGATCTTCCTCCTCAGTTGCACCAGGTGCTCGACATTTTCCACATATCCCAGCTGAGGAGATACATACATGATCCTCCGCACATCATTGACTTGGGTGAGTTAGACATTAGTGATGGGGTGATAGTTTTATAGGTTCTAGTATAGATGGAGGATCAACCGGAGCAGGTCCTTAGTGGGTGGTCAATACCTCTAGTGTTTGTTCATTAGAAGCATGGGAACCTCCAATAGAGCACATGCAAGCGGGAGAGACAGATTTGGGCTTTGTACCCCCACTTGTTTCCCGAGTTTCTATTGTTTCTTTTGGAGATGAAAAGCCCTGAGGTGAGGAGAATGTAAAGACTCGCAATTTTCCTTGTAATTGTTTTAATTATATGAAAATATTACAAGACCGTAAAAATTAATGGTACATGATTATGAGGCCCTGTGTGCCCAAAATGAATTTATGAACTTTTTTTCTAGTGCATTTAGTGAACACGTGAACATAATTTTGTAACATTTGAACCTATGCTCTGAATTGAAATCTGAGGACACTATTGAACTCGCAGCGCTGATATTCGCTTAATGAGACCATTACCACGGTCGCAGTAGGTTGAGGGTGGAAGTTGGTTTTCCAGTTTTTCATGGTATAGTTAAAAATAATAATAACAATAAAACAATTAAATTTTATTTTTATTTAACTGAAACCTCCCTTTTTAATCTAGGTGGTGGGGACCAACCAACCCTAAACCTCTCTTTTAATGGGAGGTAACTCTTGGGATTCTCCCAGTTAACTAGAAAACATTAATTTATTAATAAACTTAACTTAATTATGTTGGCTCCTCACCTCTCATGGGGGAAATCATCCGAAACGGAGTGAACTTGGGAGAGCCATTGGAGAAACATCCTCTAACGAAGAACCTCCTCCAATAAAGAACATCCTCTAGATCAAGAACGATGAACCGTATTTGGAGCTTTTTGCCGGAGAGACGGACGTCGGCATCATCATCATCTTCAACGCCTTCACCACGCCACCTCCAATGAGAAAACTAAGTGGGGATGTGTTTATGTTTTTCTTCATGGTTTTAAGTTGACTAAAATTCTCTTAAACCACCTACTATTGATCTAATGCAGACGGTTTGGTCCAAACAAACACAACCAGATCTATCCGCTCCCTCTATGTTGACGTGCTCTTCGTGTGAGGACTCTAGGATGAGCGGAAGCCTACCGGTTCCACGTTTCCGATGACTGATGTCGGCATGGAAAACAGTGGTGGACAACACTCCGGGTGGCTGTGATGGTGGCGGCGGCGCAACCGCACCGCCGGAGGACGTTGTGGCCCATCGGTTGCGGCGGAGGAGGACTGTGGTCGGCATGCTAGATGGATACGTGGAATAGGGGTGGCACATGTCTGTGCTGCAAGTATCAGTGGAGGCCACGACCAGTCAGCCACAGCAGAGAAGGGGAGTGGTCGGCACTCCAGCCGGCGGCAGAAAGGTAGGGCGGCACGCGTCTGCGCTACCGGCTGGTGAGGAGGCCATGGCTTCCTAGCCACAGCAGTGCACCCAAAGGGCGGCCAAAACCCAGATGACCACTAGAGGAAAATAGTGCCATCACGCCACTAGAAGATGGAATTAGGACGGAACCGTCGGCCGGCTGCGTCATGCCAAGTAGGAACGCTCCGGTGGGTCCCGGGTACCAGCACACGGCGCCACGTGGCACCGCCGGGATGACCAAAACTGAATGGCCATTTGGTTGTTTGGGAATCTATAGGGTGCCTCCCCTAGGTATTGGCTAGGGTGGAACCCCCCCTCCCCCCCCCCCATGGTGGGCCACCCCAACCGTGGGCTGTAACGTGGGCCACCCAGTAGGCCGCTCCCAAAAACCTGCTCCCAGCGGGCCGCTCCCAGCAAGTTGTACCCGCCGGGCCGAGTGCAGCGCGGGCCAGGCCACCCCCTTTATGGGTCAGACCAGACCACAGCCCAACTGGTTGGGCCTGCCATGGCCCAGCTCATCCGGGTCGGACCCGGGTCGGACCCGGGTCGGACCAGACCTAGGCCTATCTAGTCCCATATACGCCTTTCTGTCCATAACTTGACAACCGAGTGTCCGTTTGATGAACCATCAACAACACAGGATTTCATGGATTAAGATGGTCCTTTTTCTATACTACACCTGATATTTGGATAATGATGTATTATGGCCAGGTTGAATCAAACCTGAATCCAACCGGGCCCTCGAAATGGAAACGTTAATAACTTATAGGCCATGCGTTCGATTGAAGCTCCATTTGTTTCATTTTCACCCTTATGACATGGCGGTCCATTGAGATAATTATTTGTGGGACTTCATGATAGTTGAAGTATCGACTGATGGCTTGAGGAGAGGATCCTCCCGGAATCAGGTTCACTTAGTGCGGGAACCGTGTGGCTATAAGTACATGAGGAGTCTACATATCATGTGTGGGTCATCCTAGGATTCTTTGTGGGTCAGCATCTCTAGATCCTGTGTGGGTCATCTCCAGATCCTGTGTGGTTCATCTCCAGATCCTGTATGGGTCATCTCCAGATCCTATGTGGGTCATATTCAGATCTTACGTGGGTCATCTTCGATCCTGTTTGTGTCAACATCAGATCTTCCGGACGATGTACGATGATATAGCAATACAGCTAATCATCTATACTTCTGCACTTAAGTTATACTTGGTGTGAGATGAGTACTTACCTTTATGGTGTTATACTGTGTAGTGTCACCTTTTTGGTACATACATTTGAGTTACACTTTTAAGTGGTGATACCTTTGTGGTATTAATCTGTGTGATGTTACCATAGTGGTACTTACCTTTCTGGTGTTACCTTCGTGGTATTCATTCCTTCATGGAACAGTAGTGATTGTGGATAAAGAGTAGGGCCTTATGTTTCATCTTGAACGATATGGGTACACTTGGTAACTCTGGTATATGTATGGGCATATACCTAAGTAGAATTGATTATTGTTTTGTGCTTGGATTTGTCATCTTGCTTGGTGATTTATCCCTTGATGAATTCTAAGAGACCTTATAGGGTCTCGGGGACCCTACAGAGTATTGTTATACTCACCCCTACATGGGTTACATTCGTTCCATACTGTGTATTGTGAAGACGATGGGCAGTGTGGATCGAGCCTGAGGGTTCCAGGACTGTAGGCTACTCGGAAGTGGACTATTATATGAGACATTCTGTAGAGATGACCATTTATGAGTTGTACCTACCCTTCATGTAGTATCCTTAGTGGGTGTTCATGGATTTGTTTTTAGTTTTACTTGTACTTTCCAGTTGGGATTGTATTCCGGCCCCCTTTTCTTAATGTACTCACCCTTATTACTATATAGTTTACTTTTTTATTGTATATTGTTATGTTCTTAGATGAGTGAGTTTGCAGGTTAAAAGGAAATTCCTTCCTGGTTTTGGGATATGAATTTCCAGTTCTAGTCACTAGCCCCTGGCCTATGGAAGGCTGGCTTGGGGTAGTCACGGCACGGGCCCTGGGGGACAGGTCATGACAATTTTATTACATGGGGAGTATGGTTCAAAGTTACTAATTGGAAAGAGTTTTATGAAAGAATCTCACTACTATTTGGAATTATTTATGATTATGTGTCATTTGATGAAATATTATGATCCATATCTCAATAACACTATTGTATTTTTTTCCACTAGTTCTTCAAGATATATTCAAGTATTGATACCATTTTTTCCACCTTTTGGAACATAATATAGTTAATAATGTGTTTTCATAAATCCTAACATTACCCTCTCTTCAATAGAAAATCTGTGTTCTTCCAAACCATCTTTTCTAAAAAGATTGATGATTTTAAAGTATTTTAAGAAATTAGTTTTAAAAAAACTAAATATTTATTTATAAGTTTTCCAAGTATTTTAAAATAAAATTTTTTCAAAACATTTTCAAGAATTCTTTATATATTTTGAAAATATTTTCAATGTAATGGGTTTTAAAATGTTTTTAATATTATTTTATATATTTTTAAGGAAAATTGTTTTCAAAATGTTTTGATGCTTTATTTATAAATTTTCAACATATTTTCCAGGAAATGGTTTTCAAAAAAAATTCAAGCTTCTGTTATAAGTTTTCAAGGATAATGGTTTTCAAAACCTTTTCATTCTTATTCTATAATTTTTTAATGGAAAACGTTTTTCAAAAGACTTTAAAGATTGTTTTAAAAAATTTCTAGGAAAGTTGTTTCCATGTGTTTTAAATATTCTTTTATAATTACTCAAGGAAAAAAAAATTTTAAAATTCCTTAAGATTCCATTATGAATATTCAAGGTTATCTTTTAACAACTAGGTTTTCAAAAATAATTAAATTTTTAAAAATAAATTTTCAAAGAATAAAGGATATTATCCACATGAAATGTTTTTAAAAGATATTTCAAAAATATGTTTTCATCTAAGATGTCATATATTGGTGTTACTCATGCCTTTGTAGTGAAATTATTCAAAGGATCCATTCATATTATTTCTCTTAATGTTTTATGTTTTTATGGAATGATGTTTATGAATCATGTTTCTCTTTCATGGGTTATATGTTCATGAAGCCCATTTATTTTTCACAGGTTTTATGATTTTGAAACAATCATATTTTCATGGGATATTTATTGATTAAATCAGTATTAACCTATATCTTTATATAGGTTATTATATGATTACTTTTTTATGAAACCCAATTCATTTTGTGAATTATGGTATGATTTTTTATGATTTTTTGTCACATATATGTATGATTTCATTATGAGATGGGTGGGACCAATATCTCCCTCTAATGAATTGGGTAAAGTTTTATATCTCGTGAGATATACTAAGATGGTATTGGGAGTTAACCTTAACTACTAATATATCTATTGGAGTAAACCATAGCTACCAAGATGGTATGAGGAGTGAACTCATGTTACTAAGGTGGCCATGGGAGTGAACTATGACAACTAAGATGGTATTGAGATTTAACCCACACTAATAAGATTCCCTTGAGAGAAATGCCATGACTATAATGGAAATCATGTTATATTCTAATGTGTCTACACTAATTCAATGTCTTATTCATATTTTATTCTTTCAGGGATTATGTTCTTTATTTCCTTATTATTCATGTCTTATTAACATCTATGATTTATACCGTGATTCAGGTTTTTGATCTTTTATATGCCATGTATGATCTTTTATTTTCATGATCACATTCTCACGCCCTTATTCTCATGTTTATACTTACATATCTCCATTTTTAACCCTTACTAAGCATCTTATATCTCCAAATTTTATGTTCCCTTCCCTGTTTTATTAAGATATATTTCATGTATTTTATTTCTAAAAGTGGTTTTAGTCTTGGAGAACCTAGTTGGAGATAATGTAGCTCACTTGTGTACCTGGGTTTGTGTTTCCATCTTTTCAAAGAAACTAGAATAATACGGTATTTGGGAGTCTATTTTTGTAATGTTATTAAGTAATAAAAAATTATGTAATCCTAATGTAAAAAAATATATGGTCTCTATAGTTGTTATCAGAAAAAATGATTAGTTAAACTTTGGGAACTGGGATGAAAAAACTTTAGTAATACCCCGATGTATATTTCTAAGGATATGCCTAGGGGTGTCTCTAAGGGTAAGTATAAGTAGGATTCAAAATTTAGGAAAATGAATTGGAATTTTAGTAAATGACCAATTGAGTGGTTTTCAACAAATAAATCACTATGCAGATACTATAAGTTGATATGGCTCTAGAACATATATACCTAGGATTAAAAATTCTAACAAGGTGTTTTGGGAATTACTTGACATAACCTAGTACACGACGATTGACCTTGATTCACACCTGGTTTGAAAAACCTAGGGTATATGCTTTGGGAAAACAAACAATCTTCATTAACCATCATGAAGGATTTAAATAGAATTTTTCCTTTAAATAAACTTGGATGAACCTGGAGTGTCATAGTTTAAGGAAGGTTTCATGATTTAGAAATCCTATAAGTAGTCCATTTTCATGTTATTGTGGTTTTCCAATATGAAAAATGTTTCTCACATTATGTTTTTTGGTTTCAGTCAATGGAGGGAACCAGAAAGAACTGGGTTAATGTTGAATGTGATAGAAAATTTTCTAATGAGAAATCAAATATGATGATCACTAGAGTGAAGGATGTTGTCATCAATCCTAATTAGTTTTCAAGGAACATGGTTAATAACATGTGCTTTAAGTAACACTAGGTCTCAACAAGGAATTGAAGGAAGGAGTATATAGAGAGTTCATGTAATAAAAACTATGGAGGAATGAATATTAAGTTCCCTTTGTGCCAAAAATGTTGAAAGAATCTCCCAAGAAAATGTCTCATGGGAACAAGAAGATGATTTGATTATGGAAAATAAGGACACAAAGCATGTAACTTCAAAGAAAAAATAAGGGTATTAGTTAATGAAATGGATTGGAATATTTTCCTACCAAATACATCATTAATAGTCAATTGATTCAAGTGTTGGATGAATGGTGATTATGAAAATTGATTTCCTAAGTTGGAAGTTCCTAAATAAAATAAGTAATGGGGTATGAGTAATGGTTATATTTCTTATAAGATGAGACTATATATGAAATATGAAAGGAAATATGTATTATGTAATTAGATGAGGTGTTCTTCTTATAGATTATTAAATAAGTGGAATAATATATGTTTTTAGGTATTTGGATTCAAGATTTATGTTATAGGAATGGTTAAATATACATGGATTTTCCAGTTTATGTTTTTCACTAAGGATTTACAAGATTATGTTGAATGTTTCTGATTAAATGGAAAAGTGATTTAATGATAATGTGATATTTTGACTAAGTGAAGGTATCGCTTAATATGTTCCATATATATAGAAAATTGTGTATAACATGGATGAAGAGAATGTTTTTTGGATAATGTAAATTAGATAGTATCAATGAATATATAACCAATTAATGATTTGTCAAAAAAACGTGTATATGTAATCATAGATGAAGTGTAAATTTCATGGATTCATGGAATATATACAATAACCTTTGAAATAAGAAAGAATATATGTCTTATAAATGGATTTATATAAATTTAGGTTATTACCATGTTTTGAGCAGATTTAGGATGAGGGAATTCACATGTCTAGAATGTGACAACCAAAAGACACGTTGTGATATATAGGGGATCAATATAACACTGACTTCGTGACTTTATTTCTAATGTTTTGGATTTTCATCTACCAAAAGGGTTATAAGATTAGCAATTTATGGAATGATTAATATACACTTTTTATGATGTTTGTGACATTATAGTATTATCTCACTACATGAGTATTTATACATATTGGATAACATGTTTTAAAAAAAATTATAATAACTAATTATAGATGGGATGTAATTTTTTAGATCTGATAATCTATTAGTGCTTCAGGAATGAAAAATTATCTTTTATTTCTAAGGGTAAGAGTTTATGTGAAAATATATCAAGGAAGAACCAAAGGATTAGCTTATGAAAAATAAAATGAATAAAATCATGTATGTATATGTTCATCTGAATGTTATTCAACTTTATGGAAAATAATCTTGAAGCCAAAATATTTTCCTTAGTACATTTACTACCAATGAATCAAATTCCCCCTTAGATCATCACATATTTATGGCTTTGTGAATTTTAATATTATCCTAAAATTTTTCTCTATCACTTTACATAAAAAACTGGTGGTTATATTTCTATTCAATTTGTGAGTTTTCACTTCCCTACTATGTTCTCTTATGTGGGAATCTAGTTATTAGTTACTTTGGGTAACGGTTACGGTTACAAATTTCTTAAAGGGAGTTTTAGTGTTCAAATTTATAATTTGTGTTTATATGAAATTAACCTTAAAATATAAAACCTTTGATAAACCATATAAATTTATATTGAGAAATTTTTTTACAGGGGTTAGAATGTTACAACCCAAGACTTTTGGAATTCTTTTAATTAATTTAATATTTTTCATATTTTTCATTTCATACAACATTGAAAATGTTTAATTTTATATTAAATAACAATGTATGTCTTCTTTTTTAAATTAAACACTAAGTTAATAATTCCCTACATTCAATATAAATTTTATATTTCTCTATATATAACAAAAAGGTTGTGTTACATTACATATAATACTACCTTTCCTTGATGGCTTGTGTAACATGCAAGACCTAATGTTATCGAACAATAATATACCATTATAATATTATTATTTTAATTAGATATAACATCGTAGATAAATTGAAGATTATAGGATTTACTAACTTATGAATATATATAATTTAATTCATTTGTTTCCTATTAATTATAAATGAATATTGAAACCAAATGACTATAAGGGAAGTTATTTTATAAAAGATTATTTTTTATGTGAAAAAAGATAAATTATATTAACTATTTAAATTAATTTATACTAGTTAATGATATTAATTAAATTCATATGTTATAGATTAAAACAATTATTTTTTAAATTAATCCTATTTATTTTACGTGCATAATATGAGAACAGATCTAATATGATACATGAGAACATATATTTTTATAAAAGTAGAGTTACCTATTTTTAATGATGATCTTATTTTAAATAAAAGTTTTGGATCTTTTATAAATTTAATATGTAAAAATAAAATACTTTTTATAAATTGAAACATAAAAAATAGTTTAGGGTGAATTTTTTATATTTTTATGTGAAGTTTAATTTTTTTATGAATAGTGAAAAATATTGAATTTTAATTCAATAATTCTTTCTCATATAATTTATTTATAAGGTTAAATTATTTTTTAAATTAGTTTTAAAGATTAAATTGATTAAATTTTAATAAAATATTATAATATATGTTATTGTAACAAATTTCACATTTAAATTGAATATAAAAACTTAGCATACTTTAGATCAATTTCACTTTAAAACCCTTCGTTGTCATCCTTTTGTGGGATTAAATGTAAATTAATTTCTAAAACTTATGTGTTTGAAATTTGGAAAAATGGATTCAAAATATTTAATTATCATAAATTATAATTTATAATTACTTCAAATTAGTTTTTGACCAAAAATATTAGTTAAAGTAATTAAAATTTATTACAACAATTAAGGTGAAATTAAGCTTAACATTGGACTAAATCCTAATATTAATGGCACAAATGACCTATACACTAGTCTAAAATATATTTACTATCCATATATCTACCCTATAATAACTTTTTTCTACATTGGACTATTAATGTATCCAATTTTAATGAGAAAAATGTGGCTGGAATTCCCTTTCCCATGATTTACAAGAGTGACATTCCTCTTCCACTATAACACGACCTCCTATCCTCCCACTTCCTCACACCTCTCAAGCTAATTTTTCTAAACCAATATCAACCAAAATTGGTCCCCACAATCCCTAACCTCATCCTATAAGACTTTCCTTGGGAATAAATCAATACATGGAATTCCTTTGGTGCAAACCAAAAGGAGTTACCCAAGTAAGAGGTAACATCCTTCCTCAAGATTCGTTCTTTTTTTTTTATCCACAAAAAAAATCTCTAAATATTCCATGACTATAAAATACACCATTATCCTTAAAATAATGATATTTTTTTATGCTGACAGTTCTACCAACACTTACTCACACTTTCAACTAATTAGTAATGAACTTACTGTTTATGTATATGACGAACTACCACCTCACGAAATGATTGTTCATTTTTTCCTCCACCACCTTTAATAGTTGGAAGTTATGATATAAAAACTTTTATATATGATATATATGATACTTATAATGTCTTAAAACTTATTTAATTATTTTACAACACATATTTTTATACTTTCCATTTTGTGTAAATATGATAATTTCATTTGAGGAATTGTGGAATACCACCCCTCAAAGTGATGTTATTCATTCACACATTACATGAAATATATTAAGAGTGGGATTAGAGAAATTATATTATATATATAACATGATAATTATAATTTTATAATATTATATACATAGGTACATATATTTCATTTTCATTCATTCTTTTCATAAGATAATAAAAACGGAAACAACATTAATATGTATGTACTAACTACCATCACCATAAATGTTGTATTAAAATTCATACTTATATATTATATATATTATTAATATACATATATAATAAATATAAATGATATATATATCATTTTTTATATTCTATAAATCATGAAATATGTGTAAGGACAAAATATATAAGAAATTAAGACACATGCGAAAAACGAAAGAGATATTACCTAAAGTGAAACCTTAACATATAATTGTTAATAAGTGGGTAGCATAAATACATAATAAAAACATATATTGTATTATATATAATAATATTATTTTTTAAAATATTTCTAATAAACTTACATTTATTATACATGACACTTTAATGAGTATGAAGAGTGTCTTGACAGTAGATAAGGGAATTTCATCTCATTTTTTATTTTCATGAGATAAAATCATCATTCACCGTCCATTCCTTTTATGTGGTGTGTATAATATACATGGATTCATTAGATAATTATTATAATTATATTTACAGGTATTTACATACCCACATTATGATCTTTATTTCATGAGGTTTATGTCTCAAGATTTCCCAAATCGGTAAGACAATTTTATCTCAATTTTCCCTCATTGAGACACATGTTTTTATGCACCTGTGATCTTTTTTGAGGTGTATATACTTAAATTAAACATGTTATATCATGATTATCCTTATTTTAATGATATTTTAAGCTTAATTTAATTTCAATTTCTTAATGGGGTTCAAATTTTCCATGTTTGAATTATTTATTGAACCAATCTCATCACTTTTTTAGATTGTTTATAATTAAGATTAATTTGATGAAATGTTATGATACATCTCTCAATAACATTAATTAATTTTCTTATCCCCAGTTTATTCATGATATATTCATATATTGGTAACGTTTCTCATAATTAAAATATAATATAGTTAGGAAACTATTTTTAAGAAATCATGACATTACCCTCTCTTTGAACGGAAATTTGTGTCCATTCAAACCATGTTTTATAAAAATGCTTCCAAACATTAAATTTATTTTATATGAAAAATGATATAATTTTTTTCAAGATTTATTTATATTTTTTAAAATTATTTTCAAATAAAATGTTTTTCAAAACATTTTCAACCGTCTATTATATTTTTTCAAATTATTTTCAAAGAAATAGATTTCAAAACAATTTCAAACATATTTTATATGTTTCCAAGTAAAATAGTTTTCAAAATGTACTCAATATTCATTTATATGCTTTAAAATTATTTTCGAAAAAAAATTCTAAAAAAAAAATTAAACTTTTGATATATATTTTAAAGGAAATTTTATTTCAAAAAGTTTTCAATATTTGTTTGTATGTTTTTTCAGGAAAAATGTTTCTAGAATATTTACATCTTAGTTTATATGTTTTCAAGGATATTGGTTTTCCATGTGTTTTAATGATTCTTTTCTATGTTCTCAACGAAAAATAGTTTCGGAAATTTCTTTAAGATTCCATTATAATTTCTCAAGGTTGTATTTTAATAAAATGATTTTCAAAATATTTTTATGTTTAAAACCTAAATTTTAAAATATTAAAGGATATTTTCCTCAAGAAATGTTTTTAAATGATATTTCAAAAATTAGTTTCCTTATGATATGAAATATATTTTTTTACTCATTACTTAATGTTTAAATAATTCAATGTTTACATTAAAAATATGTCTCTGGACGGTTTATGTTTTAATGGAATAATGTTTATAAAACTCATTTCTATATCATGGGTTATATGTTCAGGAAGCCTGTTAGTTTTTCACTAGATATATGTTTTCAAAATCCTATTATTTTCAAATATTATTCACTAATGAAAATGTTATGAACAAATCTTTTTCAATAGGTTATGATATTACTACATGTTTATGAAACCCATTTCATTTCATGGGTTATTATATTATTGTTTATTATTTTTTTAGAATATGTATTTTTTATTTAATTATGAGATGGTTGAAACTTATATCTCATGAGATTTACAAATATGGTCTTGGGAGTGAACCATGACTTGTGTGTTGGAAATTGGAGTGAACCATGACTACCAAGACAGTATGAGAAGTGAACTCATCCTAATAAGATGGACATGGGAGTGAAACATGACTACCAAGATGGTATGAGGTGAGAACTCATTCTAATAAGATGGCACTGGAAACAGTTCTTTGACTATTATAGGAATAATTTTATATGCATATGTGTCTACCATAATTCTATGTCTTATTAAAATATTATGATTTTAGGGATTATGTTCTTAATTTCTGTATGATTCATTTCATATAAACTTCCAATATTTATGCCATGATTAATTTATATGATCATTGATATGTAGGGTATGATCATTTATTTTCATGATCATGTTCTCAGCACCTTATTCTCATGTTTATGCATTCATATCTCCATAGTTTACACTTATTGAGCATCTGATCTCACCACATTTTATGTTTCCTTCCCCAAGTTGTGAATATATATTTCATTATGATATTTTTAAAAGGTTTGATAGTCTTGGATAACCAAGTGGGAGATAATGTATCTCTCTTACATAATAGTGTTTATGTTTCCATGTTTCTAGAGGAACTAGACTTGTACAGTCTTTCAGCGTCTATTTTTATAATGTTTTTACGTGTTCTAAAAAAGTTAATTAATTTTAATTTATGGAATGTTTGGGTATCTATAGAGTTAATATTGTATATTTTAGGTATTATGATTAACGAGAATTAGTGAAAACCCTGGGAATAATTCAATGTAATAAATCTATATATGTGATAACATCTAAAATTTTGGGTAAAGTATTGATTGAATGGTTCCACAAAAATTTATATCCATGTCTAGATACTATAAAGTGAATTAAACTAATGAATATATTCACATAGGGGTAATAACCATGAAAAAATAAAGTATAGTATCAACTCAGTCTTTACTTTGGTGAATAATGAGAGGGCCTAAGACAACACACCAATATAGACACAACCTAAGGATATGATTTGGTTAATTACATTCTCCTTACAAGACACTATGATGGATTTATTATTTTATAGAATTAGGTCCTAGAATTTGAGAGATCCAAACCTAATGAAACTTACATTAAACTTATATTGATTTATATTTGAATGAATTATAATCTAATAATTTATATGATTGATCATTTTTAGGTAGGTTTTTTATTTAATAACTCTCATATACGGTTTATCAATCATATTACCTACTTTTTTGCTTTAGTAATGTTTAAATACAAGAAAAAAGGTCAAAATTTATTTTATGGAATATTTGTTGATAGTATTAATGATTAAACTAATAGTATAACATCTTGACTGAAAAATATTATGATCATACCAACCCAAATATCACGATTTGTGATTCACAATGTGAATATAGTTGAATACCTAAATACACCAATGAAAATAAGAATTGTGTCTCATGAATGTTTGGGTGATAAGGAAGAAAAGGTAATGAAGATTCAATTTCGTATGTGTCTATAATGTGGGATGAAACAATGCAAGTTTTGTCTTAAAGGAACTAGGATATGATAATAATGTGTAAAAAGAGGGAATACAATAATATGTATTTGTAGAAAAATATGCAATTGGTAAACATTATATAGATAATGGTTTTGTTTCCAATTTGTATCAAATATATTTAGGTAGACACTTTATTTGAAATAATATCATGGTTTACTCATATATTTTATATACCATTAAATAATTGTATTATTATTTGTTGATTAAAATTTATAGTATTAAATTTTTTAGGGGGGGTGTAACACCCCAAAATTAAAAAATTTATATTTTATTTCCACTAAAACCTAATGTGTTTGATAACTTGTAATCCAAACAACATCAATACACAATTAAATGGGTAACATTATATAACTATTAAGATACGTCGATATAATTGGAGCGTAAAAATTGGTGTTAATAAATTATAAAATATATATATAGAAATAAAAAATGATTCTCATTGATAATAATTCACTGATAAAATTCAATTAATAATGATAAATAGGTTATAACAACATTTGATAAAAAATGAAATTTTTCTTAAAATTTGATTTATATTTTCCTTTTTTAATTGACATATATATAAATATATATTATTTATAAAATACACTATTTATATTAATAATATTTAAAACCCAATATAATTGATAATTTATATGAAACAAAAATAAGAATAATTGAAATTTTAAAATGTTATTTTCCTAAGAAAACAATTTTCAATATATTTTTATTTAAAAGTTAAATTCTAAATATTTATAATTTTAATGGTGAAAAATAACATCATTTTTTTAATTAAAACTATCAATTTAATTTTAAGATAATTTTTTTGTAATTTTTCTAAAAGGAAATATTTTTATGTGAATAGTGTAAATTACACTTTTTACCAATACATTAACAATTTTGAAATTATCATTATATAACAATTACCTAGAAGTTTATAAAACATTTTATTTGATAAAATATTTTTTAAGGGGTAAAATTATAAAGTTCAAATACTAAATATTATTTATAAAAATTGTGTTTAGAATTTTATGAACATAAGTAATATTTCCCAATAAAAACCATTTTTGATCATATCTTTTAATTACATATTATTTTCATAAAATTCTTTTTTTTTAATTATATGGATTTAAAATAATGTTTATATTGTTATAATAAACTAATTGATATCAAAATAAATAAATATAATAAAAAATTTATCTTCCACATAATTTTCTAGCATAAAAATACACTTTTTCTAAAAATAGGATTTTATGCTTTATAAGAGAAAGTGTTAAAAATAATATTTATTACACATGGAAATTTCATTTGATAAAAATATTTTAATATTTATAATAATTAGAATTAATTTATATAATGATAATTATTTACTTTTTAGTGATAAAAATGATTTACGTACATAAAACTAGTTTTTATATTAAAATCCAAAAGTGTATATTGTTTTAACCAAAGGGGTAAAAGGGATAAAATTTTAAAATTATGTATATAATGAGTGATATAGGTTTGGATTTACAAAAAAATTAATTATTTTCTATTTTTGAGTCTTCCTGAAAGAGAAACATGGGGTCTCATTATATTAAGATTAAATATTTAATAAAATTATATTCTCACCACTTATAAAAGGGACCAATCACCACCCCATCAATACCTCTCAAAATATTTGATTTAATCCTCAAGATATACCCTATATAATTCACATTTAATCCTATTCCACTCCTTTAATAATATTTACAATTTATTTTTTCCTAAGTCCATACTTTTCTATGGAGTCCTCTATGGGAAAAATCAAAGTTCTCAACATAGGTACTAACTTTTCCCTAAGGTCATTTCTTTCAATATTTCACTTTAAAATATATTTTCCCAAATATTATATTATCACTAAATTATTTATATTATATTTAATTTTTACATATTTTTTAAATTATCATTAACAAATTTCCCCTTTTCCATATCAAAAAATGGAAACACCATTCATGCGTTTTTTGAAACTATCACCTCAACAAAGTATCATATCTCATATTCAATATAGTTTCCTTATTATTTTTAAAATATTTAAAAATGTGATTAACCACCTTAAATATATCAATATAATATCACTATTCTTCACAAATAATGATATTAGTCCAAAATAAACCACTTTCATAACCATACTCATCAACTAATTATAATATGTTACTATTTGTGTTTGTATAACAAATTACATGAACAATAAAATTAGGTCATACCATGGATTAAGATGAGAACATAATCACTGAGAATATATTATATAAATATTTATATCATGTCTTTATTTTGTTTCCATAATAGTAACAGAAAAATTTAACTCATTAATTAATATACCAATGTTCATTCTTTAAAACCCACTTAAACATGCTCATAAGAAATTTCATCATTAAAGATCATGAAAAAAACCCACATAGAATTAAATTATAAATAATAATAAAAAATAAATTATTTTTACTTTTATGATCTAATAAAGATGAGTTTTTGGATAATGATTTAAAACAATAGTGTTATTACAAAACTATTTAAATACGATCAAGATTAATCACACCCAACATGGAAAATAAATATTGAATAAAAAATATAAATGTAGAGAATGAATATAAATTATGTTTAAAAATTTGTATATATATGAATAATTAGCTAAAATTGGTGATTAATATATTCATTTTGGTTATATTGTATATTCATGATCTTTGGTGGATTTAAGGAAATAATGCCAGTGGATTAATGTCATAAATTAAATTTTTTGATCCATTAGTCATATTACGCACCATGATATCTCTAATATTGGGTGATTACTAACTAAATATTTTATTTTATCATGTTCATATAATTCATGTGGTTTTAAAAGAAGCATTTTTTACTTCATTCAATGGGAATTCTATTGGAAGATTAACGAAGTTGAAAGGGTTTTTATTAACTTAACTACCCTTGTTGGGTTGTAATTATTCTTGATGAACATATTTATAGTGACCATAATTTTTAATACATGATTTTTAACATAATTTGATTAAAATTTACATTAATAACTTCAAAGGACAATTTTTTATTTTGTTTTTTGGAAACTAGGTATATTATACATGAATTACATAAGGATAGCATAAAAATTTACTTTATTTAATCATTTTGAAATACTCATTTATTATTTCGTCATATGTCACCTCATTAAGATTGTTTCATAGGTAGATAAATCAATAGAAAAGGCTGATCATAAATATCAGTGAGTGATAAACAATGGAAAAGGATCATCTATGGTTTACATTGATAAACAATGAGGCATAAAAATATATCATAATAATAAGTATGTGATATATAACATGTGAATTTGGCTAAAATATAAACATAAGACATTCATAATCATATCACCAAGGTTCAATACCATGATATAATAACATATTACCAAGGTAATTCACCAACGAATCATAAAACGTGTCATATCTAGAGAATAATTACTTAACCAATTCATTTGAGTTCTATGAGGGAGATAGTTTATATGTAGTAATTCATTTTTCCCGATATATCATAAAAAATTATTTCCTTAATAAAAATTGGATGATAAAAAATCAGTTTGATATAAAATCATTTAGTACATAGGTTTTAAAATACAATAATGTTTTTTCAATTTTAACCCATGAGATATAATATGGGTTTCATACATGATAATACATAATACATAATTTTTAATTACATATATATGAATAATTTTGAATAAAAATAGGGGTGGGTATTCACAACAGTAAAACAGAGATATAAAAAGTAAATGAATGATTTCACCAATATAAAAGGTATACAGACTAGTTTATGGAATGTGATTAATGAGAGAGAATAGAATAGACCCATTGAATGAAAAAAATTGGATATTAATAAACTATTATATATTAAATAGAAAATAATAACATTGAAATTCGATGACTAAATATAAAATAAATTCTTGGATGGGAATGATAGGAAGAGATTCGATTAACTTATGAGATTGACGATTAAATATTGAGAAGAGTTCCTTAAAACCATAGAAACACTCTTTTAAGTGGAATATAGAGGTAAAGATGTTAGATCATGGTAAATAGATTTTGAGTGAGTTAAATGGGGTGGATATGTGGGTATTTATAGAAAATGTTGGAGGACTGTTTATTAATTTCTAAATATAGGCCATGGAAATCTAGGTTATGGAGAATATAAAACCATTTCTTTACCAATTTTTTTGGATAAGGATTTATGAATCTGTGAATATTTTTTATGACATGTTTTTTTTAGAACCAAAATTATATATTTTATATTAGTTTTGGAATGTGAAAATAATCATTCCCAAAAATTATTATTTTAATAGCCTTAATTTATATTTTAGACTTTGAAATGTTATTTATAGTTTGCGAAAAAAAAACTATTAAATTCATTAAAATAAATTTTACTAAAAAAGTAAAAAAAAAATCATTTATTCTCTTTTTATAATTTTTACTACATTTTATATATTTTTGAAGACCTTAAACATAACGAAAACAAAAAATTGAATTTTTCCAATTCACTAAAATATGTGTTTGAGAAAATTTTCAAAATATCACAAGAACCTAATTTAGATGTTTTCATTTCAAATAATGAATTTTTTTATCATAATAATTATAAATTTATGAATTTTATATTTAAAAAAAAATTATTCATAGAAAAATAACGATTTTTATGACATTATCAACCTTAAGACCCTTAAATAAATTTATTGGGATTATATAAAATTATATTTCGATAAATATTTAAAAAATATTTTATTTATAAGATAATTTCATTACAATAAATATTATTTCAAATACCTTAATTTATCATAAATTAGTATTTCAATTATATATTTTCCGAAAATAAAAATATGTTTTATTTATGTCTAAAAATCAATTTATCACATTCATCTGATATTCATGTCAATTTTATTAAATAAAATAATAATGTAAATATATTTGAAGAAACCACTATTTAAATTCAATAATGAATATTAATATTTTATAATACTATGTATTATATGCATAAACCCTTATTATAGCAGCATATGAACTAAGGTAAAGTGCATAATGGTGGTACTTTAATGGTGTGGATTATCTATCATTTATCCATTAGTGATCCCTAATAGATTTAACATATCACATATTTGATTTTACTTGATTCGTACTAGTTGAATCTCTGTTTGGGATGTGTCATGATCAAACCCCAATGATGATACTCCCCACCCCCCAATTCTAATAAATAAGAATCAAAAGGCATAATCCTACTGGTTGAGACATCATTTATTCCTTCTTCATCCATTGTGTTTCTTCATTATTCTATTTTTACACTAATTAAATTGATAAAATTATTACCAATAATCATAACTCCTAATAATTGTCTTGAACAATGTTCATATTAACTAATAGTTAGGTAATGGTCAAATCCTAAAAGTTGTTTTTTCATTATATTATATATATACTCAACCATTATCATACCACATCATTCATTATATTTCATAAAAATACTCTACACTAACTAGGATAATTTCTACCATATTCCTATCTCATCAATTAATTTTTATTATTTTTATATTCATAGATATCATCATTGGAGAATTAAAGCATATATATTTTTCATTAGTCGGTAAATTTTCCTTCTTTTAACTCTCTATTTTATTTCGATCTATTTAAATAAATATTAACCCAAGATATGTAAGTTTATTATGTAGATTAATAGTATTTCTATATTATCATAATAAAATTATTATTATTAAATAAAAGTTGTTAATAACATAAGTAATTGTTAGGTTGTTACATCCCCCCCTTAACAAGTATAATTCTCAAAATTTACGTCTTACCTCAAAAAAATTGTGGTATTTTTACTTTATCACTTCTTCACCATTCTAGGATTCTTATTTGAACTATTTATTTCTACACAAAACATTAACTATTCTAGTTGTCTTTTCATCAAAACATTTTACTTTCAATCAAGAATATGGACAGGTTCTTCTTCATATGATAAGATAGTTCCAATTCCATACCATTTTTTTATAGTATTTATGATATGTTTAACATACACTTTCTTAATAGGGACATTTAAAATATTTCAAGGAAATTGAAAGGATTTGGAGGTTGTGATATGTGATTGGTAACTGGTCTAACATACTCTAGAATCTCAAATGGTCTAACATAACTTGAACCCAATTTTACCTTCTTTCTATATCTCATGACCCATTTCCATGGTGATATTTTCAAAAATTACTTGATCCCCAACTTGAAATTATAATATTTACCTTTGTTCTTAGTATAAATATTTTTTGACATTGAGTAACATTGATATTTTTTATATTAATTAAATATTCTCTTTAGTGTCTTCAAAATGTTTTGTCCCAATAGTTTTCTTTCTCCAACTCTAACTCAACATGTTGGAATTAAGTACCTCTTATCAATGATTTCTTAATTTGGATCTATTGGAATACTCTATTTTAAATTATTTTTAGATGATAATTCAATTAATGTAATATGTTTATCTCAAATCCATTGAAAATCAATTTTAATAACCATAAATATATTTTCTAATGTATGAATAGTCCCCTCAGACATCCAACCAGTTTAAGGATGATGTGATATATTAATATTTTATTTAGTATTCATATCCTTTCATAATAAAATCCAAAACATAGAAGTGAATCTTGGATGACAGTCTAATAAAACTGATAGTTACACTAGATGATGTAACACCTCTAATTGAATATATATATATATTATAATGTACCTAAAGATATATGTCACCTCACACGGAAAAAATTAGTGAAAATTTTAATCATTAAATAATTAACCATATAGAATATTTTTCCCTTCGATGTCTTAGAAAAAAACCCTTTTCATGTTGTCACACAAATAAAGGTCTCACAGATATCTATACATTTTTTCTATTAAGATGTATAGAGAATGAAGTATTATGAGATTTATCCCTTATCTATGTTTTTTAAATTGTAACTTATGGGATATATAGACATGTACCAAATCTTAGTACTTCCTTGTGATCATCCATTAACTGAAAAAATTTAATTTTTTAAATCAATATTCTTTTTTTTATAATATAGGATCATCTCTTTGTTATATTTTGATCCTCCCCATTAATTATTGTTGGGAATTCATTATGGATATGATTTAATAATTATATTCCCTTGTAAATTCAATATATATATTTATGAGTTCCTTAATTATTAATTCTCCTTCAATCCTCATCAAAAAAACAACTCTAAGGTTTTCCCTATTCAATGCATCGTCGATTTTTTTCTTTTATGGGGTGATAATAGATAGAAAAATAAAAGACCATAAAAATATTTAACTAAATACTTTATATCATGTTCAATTAATTTTGTGTGAATATATAAATTACAAAAAAAATTCCATAATATATATCAAACTTCTTCCTATAATAATAGTGTGTCCATATATTTAATTCAAGGATAACTTTACGTAACTCTAAATCATGGGTAGGATAGTCTTATTCTTGAGGCTTCAACAATAAATATGCAAAGGTAATAGCTTTTTCACTTTCCTGAGTAAACATTCATGTATATTCAAGGATGAATCATTATAAATGAAAAAAATCCCTATTAGAGGGTAATATTAGCAGAGTTTCACTAACCAAACACTTATTTAGTTCTTGATAACATTGTTCACACACATTTTTTGAGATAAAATTATCTCCATTTCATGTTTTCATGGTTATTAAATTATAAATCCATGAAAATTTAATCATAAACCATCAATAGTACAATTCTAGACCAAGAAAACATTAAATATGTGTTACTATTGTATGATGTTACCACTCTTATATGTCCATTATCTTTACTAGATCCACTGAGATTCCTCCAATTATAACAATGTGTCCCTAGAATTAAACTTTTTTTTCTATAACTCATATTATTTGACTTTATGAAATATATTCTCATTACATTTAGTTAGTGATATGACCCTTAAATAATCCTCATGTAGTTCAGAAATTTTGGAATATATTCTAATATCATTAATAAAGACCACCCCAAATTTATTTATGTACTCCCTAATTACTATATGCATCAAATACATAAATCTGGAAGGATCATTAGTCAATAAAAAAGTAAAAAAACTCATAATCTCAATATCTTGTTAGGATTGAAAAATTTAGGTTATCTTTTTTCTTTACTATCAGCTGATGATACCCAATCAGAGGTCAATCTGGGAGAATAATTGAACCCCATGAACGAGGTCAAACAAATGAAAAATACTTAGAAGTGGGTATTTTTTTCTTCATAGTGATAAAATTATGATCAGTATAATAAATTCATATACACATTGATTCATCATTCTTTTTTAAAAATATAATAGGTTCTCCCTAAGGAGACATAATTTGTAGAATAAAACCCTTCTCCAACTGATCATGATATTACTTCATTAATTTTTTTAACCCTATGTATTCTATACTATAAGTGGTATTAGATATTGTAAAGGATCCATATGTTAGTTTTACTAAGAACACTACCTCTCTTTCTACGGTGGGGGCAGGTAACTCTTCTGAAAATGCATCAATTTATTCCTAAAAAATGGATATATATCCTATTTTTATACTCTATTTTTCTTATTATTCACCAATAATCTTCACAAATAAGCTCTTAGGAGGTGTTCTATGATAACTATTGGGCTAGGATATATCTCTATTGAATATAATTAAAATTTATCCCAATAATAAAACTAAATTTTCCTTTCCATTATAGTTGATATTGTCATTGTAATTTGAGAAAAAAATCATCCAATTTATTTTTTTCAAATTACACCATTATTATTGAAAAAAGGTTTGTGGATAGATTTTAATCACCTAATTAGAAATGGTAATACCAATAAATCAATCATTCTTGAATTTTTCCTCCAATATTTTCAACTAAAAACTCTACCACTAACAGTTCAGAGTTTAACATAATGTTATTTTCAAATGTGAATTAAGTAAAATAATGCATAAAACCAAAATCAAAAAATTACTTCCTAAATTTTAGTGTACATAAGGTGTACCTTCTACAAAATTAATTTGATCTTCAAATTCAACTATCATAATTGAATAATCATGAATTTATATTTTTTACATAACTGGGTTTGATAGTATTTTCCCTCTATAATCATCTAATTTGTAAATTGATTTGTGAAATTAAAATTACCCCCATTCTTGAGATATTATAAAACAGGTTTTACTTGCTCCATCTACCCTTATACAATAAAATTTAGAAGATTATTCTTTACTTCTACACCATACTTTTGATATATATAGTAATCTCTAACACACTTATATCATTTTACACTTCCTTAAAGAAAATTCCCTAATTTCATATTCCAAAAATTGTTGCACACGGGTAGTTTTTAATTATTTCTTTCCCACCCACGGTCTAAATTTCTTCTAAAATTTGTATCCATCCTTCTTTTTGAGTCATTCATTCCATGGGATCACTATTTTTCACTAAACCCATTTTCCACTTTAAAATGAAATCTTATCATTTTCTTGTAACTCTAAAATTATCTTTTTGAAAGATATATTTCTTGATGTGGTCTTATCCCATTAAATAACCAGTCTATTTTTTCATCATAATAGATTAAAAATATTGAATATTATTATACAATACCTTAAAATTTTATATCATAATTCCTCACTGATTCACTCTCCTTTTTCATAAAATTAAGATTTTCCCTCTCTATATTAGTTATAATGGTGCATAGAAAAAACTTATTAGAAAAACATTTTTTTAGTCATCACATTCCATGGATTCATCTTATCCTTCAGATTTGTGTTCGTTATTAGTGTCCACCACTATTCATATTTTTACTCTAAGACATATACTACCAAAATTACTATCAATTTCTTAGATCATTGGAGAATATATAATATATTTTCTATAGTATTTATCAATTTATTTATGATCAATGGATCATATATTCCTCTAAAAATAGGTGTTCATTGATGTATAAAGGATTAAACTACTTGTTATTCCATACTTGGTGAAGCTATATGTTATACATGGTATAAGATGTTATTCAAAACTCGGGGTAACTGATTCATGATTATCATGAAGTTTTCAAATCAAATTTCTTATAATATTAAGAACACCATTGGTGTTTTATTCACCACATCTTATATTTACACAAGTCCTTATAAATCTTACCATTTATCAAGAAGAATATAACCTAAGTGAAAAAAATGGAAATATTATATTAATAATTATGAATGAAAGTTTAATCCTAATATTTTCTAATAGATTAATTCTTATATTACATTATTTATTGTTAATCCAATTACATTATCTATATTTCCTTCAAAATTCTTTGTAAAAAATTATGAGAATAATCATATCCCACAAGAGTGTCCAACATGGTATGAAGCGAAGAAAATTTTTCATTCATTAAGTATAGGTTGAGTTAATATATAATTAACCCATTCATAATTATCACCCCTTGGTAAATCTATCCCAAATCCACATCAACTTGTAATATCCAAACAGGCCTTTCATTAGTTTAAAACCACTAACTTTATACAATACAAAAATATCATGAGGTTTTCCCATATTTAGAATTATCTATGGGGTTCTTAATGATTTTTTCAAGTCATAATTTATAAAAACAATAAAACAACATATTTTAAACAATATATGTTGACCCTCCTTTTTTGTATAATATTTTTGACATAATTACATAACAAAATGTTTCTTTAATAACATCTAAGAACCATTTTTGTTTTAATGACTTGGAAATTAAGTACATAATACATGAATTAAATTAGGAAAAGATAAAAATAAAATTTCTTTAATACTCTTGAAATAATTATTTATTATTCAATTCTAATTCTCCACAATTCAATTGATTTTATATGGACATACATCAATAGACTAGGGTGAGCATTAATCCTAGTGAGCGAAATACAAAGGAAATATAACATAAATGATTAACATGGTTTAAACATGAATCCTAACATGTGAAAATAATAAAACTATGTGATATTTAACATGTAAGAATGCATACAACATAAAAATTAGACATTTATAAGCATATACAATGGTTTAATACCATGGTTTCAAGAAAACATATTACCAAGTTTATCCTCTAAGGAATCGTAAAACAATCCATATCTAAAGTAAAATTATTTAACAAGTTTAGTTGAGTGATATTATGGTGCACCCATAATATGTCTTAATTTTTATGTTACAAATAGATAATAATAAATCATTTCACAAATAAATTATGGTAGATAAAAAATGGGTTTTGTATAAAATCATGGAGTACTTATGTGTTTAAAAACATTAACATCTCATTATTGTTAAGCCATGAGATTGGAAAATGGGTTTTATAAATTTTAATCCAAAATGAATGATGTAAAATTACAACCATATGAATAACCAAGAATAAAAATATCATTGGTTATTCATAAAATTAAAAGGGAGTTATGGGAAATCAATGAATGATTTTTTCATCATAAAGAGTATATAAATAAGATTATATAATAGGATTAATAAGTGAAAATGGAATTATCTAATTGATAGAATAATATTTAGAAAGTAATATAATGATCATAATTGCATGATAACATGATATGTTTGAAATTATGATACTAAATACAAATGATGTACTTTGATAAAATGGATAGTAAGGGGATCCCTTACAATGTGAGATATATTCTTAAAGTCTAAGTAGTGTTGCATGGAACTATAGAAACTCCTCAAAGGGGATATCGAGTTGTAAAATGATGGGAACATTATGAATATTGTCTTGGGAGTGAAATAAATTGTGTATTGATGTGGTTATTTATAGATATTGTGACTAGATTGTACATCAATATCTATATATAGGCCTCAGAAACCTTGGGTAATGAAAATTCAAAACCATTGGATTACCCATTGTTCAAGCTCAGGGTTTTTAACATTAAAAATTATTAAATATTTTTTTTCCAAACTAAACAAAAATATTTTATATTAATTTTGACATGTATAAAATAATTTCAAAAAATAAGTTTTTTAAAAACATGATATTCATTTTGGAAATCGGATCATTATTTATAGGGTTGGAGATTTATTTTATTTATTTAAAATAAATTAGAAAAATAAAATAGAATTATTTTAATCTTGGATTCAGTTTTATTAATTACAACATCATTATTACATATTCATTAATTCATAAAACAAACCCAAAAGAGACAACTTAAAATTTATACTATAAAATTATAAAAATTTCACCTGATGTAAATTTCAATGTGAAGATTTCAAAAGTAATACTGATTTTTCCAAAATAAATTTTTTATTAGATATTTTTAAATTTTATATAAAAATTCTTATTTATTTAAAAATAATAGTTTTCATGACATTTTCTTCTTTCTGACCCTTATAAAAATTAAACAAAATTTTATAAAATTATATTGTCTTATATTTTTAAAAAAAAATCTAGGAATATTTCATAAAAATTATTTTTATTTGAAAGATATTTATTTTTTTAAAAGTGTATTTTAGTTATATTTTATCCCAAAAATCGTGAATTATTTATACCTAAACATATATTATCATATTATTTTTATATTCATGTGTATTTTATTTACTAAAATAATAAATAAAATGGAATTTATGAAACCACTATTTCACTTAAATAATTAAACTTACACTTTTAATAATACTAAGGTCTAGATACATTATCACTTATTACACCCGCATACACCGAAAAGATATGGTTTGTGATGGTGTTACATTCATTTGGTAACTCGGCTAACATTGGTATAGTGGTGATCTCTACTAGCATGAAACTATACTACTGAAAATCATGCTTGAGCCTTACTTATTGAAGATTTACTTAGTTTTGGTCAAGGAAAAACTCGAGTGACTCTACATCCCTCCTCAGTTCTAATGATTGGGCTCCAAGAATAATGATCTTACTAGTTGAGGCCATCATGTCTCCAATCTTCATCAATTATATTTTATTATTAGCCTTAATATAGACTAATTCTAATGCTAACATTGTTACCAATGGTAATAAATCCCAATGGTGATATTGACCAATGGTCATATCCTAATAGACACTTTTCTATTTATATCCTATATAAACTACACTATACTCATACCTCAACATTTCTTTCCTAA
This sequence comes from Viscum album, assembly GCA_963277665.1. Classification (NCBI taxonomy): domain Eukaryota; kingdom Viridiplantae; phylum Streptophyta; class Magnoliopsida; order Santalales; family Viscaceae; genus Viscum; species Viscum album. The sequence goes on along the minus strand of OY728127.1, from coordinate 2,131,982,154 downwards.
CAAACAATGGTTTGACACATACCTTGATAATGCCTATCAAATTTATAAAACTTCTATTTAGTTTTACTTCTTTTAAAACAAGAGTGATCTTAATTTGATAAATCAGGCCTATATAGTTTATATTACCTTGGGTGTTGATATTTATTGTTAATCTCCTTATGTTATTTCTAACTACTATAGTCAATATATATTCATTAAATGTTATGTTTTTTATGAAATTTAATTTTATTTATATGTTGTTATAAAAAATAGTAATTTAAAATAAGAGTTCTTAATAACATGAAGAAATTTTTGAGCCATTTAATTATTTCTTCTTTGAATGGTTTCATCCACCATAATATTTTATTTCTTATTACAATCACATCTACACTAGTGAAAATTAAATTTTAAATCAAATATTTTTACTTAATTTTTTTTAAATTATATAATTATTTAGAAACTTTCTGAAGCTATTTAATGATGGGTTACCCTCCTGGTTCATGTTTTCCTTCCAATAATGTTTCTCCTTTATATTTGGAATCCAAATTATGTGTTATCACATGTGACCTTCCTTTTTCCCTCCACATTTTTTCAAAATGAATTTATATTACACTTTTTATAATCTGGGGATTTAATATAAATATTTAAAAATATAAAAATGGGTTTCCTTAAAGGATAATTTGTTTTATCTTATACTACAAATTTCCCTGGGATATTTTTTTTTTAATTTTTCAAGGATATGTTGTTGTAGTTCTTTTTAACATAAAGAATAATAATTCAAATTTTTAAGATCACCTTTTTGAAATTTACTTTTGAATGTGACACAAAGAATCACCTTTTAGGAACTTGTATAAATTGATTTTTCGTATATCATCATCTTTGATTGCAGTTTTATTAAAAAGAATAGAAAAATAATAAAATAAGAAAAAAAAAGAAAAAACGAAAAGATTTGATATATATCATATAAAATGTTTATCACGTAAAAACATATTTCCACCAATATGAATATTCCTTCTAATGAAGCTTTCATTCAATGTTTTAAAATGAGTTTTCAAATAAACCTATTTTGTGATGATTTTAAATTGAATAAGGTAATTTTATCTTACTTTTTAGAGTGATTTACATAATGATCAATAAATGATTTTTTCATCTAGGTCAATATCCACAATTTATTACTATGATTTTATATTATGATTCTATTCACCTTCTTTATCATGATTTCATATGCTAATATTGGGTATTATTATTCAACCCATCCCATTTATGGGTTTATTATTCTCTTATAGTATTATGTATTATTTTCATATATGGAACACATAATGGTTAACATATGTATAGTGCACCCTGATATCTCTCCAATGCATTGGGTAATGAAATAATCTATATATATGACATGCTTTTAATAACTTGGTAGCATGACATGGTAATGTTTCATGATAACTTAGTGAAAAAACATGGAACTATTATCTTACAGCACATTATTAATGATATATTGTGATTTCTTGTGAATTTATATTGATTATATTGTAATTTCAATTACACATTATACCTCATGTTCTTATGTTTGTAATAAACCTCATGTTCTTATGATCATGTTGTTATGTTTCCCCATATTTTACATATGATGTCATGATCCTATGAAATCAATTTTTTTTATATAAGCCTCATTCGATGATTCTTGGCTTTTAAATCCATTTTTTGATGGTTATGAATCCTTTAGGACATTTTCATGTTCCTTGATTATATTCCCATACCCATAGCTTGTCTTATTCTCTATTTTGATTTAAATATGCTCACATAATGGGATAGGGACTTGTTCTGAATGATTTTTAGCTTATTGGTTTATCTTGAGAGGATATTTTGTATATTAGATGGGTTGTTTGATAGGTTTTTGAAATTAGAATGGGGGTGTTTTAATTTGACTATAACAGATTTGAATTGGTAATTGGTTGTAATTTTTTTGAAAGGCATGTATTTGGACATTACAGTTTATTGGGTTTTTTAATATCAATCCAATGGAAGCCTTGATGGTCATTTGACCTTGGAATGAATGTTTTTTGGTTCCTTTATTTCTAAAAATTCAATGAATTTTCCTCTATATGTGTTCCTATTTGAATTATATCATTTTAGAAGGAATTGGTGGAATATTTATAGAAATTTGGTCATGTTTTTCACAAATATTAAAAATTGGGTTAATATATTAGAATATATAGATATTCCTAAGATTAATGTATGAAAACACCCAAGTGATGGGTGTTATTTTAAACCTACGGCTTTACTCATCCACGATAATTTGTATTAATCAAGATTTTATAGGCTTCGCTTAATAATGTGAGGTTCCAAACATTTGTTTTTAATTAGCAAGACCTTTCAAATAATCAAAAGAATCATGTGAACATTTGTTTTGGAAGGTTCCATTACTAATAATGTTAAGTAATTGTTTTTTTCTAAGATATAAACCTTCATAAATGATTCACACATGTTCTATGATTTAAAACCCATGGTAAGTTTGTAACATCCCATGTAAATAAAGAATATTATATTTTCATATTACTTAATATTTATTAATTAAATATTGATTTTACTTAAAGGGGGATGTTGTGTTCAATGGCATACCCAACACATAATAACGGGTTTATTTGAAATATTACATTGCACACAATGTTGAGTTATAGTGAAAAATAATAATATAATATTATAATTTAAAATGGTAGTTAATTCATAGATATTGTATTAAATAAAATAAACGGAAATAACTACAATATTATTATACATGTTTGTTAAATTTTTTTACATTTACCCAATAAAATTTATTATCTTAAAATGTGAATGAATCCAATTTTAAACATAAACACTCTAATATTCGTTAAAAGGTCAATTTACCAACTTTTTGATGGAGAACACTTTTTAAATATAGATTTTTTACATTTTTATATTCTATTTGACAAAATACTATTCTCATTAGAATCAAGAAATAAAAATTTACTTTGGTTGAAATTTTGGTATTTTTCTAATAATGTACATTTTTTAATGAATAGTGAAAAATACAGCATTTTAATTTAAAAATTCCTTTTAATCTAATTTATTTATATATATAGATTGTTCTTTTAATTGGTTTTAAAGATTAATTTGATTATATGTTTACCATTGAATCCAATTTTGGTCATTGGATGTAATTTCACTATTAATTTGGACATAAAAATGTAAATCTTTTGATAGTTATTATTTCTGAAAAATAGGCTTTTTTGTTTTGACAATGTGAATAAATTTTAAATTAATTTTTTCCACTTATATATTATGAATTTTTAAAAATGGATTATATATTTATAATCAGGATTTCCAAATTGTGTAAATAAGTAACTTTTATTTTTAGACATTATTAATATTTACTTTCGTAAATATTTTATTTACCATGGTTAAAGGGTAAATATGGTAAATAAGGGTGAAAAATAATATTATAATAATATTAAGTTACCCTTACACTTGTCCTAACCCTATTGGATGATACATGTTCAAGAATGGTAATCCTTGGTTCCATTTTGGGATTCCATGAAGCCACTTGGGGGTGATAATGACACTTTATATTAATTAATTTAAAGTAAAGAAAAAAATAACATACACATGAATCTTTTAACTAAAAAAAATTTATATAGGGTTATATAAGTTATATCATTGACTATAAATATTCACAAGAAATAAAAAAATATTTCCTACATCATGTTTTTTTATTTACAATTTTTATACATTAAATAAATAAATTTATTTATGACACAATGATGATGTAATGATTACCTTATTAATGAATGTTTTAAATAAATGATAATATAAATATTAAAATAAATTTATTTTGTTCCTTTTTATTCAATCCACTTATTTTTTAGATTAGTATGACTTGTTAAATTTTAATTAATGAAGGTTTTTCGAATGAATCCAGTTGGTTTTTATTTTTTAAAAATGTCATGATATAAATAGTATTAAAATTGACATAAAAGAGTTTTTAAATCAATCAATATTTTCATAATTGATAAATTAGTCCAAAAAATATAAGATTATTCCAAATTATATATATTATGTTCAAAATATAAATTAAATTTCTTTTTTGGGTCATTTGTAATTTTATAATATTTATATTAACCATATAGTATGAATATATAAGAGGACATAATAAATGTTGAATAAGTTAACAAAAGGATAAATAAAAAAAATATAGATTAAATATATAAAAAACCTATCCAATTATTATTGGATGATTTTATTTGGACTTATATACAACTTATCATTGAATTAAATAAGTTTTTAACCTTTAGAAACCGAAAATAATTATATTATAAAATAATATTTTCAACCTTTCCTAAAGAGCCCCTCCTCCCATTTAAAAAAATCCATCACCGCCAACCCTTACTCAAAGCTCTCAAACCCTTTGTATAGTCCAAACTCTACCCAAATAAGCTCTAAATATCCCTATATTACTTCTATAAGCCTTAACTTAGGCATAAATTACTTCAAGAAAGCCTTTTGGTTCAAACCAAAAGGGAGTTAACCTATTTAAAGGTAACATCTTCCCTCAAGTTCTCTTCTTTGATTTTACTTATTCACTCCCTATGCTCTTATTATACTTTTTTACATAAAAAAACAATTATCCTCAATATACTAGGTTTTTTTATGAGAAGGATTAAAAATAATCTTACACACACCTCCGTCTAATGGATATGAACATACTATTTCTGTTTATGGTGAACTGCTGCCTCACAAAATGATGATTGATTGATTATCTCCTACCACCTATCATAGTGTCCATTATGATGTAAATTTATTTATATGTGATATATATTATATTTATATTGTCTCTATTCTTCTATATTTTACATTTATATCATACCTTTATGTTTTCCATAATTGGTAAATATGATAATTTTATTTGAAGAAGTGCGGACTACCGCCCCCTCAAAGTGATATGACTCGTTCATGCCATATGTGGAACATGTAAAGGATGGATTTAATGAAAAAATATATGATATTATTCAGTAATTATAATATACCTATGTATCATTAATTTTTCATTCCATTAAATATGAAATAAAATGAAAGTACCATTCATGCGTACGTACGGCTTACCATCTCCATGAATGGTGCATTTAATTTCTTATCTCCAAATGTTATGTACTAATATAAATATATATATACTTGATATATATTATATATATGATAACTATATCATGAACATCATTCTGGTGGTACTGTAATTTGGACCACATGGACAACTTTTAATTATAGGATGTTCATTTTTTACTCAAGTACCAAATATAGACAAAATGACCGTTATTAACTTAAATGATTATATAATGTTTATAATGTGGTAACAATTAATATAACAGGAATAATAAACATGAAAAAAATTCTTAATCAAGTAGAAATTAACTTTAGTTTATTATTCAGGAGATTAAAGAATGAACGAGTCATGTCAGACACGAGGTAAGGGACTTCGTCTCAATCTCCTTTCATTGAGGCATATTTTGATTTATACATGACTATATTTTAAACAGTGTATAAAGCCCTTTGAAATTTCATTTCATTCAAATGGAACCTTTTTCTACGTATAATTTTACTAAATGAAAAAATAATATTTCTTTTTAACGTATGTGGTGACAACGACCTTTCCGCCGTCACGAGCATTATTTGATATTTGTCTTCCTCTAGAAACTGTATTTTTTTAAAAGGAAAATAAATAACATATACTCTTTTTACGTATTTTGGTATTGAAAATGGTTTTTGAGAATGGATTGATTATTTCAATATATTGAAATGATATATTGTGATTGAAATGTGGAAATATTATCTTTCCTTTATGTTTGTTGTATGCATTATGAATATGTTTTTGTTCTTGGGAATTGATTACGTATATAGGTGGTTCCCTGATAAACCTAGGGTGGGTGAGCCCAAGATATCCCTCCAATGCATTGCGTAACGTAGTGGAGGTAAATGTAAATATTTCTCCTAATAGATTTATGGAATATATTGTGATTGGTATTCTAAATGTAACTCCCTACATAGCTATGAAAGATACAATGTATGTATGTTATGGATGACACAAGTTACCTTTACGATTTATGATTTCCATTTATTATTCATAAATCCTATGATCTAGTGTGGTATGTTAAAGATTGAAAAGTGTGATTTCATTGAGTTCTATATATTGATGGACTAATGTTTTCATTCTTTATTTTACACTCCTTATTGATATTTTTATTCTCATCCCATGTTTTTTTGAAATACTTTTCACATGACATAATGATGAATAGGGTCAACGATGGGATCATGGAAAAGCCATGTTGTATAAAATATAGAACTAGATATGACTCTTTTTTCAAGATTTCTATTTTATGAAAAAATGGATACTGAGTAGATGTGTCTAATTTTTAATATTTAAGATGTAATGTAATAGTTATAGCCTAATTCTATAAAATTATAAACCTAAACAGATCCTCAATGTGAATTATTAACTTAATTCAAGATTATGTAATGTTTAAGGATGGGGCCATATAGTTGGTATCATAGGTCGGTTTAGACAACATTAGAAGTTAGGGTATTGTTAAATTAATCTCCATAAATTAATTTATGTTAGTATGGAAATGATATAGCATTTAAAGATTAACATGTTACTTCGCCTAGGATATTTATTCATTCAAAATGGTTTTCTGTAGAAAAAATAGAGCATCTATGATGGGACGACATCAAGAGAAAGAAAACCTTCTGAATCCGTAACATGAGATGGTCGGAATCGGAACTGAATAGTTTTTTGTAGTGATGGAATAGTTCACTCGGGCTATAAATGGTTTTGGTATCCATCCATGATATCATCCAGATCAACCATAGAGGAACAATTCAATAGTTGAGTATTTCATGAGGCAGCATCCCCCATCATTCAGAGGATCATCTAGCCTTGTGCTATCTGAAGGGTGGATTAAATCACTAGAAACGTTTTTGGATGTCATGGGGTGTTCAGAACATCAAAAGCTTAGTCTCGTTGTTTACCTTTTTGATGTTGAAGTTGATCAGTGTTGGTCGATGGTGAAAAATATTAGGGATAGTGAGGAGATTGATGCTCTTCATTGGGATGAATTCAAAGGTATGTTTCTTGAGAAATATTTTCCTAATGTGGTTCATCTTAGGATCAAAAAAGTATTCTTAGAGTTGAGGCAAGATGATGACTCAATGGATACTTATGAAGAAAAATTCACATGAATGGGAAGGTATGATCCAAATTTCATACGAGATATTAAAAGTAAAATCAATAATTTTTACTCATAATTAAACCCAAAGTAAAGGGATTTAGCTTTTCATGAGTTCAAAAGTTATGAAAAACTTGTTCGATCTACGGAGAAGGTGGATATGGAGTTGGCCGATTATTAGGTATTCTTTAGAAAACAATAGAATAAGTGGTATAGGTGGAAGAAGTAAGGGAATACCTCTTCCAAAAATTCTGATGGTGAGATATTATGATTACATTTTGTAAAAATTTTGGTAAAAAGAACAACGGGGATGTTATTTTGAATTATGGTAAGTGATACCGATGTGGAAAATTGGGATATAAGGCTCGTAATTGCACTAAAAAAATCAGGGTAATGGTAAAACAAAATCTGATTTATAGTTAGTAAAAAAATTTAAGTGCAATGAAATGGGTCATTATGAAAATGAGTGTCCAATGAAGAACTCAACTAAGGGAAAGCAGCCAAACTACGAGCAGAAAGCGGTGATGAAATCCTTTGCAACTACTTTAACAGATGTTGGACAATCGAAAAATGTAGTATCAGGTATACTATTTGTTTATTCATATTATGCCAATGTGTTGTTTGATTCAGGGTATACACATTCTTTAATTTTTGAAAAGTTTTCTAGTAAATTGGGAATTCTGTCTCAAGATATGAATCCTGAACCTATGGTAAAAACACTGGGAGTAAATATTGAGAAAAAAAGAAATTATAAGAACCTTCATGTCCTTCTGTACGGAAAGAATCTACATAAAAACCGTATTGTTTTGCCTCTAGAATAGTTTGATTTTATTTTTTATATGGGTTGTCTTTCCATTTACCATGTTAAGATAGACTAAAGATCTAAATATATTTCTTTTTAGAAAGAATTTTAGTTTGTGTACAATAATGAACCCTTAATTTTGATAACATGTCAGAAAGCTGAGATACTAGTAAAAGAAGGAAATGAATGTTACCTTGCAAATATTCTTGAAAACAAAGTAACTGTTAAGATTAATGATTTTTCAGTGGTAAATCAGTATCTTGATGTTTTTTCTGATGAGTTTCCTAGTATAATACTGGAATAGGAAGTTGAATTTACAATTGACATAGTTCCCGATGCTAAGTGAATTTCAAAACCCCCTTATCAAATGAGTCAAATTGAACTTTTAGAGTTAAAGAAGAAATTTTAGGAGTTATTAGATAAAGGATTCATCTAACCTAGCACATCACCATGGGTGATCCTGTCTTGTTTGAAAAAATAAATATTGTTCAATGAGACTTTTCATTGATTATAGAGCATAGAATAACATCAGTGCTAAGAACAAGTATCATTTTCTTCATATCGATGATTTTTCTGATCAGCTCCTGGGAACTCAGTATTTTTCAAATATTAACTTGAGGTTGGGGTACCATTAGTTGAAAGTAAAGGAAGCTAACATTATGAAGACCACATTTCGTAGTAGATATTGCCATTATAAATTTTTTTTTATGCCTTTTGTGTTAACCAATACACCTAGGGTATTCATGGATCTTATAAATATAATTTTTCTTGAGTTCCTAGATAGGTTTTGGGTTGTGTTCAATGATAATATTTTTGTTTATTCCAAAAGTAAATAATAACATGAATGTCATTTAAGTATTGTCTTTCAATCCTTAAAAGAAAATAAACTGTATGGGAAATTCCGCAAATGCGAGTTTTGGTTGCAACCAATTTCTTTCCTTGTTGACATTGCTTCAAAAAATAGCATAACTATTGATCCGACTAAAACAAAAATTGTTGAAGAATGAACAAGAACATCTAATATCATAGAGATTCATAGATTTCATGGTTTAGCAGGTTATTACTAACAGTTTGTTGGAACATTTTCACAGTTATCTATCCCAAAGACTAAGTTAACTCTAAAAGGTGTTAAGTGAATTTGGACAAAAGAATGTGATGATTGCTTTTAGGAATTGAAAATAATTTTGGTGAATGGTCCAGTTTTGGAACAACCTTCTAGAAATGGTGAATTTGTTATCTACAGTGATGCATCGTTGAAAGGACATGGTTGTGTCCTAATGCAGAATGATACGGTAATTTCTTATGCTTCGTGTTAGTTGAAACCTCATGAGTTAAATTACCCTACACATGATTTGGAATTAGCTGCAGTTGTTTTTGTTTAAAATATTTGGTGGAATAATCTTTATGGAGTAAAATGTGAAATATACTAACCAAAAAAGTTTGAAGTATATATATACTCAGAAAAAATTTAATATGAGACATAGGATATGGATGGAATAAATCAAGGATTATTATTGAACGATCCATTACCATTCAAGAAATACAAATAAAGTGGCTGATGCTTTGAGTAAAAATAGTAATTCTACATTAACCATATAAAATTTAGAACAAGATCCTTTGATTAATGATTTGGTGAAATTTGGAATATATGTTATTGGCCCAAGAAATTCCTCTATTTTATTTTAGGTGTCAGTGAAATCATCTCTATCATATAGAATTAAGCAAGCATAGAGGAAAGAAAGTTAGTTGTAGAAAAAGAAAAAGGTGGAGTTGGTTCAGAAGGGTAAGTTGCATGATTTTAACTAAGTTAATGATTGAATTTTTTTGATTTGGGAAGAGATTATGTGTCCCCTATGATTCATAGTTTAATAATGAGTTGTTATGGGAAGCTCATAGTTCTCTGTTTTCAGTTCATCCTTGTGGTACTAAGATGTATGGAGATCTTCAGGAGTATTACTGGTGGTATGGAATTAAAAGAGATATTTTTTACTTTACTTTGAAGTGTTTGACTTGTTAAAAGGTCAAAAAAGAGTGGTAGTTACCGAAGATGATGCTTTTGCCTTTACCAGTGCAAGAGTTGAAATGCAAAAATATATCCCTGGACTTTGTTGTGGGATTACCGAAAACATCTTGAGGTAACAATTCAATCTGTGTTATTGTTGATCGATTGACTAAATCTACTCATTTCATTCCTATTAGAGGTACATTGTCTCTAGATAAACTTTCTCAGTGTTATGTTAAAGAGATAGTAAGGTTGAATTGAATTCCCCTCTCCATTGTATCTAATCATGATCCCTGGTTTTCTTATAACATTTGGAAAGGCCTTCATGGGTCATTGGGTACTAAATTATATTTTAGAACAAATTTTCATCCTCAATCAGTTGGGCAGTCAGAATGAACAATTCAGGCATTAGAAGATATGATACATGCTTACTTAGTGGATTACTAGGGATGTGGGGACCAAGATATTTCTTTGGTTAAATTTTCATATAATAACGGTTTTCATTAAAATTTACATATGGAACCATTTGAGGAATTGTATGGAAAGAGATGTCAAACTCCAGCTTTTAGGGATGAAGTATGTGAAAGGAAATTGATGGTAACAGAATTGGTAGAAGAGTTGGAAGAAAAGGTTCAATTGCTTCAAAAGCACATGAGAATAGCTCAAAGAAGGAAAAAAGGTTATGCGGATAATTGGAGGAAGGATATTTCATTTGGTGTAGGTGATCATATATTTCTCAATGTTTCTTGATGGAAAAGTGTGATGTGTTTTGGAAAGAAGGGAAAGCTGAGTCAGAGGATCATTAGACCCTATGAAATCCTATAGAAAGTTGGATCAGTTGCATACTGAGTTTATTTACCTACAATTTTATCCCAGGTACATAATATTTTCTTGTTTCAATGCTGAGAAAGTATATTCCAGATTCATCTCATGTTTTTAGTCTAGGGGTAGTTCAGTTAGAAGAAAATATTTCTTATGAAGAACAACCAGTCCAGATTCTTGATTGAATATAAAAAGTGTTGGAAAATAAGGTAATTCATCAAAAAAATGTTTTGTGGAAAAACCATATGGTTGAAGAGGAAACATGGGATTCTGAGAATTCTATGAGGGATGAATAACCCCATTTATTTGATAAGTGAATAAAATTTCGAGGACATAATTTCCAAAAGGGAGGAAGGATGTAACATCCTAGGTAAATAAAGAATATAACATTTTCATATTTATTCATATATGTGAATTAAATATTAATTTTACTTTAAAGGGGGTGTTATGTTCTATGGCATACCTGACACACAACAATGAGTTTCTTTGAAATCTTACGTTGCACACAACAATTTGTTATAATGAAAATTAATAATATACTATTTTTATTTTAAATGGTAGTTAAATCATAGTCGTTGTACAGGCAGGAATGAACAAAACTAACTAAAATATGATTATTCATGTTTGTTAAATGTTTTGACATTTATCCAATAAAATATAGAAGCTTAAAATATAAATGAATCCAATTTATGCATAAACACTCTAATATTCTTTAAAAGGTCGATTTACATCCTTTTGAGGGGAACCCTTTTTAAATATAGTTTTTTTACTTTTATATGTTCTATTTGATAAAATACTATACTTCATTATAATCGGGACATCAAATTTTACTTTGGGTGAAATTTTGTTATTTTTCTAGTAATGCTGATTTTTTAATGAATAGTGAAAAGTACTGCATTTTAATTCAAAACTGCCTTTTAATCTAATTTATATATATAGATAGATTGTTATTTTAATTTTCTTTTAAAGTGTAATTGGATTATATTTTTATTATTTAATCTATTTTTTGTTTTTCGAAGTAATTTCACTCTTAATTTGGACATAAACAAAGGTAAATCTTTTCATTGTTATTATTTCTTAAAACCATGCTTTTTTGACAACGAGAATAAATTTTAAATTAATTTCTACCACTTCTGTGTTTGGAATTGGAGAAAATGGATTCCATATTTGGAATTATAATTTCCAAATTGTGTAAATAGGTAACCTTTATTTTTAGACATTATGAATATTTACTTGAGTAAATATTTTATTTTCCCTTGTTAAAGGGTAAATTTGGTAAATAGGGGTGAAAATTAATATTATAATAATATTAAATTAACCATACACTTGTCCTAACCCTTTTTTCTGATACATTTACTACCATGGGAATACTTGGGTCGAATTTAGGACACCATGGAGCAACTTGAAAGTGATAATGACACTTTATATTAATTAATTTAATGTAAGGACAAAAATAACATAAACATGAATCTTTTTACTAAAACAATTTTTATATGGAGTTATTTAAGTTATCTATTTGACTATAAATATTAATTATAAATATAAAAATATTTTATACATCATGGTATTTTATTTATAGTTTTTAGATATCAAATAATTAAATTTATTTATGACACAATGATGAAGTAATGATTACATCATTAATGAATGTTTAAATAAATGATATTATAAATAATAAAACAAATTTATTTTGAAACTTTTTATGACATCCACTAATTTTATAGATTATTATGGCTTGTTATATTTTAATTAATTAATTTTATTTGAAATAATAATGTTGTTTTGTATTTTTCTAAAAACTCATGATATGAATATTATTAAAATTTACATAAAAGAGTTTTTAAGTCAATCAATATTTTATTAAATGTTAAAATTCTCCTAAAAATATAATATTTTTTTTAATAACATATATGTTGTTTTAAATTTCATTGATGATCTATTTTGGGACTATTGGAATTTTTTGTTAAAAATATTAACCATATAGTATGAATATATAAGAGGACATGGTAAGAGTTAAATAAGTTAACAAAGGGTTAAATAAAAAATATAAGGATTAAAAAGTATCCAAAACATGTCCAATTCGTAATGGATGATTTTATTATGACTTATATGCACCTTATCGTCGAATTAAATAGGTTTTGGACCTTTATAAACTGAAAATAATTATATAATAAAAACATATTTTCAAACATTCCTAAAGAGACTCTCCTCTCCCTTATAAAAAGTCATCACAAATAACCCTTACTCACACCTCTCAAGCCACCTTGGCTCATCCAACATCTGACCAAATGAGCTCTCAACATCCCTATATTACTCATAGAAGCCTCAACTTAGGCATAAATAACTTCAAGAAAGCCTTTTGGTTCAAACCAAAAGGGAGTTACCCGATATAAAGGTAACGTCTTCCCTCAACTTCTCTTTTATTTTACTTTTCACTCTGTATTCTCTTATTATTATTTGTTTACATAACAAAATAAGTATCCTAAATATAATAGGTTTTTTATGAGAAGTATTAAAACTAAACATAAACACACCTCCATCTAATGGATACAAACCTAATGTTTCTGTGTACAGAGAATTGCTGCCTCACGAAACTATGATTGTTCTATTAACTCCTACCGCCTCTCATGGTGTCCATTATGATGGAAATGTATTCATATGTGATATATATTATATTAATATTGTCTCAATTCTTCTGTATTTATTATTTATATCATTACTTTATTGTTTCCACAATAGGTAAAAACAATAATTTCATTTGACGAAGTGAGGACTACCGCCCCCATTAAGTGATATGACTCGTTCATTCCATACGTGGAACGTTTAAAGGATGGAGTTACTCGAATTATATATGATATTATACTGGAATTATAATATAACTATTTATCATTATGTTTTCATTCCGTTAAATATGAAATTTAAATGAAAGTATCCTTCATACGTACGTACGGCTTACCGTCTCCATGAACGGTGCATTTCATTTCTTATCTCCAAATGTTATGTAATCTTATATATATATATATATATATACTCAATATATATGATATATATAATATGTAAATCATGAATATAATTTTGGAGATAATGTACTTTTGACCACCTAGACAACAGTTAATTATAGGAAGTTCTATTTTTACTCAAGTACTGAATATTGAAAAAATTACCATTATTAACTTAAATTATTAAGTAATGTTTATAGCATGGTAATAAGTAATACAAAAGGAATAATAAACTGGAAAAAGTTTCTTAAGTATTTATAAATTAACTTTAGTTTTTTATTCAGGAGATTAAATAATGAAGGAGTGAAGTCGGACACAAATTAAGGGACTTCGTCCCAATCTCCATTCATTGAGGAATATTTTGATTTATACATGAAATTATTTTATATAGTGTATAAACCCCTTTGAAATTTCATTTATTTCAAAGGTAAAATTTTTCTATGTATCATTTTACTGAAAAAAGTAATTTTTCTTTTTAACGTACACGGTGACAACGACCTTTCCATCACCGCGAGCATTATTTGATATTTGGCTTCCTCTACAAGTCGTACAGTTTTTAACAGGAAAATAAATACCATGTACTCGTTTAACATATTCTGGTATTTAAAATTGTTTTAAGAATGTATTTATTATTTAAATATCTTGAAATGATATATTGTGATTGAAATGTGGAAATATTATCCTTCCTTTGTGTTTGTTTTATGTGTTATGAATATGTTATGGTTCTTGGGCATTATTTATGTATACGAGTGGTTCTGTGATAAACCCAGGGCAGGTGAGCCCAAGATAGCTCTCCAATGCATTGGGTAACATGATAGAGGTAAATTTAAAAGTTTCTCCTAATATATTTATGGAATATACTGTGATAGGCAATCGAAATTTAACTCCCTATGTTGCTGGGAAAGCTACAATGGAAGTACATTATTGTTGACACTAATTACATTTATGAATTATGATTTCCTTTTTTATTCATAAATATTATGGTCTAGTGTGGTATGTTAAATATTGAAAATTATGATATCTTTTAATTGTATTTACTGATGGTCTAATGTTTTCTTTCTTTATTTTATAATCATTTTTGAGATTTTTATGCTCATCCCTTGTTTTTTAAAAAGTTTTTCACAGGACATAAAGATTAATAGGGTCAAGGATGGGATCATGGAAAAGTAATTTTGTCTAAAATATAGAAATAGACATTACTCTTTTTTCAAGAGTTTTTTTTTATGAAAAAAATGGACACAAAGTAGATGTGTCTACTTTGTAATATTTGAGATATAATGTAATAGTTATGGCCTAATTCTCAAAAACTCTAAAAATTTAAAGATCATCAAATTGAGTTGTCAAATTAATTAAATATTATGTAATGTTTAATGTTGGGCCTTATATAGGTACCATGTGAAGGGCATATTTAAACCATTATAATGTTTTATAAAATGGATATCCCAAATTTTAAAGAAATATTTGAATTCTCTTTTAATGTGAAATTGTATAGTGTTGGAGAAATATTTTTTTCAAAAAAATACTTGGTAATTAAATTAAATAATGGATGGATACTTGTTTCAAACTATTTAATAAATTCATATCTTAATACCTTAGTGAAAATTGGGATACCCTCATCTTTTCAGGAACAATTTCATATGGGGACTTAAGATCTCAGCAATGTCATTGAACTATTTTACAACAATCTCTGTCATATTAGAATTTATCTAATGGAATATAAGAATATGGTTTATGATTTAGGTTTTGTGAACATATTCTTCATCTCCTAGGGAATCATGTCAAATTCAATGTGGTGTATTGTCCTTGCTATGTGTGAGGTAGTCATTAATGGTTTCATCACAAATATTCCCCAAATTAGGGGCTACCTAAATTATATTTTCATTTTGGTTCTAATATGGGATTATGACTTCATTTGATGGAATACTATTAATTGGAGTGAACTCGTGTTTAGAATATGATTTTTGCGAATTATTATGACTAAAAATAAGAAGACCCATATGTTCATTTGACTCCCCAACCTAATAATTATCTATCCAAACTGGTCATTTTAAATTATTAAGGGTACATTACACACAAGAGATGACAAAAAAGTATAAATATAATAGAAATGGAGTTAATGATATTTAAATAGTGTGAGAATATAATGACGTTGTCTAATAAAACATAACTAGTTCCTCAACAGCATGGTGAAATTTTGAATTCATAAATTTACCATGTAGGTTGTAGTAGTCCCATGCTGCACAACTATGGTTTTAAAATCCTTGCAGAACTAAGAAATAGAATAATGAAACCTAAATTTATAAAAATATATTGTCGTATAAAGGTTCCAACTTCGGGGTCGATTTATTTTTAATTTTTATGATAACATAATATCTTTGGAAAATTCAATTAAGAAGAATGGGTTGAAACTAGAATATTTGTAATGGATTATTAGATTAATTTGTTTTTGGAGGATTTAGGTTTCTTAAAATTGAGAGGACCATTCAATGAAAAAATTGTACTCATCATTCTCCAATAAAATACTTGAACAGTCCCGTTTGTAATATCCTAATAATATATAGAATCATTTATATGAAAACTCCATGGTAGAGGACCATTGTAGCCCCCCTAAAATTTATCCTTGAAATATAGTGAAAATTATGGAGTAAATAACTAATAAATATTATTATTACATAAAATAAGTCTTTAGAAGATAATTTAAAAAATAAAACTCTTTGAATAAATCCCCTTTAAACTTAATTTCCTCCACACATAAGATTTTTAACCATCCATTGATGAAAAGAACTCAATGGAAAACTTATGCTGACTCATGGTGGTATATTTGAAGAGGATAAAAGAAGAAAATAACAAATACTCTACTAATGTGTGAATAATTTCACACTTAAGGTTATGAATAAAATCACAACATGAGTAAATAGTATAAAAAAGTAAATATAAGTAATATAATATAATAATAACAAAATTATTTATTAAGAAAAAACATTTAATTATAACAACATACAATTAAAGTAACATGATTACAAAGAGAAATTAGAATCATAAAATTACAATTAAAACACACCCAAGTCCCTTTCAATTCCCTCATTAAAACTATCTTAAATTTGAATTTTTATATCCTTGGTTTGATATCCTAGTTTTCCAAGAAATCCCAATTGATTGCGGTTAACATAGTTGGGTGGAAATTTTCTTAATAGTGGACATTTTCATCCTTGACCCAAAATCAAGTCAAGATAATCCCCCCTTCTTGAATCACTAAAAATTCCTTCTAGATAAATGCATTTGGGTGTATCATGGAGGAATAAAATATATCCCAAGATTTCTTATAAAAAATGGTAAATTATAATCCAAATGAAACATATCAAGTTTATGTTATGATTAGAATGGTGGGCTTCCATTTTGGTCCATATAATCTATAACAATATATTATCTTAAAATTAGGATTCATAAATCACCTCTCAAACATCTAAATTTTCATTAAAAATATTAATAATTTTTTTATGTTTTTCTCTATCTAGAGTATGAATTTTAGTTTCCTTTAAGAAATCAAGAGGCTATAAAATTAATTTTAGTGGACTTGTGTCTAGATAAAAAGGCCAAAAAAATTCTCTATTCAAGTAAAAAATGAGTATCTTCTCTAATAAAACTCTCATTGATCTAGAAATAAAAATCTTCCCAAAAACTAAGGTTGACTCATATGAAAACTAAATGTCCAAACTAAGAATGTTAATTTTTTTTTAAAAAAGTACTGATAAATGAATAATGTATTTGTTAATTTAAATAAATAATTAAAAAATTATGACAAATGATGTTTAAATTATATAATGCACTAATACCGGTTTTAATTAACCATGAACAACAAGAATATACAATATTAAAATTCAAAATTTTCATCTTTCAATGTCTAATCAATGATCTCATCCCAAAAATTGTATATAATGGGTTATGTATAACACCTTCTTAAGAATTTATAATCACTATAACATATTAGTGATAAATATATATCTTAGACTCATACTGAACACATCAATAATTATATTCCCACAATAGGTTCAATCCTTATAAAAATATTTTTTTCTTTTATCCATTATTTATTTAATATTTTTAATATTTAGGGATTTTTAGGGTGTGTATAAAAATATTCATACATATTAAAATATATAGATTCTTAAAATATAAAGAGTGTATAATTAAATTAATATATAATTCAGTAAAAAGGGTGAAAATGATTCACCCCAACTTGGAGTGATACCATGATATAATGGGAACGTCGAGTTGTATCATAGATATATCAGTTTCCCTCTGATAGGATCTATTATTTCCCAATTATTTTAATTTTATATATATGAATCATATATTTTTATATGGTTTAGAATTTCTTTATATGGGGAATACATTTTTCATCCCTATCAATCTCAAAATAATAGTTTCATTAAAAAAATATAGAATAAGTAGAAAAAGTGGCTAAGAATTTGACTAATATGTCTAATTTTAAATAAGGTAGACCACCAATTTTAAGAAATTAATGATGTATTTTTTTGTTAAATAAATTTATAATGATCATCTAGAGGATTCATTTTCATGAAATAAAGAGTATGGAGAGAATTAATCTATTAAATTAATTAAATACTTCTACTCTATAGTTATGGATTACTTGAATAATGTTTAGATTAATATTTTCACTTATATATTTTATCTTATCAAGGGAATATATAGTTAAATAGAGAAAAAAGTGATGGAATTATATTAAAAAGATAAAAAATAGATATAAAGTTAAAAAAGTGAAAAACACTCAACCAACTTCTTATATAAATAGAATAAAATATATTCAATTTAAACTAAAATCCCTCCTTAACAAAATATTCAATGTAGAGGTATATTGATGAGAATGTATAGATTAATAAAATCATTTAATAAATTTTTTATGGATTAAATTAATTATTTGGTGTCATGGATTCTCAATTTTAGATAAAAGAAAAATTAATAAATGAGGTTGAAAATTCATTACAATAAAAATATCATGAATGTCATATTCAAAAGATGGAAAGTAAAAGGGATGAAACATTAGAATTAATTAAGGAAGAGAATATTTACCATAAATATTTTGTGTCTTGAATTGAAATTTATATTAAGAAATTTTGAGGAATTGCAATTTGAGACTTATAAAGATAAAAAGAAAAGAAAATATATAATTTAATTTTTTTATATGTTTCATGACCCTATCACCACAAAGGTACCCCTCCTTGGTCAGAAACGTCATAAGGTGGATAATGATGCTCGAATCCTGCCTCTAATAGGACATAGGGTGGAAAAAATGTCCAAGTGTATAATAACTATATAAATGGGTCGCATTAGCCTTTAAAAGAACATTAGGAATAAGTGATAAGAAAGGTACAAAAAAATAACTCCAACTCATAAAGATAAAATAAATATCCCATGTACATGCTTGTAATGACATAAAAAAATATTACAACTAAAAAGGATCTACATATGCCAAATGATAATGAAATAATGTTAAATCCTAGTAGAAAAAAAGTGAAACTAATTCATCGCCTAAATATTTTTAAATAGTTCCCACCCTCACAATAGTTATTTATCAGCAAGTTTCACATACAATAGATATTATATTATAGTAACAAAATAAGGGTACCCCACTACCACATCCCCACTAGTTTCCCACTCTACCTTAACTTTACATTTCTTGTTCCATCTCTCTCGAAAAATAATCTATCTTGATGATATATGGGATATATTGATACAAAATGTGTCTCATGCATTACACCACTGCATCATCTAATCCACGTCTCCTTTTATTAACCATGAAATTTTCAGGATTCTCCATAGCCTGTATGTTATGTACTAAAAATAATGTATTGTAACTCAAGAAGTCACAACTAATACATAATATAGTGTACCAAAATCAATGACAATTCATGCACGACATGCCTACAATAACCATCTAGATACTATATCTAGATATATATGCATTTTAGATATCCACAATCCATTATAACCCTTAAAACACATTTATGGTGAAAGATAACGATTGTTCATACTTACCAAAAATATTAATAGTAGAAGAGAGTGGGGCCATAGGTGATATTCATCCATCTATTCCCTTCTGACTTGGGTGTTGTGGAAAACACCCTCCCAAAGTCCATTGGCTGTTAATTTACCTACAAACATGGGTGGGGTAACATATGAAATCATAAAACATACTGGATATAAGATATCTCACATCCACACTTTGGTAATTAACCTATTCCATGGTTCAACTATTTCTATCATCACTTGTATACGCAAATTATCCTTCTAGGAAATGGATATCCTATTAGTAGATAAGAAATAGATAATAATTACAATTAATTACATTTTTCCTTTTTATAGTATAACCTTATGTTGATTAGTTCAACATCCTTTAATAAACATTATTCTAATTACATTTCATGAAACATTAATGTGAAGTCTATTCCATATAATCAAAATAAAAATGAGTCCATAGTTTCTTAAGGTTATCATTAATTTCATTCCAAGAAGCCATCAACCCCTTGGGTTAAAAAATTATTATTATTTATCATTATTATTCCATAATTCAATGTTCTCTAAAAAACATCCTAATTAATGATCAAAGATATAAATATCCAAGAACAACAAGTTTCCTCTAGTAGAAGATAAAGGAATTCAAAAAGAAGATACTCAACCCTACATCCCATAATAATATATACTAAAAAGTAGGAATCCTATATTTTTATCAAGAAAAAAGGAAATACCAATTTCATCTAGTTACATCAATCCCAATGCCCTCTCTAACACAATCATGCATATCACCATGCATCTCATTGTCACCGGTATCAACTATTACCACAAACCCTAGGCCTTAACTTCTATATCTCATCATCCAATAGCCTTAATAGAACAACATCAGTTCCCATAGAAATCATCACATCTAAATCATCACATAGTTCATCAAACGATAAAAACTGTCATCATGGAACTTTGGGCCCTAAAACCAGTCATACAACGTTCATAAAAAATGGAATATCTCTCATCCCTATAGATTAATCTTTATCAAACAATAAATAGTATTCCATCTTAATTTAAAAAATTAATTTATTATATTTTACAACTGTGGATAACCTAATGCATCATCAAAAAAAATATATCAACTAGTTTAACATACTCTTAGCATCATTATATTTATATTAAATTATAATAATCAACCTATTCCTTAAATGTGCCTCTTTAAATTCTTTATCATACCAAAATTTAGAATATTTTTTTTATTTGACCATTTTCATAAATTATAAATTCAAACCCAAGAATTTATAGCATACTAAAAATTCATAAACATAGATAGAATAATATCTAGAAAAGTAAGAGTCAAATTATTATCATGGTAGGAGAGAATCATGTGATTGGTACAACGATAAATAGTTTTTTCATTAGTACAGCTAAATATTTTTTATGGTTTGTTCCACCACCACCCAATTTGAAATATCATAATACATTTTTGATTTCACATAAAAATAAAATGGAGAAGTATTGAATTAAAAACCTCAAGTCTTAAATGTTTCTCAATGAAAATGGATCAACACTTTAATTATCTTATCTCCTCTCTCATAAGAAGACAAAATCACTCAAAGAACACCACACCATACATGCATCAATAAAGATAAAATGAACTCTTTGTGAATAAGGTAGATCAACTTCCATATCTTAGAGTAGAAGACTGGGATGAATCAAAACCTATCCGTGATGAAACCAAAATAAAATGTAGAAGATCTCACCTTGAATCGCCACTAATAGAATATAGGATTCAAGGAATTAATAACTTTTAGAGGGCTTCTAAAATTCCTAGGGATAACGCCATTAGATGTCTATATATGAGTGTGAAAAATATAGTGTTCAATGAATCAATAGATTTCTTAGTTTTATTGATTCATTTACAATTTGATATTCAACATGTGATTAATTCATTCACATTATGAATTCCCCATTATTTATATCCTATTAAAGAATATATCATCACTCACTACATGATCATGAATTGATTCACATCGTGACTCCCATGTTTATGACGTGAGAGGTCATGTTTAGATCCATCGAGGTGTTTTTCCTCAACCATTCACTTCATGAATACAATAAACATCATGAATTCACATTAAAAAATACCATCAAACAATCCACGAATTACATTCAGTTTGCTAACCAAACTATCTCAAAATACATGTAGGGTTTATTCTGGATGTAAACCACATTCACAAAATGAATTACACAAACATCTAGATTTAAGCAACCTAATCATCACTTAATCTCCTTTAGGACTCTTATTCAGATCCATAGGCATTGAAAAAAATCAAAGGAATAGGATAAAAGGATACACGGCCTTAAATCTTGTACCTCTAAAAAAATTCTCATCCATGAGAATTTAAAACAAAACATGAAGAGAAATAATGAAAATAGGGGTTGTGTGACTGGCCACCCCGTGAGATATATCTCAAGAAACTCCAAAAAACATTAGTTCAACCATCTCCCTAAGAGGAACAAAGCACAAAACCATGCCTCAATATTAATCATATCCTAAAAACACTATATAAATATACCTCAAAAACAAGAGTAGGGATATGAACAAACCATGAAAGATGGTAAAACCATCTAATAAACTAGAAAATGTTAATAACCATATATAAGATTCTATATAAGATAGAGATAACCAATATTAAGGGTATTGAGAATGTATCTGCTAGTCAATATCCCATTTACTATCCTCAACAACATCATGTCTCCAAAAGACATGAAACAAGGGAACAACATGCCCCTAAAACACCTTCTCATTGTGGTCCTAGATCTCCATAGGCCGCTCTTTGAATGTTACATCATCGTCAAAGTCAATATATCTACAATAAATTATGTTATATTCAACATTAAATTAATGGAAGAGATGAACTAAAGGAATACATCATGTACCCAACTCATATTTAAGGGATTTTCTATCGGATACGCATGAGATCCAATGATATCTAACACCTGGAAAGGCCCAAAATGCCAAGGAGAAAGCTTACTCCCATTGTTGAAATATCTACACATGCATTTAGAATACCCCTTTAGGAAAACATGGTCTCTAATGTCAAGCTATAGGGGTATCCTCCTATGATATCCATAGGACTTATGATGATATGGTGCTACTTTCACCCTCTCATGAATCACCTGAACAATATTTATTGTGATAAACACTAGTTCGAGATTGAGAATTGTTAGCTCTCCAAATCCAATACAGAACAAAAAAGGATGGAATGTCCATCTGTATAAAGTATCAAATTGTGACATAAAAAATTAGAGTGAAAAATATTGATTCAAGCAAATTAACCTAAAGGTGGGTGCCTTAGAATTGAACCTCAAAAATCTAGGACATAAGAGAACAACTTATATATAAGAGTCTAGATATTATGCTCTATAAGACCACATGTCTATGGATATTAAGTATTTTAAAAGGAATGAATTATATATAAAAGAATTTAGGTGACCTATCCACACCCTATAGATAAAATGTGGATCATGATCAGGGATGATCATCCGTAGGAACCCATGGAGTCTTAAAACTTCCTCCAAGTGATTCATTAAAAAAACTCTACAAATATTTTATACTTGATCACTAAAAGATGGATATATTTCATTAAATTTTTTCTATATCACCCATATATAGTCATAGACTATCTGATCTTCAGGTAAACTTGTGACGAAGTCCATCGAGATGCCCCCCCACATCCACTAAGGAGCATCTAATGGGTGGAGAAAACCAATGGGAACACATTTTTCAACCATAAGCTTCTAATATACCAAAAATGAAGACATAGACTATGTATCCACATGTTCCAACCCAGGTGACCCAAAAATTCCTCTTGGTATGTGGTAAATATTTTTCAACGCATGATATATCACCAAGGTAGAGATATGAGACTCATGGAGGGGAATCTCATTCATTGCAAAATGGGGGGAAATTACACCTTTGGAACAACACGTGGTGTTATTCATTCTTAGACCAACCTTAAGGGACATAACCAAATATAGCTCGTTATCTCCAGAAACCACCTCAAAATCCCATGGTTGGGACTCCTCTAGATCATAAACTAAGGATGATTTCACTTTTATCTAAAATTGTAACATTTTCCATCAACCTGTCCCATTACAAGATGTATCCCTGAGATCACTTCCATCACACTCCAATAATATCTAGATTCACAGACGAAATCATGACATGACTTCTTTCTTATCGAATCAGTTAGAACATTACACTTTCCATGTGCGTATGAAATATAGACGTAGTAATACTACAAGAATTCAATCCACCATAAATTTTTTTTTGTTTAGGTTATGTTGGGAGAACACATACCTTTGGATCTTATCATTGGTGAAGACCATGAAATTCTCACTGATGAGGTAATGCATCCACAAATTCAAGGTAATAAATAAATTTTTCCAACTCGAGATCATAGGTGTAATAGTAGTGTTTATGGGATCCTAACATTCAAAAACCATAAGAAAAAACAGTCTCTGGTACATCTGAACACAAACCAAAACAATATGTTAATCATTTCATAAAACATAAAAATGAACTCCCACTTCTAAAAAATGGGGAACTAGAGTTCTAGCCAGCTTCTCTTTTAATTTCATTAAAGATTTTTTATGATGATCAGTTTAAAAAATGTCTTATACTTTTTATTTAACTTTTATATTTCACTTCCAAACTAAAATAAATCTCCTAAAACCTGTAGTAATTGACTATAATACCAAGTTACATATTCACCACTACAAAAATCTTATAGGATTCCAAAGAATTAACATCCATGATCATCAACGGATCTAGAGCTACTCCCCACTAGGACACAATGCTCCCCAATAAAAGAACTTTATGAGCATATAACTCACCCTTTTACAACATCTCAAATATATTATGATGATAAATAAATCCAAAAAAGGATTTTGGATGCACTACAAGATCTTCCTCCAGTGTGGAATACACAAGTATGTAGTTAATGAAAACATCCAAAAAATTAGTCAAAAACTCATTGAAATTTTCATTCATCAATATCATGAACATGGATGAGTATTTTTCATTCCAAATGAAGTAATAATGAACTCATAATTCCCCCACTAGTATCAGAAATTTATCTTTAGAATATACATATCTTTTTTCTGCATCTAAGGATATCTTGACAGTAGATAGATCATTGAGAACCAACTAACTCCTTAAAGCTGATCAAATAAATCACCAATCCATGGAAGTGGAGAAAGTTTTTTAAATATTTCCTAATTAAATAAATTATAATCAATATAGGTTAAAAAACATCCAAATTCCATCTTCATGAACAAAACAGGTGCACCCCTAGGTGACATACTTGGATAAACAAATCCTTATTGTAACAGATCATCAAGGTGTACTCACAACTTAGAAGGTTCAATCCTATACGTGGGAATCAACATGAAAAGTGGTCGACTATATATTTATCACATACTTGACCTCTTTTCTAGGTGTTAATACCACAACCTCTCCAAAAAAACTGAATGGTATTCTTCTATAAACATAGGATTCACTATTGGTTAAAACCTCCGATAAACTCAGCATAAGTTCGACCATCAAGGAACATAAATATAGAACACGCCTCTAACATATCTAATTGTATGGCTTGAAAAAGAAATTATAAAAATTATTTTCATCATCGTATAATACAATATGAATATTTTATAAATAGAGAATAGATTTCATTAAAAATAAATAGTCCATGTTGAGCATGAAATCGTATTGTTGTATCCATAAACATAGGATGTATTAAGAAGAGTGTTATGTCCCCAACACTAACATATAGTCTCTATATACTTAATACATATAATATAAAACAAAAACTAGCATAGTAAATACTAAGGAAGCTATATACCTATCAACCGAAGTCATGAATCATAAACTAGGGAATTTGATATAAAGGATTGTGTTGATATGAAATAAAATAAGGCATGAACCCATGTAAAAAACATGAAATGTGTATTTTAGATGATGATTGGCTCACTCGAGGCTAGAAACTCAAGGAATGTATCTACCTGATTCCTACTCCATAGCTTCTATATCCTTGATGGTGACACATCCATGGTTGTTCTCTACCCTCTATGGATGTGGATCATCTCAGGTTTGTCTTCTTCCCTCACTATCTCATCCAGGTTGATACTAAACTAGAGAATATTATGGATTCTGCCTTGGATGAAATTATGTAAATGGATGATCAATAAGAGGAACACCTAGTGTGCACTACCTTATTAGATAGTTTAGGTACTATTTCCACTGATGACCTTAGTCTCCATAAGAAAAAACATGTGTATGATCTCTTGGTGAAGGCCTAAGGGTATCCATTCCTCGAAAAATGAGATGATCAGGGATGCAACTTTTTAGATGTTATTATATATATCTTGTTTTCAAGAAATTGGGAACCCCAAACCATAGCTCATATTCATGGAGAATATTGATGACTCCCCTCTCATGAAAACCTATTTCAGACTATCACCCTCCTAATAACCTCTTCCATCCCTAGCACCATGAGATATGTTGGTAGCATAAATAGGGTAACCTATCTCTATACATCTGGATGAAAAGCCTCCTCGAAATTTATTTCAATAGACTTTTCATCTTTCAACAATTTCAATTCATAATGAAGAATAGTTCAAAAATGTTTCCCAAACTCCCACACAATATAAATCCTCTTCTGAAGGGTAAGAAACTTCTAGAGATAGGTTTTGTTCATAATAGATGAAAGAAAATCTACTTGAAACTAATCCCTAAACTTCTCCCATGAGACCTTAAACTCATCTAAATCCCTAAAGAAAAAAGATCCACCACTACTTCTATTCTATATGCATCACCAAAATAGAGAATAAAACATGGTAATCCTTCTGATCATGGATCAAACTAAATTTTATCCCCGCCTCCTTCATATTTTCCTCTATAGATAAGTTGGAAAAGGATCCATCATACTTATGTAGACTCTGAAGGTGAAAATCTTAATGTTTCATCCTCTAAGTTCCATTTTCATAAACCTTTACTCTACAGTATTCTACTGTAAAGTTTTATTGAACATCCTCAATATAAATGTGATAGGGACGTAAACATGGTGTCATGCCAAAATATGATAAAATAGTTAGAAGCTCATAAACCCAGAAGATAGAATACCCATGATTAAATAATTGTTTATTTATTTATGGTTTAACATAATCCCAAGGTATACCCATTTTAAACATAGACACAAATAAGAATGATTCATAATCCTTTCCTTGGTCTCTACCCCATGACTATTATCAAATTTATTTGTAAGCTTAGTAATCATAAAGGATTGTGTGTCAGATCATATTGGGGAGAAATATCCATGTCTCATCTAGTCTCTCTTGTCTAAATCTCTCACTAATGATAGCTAAAATTGTTTCCTTACCAACCCATGTAGTCTCACAAGTCTCTAACACCAAACTCCATTTTATCCCACAACATGAACCTCTGATACTACTACATCACAACCCCTCCCCCTAAAGGCACTCCTCTTAGGCCATCATTAATAGAAGGTAAATAATGATTCATAAATACACTATGTAATAATCCATGGGTTGGAGAAAACTACCAAGGGTATAAAAAATAATCAAATGTGAGGAATTACCCTCTAAAAGGGAATAAGGAATGAGATATAATAAGTACACAAAAGAACTATTTATCAAAAATATAAAATAAATATCCCATGTACTTGAACGTAATTTCATTAAAAACTAATACAACTAAAATTGAAAAATAAGTATAAAAAGATGAACTCAGAAGTGACTATGAAGTTAAAACACATCAAAAACAACCACGAGCTACTAATATACAGTCTAACCTCAAAAAAATCATGTTCACCTAAAAAATTCCATTATATGTAGGGTGAAAATAAAATATATACAAAGTAGGATCTTACCAGGAGTCTCTCATGAAAAAGATAAGAAGTCATATTAAATCCTATCAAATCATAAGTGAAACTAACTCTTCACCTAAATAGATATGATAATTTCCCATCATCTCCATTCTTATCTCTCATTAAGTATCACATACATGGGATTATATATTAGAGTAACAAAACAAGGGTACCCTGCTACTGTTTCCCCACTAGTTTTATATTCTTCCCTAACATTTCACATCTTGAGCCGCCTCTTTCTAAATGAAGCCATCTTGAATACAAATGGAATAAAGTATCCAAAAATGAATCACATGATTTCATCATCCCATCCACAAATCCATATATCATCTGAGTATTTTTTTGTGATCCATGACTTCCCTTATGTCCTATATTATAATTTGAGTTTTGTAACTCAATCCTTTAAAACCCATACATCGAGTATTTTACATAAATGCATCACATCCAATCCAAAAAATTAATATAATAACCATTTGGTTACTATATCTCGAGTTGTATATATGTGAAATAACCATATTCCATTACATCACTACATACACATATATGGGGAAAGATAACCATTGTTGATAGTAGCATAAAATACTACCAAGATAAGAGATAGAGGCCTGATTAGGTATTCATCCATCAATTTTTCTTCAACTGGGATATTGGGTAAAACACTCTCCTAGAGTCCAAAATGTGTTTTTCCCTCTAAAAAATTGTAGGGTAGTGTCTGAAATCATAAAAAATAAAACATTAAATATAGATCACTACCATACTATAGGAATTAACTAATTCATAGGATTAACTGCAGCAGTTGTCACTAGGAAAATTATCTTCCACTATTAAGGACTATATATCTTATAAGAAATCAAGTAATTAAAGAGACTTACACTAAATTAGTTATTTCAATTTTACAGTTTAACCTAATTTTAATTAAATAATTATGAATTTATTAACATTATTCTAATTACACTTCATTTTTGATCAAGCGATGTCCATCCCCACAAGGAATTATCCACCCAAGTCCATTACTTCTCAAGGTCATAATTGGTTTCATTCCAATAATCCATCAACCCTAGGGGATAAAAAAATTACTATAAATTATCATTATTATTCCATAATTCTATGTAATCTATTAAACATCATAAACTACTATAAAAGAGAGGAAAACTAAGCACAACCATCTACCTCAAGCAGTGGGGAATGAAATATAGAAACAATCAACCCAATCATCTGAACCTTAAGAATGTTTATTAAAAAATAATCACCCCATATTTTATTTAAAAAATGGTAAAGATCGTCTTTAACCCAATACATCAATCCATGTTACCTCCCAAACACCATCATACATATCAATTTGCATTTCTCCATCATTGGCATCAACTACTACAACAATCCATGGGCCTCCCCACCCATATCTCATCATCCAATACCTATCTAAAGCTCACATCACATAGTAAGGATCAAATACATACTAACAAAAAAGGTATAAAACAACTAACAATGTTAATATGGTAATATAGGCCCTAAAAAGGTTATATATATTTTACAAGAAAACAAGCTCCCTTTTAGCAAAAAATATTTATCTTTATCAAAAAACCGTTGTTATTAAATCTATAATTAACCAAGTCATTTATTACTGGTTACAAATATAGGTAACCTATGGTATAAAAAATAATCTATCAATTATTTAAACATTATCTCAGAATCATTTTATATCTATCAAATTATAAAAATCAACAAATTAATTAAACATGTCTCTTTAAATTCTTTTGCAGAACAACAATTTTTGAATTTATTTTATTTTACCATTTTGAACAATTATATATGTTATCCCAAGAATAAAAAAAACTAATCAAATAATTAAAATATATATCACACTATCTAAAAAACCAAGAGGCAAAAAGTTATAATAGTGTGAAAGAAACATGCGATCACAACAACCATAATCCATTTATTTTAATTAATCCAGTTTAATATTCACTATCATTAGTTACACCACTTATTAAAGGAATAAATCATGATAAAACTATGATTTCCCAAAAAAGGAGAATTAATGAAACCCATACCTTAATGATTCAATGTTCATCAATGAGAATAGATCAACAACATGGATCTTTTCTCACCTCTCCCATAAGAAGGTTAAAAACCTCCAATAAAGTTGATCAACAACTACATCAACAAGTATCAAAGGAACTCTATAAGAAAAGGGGAGATAAACCTCCATATCAAGGAAAGTATGAACTGGTGGAAACAAAACCAATCCATGAATAAACCAAAAGAAATAGAGGAATATATCACATTGAATCATTACATATTGAACATATAAATCTATGAATTAATCCTTGTTTGAGGTCTTCCAAAACACAAAGGTAGAATATTGCGAATCACCTAGAGTTGGGAGAGAAAACCATAGGGTAAAATGATGTAATGGTTATATAGGTTTTATAGGTTAATTTCTCTATTGATATTTACCAGGTAAATGGGTCATTAAAATAAAAATGTCCAATATTTTAATCCCCACAAAAAAACATGTCACCCTAAACCATTCAACCTTTAATTAATTTACATCGTTAATCTCATGTTCACAACGTTATTTTTTATGACCAGACTTTCCAGGTTCTAAATCCTCATCCATTCACATCATGAATATGGTACTTGCTATGAATTCACTCTATGAACCACCATCACACAAGTTGTGTATTTTATTTGGGTGATGAACCAAACATCCACCAAATCCATAAGAGGTACATTATGATGTGAACTTCTATCACATCGTGAATTCCACCTCCGTTTTTTCTCTTAGTAACCCAAACACCAGTAAGCATCCTTTATCCCTCCTCTAATCAAAACAATAAATAAAAACATGCAATTAAATAGGCTAAAAGGATCTCTTCACATACAATAAGAGACTTATTAGTGGAAAAAATAACTTCAGATCATCCAATGATCTATAAAATACATGATCAAATAAGAAGTTGACCATTTTTATGAGAGAATGTTTTATAAAAAAATGTGGTTTTAATTGATAATGAAAACATTAATTTAAAATATGGTAAACTGTGGGTGTATAAAGATTTTATAAAAACTACCAAAACATCATGTCATGATATAAATATGTGTAATGTAAACAATCTCCCCTATAATATCCCAAAAGAATAGTTTTTTACCCAAAAATAGAAAGATAACATTTTTTTTCCTAACTGTATCTAAAGAAAAAAAGAACTACATTTATAGGAAACTTGAGGTGTTATTGGGTTATTGGGAATAATTTCATTGAATGATTCTATAATATGATAATTCACAGAGATTATTGAATTCATATATTATACGGTGGAAAATATTAATTTAATAAAAATTAATAAAAGAATATGTAAATGAATTCATTCATCTATAACTGATTTGGATGCTTAAAAATTTCAGGGAATGTGAAATAAATGTGTCCATTATAAAGATTATTGTTGGTTCATGTCTACTAATCATAAATCATATGATCATAATTAAATTAGGATATAAGATATGAGAATAAAAAAATAAGTAAAGGAGTGTCAGTATTAGGGAGTAAGAAAACCCATATTACAATGCACACCTAGAATAAATTTTAATAGGTATAGTACCCCAATAATGAGATAATTCTATTATTGATGAAAAGGATACAGAATAGACCCCTTCAAATTTTCCATGAACATCAACATTTGAGAAAGAAAAAAGAATCAACAATGAGAGTGATTCTATAAAATAAATATAATTATTGGTGATGTATTCCTTACAATTTATAGTTTTCAGATGAATTTAAAATATTTATTGGGTGTTTATTGATTAAAAATATATTTTCAATGAATATTTAATGTGTTTTTCTTATTTTTTTCATATAAAGGTTATTTATTGTAATTGTGAATCTAAAGGTGTTATTTTTGTGCATAATTTACAATTTTTATTTTCTTTAATTTATAATTATTTCTAGATAAATAATTTTGTTGGTTTAAATGGAACACTCATTGAAATTGAATTTTATGTTTTTAGGATTTTTATTTTATCATTAATTCTTCCACTATTTTATGGTGTATTTTGAATATCAATTTTTTGAACATATATTCATTCTAAAATTAAAAATAATAATTTTATTGTGAAGCTACAATAACAATGTTAAAAATTAAATTCTTGGTATCAAAGTATATTTATTTAAATTTTCATTAGAGAAATAGAATTTATAATTCTATTGAGAATATATTTTGGAACATTTTTAATGTTTTAATTCCTAAAATTTGAAATTATTTTTATGGAGTAATAGTTTGAATTTTTTAATGTTCCATTGTGGTAACTTTAATTCTTTGATTTTTTCATACTATTAAAAGGTATTTGGGGATGTAAAATGTTGTTCATCTAATCAATATGAGTGAGATAAGGGCACCCAATCAAATCGAGTGTTTTCTAGGATGAATAATATTACAAATCTTCTTTATGAATCATTATTACTACATGTAGTATTTGATGATCTACCTACTTCTCATGAGATTACACTTATATTCGATCTGTCACTACTAATTTGGGGTGTAATCCCACTATAATGGACATCCTTTGATGATCAGGTGTGAACCTAGAAGTCTAATGGGAGTTTTTTTAATCTATATTGTAAACATTTCTTTCAAGTATTTTTCACATCTAGAGTTTATTCCATTATTTATAATGCATGATATATCTATGTGAAACAGTTTTAATATCTTGGTATTTTTTTTTGTGAATCTAATCACATGTTTTGATGTATTATAAGTCTAAAGTGATGACGTTATTAAGGAAAATTCTCTTTGAGATTGATTTTCATTCACTCCTCCAAATCACTTGTGGGGAATAATATTGAATCTGAGTTCGTTAATTTTATATTTTATTACTATAGTCCAAGGGGATATTAATAACATATTTTTTGTAGGATAGTGTACATATTCTTAATGAGTAGTATATTTTTGATGTATTAACTATGTGTAGTAGTTTCAGTTGATCTATGAGCTAAGTATTAGTACAACATAAATCTTGAACATAGATTCCCAAGGTCACATGTGTGCTGCAATAGGTAGTAATAGAGTGAACTATAGACTAAATAAGGTAGTCTAAATATTTTTAAAACTAAAAGGTGGCATGAATATGTTGATAATTATCAAAATTTACAAATTCAATACCTAACTTCCAAAAAATAAATTTTTACTACTAACAATGTATCTCAAAAACCTAAATTTGGCTTATATTTGAGCGAAAAACCATATAAAGGCTTCATCGAGGGGTGTCTTCTTATAATTCATGAATTATTTTTATTCTCTAGTTCCTTCATAATATGTGTCGGTGTGTTACATTATTGAATACTATTCTAGGAAAGTTTCTTGCTTGATATTTTCATGTAAAATTGTCATTTTTTATTTTTTTCACTCTTACATCATCTATAAATTCAATTTTTTAAAACATATTTTTTCTATTTCAATTTATATTGAGTTTTTATATTATCAAGAAAATTATTAAAAATCACAAAAAGAAATTTGGGTTCCCTTATTAATAAACATTTCAATAGAATTCTATAATTAGTATGCGTTCATATTAAGTCAATGTAATGATAGTTTAAGATTAATTTAAATTTTATTAAACACTGTAGGGAACTATTTAGTCAATTTTATATGCCCATTGGTTTTAATATTGAGAGATTATGAATTATCTTTTATATCTTTTGACAGTGTGAATTTTGTTTAATCTTATTACTCTTTCATTATTACCCTCACATAATTTTCCCTCTCAATAGATGTGAACTTGTTCAATAGAAATTAATAAAACATTGATGGATATTATTCAATATCACACACTCACTTACCATTCTTTATTTATATCTAATCATTTTTTGGTTTCTTTCTAATTTCTTACCCATGTTTTTAGTCATCCTTTATTATAGGAATAGACCTAATTCTTACAATAATATATTTAAGTACGAAAATAAATAATTAAATTGACTAGTATTTATGAAAATAATTAAATTTTAGCATCATTATTGAGGAATCCTTCATGTGTCCAAGATCAATGAAAAACTCAAAAAAAAACAACAAGATCAATTGAAACTGATTTTATTTTATTGAAAATTCAATGACAACTTATTATTAAGTGGTTATATAATTTTTTTCAAAATATTTTATTGAAAATATCTAGGTAGGTTATTTTATATTTTCGGTATTAATTTTCTTTATGAACCTGTAGATTTACTGTGATAACAATTTAACCATGTTTTTCTCATGAATTTGAATACATAATTTTTACGAATCTATTGATGGAAAAAGAATTTGAAATTATTTATCATTGTATTAGTACTTATATCTAGCTAATGAATTTAAAATACCAAGATAAACATATATATTTTGAAACCATTAAATCTAAAATAATGGAGTTCGATCACTCAATTCAAACCCAAAAAAAATTTATTATAGTCTTGTTAATGATGAGGAATAACCCACACATCCTAAATTCATTACTGAATATTCGAACCTCATAATTGTGGAGTGTTTTTATGAATGTGGTGATGAATATAGTTGGTTATTTTTATAATTTAGACACACCCTTACATAATGAATTTAAAAAAAATGGTGTTTGAACCTACTCTTGAAGATGAGATAATTTTTTAAGGGAGTGTATGATTTAATAAAAATGATGAAAAATGTTTTCAAATTAGATCTAGAATACCACTATCTAAAACATATTTTCAAAATAAATTATTAGCAATATTTTTTATGAATATTCATTCACAGGAATTGTTATGTGTTGTAAGGATAGTAATACACCATTAAGGAAATTTTATAAACATTTTTTTTACTATAAGGGTTCTAAAATGTTATCAAGTCTAACTCAATTCTTGAACTGGATGACTGAATTTTGAAAACTATTAACAAGTTTCTCCACGGTTATTTTTTAGATTTGAAGGGATGTTATCATTTTATTTGGTATTTGGAATCCCATTGAATTCATTTTTCATTTCAAAAAATGGATATTAACATGTAGTGGCTCATAATTAGGAATCAGTACCCTAAATCATACTTTTATTTAATATTGAGTGAATTCTATTTGGGGACATGAAAACTAGAACCGTATGGGAAGAGACTCATTATTTTATTGCATTAAATTAAAATATATATGTATTTTTAATATATAAAAAAAATTATTTTTAAAACATAATATTAAATTTCCTCCTCTTATTTTTAGTCTTCTTAGTTTTATGAGATTTTAATTGGTATCTGATAGAGTGTAGAAACCGAATGGAATCCCTCTGATAGAGCACTAAATCAAACATCAATGAGTTGGAGCATCATGGATAATCCATTCTCATTTTAGAACTAGTTTAATTTTTCAATTACTAAAGCATGTTGATTTTTTCTTATATAATCAATTTAATTTTATAAATTATGTTTGGTGAAAAATAAAAATAATTAGTTATATTTTTTCACATATATTGTGGAAAACAACACTATATAATTTAAATGGAATTTTCCCATCAATTTTCATCTATTTATGATATTGAGATCTTTCATTGCATAATGATTATTATTCGAAAAACTTTAACCTGTTTTATTTTTTTGGATATGTTATTTTGTTTTCCTATTTGATATTATACTATTCATACTTATGATCACTACACTAGTTCAATATTTATCACACTAAGATTCTAATATTTAATTTTCTATAAAATAAATACTCAGTTGACTAGATTGTTTCATACACAAAATGGAATTAAAGTGAACAATTAATTATTAAAATAATATTGTTAAAAAATATAAGAATAATAAAATTACTAGTAAACAAACTGATTACAATCAATTAAAAATGGAAAAAATATAGGTAAGAACATTTAAGGTTTTAAAAACGCATTTTTAAACAAATGTTATTTTTTATTATGTAATGTATTTTAATTAAAAATATTAATTTTAAAATTTTTAATTTTTAATTTATAAAAATTAACATTATTTTTAAATTTAAAAGAAAAAAATCATCTTAGGGTGAAATTTTAAAATTGATCTAAACTAATTGATGTTTACGTGAATAGTGAAAATATAATGCTTTTTCTAATACCTTATCTTTTAAGAAATTATCATAATTCAAAAAAATATTGTTTTTGGAAATATTTTATAAATATAAATGTATTTATAATGTAAAATAAAGAGATTAACGATACATTATTGGAATTATAAAACTCATGTTTGACACTTTTGAAACTTGTATAAAATTCTAATCAAAAAAATATTTTTATTCTCTTATATTAAAATATAGTTTCATCACTTGTTGAAATAAAATATAAAAAAAAATTCATGTTTTTTATCAACATGATAATATTTTTAAATATGGTAAATTTTTTTAATAAAAAAATAATACTATATGGAATAAATAAACTTACTGAGATAATAGTAAAAAATTTATTTTCAAAGAATTGTTTTCTCAATATTGTGAAACTTATAACTAATCAAATAAATTAGACTCTTATAGTAAATCAATATAATTTAATTTTCTATTCTATATATAAATATATTAACACTCACTCAATTCTTAATAAATACAAATTAATAGTAAGAAAACATAACGGTGGAAACATCACTTTTCTACAAAACATTTTTTTGATATATTAAATATTTTAACATAAAAAATAGTTTTCTATTATATATAACTTCAGTTATATTATATTGATCATGAATTTAGGTTTCAAAAAAAATATAATAGGAGATAACATTTATTTTTTAAAATATATAAATTTATTAGTTAAAAATATGTTTTCCAGGTAAACATAAAAATGGTAAAATATAATAATATTTTGGTACAAGAATGAAAAATTATTAATAAATTTGTGAAAAAGAATATAAGAGGATTTTTTGACGTTATATCAGCAAAAAAAAATTTATCCACTTTTTTAGTTATGGACCATTGAATCGTGTGATTCCATCATTGAAATACTTACAAGTATTTATAAAAATTCAATTTTCTTGACTTATAAAGGGAGATCACTTCTACAACATTTATCAACCCATTAAAATATTTAATCTCACAAATACTCAAAAATATTTTCTCCTAAACCCTATCCACATGTTATATTATCCTTTATCTTCCCAACAGACCAATCTAAAGAGCCTTAAAGTGTTACCTAAGGGATAACATCCAAAGTGAGAGGTAATGCTCTATTCTGAGCTATCATGACTAATGTTTTCTTATACCTATTAAATATATTCTATACATGAAATTATGTTAACCTAAATAATATTAACATAGTTAAATTTTTTATACTAATGGAATTTCACTTTTCTACTTCAATCCAAAACCATTCAAAAATGAAGATGATCACATGTGTATTCATGGATTATCATATCCATAAATGGAGTGCTCTATTTTATAAAACCACGTTAAATGTATACTCAATAATATTTAATTAATGGAAAAATATTTCATTTAAACAATTATTGAAATTCTTAAATTATAATTATTTTATTTTTATATCCCCTTATATTCCATGAATAATGAGAATATCACTTGCATGTATGTCCTAACTACTGCCTTTATGCAAAGATGTATCTTATTTTCCATTAATAACTTGATTTGATTTTATATAAAATGTATTTAATTAATAAGAAATATATTAATGACACAAATAATATTCTATTTTCTCTCTTTTAATTAAACTTTAATGCTTCAAATTAAATTTTTTAGTAATCTATAAATTTTTGGGACCTTTATTTTAGAAAATAGATTTTCCCTTTTATGAAAAATGTATATGATCTAATTAACTAAAATCTTTGAATATGTATTCACATTCAGTTATGTATATTTCCCACAGGTTTCTAAATTCCTAAATCCATTCTCAATTTAATTAATAAATAAGGGGTCTCTTTTATCTATTTAATTACATACTAAGTATTACTTATTAATATTAGTGTATTTATTAAGGATTGGTGATGCAAAAATTTATCAATGATGTAAAAAAATTCTCATACGGAATTTTTTTCCTTCAGGAAAATTTATGTGAGAAGACAATGAGAAATTTCATTTACACTATCATAATTTTTTGAATGATTACTAAAAATTATCTTAAATTATGTTTTTTTATGTAATGACTAGAAATATAAAGATGGATTATTAAATTGTTATGAATTAATTTTGGAAATAGTTTACAATTATTGTGGAATTTTGGTTTTAGTTTTTACATGAAAATATATTACACATGAAACTATGCATGTACGACATTTTAAATTATGAAATGTGAGTAAAACTATTTTGATGAATTTAATTAAAAACTCTTGTTCATGTTGTGTGTCTTATTTTAGATCAAATTATATATAAATATGGTTTTTAAAATTCATTATGCCTTTAAAAATGATTCTAGAGCAGTTCATTTGAGAATCAATTTGGTCATAACTGTTCTAAATGTTCTCTTATATGATTGGAATTTATTGATTTAAACTGGGTTTTTAATAGTGAATTAAATATATTTTTTCTCAATTTGATGATAGGATATTATAATTTTATATAATGAATTAAAGATGTGATTTTTTTAAATTATTCGTGGGTATTATTCTTAATTTTTTATTAATATCAAGAAAAATATTGGTGGTCTATATGGAACATTATTTTAAATAACATTTCATGGTTTTAGGATTTTCTATTTCGAATTATTCTTTTACTATTTTAGAGTGTATTTTGAATATCAATTTATGGCACATATCTTCATTATTTTTTTCAAATCTAGAATTTTAATGTGAATATTTATTAATTTCATTAAAAATACAAATTTTGAAATGATAGTTTATTTCTTGAAAATTTAATTTGATAAATGGATAGGATAATTGTTTTTGAAACTATATATTATGATTTTATTAAGAATTTAATTTTAAAATTTTGAAAAATGTTATTGTGGATTATTTTTTTGAAATATTTGATGTGCCTTTTTAAGAATTTTAATTCAATAATTTTTCATATTATTTAAAGTTTTTTTGGGATTAAAAATGATGGTTGAATAATCTATAGGAGAAATATGAGGGAACCAAATATAATTAGGTTCCCTCCAGAACAATTCATTTTTGTGAGGCATAATTGGGTAGCCTCATCACATAGCCTATCAATTGAATCTAAACATGGTTATTAAGAGATTCTATATTTAATCAACAATTAACCATATATTTTTAGTGTGAACCCATGTTACTAGGGAACCATTCAAGAATAAGGGTTATTGTGGAGTGATAAATTGGGTTCATTAAATGGATCATTCAAACCTTTCATTCCTGGACTTATAAAATCTGGATTTCATTCCATCAGTTTCAACGCATATTATCTCAATAATCTAGACTTTGATAATCTTGGTTTACTTTTAGGTGCATCTAATAAATTTATTCGGATTCCATTGATACCAAAGGATTGATGATGTTTGGTTACTATTTCTTCAATATTAATTCCCATCTATATGAAATCTCAGTCCTGGTACACTCATAAGTAACCTCACCTGGTTGGTCACATATCCTCAAGTTAACCTCCTCGTACGCTAGAGCATGCTGAATAACATCAAGTGAATGATGGTTTTATAGTGAAGAGATTGTGCCCAATATGTCATCTACTAAAAAGTGGATTAATAAATATAAAGAATGTAAAAAAATAGAAGATAACAATATTTTCAATTAATAAAAGAACTGATATATTGGAATAGGTTGATAAGGCCAACAATTCATTAACTTGTTACCCCATAAATACAAAGAAGTAAACATACATTTGGTAAAACATAATACAGATTTATAATGATAAAAGAATAAATAAATAAAATACTACAACTCTAGAAGGTACCATGAGTACATGATCAAACGCAACTATGATGTTAGGTCCTAGCACAAAAGATACAATAGAATATAAAAAGATCAAATACCTAACTTGTAGTCGATATATATGTTCGGGTACCTATCAGAATCTTGAATAAGGTGTGACCACCAATGGTGTCTAATGAAAATCTATTCTATGAATATAAAATTGAAGTGTGTAGTTATAATAAATAAGGTCAGAAAATTATTCATGGAAAAAAATATTGTTTATCTTAGTTTCCTCCTGGGGTGCTAGGTCGAACCTACCTACATTGGCATAAGATGGAATATATGAACCATATTTCTTAAGGGTCTCATATTTTCAATATTGTATCATCCAAAACATTTAACCAAGTGGGTATGGACTAACATGTCTAGTAGTCCCCAATAAATGATGAGAAGCTCCATGTCAAACTATTTCAAAAAAATTATGTGATGTGTCATGTATAATACCCTAAACCTAAGAAGTTTGGAGTATCTTGTCCAAATATTCCTAGTAATAGATGAGTACATTACTATCCATTAATTCCAAATAATTCATGAGGAGTTCTATGTCCAACTTCTATATAATCGATCAGGACATTCATGTCCATCACCGTGTAACCATTCATAATTCATTAAAATCAGTATGCCTTATGATTCCTTCCATGGAATTATATATCAGAACCCAAGTATTTCTCAATGAATAAGAAAAAAAATATTCACAATGCATTTAATAATTAAACATCATCCATCAGAAAATATCTATTCCAATTTTAAATTCAATTGAAACTTTAATTACATCATTTATAAGTTCCCAAAAGTCCTAGTGTCATGGGTATACCATCTACATTTTATCCAATCCCATTTAATTATGGTCATAATTCAAAATCTAACAAGGGCCAAGTGATATGTACTTACCATTCAATTTCTATTTCTATCACTTACAAATTATAACAAAGAGACTAACCACAATAATTATTCATCTCTTTTTACAAAAAATTAATCACATCAATTATACAAATCATGATCACCAAGTTAAATTTGGTCTTCATTACCATTAAATATCACATGATTATATTTAATAATACTATTATAAATAATAAAAACAACTATCCTCAAAGGTTTTTTAATACCCATCAAAGGTATGGGGTCACTGGCATATAAAAAATCCCCCTACCCACAGGGCTATTCAAGTTGTGGTCACTAACATTAAATTATTAAATTAGATTCACATGGAAAATATTTCTGAAGGATTTATAAATTTATATACTTAATTATATATTTAAGAGGCAATGCATGGAGTGTACAACACATGACAAAACATTTCATTATATTAAAAACTATGCATTTTTAAAAATTTATAGACCAGCTACCACATGATTAGGAAGCTCCACTAGTACAATATCAAACATTGGTTCAAGGTGAAAAGAGATAAATAGAAGTACCAAATTAACTTCTTATAATAGGTAATATTATCTATCACAGTGATAAAATTTATAATGGAAAAGAAATGGGGAAAATTTACAAAGAGGGGTTTCATACATGACTCTAGGATTCTAATTCATCCATTAGTATTAAATTTACAATAAGAATGAATAAGATCCATCCATAGAAGAGTAGAAGCCCAGTGGTATCATGAGAGATCTGATGGGCATGAATGTGAAATGAAATGGGGTAAAACCTATTTTAGTTGAGAGGGTAAAATCATAATTTTTTCCTTCTAATGATGTGAATGGTTAGGCTACACTATTAGGAAAACCATGCACTAATTGTGTAGACCTCACTTCCCAAGAACCCCCCCCCCCCCCCCTCACATATTTTTCACACATAATTTACATAATCATTTTCTAGCCATGTAGTTCCAATTTTCAAATAATACCCAACCAACATAGTTTCAATGCACAGTTAGAAAAACTTTGTGCCAATCATATGGATTCCACAACACCTATTCACCAAAATGAATGATTATATGGACCACCTAAAATGGTTAAAACTTAACATGCACCTATAGAGAGGTTTCATGATTTGGTGGGAATCATTAGAACTAAATGTTCTATTACTCTGTTATTTGATTTATTTCTCCTAAAACCATGTTACTTAATCCTAATGGTTTTGAAACTCATATGGACTTCTGATACACCTTCCAATATTGAAAACTTATCCAAAAAAACATGTTAGAGTGTTACAATTATTTAAATTTCATTCCAATAATAATTTTATGATTCGTCCAGTCCACTAGAGGAAAAACTCAAAATCCCATTGAAAAAAATCCCACACAAAACATAGTATTTTACAACATCCCTAACTTAGAAAATAACATCCTTGAGAATCCCTGATGAAAATTCAAAGTAACACCCAACCTACCAATGTCAAAAACTCCTTCTCAAATGGTTGTGTTTCATTTCCAAACACCCAACATGCCTCCATGAACTACTTATACATATGATTCATACAACACCAAAACCTAAACCAATGCTCATAACTACCAACATAACACAAATATGGAACTTACTCAAGCATGTTTTACCCAATAAATGATCCTATCATCATATCTTTCATAAAATGGTCTATGGTGGTCAATTCATTAGGTTCTTTCCTTTAACAAATGATTTCGAGTCATGATACTCCCACTATTGGAATTGTCATTTTATGCTTTCCCTTAATGTCATAATGATTCCCCCAGCATTATTCTCAACTCATTGTACCTGATCACACAATGGGAAAGTACCTCAATCCTTAATTTGATCAAAATTGTGGATTTATAATTGACCACAATTAAACTTATTGTGTTGGATTTTCCTTGAAAAGAATTTTTTAACCATTACATAGTACTCACCATAAAAAATGTAATTCGAGGTGCAGTTCCTCACATACATCAAACAACTTATTAGAAGAACACAAGTATAACTACCTCTGTCCAATAATTTATTGAACAAGATCAGCATCCATAGTTTACATATCCAAAACTATATTTTGAATCCCATGTTCCAAGAAAAAATGATATCATTTCAATCATAATCACTAAATCCATAACTAACATTCGATAACATTTCCTATAAAAAATATTTTTTCCAAACTGATCGTATTTATTGTCATGAAACATCACAAACATCAATGTATTCTCAATCCAACACCCTTGGATTTTCATAATATTTCTTGGCCCTGACACTCACACTCAGACTCCACCAAATTCTACATTCAAACACCTTCCAAGAATTTACCAAGAAATCAAGAAGTAAATTATTCCATTTATCCAACAACATTCAAGAGCTAGAAAACCATCACACAATTGGTCTCAATGTCCCATGAAAATTCGCACCTAAAAGTCTCCCACGAATGAAATATATTCTTCTCCACACATTAAGAGCATCCTTTTAGTTTCACTAAAAAAATTATTTTCTGATTACCATATCTCATGACTTATCTGACCCCATATGTAATGATAGGCATGGAAAAGAACCCACTCTTTCTTATGTCCTAAAAAAATATCACCCATAAACCATTCCCACTTCTCAAGAATGTTACTCATAGAATTTTTTGAGTTTCAAATCACAATTAGGGTCACCACCCTCAAATTTAAAATTGTATACTCCCTAACAAAGGTCTTACCATTACTAATCCTTGAGTGTAGCTCCTAAGGATTTCCTTCTCCAAACCATAAAAAGATATTTATATATCTTAGTGCATAGATGCCGCTCTCTTAGCATACTCAAGATGATGTCAAGATATTTTTGAATTAACATGTCTAAACATGGAGTACACTAATATTCCATTAATATGTTTTTATAACTCTCCTTGAGCCACACTCTCATTAAACTAAGGTATACAAGTATTTGACTAAACATTGACACCTCGTCTCTTGAGAATGTGTCTCGAGGTCCAACCATGGGTGAACTGCCTCATAGTACCTAATGTTTTCCCATATTATCTATCATCATTGGTAATTTACATTAATTTACCCAATGATTTGAGTCTCTATGTTTTCATGCATCATAATTGAATACTTTAGCCCTCAACCCACACCCATTCACTCACTGACATTCCATTTTAAACAGTTACCACACGAAACCAACTCAAACCAACTAACCATATATAGTGGTTAAATATTCCATTCCACACTGTCAAACCACCAAAATATTTCTTCTATGATTCCCATATTACTAATACAACTCTAACTATGTTACAAAACTCAATATCTTTAACAATCTGGGAGCTTTCCTATAATTCAAATTCAAAATCAGGAACTAACCAATCCATGATTTATTCAACGACCAGACACATTACTATGTCATTTTAGAAATTAATTCATACAACGTAGATCCACTAGTCAATGGGGATAGGCCCCATAACTTTCCTACTCATAGAATCCATTCTTGATACCCAAGAACCTAGGTGTTTCCTCAAAATACACAGGCATCATCATGGATGTATCCCTAATCCAGCGAACCTTTTATTCATTGATATTTGAATTAGAATAAAACTAAGATAACTAAATATAAGTAATCCAAAAACCTATTCCAAACCATCTCATAGATTTCCCTCAACCAAGAGAAAAAATAATGACTCACTATGGTCCATGTTAGAAATAAGGGTCTCTTGGTCTCCCCCATATCCCTACCAACAATATCTCAAAATAAGGAAACTAGGATTTTCTACCTAGAATAATTGTCTATTTAATAAGATTTGTGTACCACTTAAGGTCCTCTATTACATAGAATCTAACACACCTATAATCTCTCTATGAAGAGCTATAACTAAAGGTAGTTAAAGAGCTCATCAACCCATAAGGGTCAAGACTTTTCAACGTGGGTCTAATGGAATCATCAATAAAGAAACAGCCTACCAAACCCTGATCCAGTTAGATAATACACATAGTAGAGTTATTCCTAGGGAGTCAAACTTTTAAAATAAAATTATAATGGGATGAGCCTCATTGGGTATCCCTATATGGTAATACCCCCCTTGTGGTTAAACTTACAAGAAACTCACCCATATTTCTGAGGGTGTCGTTTCAACATCTTAGATTCATACCATACTCAAAAAACTAAGAGGAAAACGCTTATCATACCAATAAACTCATATAAAAAGTCTATTGGATTCCTATATCCAATTTTTATACCACAATGGTATAACCACACACATTAACAAAAGTTTATGACTCTAAAAC
Organism: Viscum album; assembly: GCA_963277665.1. Classification (NCBI taxonomy): domain Eukaryota; kingdom Viridiplantae; phylum Streptophyta; class Magnoliopsida; order Santalales; family Viscaceae; genus Viscum; species Viscum album. Next base: position 2,131,937,377 of record OY728127.1, on the reverse strand, counting down.
TAGATCTTGCCTAGAAGTTCACTGGGCTCTATCACCTAACCTTTAGGTCCAATGTAATAAATAATTCCTCTAAAATCTATGGGACATTTCCAAATTCCCATTGAATGTAACTTAAATTAAACTACTTAACTAACCTTGCACATAAGGGTTCTTACCACTGGAATAACCAATGGGTTTCAAATAGTCCATTTCATAAATTTAAATTTATTATAAACATTAATGTGGCTCAGGTATATATGATTTCAAGTACCATTTATAAATAAAATTCAATGGAAACATATTACATTTATCTCTCATAGCATTAAAAGAAAATTATATCTTAATTTTCTTTTAACCATTACTTATACAAATTTCTCACAATTGGGCTTGGTTAAAGACAATATTCATTCCTAGGTATAGAGGAAAACACTCTTTAGGTTGTAACTTGAATTTTTATTAAATAATGCCTCATATCAATAAATATAATAATAAAATAAAAGGTATTTCTTAATTTAATTGGATTTGTCAAATAAGATACCACCATGTATTTATATGAAACACCATATGAGTGGTTCTTGTAACATAAAATAATTATCTCATTTTACTTGAACATACCGTCATTTGGTAATAAAACCGGCATGAAAATGATACAATTGACCTAAAAGGGTATGTTCATGCCAACGTGTTTCAGTTTATGGGAAAAAATACCCAATTTAATTATTAAATATTATATAAATTAAAATTGGTGTCCCATTTAAGTGAAACCCATAACAGTTAAAATTTAAAAATGTCCTTCATTTATTTATCTCATAGAAATAAAATTCTAGGATTGAACTACAATACTTGAATCAAGAATATTAGGACATAGTTATACATATACCAATTCTAAAGAAATGGTGGAAATCACTCCATAAGTTACATTTAGCATCCCATTAAATTGACATCCATAACCATTGCCTTAATTTATCCAAAAAATAAAATTAATTTCTATTTTCATGATTCCACTCAGGTTAATTTATAAGTTAATTGAAATTTATTTTATAATGCATTACAGGCTAGAAAAATAGACTTCAAAAATCATGATATGTGGGAAAAATACATTTAGTTTGATATAGTCACATTACTTAATCTTCCTTATACCGTAACCAAATCATAGAATTATATCACATTAGAACGGAATACAAGTATAGATAGAAATAATCGCACAAGCATGGTATACATAAATGCATTAAAAATAATCATCGATGCCTGATATACATATAATAATGATAAATTATAAAATTATTAGGGTATATTGATAAGAATTATAAATATTAACTCATAAATTTCATAAAGATAAGAATGATAAATAATTACACAACAATGGTATATAGATAAGCATGCTAAATAATATCACAAGAATGGTATACAGATAAGAATGACAATGATATATGAATCATATGTGTCTATGATGACTCAGGGATACACCTCCACTCTTTCTATACTGGGATAAGAGATAAATCCATTAAATAAGTAACTAATATAAAATACAATAGTCACTCAAGGTGAAATTATAGTAAATTGTAATAATTAATATCATGAATAATTGTCTAATCCCTAGAAAATGGATCATCCTTCTATGTGTGGGTTGTCCACTACTAGACTCATTATATTTATCTAGTTCTGACACATCCCTAGTATCATGTCTACTAGCCCCAAATAGAAAAAAAAACAAACCCTTTGATGCCACTTTTTGAAGTCCCGGGCCTAGTTCACTCATTAGTAACCTTACCTGGTTGTCCACATGGAACCAAGCACACCAACCTATATGTTAGAGTCTTCCAACTAGTAGTGAGGGTATAATGTTGGTGTAGTGGGGATAATATACCCTCCCATTCAATACTAAACACAATAGAGGAATAAATGGAAATAAATTAAATAGTGGAAGATTACAATATAGTTATTTAATAAAATTTTAAGAACATGGTTCTAAATTTAGGTATGGATCTCATGTTTTTTATTAATTCTCAGTTAAAATACTTAAATTAGGACTAATGTGAGTTCCCTTTGGGGTCATGTAAGTCTTGGAGGTGTCTCGTGTTGGTTTGGAGCTTGAAACCCAAATTTTAGGTGTTTTTACCTAGGTGATTGGTTACTACAAATAGTATGGGACAGGCCATATGGTTTGACTAAACCACATGGGGCTGGATATTGGGGGCCTATAGGCTACACGGTTTGAGAAAACCATGTGGGAGGAGGCGAATTCCCATGAAACCTAGTCTACAAATTTAGCAGATATTGACAGATGGTTTTATCATGGTTTGTATATGGTCTATAAACTGTGTGGGATAACCATGCACTATTCTAAAAATCTATAAGAATCCATGCATGGTTCCTTCATGGTTTTACAAACTATGTAGATAAACAGTGTGAGTCCTACTTTGTCTGATTTTTAATATGTTAAATTTTTTATAAAAAACTTTTATTAACCCTCACTGTGTTTCCTTCAAATAGACAGTGGCTTCACCTTTGGAAATATCCCTCTTGATCTTATTCTCCCTTTATAGATCCTTGTTCCATATGACTCCAAATCAAGTGTTATTCATCTACTTAGATTATCAACGGTAATGCCTCGATTCCTTTTTAGCCTTTCTTGATTTTTCTATTTATCGATTGATCTATTTTAATTTAGGATTATATGCCCTAATATTTAGTTCTTGTTCTATTATTCAGATGTATCCTAAACCAGGGTGAATTAGAGCTTGATATTAGAAGACTTATCTATCACAATCCTAAGGTCGGTGGAATTACGCCTTTCGTTAATTATCGAGTTGCTTATATATGTCAGAGTGTAGAATGCTCATTATGGGGGTGTTACCTTGATTTATATTTGAACCCTCTTCTTTCTATTGTTTTTGAGGTAATTTAATTGTTGTATTAAAGTTGTTAATAGGTTTTATGTCTTAATTAATGGAAACCCCATGGGTGAATTCCCTTGGATGACCTTTTATGCATGTTTGGAATAGGTTTCCTATAAGGTATGCCTTTGATTCCCTTTCATGGGTTGTTTAAAAAAATGAATCTTTATTATTAATGTAATTACAAGTTTGTTAAATTTTAATTGAATTGGTTAATAGCATGGGATGGTTGACTTTCCCCTTGACCCTTATATGCCAATTATTTTATAAGCAAGTTTGGAATGAATTGCTCCAATTGTGAACCTACCCAAATGAGTGGATCAATGTATATGCCATGTAATTGTTCAATTTACATATCATTCTTGTTCTGTGAAATATTCCCATGTGATTAAATGGAAGGTCAGGCCTTATAAGGTTGGTCCTTGCTTTAGACACCCATTTGTGGTGAGTTATATTAGGTGCTTTTGGGTTTTGACCTTAGCACACCTAATGAATTATTAAATTAATTGAATGATGATATGGAAAATAGCCTTGGGTGAATCATGGATCCAGATTAGATTTCCATGGATAGGCTCATACACTATTGTACCTTGTTCATTGAGTGAACCTTGTATTCAGTTAGAATTCCAAGGAGGGGCCCAAAGGGTTTATTGTTTTTAAGTTGTGAGTGAACCATAGATTCCATGGTATCTATCATAGAGGCTAACATAAATGTCAAGTGAATCATGGATCCCTATAGGATTTCCATGGATGTTCTTGAGAGTCATTTGATTTATATGTCATGAGTGATACTTGGGGATTCCTTAAAAGAACACCAATGATGGGCTAAGTGAATTGAATTTATACTACACCAAGAGAGATACTATGTTCCTAAGAGGTTCACTGGGATGGGCTTGTAGGGTGTTGGTTGAAATTGCACCAAGAGTGATACCAGGTTAGTGAGAGGTTGGTTGAGATGGTCTTATAGGGTGTTGGTGTAAATTACACCTAGAGTGATTTCGTGTTCGTGAGAGGTTCATCAAGAAGGGCTTTTAGGGAGTTGGTGGAAATTTCACCTGGATTAATACTTGATTTCCATCTTAGGAATGTCAAGGAATGGATCAGGTTATAACTGAATATTGATATAAAATGGATTTTGACATGTCTACTATTCCAAAACAAAATCTTGGATTCAGTATTCACTTATTATTTCTTAGATAGCATTATAAGGCATCTTTTGTTCTTGTAGTTATGTCGGGTATGTTGGGATTGAGCCAGATCTCAAGACTTATGAATTCTATGTAATTGAATTGTTAAATATATAATGATGTTAAATAGAAATGGAAACCAGCTCCTGTAGATTTTTTACTTTTGAGTACTTATTATCTTACTTCTTTCATTATTGCACACTTCCTATTATATATATTCACTGAAAGATTTTCACAGACCCTAGGTTGTTTCCAACTAGGATTTATTCTCACACCTTGTTTGGGTCATGTTTTGGACCCAAAAAAAATATATTATTATAGGTGTCGATAAGGGAAATCTCCCTCTAAGAGGTAGTTGATAAGCTTATTTGGAGTATGAGATCATGGGACCAAGGTGAGGCTTGTTATGCTTCTGAGATTCTTTCTAATATTTTTTACTTTTGGAACTATTATCATATATGAATGAAGTGTAACCTATTTTTGTTGTATTCTAGAACATGTAACATGTATCATCGTCTGTTTTATGATATGCCTTCGTGTTATTTATATTATCAGTCTTATGTTGTTTAATTTAATGGTATGGTATTACTGCTTCGGATATTTTTATGTTATTCTATTGTGTTACACTCTTCTAAGGAGGGTATAGTCTCCCCACTATCACACATTGGCCCTCGCTACTGGTCGGCACCCTCTAGAACTTGGGGAGATTCACTTGAGTCCATGTGTCTAATCGAGCTCGCAGTACGGTTATGTCACAACTAGTTTTTGGACATTACAAAGTGGTATCATAAATTTTTCCTTTCTTAATTTAATTTACTATTTGGAAACAATAGAAAGGGATATAATGAAAATGGAGCTTGGTAATAAGTTATTCCTAGGAGTAGTTACTCTTCATACAGGTAAAACCCAAATTGCCACGAATTGTGTTTTTATTTTCGGATTTTGAACCACATAGAATTCAATTTCACTATTGGGTGATGCACTTATATTTTGTTGTTATTATTGATATTATTGTGGGTTCTATTGAATTGAAAATCAATGATCATGCATCATATAAAAACATTTTAGAAATCACATGCCATGAATAATTGCTATGGCATTTAGAGGTCATTGTTGATAGCATGAAATTGTGATAGATGTCGTGATAGATATTCATGTTGTAGTGATAGTTGTATTAGTATATATTATGGAACAGACTGGATGGACATCAAGATTTGGTCCCTGATGTGTATGATCCCACTTAAATCAGAATTTGGTGGATCATGTTCTATAATTAAGTAGAATTGTGTTATGATGTGCTATAGTTGGATTCCTACTTTTATTCACGGGTAGTATGGGCCCCCACAGATTGGAATGTATCATACCAATGGTTCATCATTTTGTAATTTTATTGGATAAAGTTGAAGTGAATATGGAAATCAAGTGAAACTGAAAAGGATTTTGATAGAGAATAAGACCAAACCTAACCTTAGTAGTGGGATGTTGTTAGTGTCTCTCATTTGATTGAATCCTTGATCGGACCCATGGGGCAGGCAGAGTGGTTGGTTCTTAGAAGAATATTTTGACCTATCCATTTTTCATATATGTTCTTTTGAGAAATGAACCATTAAAATGATCTCAGACGGAGGATTTTTTTGGCATTGTAGAGTCATTCCACCACAAAAACCACAGGTTGTACACCATGAGGGTGGTGATGATCATAACTAAGAGGTGGTAGGTGATGGGAAACCAGTTGATCCTCCAATTATGACAATTGAGGCACCAGTTTTTATATCATACTTAGGTGCGGATTCTCAATTCTATAAAGTCTTTATGAGGTTCACAAAAACATTTCAGGGAACACTACAACCCACCACATTTATGGAAGAGCATATGCGAGTGTTCCAGCAACAGCATCGGCCCAAAATTACAGGGAGTGGTGGACCCTAGGTTGTAGAGTCATGGATAGAGTCCATGATTTCGATCTTAGAGATTTTAAAGGCACCTCCTAAGATGAGGTTAAATCTCATGAAATATATGCTACGTGATTCCTCTAAGGCATGGTGGTATGTTATCACTCATGAAAAGGGTCATTGGGATATGGAATGGGGATATTTTCAAACTATCTTCTATGATTATATCTATCCTAAAACACTGAGGTCCAATATAGCTCGAGAGTGTATGCATATGAAATAGATCACTTTCTTAGTTATGGACTATTCAGACTGTTTTACTGATCTCTATTGATTCCCACCTATTCTGATGGGAGATAATGTATCAAAGGCTATGAGATTTTACGAAGGTATTATGTATGACATTCGATCATCGGTAAATGTATTCACGTTAACTACCATTTCTGCTATAGTGAATCAGGTGTTTATTACCAAGCGTAACCTGACCGAATCTTGAGGTGTGATCCAGGGTGGTTTGAAACCTAGGTTTGCTACTGTATCGATTGGTAATTGGAAGAATTATCTAGAGATTCCTCATAGTGATACTAACTGTTATAATGTATATTTAGGTATCCAAGTAAGTTTCTTCTTGTGTGGTGGGTTGGAGCATATGAGGCCACAGTATCCATTGGACCCAGTCAAGTGTCAATCTTGTAGCAATATGGGCCATCTACAACACTTCTATAGGATTTTTACACTAGCATCTGGTGAGAGAGGGTCTACATTGGCTCCACATTCAAGAGTGGGGTCTGCATATTATCACCTGACAGAGAGTTGGAGTGTGTTGGTCTATCCAAGCCGAGGTGGTGGTTGTTGTTATGGTATCCAGACCACAGGTTTATAGTGATAGAAGGGTGGATCATCTCAAGGTATCAAGGTAGTATTACAGGACCACAGTATAGGAAGGATTATCTAATGAAACATACCTAGCATGAGTATGATCCCAGACATTCTACCTTTAGAGGTACTATTATAGTATCCTCCATTTTAGCTTCTACACTTTTGATATAAGGGCTTCACATAGTTTCATATTTATACCCATTGTGGGGAGCCTTGGGATCTATTTTTTACTTCGGATGGTGTGATGATGTTAGACACTCCATTAGGGATTAGGATAGAAGGTGTGAATCTCTACAGGGAGTTCCCCAATGAGGTTGGCAGGTGTCACTTTTATGGGACCTCTTCATCCTCATGATAAAAAATTTTATAACATTATTAGGATAGACTTGTTGGTTTCATTCTAGGAATTTGTTGATTTCTATCACCATAGGGTGAGTTTTATATCACCAGATGTCAGATTGTTTCTACAAAAAGGTGAATGGGATTTCCATGTGACCTAATATAGACTATATCAATGTGGGTTAGGAGGGATGATATCACAAATTGAGAGTTTATATCAGGATGACAAGAGAAAAAATCATATGGATTTCCCTATAGTGGTTGATCATTTCAGGGATATCTTCCCAGATGACTTTTCAAGTTTACCTCTAGTGAGAGATGTAGATGTTTCTATCGATATAGTTCTAGGAGTTTCACTTGTATCCATTCCTCCTTATAGGATGTCTATGATTGAGTTGTAAGAGCTTAAGAGGAAGCTAGAAGATTTAGGGGCAAATGGTTTCATCTAACCCAGTACTTCTCTATGGGTTTAACCAGTCCTTGTTGGGAAAAAGGAGGATGGTTCCCTCAGGCTATGCATGGATTAGTATAAATTAAACTAGTTTATGGTTAAGAACCAGTATTCTCTACTACAATAAGATGATATCTTCGACCATATATGAGGAGCTCAGGTTTTCTAATGTATTGATTAGAGATCTGATTATCATCAGGTGTGTGTTAGATCTTCATACATACCTCACACAGCATTTCAAAGAATTTAATGTATGTATGATTGTTTTCTTATGTTGTTTGGTCTCACAAATTATCTTGCAGTCTTTACAGAATTGATGAACTGGGTGTTCCATCATTATCTTGACTCATTTTGTGTGATCTTTAGGGATAATATATTGGCGTATTCTCACAATCGACAAAACCATGAAAAAAATCTTAATATAATCTTGAGTACACTGAGAGAGAATCGGTTATATCCTAATCTCACACACTGCCACTTTATGATGGATCAGACTCACTTGTTGGGATACATCATCTCAGAGACAGGAGTATCAGTGGACCCAGAAAATCTGAGAGCAGTAGTTTCCTATGAGGATACCAAGAACCTATTTGAGGTGTATAGTTTCTTATAGATATCTAGGAACAACATGATTTAAATATATGACTGCTCACACTTAGCAGTGTTTTTAAAAAAACTAGACAAATTAGGGTGTGAAGTGTGTATGGTTAAATTCCTGTGAAATAGACTTTCAGAAACTGAGCATGAGATTAACTTCAACACCAATACTTATTCTTCCAGAGCTGGGAAGTATTTAAACTATGTACTATGATTCATAAGGTATTGGGCTAGAAGTAGTTTTTATATAGGGGGATCAAGTCATTGTGTATGGGTCTTAGTGGTTGATTCCACATGAGAAGAATTACTAGACCCACAATATCGAGTTACCTTTTACTATTATGCATTACATTGTTAGAGACATTACATAATGGGAGAGTATTTTGTGGTTTACATAGACCAAAAAATCCTCAAGTACATATTTACATAGCATGTTCTAAATCTAAGGCAGTAAAGGTTGGAGGAATAACATAAGTGTTTTGACATTGAGCTTTCCTACACGCCTAGAAATGGAAAGTTTGTAGAAAATACTCAGAGTAGGAGGAATAAGATATAGTATGTGCAGTAGGCCAGTAGCGAGTGTCAACATATAGCGTTGTTATCTCAGATGAATTTAGAGGTTCACAATGTCATAGGTAGAAATTTATTCAATCCTTATCTATTACCTCTATTGGGTAGAGTGAGGATGATGTAGCTATCAAAATATGAAGGCCTAGTTTAATGGGGGAGTGTGGCTTGTGAGAACCCACCACCTGGTTAGACCAAAAATGTAGACGAAGATCTACGTTTACACGGTCGTGTATGGATTTCAGCAGACATCTGTGAGGAGCTGATGCGGGACTTTAATGCCTCTGTATGGGTTTTGCGTCATGGTGTCACCAATATGTATCAGGATTTACATCGCCATTATTGGTGGCTATGTATGAAAATATATGTAGTTATATTTTTCACGAGGTGTTCCACTTGTCAGTAGGTGAAGGCAGAACACTAGTGACCCGCCCAACTTTTATTGCAGTTATCCATTCCTGAGTGGAAAATGAATGATGTAGTGATTGATTCAGTTATGGATTTACTGAGTTATATTCGAGTTAATTATTTCGTTTGGGTTGTTTTTGAAATCCTCAAATAGGTTTCACATTTCCAAACGGTTAAGGAAACAATCAGCGTTGATGAGCTTGGAAGGTTGTACATCTGTGAGATTTTACAACTGCACCGGGTCCTGTATTCTGTCATTTTATAATTGGATGTCTAGTTTACTTCTTGTTTCTGGAAAGTGAAACAGGGATCATTGGGCACACAAGTACATCTAAGTATAGCTTACCACCCCCAGATAGATAGCTAGTCAGATGTAATGACCCGTAAATTTCAAGGGAAATTTTTTCTTACTTTTATTTGGGATTTTACGAGTACACAGTTTCTGATGGCACCTGATTCCGAGGCCCGGTGTGCCCGGAATCAATTTCCGAAGTTTGGCTGGGGTACGTTCAGTGAACGAACGAGCGGGTTTTCCAAAAGTTTGAACCAGTGCTCGAAATCAATTTCCGAGGGCACTGAAGGAATCGTAGTGCCTGTAATTTCTTAAGAACGCCTTTTACATAGTTTTGTTCACTCGGGTGAGTTATTAATTAATTGGGTTAACTAAAGAATAAAAATAAAATATTATGCTACAATTTTTTTATTCTAAGTAATGATAACCTAGGCATGGTGGTTAGACTGGGACCCACTAATATCCCAACTCCACTAGGTAGGATATTAGTGAGGTTGTGCCCACACGAGCCCCACCCCCTTTATTTCCTTTTTACCTCCCACATGCATTTAATTTGGTAACTCACCTGCACCCCCTCTTAAATGCCAAGTCAACTCTCGCATTTTATTGGATTATTAAACACCTCATTAATTGGTCAATGCACATTAATTAAATCATGTTTTAATTATGAATTTCAAATAAGGGATGGCATGGGTAATAAAATAAGGCCACGCCTTATTTTATTATTGTTTTTTTGTTGTGCAGGAAGGATTGGAGAGGAGTTTCTCAAAGCCTTAAAATCTTCACCTTCTTCGTTGGAGAACGTGAAGAATGATGAAGAACACTGGCCTCTGACGGAAGATGACGAAGAACTCAAGTTACCCAGAGATCGACGACACAACGTCGTGTACCGCGGCGCCGATGATCCTCTTCTCCGCGACACTGTGTATCGCGATGCCGACGACGCTTACAGAGCCTTCTTCCATGACGTCCTTTTCCCGCGATGAACATTTGTTCAACAACGCTTGAGGTAGGGGATTTGGTTTAATTTAATTTATGTGGATTATATCCATGACATGTGTTTAAATTGTTGGAAGTCTTTTGAACCACTAACGCGGTGGGTGCGGACGAACGAACAAGTCTGAACCCACTGATTCTCTATTCTTGATGCGTGGAATGTTGGGCGACGATGAAATGGGACCGTTGAGCGATTGGAGTCCGTCGCAGTAATCTACGGGTTCCGAGACGACCCCAGGCGCAAACGGGAGCAAGAACGGACCACCGGAGCGGTTCCGGTGGCCCGCGGGCTTGACCGGCGGCATGGGTCACTGGTGCGGCGGCGCCGGTGGCCGGAGGCCGCTTCCGGCACCGACCGGCCGCCCGGAGGTAGCGGCATCCCGGCGCGCCGCCAAGAGGGACCGTCGCGGCTGAAGCCACGGTGGCAGGCGACCGGTCCCGCGGCCGCGCGGGACCCGGGGGAGACGCGGTGCCCAGCGCCGCATCCGCTGGCAGAAGGGAGCGCCCCCCCCCCCCCCCTGTGGGGCCGCAGATTCAATCAAGGGGGGCATCCCCCCCCACTTTCCGCAACGGCACGGCCAGCACCGAGCTGGCCGTGCAGGGCGCGCCCGCGCCGGGCCAACTGGCCGCCCCGGCCAGACCGGCCGCACCAGGCCGGGCCGGGCTGCACCGGCTGGGCCGGGCCGTGCCGGTTGAGCCGGGCCGTGCCCCCCAGGCCAGGCCGCGCCCTAAAGGTCTGGACCCGGACCCGGTTCGGGCCGACCCAGGGGGTCTCTGGCCGGTTCGGTCTGGGCCCAAAACCCCCTAAAACAGGACAGGTTCGTTCTTTTTCCCCTATCTTGGGCTACAGACCTCCGATCAATGCACCGTCAGTTGAGATGAAATCCTTGGATCGAGACGGTTGTTTTGGTATATTTCACTCATTGTTTCAGAAAACTTTGGGTATGGCCGGGTTGGTTCGAACACGAAACCAACCGGGCCCTCGGAGCGGAAACGCTTATAACTTGAGCTCCGGAAGTCCGATTGACGTTCCGTCGGCTTTGTTGGATTCCTATTGCTGAGTCGGACCATTTTTATTACTTTTCTAGAGGTTTGGATTCAGTTGTAGTGTGTTTGAGTTGGTTTTGACTTAAAAACCAACCGGGCCCCTAGAACGAAAAAGCCAATAACTCTCAGACTGGGCGTCCGATTGACGCGTCGTCTGTCACGTTGAGTTCCTCTTGTTGAGACGGAACTCTGAGATACATCAACTCTAGACTACGTGTTAGTTGATGTATCGACCCCCTTGGCTAATGGAGCGGACCCTCCCAGAAACGAGCATGCTGTGTGCGGGAACCCCAGAGCCGGCTGCGACTGCGACTGTGAAGACTGCACTGAAATCCTATGTGGGTTCGGCAGCGATGAAGACCGTACTGAAATCCTCCGAGGGTTCGATGGCGATGAAGACTGCACTAAAATCCTATGTGGGTTCGTCAATGATGAAGACCGTACTGAAATCCTCCGTGGGTTCGACGGCGATGAAGACTGCACAGAAATCCTATGTGGGTTTTGTAGTGATGAAGACCGTACTGAAATCCTCCGTGGGTTCGACGGAAATGACAATTGTTCTTGTATCCTACATGGGTCTGGAAGTGTCTGACTCTGTTCATACTATCCTACGTGGGTCTGGTAGAGTAGTTGGTCTGTATCCTATGTGGGTCTGACATCTTAGCTGGTTTAGTATCCTACGTGGGTCCCAGCTTAGATGAATCAGTGGCTATATCTAATCATCTCTATCACCGAAGAAGTATACCTCTGTGAGCTGAGTCTTGACATTCAATCAATATCTTCGATATGATTGACTTGCTTTCCTATGTGTATTGGGTTGTACTAACCTGTGTGGACGTCATCTAACTTGGGCTCAGATGTTGGAGAAGAACTGGAATTGATGTCTTAGGTATATGTATGGGCATATTCCTAAGTAGTGTTGGATGTTACTTCGTAATTGTATCTTTCCTTTGTGGATTCTAGGAGACCTTTGGGGGTCTCAGGGTCCCTACTGAGTAGCGTATGCTCACCCCTTCCCGGGTTATGCCTTCACTACGTTGTGTTAGATGAAGACGATGCAGAGCACCGATCATGGTTGAGGCTTGTGGAGCATGTCGGTACCTGGAGGTGGACCACTGCGCGTGACGTACACGGAGCAGACGGTTGGACCCGAGGAGCTGAGGAGAGTATCTGTACCCACCCTTCAGGTGGGACTTCTGCTGGACGGCCCGATGTTGTTGTTTTACTTTCATTTGATGTACTTTCCTTCCAGTTGTACTTTACGTCAGTTTGGGTTTGTATTCTGGCCCATTTACTTTCCGCACTTACTATTGTACCTAGTTTTACTTAGTGTTTACTTCCGCTTGCTTACTCTGTGGTGTTTGTTTACTTTATAAAGGAAATTTCTTACCCTTTTGTCGGGATTTACGCCTTAGTGCTAGTCGCCAGCCCCTGGCCTATGGGAGGTGGGCTTGGGGTAGTCACGGCATAGGTCCCGAGGACGGGTCGGGACAAATTGGTATCAGAGGAGTTCAGTTCTACCGCAGAACTTTGGAATCTGATCCTTCTTCTATGTGAAGAAATATTGTTAATGGTATTGAGTGTGGTTATCAGTCTAGGGAGTCCAGTGTTGGTGCGGCGGCCGACGTATCCGTACACCAGGACCCTGACTTCTGATTTCCGACTCAATGCAAGAAAACATAGATTGCATGTGTGTTTCAAAAGTTTTCTTTGTGTTTACTTTGTGTCAACTCACCGGGTATACTGTTTTGACTGTGTCACACATGTTTCTTTTTAGGATGGCCCCACGATGGCAGCCAGCTAGGGTTTCGAGCTTTGTGCGAGACGACATCCCACGGAGCGACGAGGCCTCGGTGCAGGGTCCTTTGACAGCGGAGGCACCGGAGGTACCTCTACCCGCAGAGCCATCGATGCTACCATCCTCAGCCATTGATAGTGCATGTCGCCTTAGTGCACTGCACGAGTTTCAGCGTCAGAGACCACCCAGGTTCTGCGGGGAGACGGACCCTCAGGCAGCTGAGGATTGGCTGGAGGCAGTTGTTTGAGTTTTCAGGTTAGTGGGAACACTAGCTGGCCTCATGGTGATCCTCGCAGCGAGCCTCCTACATGCGGCAGCTGGCATATGGTGGAGCTTGATGCTCCAGGTGCACGATGAGGCATCACTCCTCTGGACAGACTTTGAGAGATACTTCTGCTCGGAGTTCATCCCAACCACCCTCTGTGTGGTGCGCATCCAAGAGTTTCTACAGCTGTGGCAGGGCAGCATGACGGTCGCCCAGTACTCGGCGAGATTTACCGATCTCTCGCGCTATTCTACGGACATGGTACGGGACCCATTATTCCAGGCCCAGACCTTCGAGCAGGGTCTGAGGCATGAAATCAGGGCATCGATGATCTCCCTCAACATTCTGACACAGGCAGGAGTACTGTAGCGAGTTCTTCTCATAGAGGGCTTTCGTGCTGAGCCTACGCCAGCAGCGAGACCTACCGTAGGGCGTCACATAGCAGAGTCATCTACAGCTGGCAGTCAACGGATGTCACAGGGGTCCAGGAGGACTGGACCATCAGGCAGACGACCTCAGGACACTGGCTCATAGGTGCATGGCACAGGGCGTAGAGCGAGCCCTCCGAGGAGCAGGTAGTGCTACACATGCAGCGGGCAAGGCCACATGGCTCGTGACTACCCGACCCGCCATGTAGAGGAGCAGCAGACGGTTGAGGGGCCACCCAGGAAGAGGTAGAGGGTCGACCATGGCGGTCCATAGGGAGCAAGAAGACGAGGGAGGGGAGCTTGCCAAGAAGCAGGTGGTGGGAGATGCTTTGAGGCTTTACCACCACCGCCACAAGGAGGTCCACCCCGACCACAGGGAGCTGGCGGGCAGAGACAGGCTTAGCTTCATGCAGCAGATACCTATGACCATGGCGCGCTAGAGATGATTCGAGGTACTATCTGTGTCTACACCACCCTTGATGCAGTACTTATATACACAAGATCGAGTCATTCTTGTATTGTCGCTGCCCTTGTTCGGACCTCGGAGATTCTAACGAAGCCGTTGGCTCGATCCTTACGACTATAGACTTCTATAGGAGCAGACTCGACGATTATGCACTGGTGCCGGCAGTGTGATCTTACTCTAGTAGGTGAGAGCTTCGGCTGGGATCTTCTTGTAGCGGCGTCAAGGCCTTACGATGTCATCTTGGTCATGGATTGGTTATCTACAATCCATGCTCAAATCAAATGTATTAGGTGCAAGGTGCAGTGTGTACGCACCGAGGGGAGCAGCTTCACCTTCACCGGTGAGAATGGAGCCTTTGCAGCACAGGATAGACTCTCACAGAGGAGAGGACAACCCATCACTCATCAGTTGTCTAGACTCATCCTAGGAGCAGTTGACGTGCAGAGTCCTAGTTTTCCTGTAGTGGTGGATCAGTATGCTGACGTTTTCCCTGACGACATTCCAGTACTACATCCTCAATGAGAGGTAGAATTTTATATTGACTTATACCCTAGGACAACCCTGATATCCACTCCAGCATATCGAATGGCCCCCGCTGATATTCGAGATCTACGGGTACAGTTGGAGGACTTGCAGGGAAAGGGATTCATCTGACCCAGTGTTTCACCCAGGGCTTCCACGATATTGTTACCCAAGAAGGCATACGGGAGCTTGTGACTGTGTGTCGACTATCGTCACCTGAACTAGGTGACCGTGAAGAACAAGTATCTGCTACCGAGGATTGACGACCTCTTCTATCAGCTCAAGGGAGAACAGTGGTTCTCAAAGATAGACCTTAGATCAGGCTATCGTCATCTCAGAGTTCGAGATGAGGACGTGCAGAAGACGGCCTTCAGATGTCGGTATGTCCACTATGAGTTCTTGGTTATGCCTTTCAGCATATCCAACGTTCCAGCAGTGTTCATTGGTCTCATGAACAGGATCTTTCATCCATACCTCAATAGATTTTTCGTGGACTTCATCGACGACATATTGATATACTCGGCCACTGAGGAGGAGCACGCCTACAACTTGTGGGTTGTACTAGACACACTCCGAGAGCACCAGCTTTATGGAAAGCTCTCGAAGTGTCAGTTCGGGTTACATGAGGTCCACTTCTTGGGACCTGCCATATCTGAGGCGGGAGTTGCGGTGGATCCTGTGAAGATCGAGGCAGTGCTAGCTTGGGAGCCACCTAGGAGCCTAAAGGATGTGCGGGGTTTCTTGGGCCTATCTAGGTACTACAGGAGATTTGTGCCAGACATTTACAGAGTTGCAGCACCACTTTCAGCTTTGACGAAGAAGGGGAAACCCTTCGTGTGGTCATATAGATGTCAGTAGAGCTTCCAGGAGCTGAGACAGAGATTGACCAGCGCATATATCTTGACGCTACCAGAGGAGGGAGTATGGTACGTAGTCTACTGCGATTCATCAGGGACCGGAATCGGATGTGTCCTGATGCAAGAGCGAGCAGTGATCGCCTATGGATCACGACAGTTGAGGCAGCATGAGCAGAACTACACTACCCATGACCTGGAGTTAGCAGCAGTGGTCTTCGCTCTGAAGATGTGGCGACACTATCTGATGGGCGAGCGCTTTACAGTCTACTATGACCACCAGAGTCTTAGGTACATCTTCTCATAGAAGGACATGAATCTAAAATAGTGGTGATGGCTCGAGTTCCTCCAGGACTATGACTTTGAGATAGTCTATACTCTTGGAAAGGGGAACGTAGTAGTCGATGCTCTCAGCAGGAGGACAGGCATCCAGCTACTCGGGGAGGCGACGGAGCAGCTAGTCGCTTTGCAGATATCCTTCGTGGATTGAGATGGTGCATCCTTTCTTCAGTCACTCACAGTCACTCCTCCACTACTGCAGTGGGTCAGAGAGGCACAGCGTGGGGACGCTGACATTGAGATGCGGCGTGTGCAGATATTCTCAGGACAGGCACCTGATGGATTCTCTATAGGAGGAGAGCACATCGTCCATTTCAGAGGTTGTACCATGGTACCAGTTTCTTTACAAGAGGAGGTTCTGAGAGAGTTTCACACTTCCCCTGTAGAGGTACATCCAGGAGTGGCGAAGATATACCAGGATCTCAGACGATAGCACGGGTGGCTGGGTATGAAGAAGGTTGTGGCAGAGTTAGTTTCTTGATGCCTCACCTTCCAACAGGTGAAGGGGGAGCACCAGGTACCAGCAGGCTTGGTACAACCCTTGGAGGTCCCGGAGTGGAAGTTAAATGGGATATATATGGATTTCGTGACTAGACTTCCACGCATTTCCAAAGCTCACGACTCAATTTGGGTGATTGTCGACTGACTCACCATGTCGGCCCACTTCTTACCCATCAGAGAGCAGGGCTCACCAGAGAGCTTGGTACATCTCTACATTCAAGATATTGTACGACTTCATGGTGTTCCATCATCTATCGTCTCCGATCGAGATGCTTGCTTTACTTCCCATCTTTGGAAGTGCTTGCAGGAGGCATTCGGGACGCAATTACGTCTGAGCACCACCTTTCACCCTCAGACGTATGGTCAGACAAAGAGGACTATTCAGACTCTTGAGTACATGCTCGGTGCATGTGTCCTTGACTTTGGTCACAGCTCAGAGAACCACCTACCCTTGGTGGAGTTCGCGTACAACAACAACTACCACTCCAACATCGGGGTGGCACCATATGAGGCATTGTACGGCCGACCTTGCAGATCACCTCTATATTGGACAGACCTGGGGAGTCAGCACTTGTCGGACCGGAGATGGTCCAGGCCACAACAGAGAAGGTCCAAGTCATCCAGGAGCGGATGAGGACAGCTCAGATCCGGCAGAAGTCTTATGCTGACAGGAGGCGGAGACCATTGGAGTTTGAGGATGGTGACCACGTCTTCTTGCGGGTCTCACCTCGACATGGATTACGGAGATTTTGAAGAGGCAAAAATTTGTCTCCGCACTTCATCGGTTTTTTTAAGGTACTCAGCAGGATAGGCGAGGTGTCTTATCGCCTGACTCTACCACCTCAGTTGCACCGGGTGCACGACGTCTTTCACGTATCTCAACTGAGGAGATACGTGCACGACCTGACGCATATCATCGACCATGGGGTGCTAGACATTGATGATGGGGCGAATTTTTTGGAGGTCCCAGTGGAGATTGAGGATCGATAGGAGCGGGTACTACGTGGGTGGTCGATTCCTCTAGTGTGCATCAGATGGCAGCACGGGAACCTCAAGGAGATCACTTGGGAGCGGGAGGCTCAGATGCATGCTCAGTACCCACATTTTTTCCCCTAGTTTATGATGTATCTTTACGGGGATGTAAATCCCTGAGGTGGCAGTAATTTAAAGACCTGTAAATTTCACGGGAAATTTTTTCTTAATTTTCATCGGGATTTTACAAGTACGCAGTTTCTGACAGCACCTGATTATGAGGCCCGGTGTTCCCAGAATCAATTTCCGATGTTTGGCTCGGGAAATTTCAGTGAACGAACGAGCGGGTTTTCCTAACTTTTGAACCGGTGCTCAGAATCAAATTCTGAGGGCACCGATGGAATCACAAGACCGGTAATTGCTTATGAACGCCTTTTCCGGAGTTGCTTTTGCTCGGGTGAGTTATTAATTAATTGGGTTAACTAAATAATAAAAATAAAATATTATGCTACAAATTTATTTTTATTCTAGGTAATGATAACCTAGGCATGGTGGTTGGAGTGGGACCAACTATTATCCTAACTCCACTAGGTAGGATATTAGTGAGGTGGGGCCCACATGAGCCCCACCCCCTTTATTTCCTTTTTAACTCCCACGTGCATTTAATTTGGTAACTCAGCCGCACCCCCTCTTAAATGCCATGTCAACTCTCACGTTTAATTGGATTATTAAACGCCTCATTAATTGGTCAACGCATGTTAATTAAATCCTTTTTTAATTTTGAATTTCAAATAAGGGATGTCATGGTTAATAAAATAAGGCAACCATCTTCTTCGTTGGAGAACGCGAAGAACGACGAAGAATGCCGGCCTCCGATGGAAGATGACGAAGAACGCTAGTTCCTCATAGATCGACGGCACGACAACATGTACCATGACGCCGACGATCCTCTTCTCCGCGACGCTGTGTACTGCGACGCCGACGATGCTTACGGAGCCTTCTTCCGCGACATCCTTTTCCCATGACAAACTTTCGTTCAGCAATGCTTGAGGTAGGGGGTTTGATTTAATTTAGTTTATGTGGATTATATCCTTGACATGTGTTTAAATTGTTGGAAGTCATTTGAACCACTAACGCGGTGGGTGCAAAACAACGAAAAAGTATGAACCCACCGATTCTCTGTTCTTGATGCGCGGAACGTTGGGCGACGATGAAATGGGACCGTTGAGCAATTGGAGGTCACCGCAGTAATCTACGGGTCCCGAGACGACCCCAGGCACAGATGGGAGAAAGAACGGACCACCCGAGTGGCTCCGGTGGCCCGCGGGCTTCACCGGCGGCGCGGGGCGCCGGCGCACTGGCCGGTCGCCCGGAGGCGGCGGCGTCCCGGCCCACCGCCAGGAGGGACCGCCGCGGATTCAGCCATGGCCGCGCGGGACCCAGGGGAGATGCGGCACCCAGCACCGCATCCGTTGGCAGAAGGGAGCGGCCCTCCACATTGGGTCGCGGCTTCAATCAAGGGGGGAATCCCCCCCCCTTCCGCAATGGCAGGGCCCGCACCGAGCTGGTCGTGCGGGCCGCGCCCGCGCCAGGCCTACCGGCCGCACCGGGCCACCCCTGCTGGGCCGGGCCGCACCCTAATGGGCCAGACCCAGGCCCAGTTCGTGTCGACCCGGTTCGGGCTGACCCAGGGGGTCTCGGGCCGGGTCGGTCCGGGCCCAAAACCCCCTAAAACTGGACAGGTTCTTTCTTTTGCCCATATCATGGGTTACGGACATCTGATAGATGCACCGTCAATTGCGATGTGGTCCTTGGTTCGAGAAGTTCGTTTCGGTATATTACACTCAAGGTTTCGGAGAACTTTGGGTATGGTCGGGTTGGTTCGAACACAAAACCAACCGGGCCCTCGGAGCGGAAATGCTTATAACTTGAGCTTTGGACGTGTGATTGATGTGTTGTCAACTTTGTTGGATTCCTCTTAGTGAGACAGACCTTTGGGCTTACTCTTCTCGAGGTTTGGACGCAGTTCGAGTGCGGTCGGGTTGGTTTGGACTTAAAAACCAACTGGTCACCTGGAACGAAAAAGCCAATAACTCTCAGACCGAGCGTCCGATTGACGCGCCGTCTGTCATGTTGAGTTCCTCTGGTCGAGATAGAACATTGAGATACATCAACTCCATACTACATGTCAACTGAAGTATCGACCCCCTTGGCTGGTGGATCGGACCCTCCCGGAAACGAGCATGCTGTGTGCGGGAACCCTAGAGCTGGCTGCGACTACGACTGATAAGACTGCACTGAAATCCTATGTTGGTTCGTCAGCGATGAAGATGGTACTGAAATCCTCTGTGGGTTCGACGGTGATGAAGACTGTACTGAAATCCTATGTGGGTTCGGCAGCGATGAAAACCGTACTGAAATCCTCCGTGGGTTCGACGGCGATGAAGACTGCACTGAAATCCTATGTGGGTTCGACAACGATGAAGACCGTACAAAAATCCTTCATGGGTTCGATGGAAATGACTACTGTTCTTGTATCCTTCATGGGTCTGGCAGTGTCTGACTCTGTTCTTTCTATCCTACATGGGTCTGGCAGAGTAGCTGGTCTGCATCCTATGTGGGTCCGACAGATTAGCTGGTTTAGTATCCTACGTGGGTCCCAGCAGAGATGAATCAATGGCTATATCTGATCATCTCTATCACCGAAGAAGTATACCTATGTGAGATGAGTCTTGACTTTCAATAAATATCTTCAATATGATTAAATTTCTTTCCTATGTGGATTGGGTTGTACTATCTTGTGTGGACATGATCAAACTTGGGCTCAGATGTTGGAGCCAAACCAGAATTGATGACTTAGGTATATGTATGGGCATATACCTAAGTATTGTTGGATGTTACTTCGTGATTATATCTTTACTTTGTGGATTCTGGGAAACCTTTGGGGGTCTCGGTGTCCCTACTGAGTAGCGTATACTCACCCCTGCACGGGTTATGCCCTCACTACATTGTGTTGGATAGAGACGATGGACAGCACCAAGCGTGGTTGAGGCTTGTGGAGAATGTCGGTACCTGGAGGTGGACCACTGGGCAAGACGTACACGGAGCGGACGGTTGGACCCGAGGAGCTGAGGAGACTTTCTATACCCACCCTTCAAGTGTAACTTCTAGTGGATGGATCGACGTTGCTGTTTTACTTTCAATTGTTGTACTTTCCTTCCAGTTTTACTTTGTTTCAGTTTGGGTTTCTATTCTGGACCATTTACATTCCGCACTTACTATTGTACCCATTTTTACTTAGTGTTTGCTTCTGCTTTCTTACTTTGTGGTGTTTGTTTACATTATAAAGGCAATGCCTTCCCCTTTTTTTCAGGATTTATGCCTTGGTTCTAGTCGACAGTCGCTCGCCTATGGGAGGCAGGCTTGGGGTAGTCACGGCACGGGTCCCCAGGACGGGTCGTGACATCAGATCACATGATTCAGGTTCATGAGGACATTCTTTGGGGATGCATCCTTGATTTTGAGGGCTCTTGGGAGAGGAATATACCCCTATTTGAGTTTCCTATAATCGCATCTTTCATACTACTATTTACGTGGCACTATATGAGGGATTTTATGGTAGTACATTCCAATCACCCATTTGTTGGCTAGAGGTAGGAGATGTAGCTATGTTGGGACCACATCTTGTCTAGGAGACCACTAATCAGGTTCAGCTAATTCAAAAGTGGATGGATTTTGTCCAGTCTTGTCATAAATCATATGATGATCACTTTAGATAACCTTTTGAGTTTAGGGTTTGGGATCATGTTTTCCTACGTGTTTCACTGAGTTCAGAACACAAGGGGATCAGGAGACAGGGTAAGCTTTCACCGAGATACATAGGGCCGTTAATGATTCTGGAGAGAGTTGGGGCAGTTGCCTATCAGTTGAAATTACCTCAGAGGTACTAGGCTATACATTATGTATTCCATGTTTCTCAACTGTAGAATTACTATTCAGAACCATCTCATGATTTTCAGCATGAGGAGGTTGAGTTACAGGTAGATGAATCCTTTGAGGAACATCCTATTTGAATTTTGGAACGTAGCATAAAGGGTTTTCACGGTTGGTTCATTCCTATAGTACGGGTACTATGGAATCATGGCTGACTATAGGATAAGACCTAGGAGAGGGATATCGATGTACGATTGCAGTGGCCGGTGTTGTTCTCATATATTTATTCACCACCTTTAGAAAGGAATTTTGAGGATTAATTGCATTGATGGGGGAAGTTTGTAAGAACCCTATATTTTTTTGTTGAATGGATCTTGTGTTTTTTTGAAAATTCTTAGTTTAATTTCATAAATGAGCCTAATGTGAGTTCCCGTTGGGGTTAAGGAAGGCTCAAAGGTGTCTGATGTGGGTCTGGAGCCCTGAACCCAGAGTTTGGGTGTTTTTCCTTGAGCATGCCCATTCGACCTAGTCTATGATTTTAGAAGACATTGGAAAAGGTTTTTATCCTATTTTTCACATGGTTTATAAACCATGCAGGATAACCATGTGCCATGAAAAACATCTATAGGAATTCATTCACAGTTTCTAAATAGTTTTTCAAATCGTGCGGATAAACCATGCAAGACCTGCAGTGTAGGATTTTTAATATTTTAAATTTAAAATAAAAAATTTATATTAACCCTATTTGGGATTTCATCAAATGGATAGTGCATTACCCTTTAGAAATATCCCACTTGAGCCTATTATCCATTTATATATCCCCGCTATATTCAAAATCTGAATCTAGTGTCATTCAACTCCTTGGATCTACAACCGTAATGCCTTGATTCCTTTTTAGACTTTCTTGATTCTTATGGTTATCGATTCTGCTATTAGTATTTAGGTTCATATGCCCTAATATCACGTTATTTTTATATTCTATAGATTTTTTCCAAACTAGGACGAATCAATGCTTGATACTAGACATGCTATCTACCATGAGCCTAAGGTAGGTGGTCTCCTTCCTTTTGTTAACATTGAAGCTATTTATATATGTAAGAGTGCCATATAACCTTTTTTGGGGTGTCACCTTGATTTATATTTGAATCCTATTATTTCAGGTTGTGGGTTAAGTAATTGAGTAGGTGTTTTAAATAATGACATTGGTTTTATACCTTCATTAAGAGCCATCCCATGGGTGAGTTCCCTTGGATGACCTTTTATGTCTGTTTTTCCTAGGATTCATATGAGGCATGCCTCTGATTCCCGTTCATGGGTTGTTTGAAAAAATAAATCTTTATTATTAATAGAATTATGTGGTTGTTAACTTTTAAATGAATTGGTTAAGATCATGGTATGGTTGAATTTCCCCTTGGCCCTTGTATGCATATGCTTTTATAAGAATGTTTGGAAATAATTTCTCCAATTCTGAACCTACCCATGTGATTTGATCAATTTATATGCCATGTAATATTTCAATTTATATGTGATGCTCTTTATTATAAATATTAACATGTGAGTAAATGGAAGGCTAATACTTATAAAGATGGCCCTTTCTTGAGACACCCTTTAGTGGTGTGTTATATTAGCTGCTTTTGGGTTTTGACATTAGTATGCCTAATGAACGTTTAAATGAATTTAATAATGAAATGGTAAATATCCTTGAGTTATTCATTGATTTAGATTATATTTCCATGGACATGATCATAGAATATTATACCCGGTTCCTTTAGTGAAACATAGATTTTTTTATAATGGTATGTAATGGTACAAAGGGTTTATTCTTTTTAAGATATGAATGTACCATGGATTACATGGATGGGCTCATAGAGGATGAGTTAAATGCAGAGTGAATCATGGATACATATAGGAAATCCATGGATGGGGTAGATAGGAAATTGATTTACATGTCTTGAGTGATACTTGGAGCTTCCCTATAGGACTTTCAAGGACAGACTTAGTGATGTGAACTTATACCACACCTATAGTGATACTGAGTTTCTGAGAGGTTTATCAGGATGGGATTGTAGAGTGTTAGTGGAAGTTTCACCTCAATTGATACTGGGTTCTTGATAGGTTCTTTGGGAAGAATTTATAGTCTGTCAATAGAAATTACACCTAGAGTGGCATCAGGTTCCTAAGAGGTTTGCAGGGAAGGGCTTGTAGTGTTTTGGTGGAAATTACACCTGGAGTGATACATGAATTATAACTTAGGAATGTAAAGTATAGGCTCGGATTTTAATTGAATGTTGTGATATAATGGTTTATAATGTGTCTTCCAATACAAAGAAAAATCTTTGACTTATTCTTCACTTATTCTTACTTAGATGGCCTTATGAGGCATCTGTTGTGCTTAAATTTATAAGGGGTATGTCGAGCTTGAGTTGGATCTCAATAATTATGAATAAAATATAATTGAATTTTTATATGGATAAGGAAATGAAATGTAAATGGAAATCAATTCATGTAGGTTGTTTACTTTTGAGTACTTCCTAGCTTACCACGTTCTTTATTTCACACTTCTTGTTATATATATTCACTGACAGATTGGCATAGACCTTGGGTGGTTTCCTTCTTGGATTTAGTCTCACACCCTATTTGGGTCATGTTTTGGACCCAAATAGATTATATGATTTCTGGTGTCAATAATTGAAATCACCTTCCAATTGTTACTTGATATTAGGCTTAGGAGTAGGAGAGCATGGGACCAACCTGAGGCTTGTGATGATTCTGGGATTCTTTCTCGTCTTTTGTACTTTCATCACATTTATCGTATATGAATACCATATAACATGATTTGGATTTTTTCAGAACATGTAACATGTAGAATCATCTATTTTATGATATGAATTATGGTTATTTATATTATTAGTCTTTCGTTTTTTACTTTTTTGGTATGGTATTACTGCTTCCCTAATTTTTATGTTATTATGTTATCATACACTCTGCTAATAAGGGAATAGTCTCCCCACTATCACACCTAGTTCCTTTCTACTAGTCAATAGCCTCTAGTATATGGGGAGATGTTCTTGAGCCCATGTGTCCAATCGGGCTAGGAGCACTATTATATGGTACCCAGGTTTGGGATGTTACAGAATAACTAATACCCCAATAGGTACTAAAAATCCAAGAATTCATGAACATACTAAGACATAAATATAAATAAATCAATATACATCAGGTATTATATAAAATACGGTTATACTAAAAAACAATAAACAAATAAATAAAAGTCCATAACTTTGAAATGTATCCTTTGTACATGTTTAGCCGCTACACTAATGCTAAGTCCTAGCATGGAATATACAACATCAAAAGGCGCGATCCAAGTCCTAACCAATATCTATGAGATCTGTATTGGTATGAACTATTTTCCTGAATAGGGTTTTCTTAAAAACCCAGTAAGCCACCACTAATGGTTTCAAATTCCAATCTAGTCTGTGAATATAAAATGTATAGTTTTAATATTAAATAAATAAGTTTTGTAAAGTAACAATGTAAAAAATAACCATTTTAAGATCATATTCCTCATGGGACACCTTGTTGACCATTTCTACTTTGGCCCAAACTAGAATTTAGAAACCATATGTCATAAGGATATCATATTTTAAATAAGGAATCATCCCAACCAACCAACTAAGGGGGTGTAGTTTCACAAACCGCCCTCACCAAGATGAGAGAAATGACAGCAGATTACCGGACCCTTCCTTCTTCAAGTTGAAGAAGAGATAATGACCCCTGAGACCCGCCTTCAATAGGTCTCGGAGTGAAGATTAGCACCAAGGGTATAGAATCACACACAAAATGGAAGTCATTACCCTTTTTATTTAATAGGATTGGAAGATAAGATAGTAGATCCCAATAACACAAAAACTGGAGGTAAAAGTAAATCCAAAATCAAACCATTTTCATATGCATGTCCAAAATTAAATTCTACAAAATTACGAAAAAACACCAAGGAAAGTTCCATGAAAATGAACAATGGAAACTGAAACTGCCCCGAGTTCCAAACTAGTACGGTCTTATATGATCCTTGAAGTCCTTCTGGAAACCTGAAAACAGTTCATATACATAGGGTGAGTGTGCATGCATACTCAGTAGGGAAAACCAAAAGCTCTCATGCACAAGTGGGGAGGCATTCTAATGACTCTTGGAAAAGGAGAAAAACTAAAGCACCTTGCAAGGATTCTATCCACCCAACCTCACCAAGGCACGCTACCCAAATAACGCAAGTCACATAAAGTAATAGTAAGGGCACATCGATATTTGGGTACCCTGTGCCACTTTCCCATTGGTTATTGAAGATATCCTTTGCATCAAACCTCTCCCGCCATTCTCACTACTGTCCCACTGCCATCCCCCACCCGCACACACCTGGGCCATAACCACCCATAACCACACCTGCAAACACATGGTCCAGAACAACTACCACCATGCCTGAAGACACCTAGCCCTCAAGTAAATGACACCTGGGCCTCAAGTCGAAGACACTTGGGAAACAACCTACCTGCACACACCTGGTAAAACCACCACAAATACCCTAACAGAATAATATTTCACTATAACGGACCTCATGCCATCACAGCCTGCCCGAGGGATCTTGGGCTACTCAGGAAAGGGAGCAGAAAGGAATTAATAACTAGCCACTCATAGGAGTGTTGGTAAAAAACACCCTCCCTCATGAAATGGGGGTGTTCGGTACAAAGTACTCAACTTGGGTGGGGCGTGAATAAGAAACATAAGAACTAAAATTATATATATATGTAGAAATCACTCATCCCAACCTAGGGGTTCCAAACCAGCCCAACACAAACACCCTCATTACTATTCATTTGTAAGAAACACCACAGCCATAATCATGTCACAACTCATTCCCAGAAACCGATTTCCAATCAAACCCATTCCTGTTTTCATATTCAAGTGATTCAATTTAAGTAATTCTATACTACTCGGAAACTAACAGGCATAGCCAAAATCCAAGGAAAAAAATAGCCAAATAGAAACTTAAGAATTCACATCTGGTTCTCTTGTAAAGTCGCAACAACAAAAGGTATCTGTGGGATCCCACAAAGTACTAGAACCAAACCAAGCCTCATGATACAGCCCCACACGGCCTCATATCCACAAACCAACAATCGCGCAATAAGATAGGATTCCATCCCCATCCACGTCACTTCCCCAGCATCAACTATAAACATCACCAAAACTGATCAAGGGAGTTTTTCAAATTTTATTATGCCATTAATTTAGTTTTTTCTTTCTTTTTGGTTAATTGGGGTGATCACACAAGGATTTTTATTCATTGTGAATCCATTTAATCAACCGAGTTTATTTGATTAACCAGTTTCAATGTTAAATCCTTTCAATCATCACAGAAGATAGAGTTCATTAGCACGCAAGGAAGGACCACCAACGGCCATGATTTATTATAGACATAAGCCTGTATAATCCACAATATATAAAGGAAGATAAAATAGCACAACATCATCGTCAAAAACACCCCTTCATTCTTTAAAAGTCTGTTTATTATATTCATTAAGGTTTGGTTTCATCCATCCCTATAGATACAATATAATACTCGCCCCGCATGATACACAGTAAAGAGAGATGAAGGAAAACCCTACTTTTTTTATCATGGATCGAAGTTTTTTCCTCCACGCACCAAGAACTGGGGATGTGCGCCTTGTAGGGGAGAAACTCTGGGGACTCCAAGGGTGAGTAGAAAGTCTCCAGTATAGGCGCAACACTATCCTATAAAAGGGAACCTCTGAACGCACCAAGTGGAAGAACAAACCCATACAAGAAGAAAATGAATAAGGAATTACCATGCGTTAAAAAGGTGAGATCCTGGAGTTATGAGATATTGAATTTTGAATATCTTTAAAGACAGATCATTGTTTCGCCACGTGGTTCGGTGGTTGCACATGATGGAGTTAATTTTCATTTAATAATTTCCATTTTAGTTCTGTCCATAATGGTTTAGGGTTAAAGTTTTTCTTTTAAACAGAATAAAATTCTCATGACAGGGGTGGAACTGGAAAGTACATGGAAAGGGTGTGACACCGAGTAAAAACCACACTATTTGGTAAGTTAAGGGTTGCCCAACACTTTGGGAATTCAATATATCAATTATGGGATTAAAATGGCATTGAAATGTGGTATTGAATCATTTTTACGTCAAAAGATATGTTTCTAGAGTGGAAGGAGTAGGAAACTGGAAAACGAAACAAGGATGGGACACCATTTGGTGAGACACCATAAGTGGTGCTAAGGAAATGGTTCCACTGTCACGGTGCCACCCACACAGTTCCACCATCATGGTTTCACCATCACGATGCCACCCACATTGTGCCACTATCACAGTGCCACTATCACGGTGCCACTATCAGGGTGCCACCGTCACGGTGTCGCCGTATGCAGTGCCACCGTTTCAGTGTGAGACCATGACAGGTGCCACCGTAAGCGGTCCCACCATCTCGGTGTGAGACTATGACTAGTGCCACTGTATTGGTGGAACCGTTTGATTTAACCAAGTTTTTTTGGAAAACTCTTTAATGAGACACTATCCTAGCCATTACATGTATAATATCATTTCTACCAATCCCCAATATATGATAAGGAGCTCCATGTCCAACCATTTAAAGTAATTGATGATGAGTTCCTCTTCCAACATCCTAAACTTAGTGAATGTGGAGTTTCATGTCCAAAAATTACCAGTAATCAATGTGGAGCACCATGCCCAATAATTATAAATAATAAATGAGGAGGGCTATGTCAAAAATCTAAATAATCAGTGAGGAACACCATGTCAAACATCGCTTAACCATTCATAATCCATTTAGTTTAATGTTCCTTATGTTCCCATCCAATAAATTTTTTATCAAATCCCAAATATCACTCAATTCATACTATATAAAAATTTTCATGGTATATTTTATAATTAAAAATCATCCATGATAAAATACCTATGCCAATTTTCAATTAAATAATACCTTTAATAATTTATTTATAAGTTCCAAACATGCCAAGTGAAATTCTCATACAATTCACATTTCATTGAATCTAATTTTGATGTGGGAATAATTCATAATCTAATAGGGACCAAGTGACATGGATTTATCATTCACTTTCAATTTCAATCATTTTCACATTCCAATCAAGAGTCGATCCAAGAAAATTATTAATCTCATTTTATAATTTCATAATCACTCAAATTATAAAAATCAAGAATCCTATGTAAATTATTTGTCCCCTTTCAAATTAAAACTCATTTTATTCTATTTAATAATCCATTTATCAAGAGGAAAACAACACACCTCAAAGGTTATTCCATACCAAGTCATTGTATCAGGGTTTTAGGCATATAAGAAACACCCCAAGTATGGTTCAAGTCAAGGTACACAACCTCCAACAATTCAATTAGACGCATGATGACTAAATAATTAAATTTATTATAAATTTACATAATTATTTACAAATTTAAGAGGAAATGCATGGAAATTATGGAAAGTGGAAGAACGGTTCATAAAATAAACAACTAGAGTTTGGGAATAGTTATAAACCACTTACCTCAATCTTTGGAAGCTTCACTCATCTTATATTGTTCTTTTTATTGAGTAAAAAAGATAGAAAATGATTATCAAAGAAAATTCTATAAAAATAATGAATATTGGATAACACAATGATATCAATTAGAAGGGAAAATAAAATAGTGAAAGGAGGAAATATGATTTCTATTATTACCTCTAGGATTCCAATGAATCCGATGGTGTTCGATTTAAATGATGAACGAAGGATATCAACTCATGGAAGAGGATAAGGGAGAAGAACATGGGAGATAAATTGGGAATAAATGATGAAGGAAATGTGGTAAAATATATTTAATGTTAACGAGTAAAAATATTATTTTTTTCATTTTAATGAAGTGTATTGTTATTCCACATAGTTAGGAAAACTATGCACTAATCATGAGAGCCTCCCTACTTAAGAACTACCAAGAAAAAGGGTTTCTTGAAACGTTTTGAATAAACATGTTTCTGATATACTATTCTGAAATCCTAAGAATACCCATCCTACATGGTTGTAATGTACAATTAGAAAAAATCCTTGTTAATATTCTATAATCCTCTTCACCTATACACTAAAAGGGATGGTAGTTCGGTCCACCTCTTCTGGTTAAAATTAACAATGGTCATGTGCAAAGGTCCCATGGTATGGGGATATAGTTATCACTATCAATTCACTACCTATGTGCCCTGTGATGTTTCTCTCAAAACTAGTATTTCAAAGACTAATTCTTATGAAACTCATCTGGACATCTGATACACCTTATAAACTATAAACATCATCAAAAAAACATATCACATTATTACAACTCTCCAAATTTCATTATGAATCATGGTTTTTGATATTTCACCTCTACCAGATGAAAATCAAAAAATACCTTAGAAAAAAATAATTCAAAATACATGATCTTACAATCCACTTTTATAAATCACTTGGGGATCATGGGGTTTAATCCATTTTTTCTGATCCTAGATATTTAATTCCACTATTTGTGGAGATGATTAAGACATCAACGATTCTTATTAGTATACATTGGATTTAATCTTGTTATTCTTTTGATGTACTTCCTATGTGGATTAGGTTTGGTTGAGTTGGGAGACAAGGAGTATCTCAATGTGACTCTTGTAAATGTAGTTCTATGGTCAGGATAATTATCCTCATAAAGTAATGAGGTGCTACATGGAATAAGTAATGTAGTGTTTTTGATATTTTTTTAGAAAGAGGTAGTAGTGTGATGTCCATTATCTAATTCAATATTTTTATAAATGTGTGAAAAAACTAATGAAAAACTCTCTCTAACAACTAATAGTGCAATTCCTAGCCTAAATGTGACCAGGAGTAGTAGAGAATACCATATAATGAATCACCAAGGGGAGTCTTATTTTTATTATCCTTTATATTTTTATTCTCAGATTCAATGTTAATATCGTGGGATATGATATCTTGGTAAAACATTGTTCAATAAATGTTTCATGATTAATTATTTCATGTAAATTTATTTTTTTCTCGCATATACACCCTTAATTCACTGACAAATTCTATTGGGAAAAACTAAATTACTCATTTTAAATTTCTTTTATAGTGTAATTGTTTTAAAACCAGAATGAAATTTTCACAAATACAATTTTTTTCCATATTTCTATTGATGATTTATGATAATAACACATTACCATCCCTAATAATATTGAATCAAATAATAATATTAAAAAGGAAGTTTTTTATGTACGAAGAAAACATGAAGGGGAGAATACTTCTTACACGAGAATTTTTTGATGAGCTTTAAAAATTTATTTTGTGTAATAAAATTCTTGAAAATAATTTTGGATAACCACTAGAAATAGAAAAATAATTTGTTATCACATTCATGATAGTTTTATTTTAATATTTGATATAGTAGTTATTATCTCTTCTTTTATACCCAAAGGTACGTGAAGTATACTAAGTGTTCATTAATAAGATATTTATTATGTAAAAAAGGTGATTCAACCCCTATTTAAATTAAATTTAGTTTTATTAAAGAGGATAAGAATAAATTTTGTTAAATTTTGAGATGTGTATTACTTTTTAAAATTATTGAGTCTTTGTTTTAATATTAGTTAGAGGGAGAAAAAAGTAGATCAACTAATGTCATATTTAAAGGTAATTCACATGAGGTAGTTATGTGTATTAAAAAGAAATCCAAATGGGGATATTGGATTTTGATGGATGTTTTATTGTTAATTAGTAAATTGGTTTTCAATATGTGTTGGGCTGGATAATTCTCCAAAAGAATAATGAGAATAAACTATGTGAAATAGCTCAAAGATCATGTGGATCAGCTATATTAAAGTTGTAAGTTATTGTAAATATTTATGTATATCCATTCCAATATTGGAAATGAATTTTAGTTAATATGATTATTATTTTAATGAATGAATTATATAAATATGATTATTAAAAGTATTATTTTATAATTTGAATAAATTAAGAGTGTTGATGGTTGATGTAACCTCTATCTATAATAGATTTATATAGGTTTAGAATATAGGCTTTGTTTGATACAAACCAAGATGGATGGAAGATTGATAATCCATAATTAGATTATTAATTTACAAGGATACTATACTAATGGGATAATACATCTTTGATGATTAGTTGAATAAGTCTATGTTTAATGATGAAATTGTTGAGGAAGTGATAATACATTTGATAATTCAATTTGAATTATTATATGTTTCAAAATTAATTTAAAATTATGATTAAAATTTTTATGAAGGCATGAAAAAATATTACTCACTTATGGTTTTTTGAGATGATATAGTGTATCTTGATAATCTATTATAATATTTTAATTTTATTTGAGGACCCTACAGATATGTTATAGAATAAAAAATTTTTAAAAAAATAAGAAAATGAGAAAAAATAAGTGTTCATATACCATATATTTAGTGGTCATTATGGGAAATATGTAATATTAGTCCAGAACATGAATATTTAAAATTACTTATGGGATATATTCATCTTATGATATGTAAGAGTAGTCATGATAGTATATAAGAGCCACTTCCACAATATTCTCCATATATATAGATCCCCAAGCCATATAAACCATTGTTAGGGGTGAATTAGTGGTTAATTTTTATAAATTCTACTTCTTAATTCAACCTCTATGGATAGTTAAAGCCTCTATCGCTCATTATTTAAAATATAACCATTCTTATATGCATAAAAATAAAATAATTGAAAATATGATGATGATTTTTAAAAGGTTCATACAAATCCTACATCTTGTCATGATCAAATAGAACTTGTTTCATGAATTTTATTATCACTACTAATTATAGTTAGAAAAATTGTAGTACAATTCAAACATAATTTTAGATAGGTAATATCCACTTTATATAAAGGATTAATATATTTATTTATACTATAATGACCATTTCATTAAAAAATATTCAACAACCTCCTTTGGTACTCTCTTTAGATGCTTCTTCCGACAGATGTAGTGTGCATTCCATCCTTATTCTATTTCAAGTTCACAGAGTCAAATATAATTATGAATCACTAATATATTTTCCCAATTTCAATTATCATAAATTTTTTTCTTCTGATATATCACTAATATTTCCAACACACTAAACATCTAGTCTCAATTAAAGTCCTTGACTGTCACAGAATAAAATTAATTACATTGTATGTATGTCAGCTCGGTACTTTTATAATTAAGTAGAGGATATTACTTCTACAAAAACTAATTGAATTATTAGATTGATTTAATGAAAGGTATTAAATACACCGCATGTTGTATTCTTCATTGTTTCATTATAATATATCACTTTATCCCAAGAAAATATTTCAAATCATATTTTTTCAGTTCATCATGCATGAAATCAGATGAATATAATTTTATTATCAATGATATTTCATGCATGGTGTACTTGTGTAAAATATTATTCTTGAAATAATATGGGTTTTTTAATCTTATATAGCTTCATGAATATATATCATCTCATGAATAGAATGATCTCCTTTATTTCTAATAGTCACAATCTTAACAACACTTTCATTGAACACACTATCTCTATACATTGTATCTTATTTATTTGAATAGTGTAGTTAATGTGTTATAGAATGAAGGATCCCCGTAAATTTTTTCAAAAAATGGTATATGAAAATTGTATATCTTCACTCTAATTTAATTTTTTACTTAGGATATATTATTTACAAAACTCATAAGCCTGGGGAATATATAAAACTACATTGCATAAGGTTTTATACAAAGAACTTGGGTTATCTTTTATTCTTTATGTATGTTCAAGAATTATGTACTGGAAATTCTTGTACTTTGTATAAGGTTTTATAAGTCAAAAAATCCTTCATGAAAAAGAGAGTGTTTTCAGAATTAGGATTCTTCATGTGAATGTTTCAAGCATGGGATCACTTCTCCTTTACATAGCCAACTATTTCTCACAGTAGGATCCTCTATTTATTAATGGAACCCAATATACTCATGGATACTTATTCCCTTCACACAATTACATTGTTGATAATTCTCTATTTTTATTTAATAAAATAATATCACTCAAAAAATGTGATAGGAAACAACAAAAACCTTTTCCTTGACTTAGTATTTATATTTTAGGATGACCTCCTTGATTATACTCATCCACCAATATTAATTCATGTGAAATATAACTTGTCAATCCTATTTTGAAAACATGTTGATATTTATTCTTATAATAGTCAGACATTATTTCCTTATGTTTTATTTTATGGAAATAATTATGGAATCACTTCATACATGTCTAGGACTCATTCAGTGATATGGGAATCTAGGGAATGAAGTAAGGATTT
Source organism: Viscum album (assembly GCA_963277665.1). NCBI lineage: Eukaryota > Viridiplantae > Streptophyta > Magnoliopsida > Santalales > Viscaceae > Viscum > Viscum album. The sequence continues at coordinate 2,131,903,330 of OY728127.1, read as the reverse complement.
CATGCAACAGTGTAATGTGATATCAACCATGCTATTAGATTTTTTCCATATAAAACATTATTTTTATCCTCAGATGTATCATTTTTATTCAAATATATTCTTTTTGATTTTATGTATGCAAGGTAAAGATTCATGAATGATTATTTTCAACTCACCAGCCTCTGTTCTAGAACATTAGATGGCCAAAAACAAGAACATAAAACACGGGTATGTAATAATTGAGTACTAGATATGAAAGATGGAGAAACTCTTCATTGGGAGGTAAGATATGATACCCTAGGATGATCTAATGGATGAGGTGAATATAATCAAACATCCTATGAAATTTACTTAAGTTTTTATAGTGCTTGAATAGTTCTCATACTTCACCATCCCACGTTCAACTTCAATTTGGACTACTTTCACATTACATAAAAATTTCTCCCTTCTTCACATTCAAGTCGACACTTGAGTAAGCACACAAATAGAAAATTCACACAATCATATGGGATGGGCTGATGAACCTATCCCCCCACACATTATCTTTGGTATAGAACGTTTTCTATACACACCCACCACACTTTCCCCCATGTCAGAAATCCACCATATCGAGGCTCTGATGCCACCTGCGGATGCTGATCTAGGTCCCCCTTATGGTTTAGGATTCATCCAACACTTTTAGGTTTTATTTTTCCTTCTTAATTTGGTTGTTTGGCCATATTTTTTTTATATAGGCCCCCAATAAAATACTTAAAAATTTTGAAGTAAAAAAACATGATTTCAAACAATCCTACAAATGATTCATCATGAAAAATATATATGTCATTACATTTTTTCGTGGGATTCAAAAACTCATCCACAAGAAATTAAATTTTATTATATTCTATATAAAATCTCCTCATGCAATAAATAAAAATTTCATCAAACTCCGTAAACATTCAATAATATTGGATAATCATGAAACAAATTATTATCATCTATCCATTCAATGGTTTTGGGATTCACATATGAATTATAAATCTTGTTATCCCCGGTTCTTTAAAAATTATTCATGAATGAAAAATACATGGTCGTGTACCACTACTTCTATAAATTACTCATGAAATAATTAGGTCATTTCAGGCCATAAAATGAATTTTTTCTTCATGAAATTTTTTTTCTCATTATCTTCATCTTGTTAAATGGTGTAGAGAACGTGAACTCTTATAGTTGAATTGACACGTGTCTTTCAACTCAATAACATTTAAACAATCACCATAGTTACAAGTTCATGAATTCCTTCCTTCTATAATATGTATTATGATAATTTATGTCAAATAACACTTCTATGATATGTAATTCAATCCTTATTCTCTTAATACAAGATACCTTGTCTTCGTATCTTTTCATCATAAATATTATCATCCAATATTCTTTATTAATTTAATTCCTCACCAAGATTCTTCAATATATTTAAATCAATGAATAATCCATATTTATTGAATCTTTTTTTTGAAAACTCATTGGATATGAATAAATCTTATACAAAGATGGATCAAAAGTCTCTCACTTTTTATTTTTTTTCCATACCCACAAAAATACCATCTTATAATGATATGTCAATATATTCTCATACCAACTCTCCCCCTTTAATATAAAATAGTCATTTCACATTCTATACCCCTTTTTGAAAATAAATAAAATGTAATTTTGAAAAATATTATCAAATTATAATTATAAAATTTCTATCAATCATTCCACTCTATGTCAACTTAATTCATGCTCGGTGTAGAAAATAAGAAGGTTTGATCTTGGCAATGAAGTTATCCTGTATAAAATCTAATTATAGAAAATGAAATGAGAACTGAAAATATTATTCATGGAAATTAAGACTATATTAGGAGGTGATAAAAAATATATATATTCCAATTGAAATACAAAAATATAACACTAAAACTCATGTACTCAATTTAACAAATAGATTAAAAACACTCGAGTACAGATAACATGATTATATAACATCCTTGGAACTTGTTAATCATTTAATTTTCTAGGCCATTGAAAAACAATCTCCCACATTATTATATAATCAAATTTTGTTTAACTGGGATGACATATAAACAATGCATACCTCATCAATGAAAGTTTCATGCAAGGACCTTCTAAAATGCCTATATTTTTATGTGAAAAATAATTATCACATCTTCAAACATTTATTTTTCTCCCACTCAAGGGAAATGCTCATTATCATCTTCATGATAGTAAATCTGTTTAATAATTCATGTCTATATTTTTAAATTATATAAAAATGGATCTTAAACTTGTGTTTTTAAAGGGTTTATTACTTCTGCACCATTATCAATGATTATATTATTTAATGGATTCTCTTTACAATGCCAACTTTTGAGATTAATCTATGATGGGATCATTATCCTTTTTATTTTACAGTGTTGATATAGTATTCTTCAAAGATTCGCAATTTCTCCCCTTGAGAAAATTATTCACCTTATATTCCCCAAATTAAAATAATAAATACAATATAAAAAAATTAATTGAATAAGGTGGGTGTTTTTTGTCCTCAATGTGAACAGAAAGTTTCACATTATTTATTCAAGCATGTTGCTCCACTTTCTCTCTTATTCTTAATTTCACATTTAATCATTAGTTTATATTTTTTGTTAGGCTACATGGATCTCATAATTTCATCAATTTATTTTTGTGTTTACTTTCTCTGCATACGATCTTCGAATGCACTTGTATCCCTGTGTATGACTTTAATTATTTTTCAAGAAATATTTTATGATAAAATTATTGTTAAACAATAATATAGAGTCTGTCCATCCATGTTTTTCCCCCACATAGAACGTCCCAAACATAAGAGTTTTATTGTTTTGAAAACCTATCTTGAAGATAATCTTATTTAGGTGGAGTCTTCTTTTTACCTTTTTCACCAGATTTTTCTTATGCCTTATCCATCATTCTTTCCTTATCTAGAACATATGGGAAATATATAGTATGTATTTGGTGTTTTTGGAAGCCTTCTTAGAGTTTCCACATGGATTATTCTAAGTGTTCTTCACATCATTCCATCTATATGTGACACTCATAATAATCATATTGGACTTGTCTTCAATAGCACATTAATTTCCTTATTGACCAAGGGTAAATTATACAAAAACTTTTGGGGTGTTATTTTTTCAACTATATTTTAATTTTTACCCAAGGTTAATTATTTAATTTTTTTTTGGTATTCTCTTCTCATTATTATTTGATACAGGTTGAGATGTACATGTATCTATTTTGTGACCACCACTTCCTCCAACATCACCAAAATATTTAAGATCATAAAATCAGTTTGATTTGGAATGATTCTTATTTTTTAGTGAATATTCCATCCTCACCATATTACTCCCTCTTAGAATATGCTTATTTTTTATTTATAATTTAAGGTATTGTACTAAAAATATTATGCATAATGCCTAAATCTATTGTAGCACCAACATTTATCCACTAATCTTAATATTCTTTTATCTTTTATATATTTTCTAAAATTTATGATATAAATAGTATATTATTTTGGATCTTATTTACCACATATTGTTCTCTTATTGTGGAACCAAATTCCACATTTCTTATTCCCACCATAGACATGGTTGATGGATCTTATTCATTTCTCCCAATCCATATTTATACATAATTTTTATTTAACCTACACTTGTTTTAGAAATATATTTGTCAAAATTATTACTTTGGGATATGTATGGTACAGTCTTCTTCAAGGCTTCCAAATAGAGAATGTTAGATCATCTAATGATATTATTTCTATAAGATGGTGGTATTTTTTAGTATAATCTTATAATGAGAATTATGTTGTAGTGGAATCATTCTTATTTGGTTGGGAAGTTTCAATATGATTCATTTCAAGATTGGATAGTCTAATTTATAATTCAAGACATCTCATAATGAGGAAATACTTTTCATATTTAGTGAATTACATTATATATTCATAGTCCTTGATCATCATCTAAACACCCACTTCATCCATATTACTTGCCTTGTAATAAAGATCTCAATTCCTTGATTCTATTGTATTTAATATCCAGTTGTATATTCTTGATGTGAATTCTATTTTTCATTTTTTCATTCAGTACATAGATATTATTCTAAAATTATTTAGTGGTATCGTCCTTCTATTGGAATGGGTTGATACACTCTTACTAAATTTTGTATTGATTTCCTTTAACCACCTCAATCTCAAGTTTCGTGACTCTACCTTGTGTTGATATATTTTAAAAAGTGTTGAACAAGTTCCTCATGATATCCACCTTTTATTCATACTCTTTCTTAAGTAAATTTATTTTATTTTGAACGTTTTCACAAATCCCTTAGATTATAGAAACAATATATTTGGGAAAATAAGGAATCATATACATTAATTAACTAATTAAAAAAATAAAATAACATGTAATAACATCAATAGTTCTTGATTACATTGAAAGAAAAAATTAATGCATACCATATGATAACCTGAATCCCTTAACCCCACTAAGGTTTTAATGTTTTCCATATACATAGTTTTTGAAACAACCAGTATTTTAACTCCAACAATTTCATATATGACATCATATTACCTAGAAGGACAGAAAAGTTTTCTTCCTCTCAGGAAAAGAGGAAAATGTCATTTATCTTGTTATTTTATTTAAAATTTTATATTTATAATTTTCTAGAATGAAACTTAGTTCTAATTTGAAATATAAAGAACTTATCTAGAATGTGAAATCATTACAAGTTCAATAAAAAGGTTCAAATCTTAAAAAATAACAACATCAAATGTAGTGAATCGAAAAGGGGTAATGTTTATATCTAATACCACTTATGGATCCCCAAGTCAGATGAACCACATAGGGGGGTTAATCAGTGTTCAATTTTTATAAATATATCTTTTTAATTCAACCTCTATGGTCGGTTAAAGACTTCATCCCTCCTTATTTGAATTATCACCTTTCAAATATGAACATAAATAAATTCAATAAAAATAACACAGTGATATTTATGGGGTTTGGAAAATTCTTAATCCTTATCGTGATCAACCTATGGTAAAAAAAATTTATTTTCTTATGACTATTAGTTTTATTGACTACAATTGCATTATAATTCATACCTAATTTTAGACAAATGATATCCACACCCTATAAAGGGTGAATTGATTTGTCTATACAGGAACTACATGTTCATCAATAGATCTTCAACAACCTTATTTGAATAGTTCTTAAAAATATTATACCTATAGATGCAGTGTTCTTGTTGTATTTATTCTTTTTCAATTCCATGTAGTCAAATATTCCATTGAATCATTATTTTCATTTCTCACCATTAATTATCATAACATGTTAACTTTTGATATGTCACTAATATTTCTAGCACACTTAAATTAAAGTCATTGAATGAAATTGAATATAATCAATTATACTATATAAAAGTCCAATTAGTACTCATATAAATAAGTAGTGGATATTACTTCTACTAAAACTCACTAGATTATCAAAATGATCAACTGAAATATCATCAATACACTGAAAATTACCTTCTTTCCCATTTCATAAAAATATATCACTTCAACTAAATAACATATTATTAATTGTATTTTTCAAGTTCTTTATGCATGAAATTAGATGAATATTATTATCAGGAAAATAATTTTTCATGAAGGTGTTTTGGCATCAAACATTCTTCCTAAAACAACACAGGTGTGTTTATCACACTTACCATCATGCATGCATATCATCACATGAATGAAATGATCTCCTCCTTCTCCAATGCTCACAATCATATAAACATTTTCATTGAACACAGTATCCACACACATTGTAACATATTTATTTGAACACTATAGGTCATGTAAGGTTTTATACATGGAATAATACTTAATGAAAAATAGTTTGTTCGTGGTGTCAAGATTCCTCATTCGACTTTTTCATGTTCTGTATCACTTATCCTTCACACATTAAACCAGTTCTTATATTATGATATTATGTTTATTTACAAAACCTTGTGGGATAATGGATAAATCTATGCTACCCATGAGTGGTTGTATAAAAATTATCCACTTTCTTCGATGAAACTGATATCTCTCAAAAATAATGAGTAATAGAAACAAAAAACCTTGGCCCTTCCTTAGTATTTATTGGCAAGGATCATCACCTTCACTCTATTCTTCCACCAAATTCAATTCATGAAAAATATTTTTTTCTATATTATTTTGAATTATTGAAGATATTAGTTCTTGATATAGTCAGACACAGGTTTCTTTATTTTTATGTGATGTAGAAAATCATGGTGTCGCTTCTTAAGTGATGATCCCTTCTTTCATGATACAAGAATCACATACATTAAACAAGGATCATGTGAATCACCTTAATCTAATATCAACCATTATTGTGTATTTTTTCGTAATAAAACATAAACTTTATCCTTAGTAGAATCATTTTTTATTATAACATAAATGTTAGGTTTTTATGGATGTAAGGTGAAAATGAATGTATTCTTGTTTTTGAACTCACCATCCTCACTTCAAGAACAAGAGATGGATAGAAACATGGATGACAAAAAATGATATGAAATCATCAGGAACTGAATATGAATGGTGGATAAACACCTCCTAACGAGGTGGTAGATGACATGTTGGGATGATCATATGGATACAGTGTAGTAGATTGAGTGGATAATGAAATTTTCTCAAGTTTTAATGATGCATAAACAATTTTCATTCTTTTCCATCATACATCAGACATTAGTTCATTATAAACTTGATTTATATAAAAACTACTCCTCATTTCTCTTTTAATTTAGTACTGGGTTTGATACTTAGATATATAATAAACACACTCATATGGAATGGGTCGACCCACTTGTCCCCCTATGCACCACACTTCACATACTATGGGTGTTATGAAACCACAACATGCCTACCCTTATGCAGTAAATCCACCAGAGACATGATCTTTTACCACCCACGAGTATTGATTTGGATCCCCCATGTGGTTGAGGCTTCCTCCCACACTTGTGGGGTTACTTCATCCCTTTTTTGTGTGTGGTTGTCCATATTTATTAAATAGGCCCATAATAAAATAGTTATCACAATAATATGTATTAAAACATGATTATAATCCATCCCCAAAATTTTCTCTCAATAAAAATATATATTTCATAACGTTTTTCAGGTCCTTCAAAAAATATTCCAAATGAAAGTAAATATTTTCATAGTCTTCATAAAATATCTTCATTAAATAATAAAATATTTCATGGAACTCTATAAACATCCACGAATATATGATAATCATGAAAAAACCTCTAGGAATATATTTATTGTTTTTATTTTTGGAAGTTAATTACGAATTAAAAAGTTCTTCATCCTCAGTTCATCAATAATTCCACATGAAAAATATATTTTTCATACAATTTTATGTCTACATATCCAAATTATTACTATTGTAATAAGGGTATTTCATGACATTATATAAATTTTTATTTCATGGAAATAATTATTTTCTTTCTCTCCACCTTGTTAAATGTTGTAGACAATTTTTACTCTCCTAGTGAAATTATAAAATATATTTGAACATAATAATAGTTCAAAAAATAATCAGATTTTCAAAAGAAAAAAATACCTTACTTTTATCATATAGAGAATAATAAGAAAATACAAATCAAACTTCTAAGATGTGTCTTCAAATTATTATTCACTTAATCCAAGAGACCTTCTTATAGGATCTTTTCATTATCATGCTTATCACCCATGTTTATTATTCACTTCAATTCCTCACCACTATTCTTAAACATATTACCACCAATGAATAATCCATATTCATTGAAAATATTATTGAAAAATAGAAATAAAATATGTGAAAATTTTATAAATTGGGCTCAAAATTATATAAAGGTATCTTTGATATTTCTCTGGTTATGTAAGGATAACACAATGTATTAGGTATGGTTTTTCTATATTACAGAGTAAAAAATTTAAAAATTCACATGCCACAACTTTATATTTCATGTTATATTTATCAATTCAAAAAAAAATTCATAAAAGGAAATATCTAAATTTACTAAGTGATCATAGCAAAAAAAAATTAATGTATCCACATCACTGTGATATATATGATGTAAATGCTTAGTATGTGAGGATACTTAAAGGAGGGTATGAAAGGGTACATTAAATATAATGATATTTGATAAAATATGAATCCACATTATTATATGAAATCATTCCATGATAATTAAATGTTGAAATAGAGGGATACATAAGGGTACTTAAACCATAGAATAATTTATAAATGTATTAATTTCTCTAGTTCATACGTAATAGTTAGTAGAGGATATTAAAGGGATCTTTGAAGATTCCATAAGATACATAAAGGTATTTTGGGAAATAAATAATATTTTTATGAATCTCTCGGGTGATATATAAGGATTTTCTATTACACGTTTTAGAAACGGGGACTTATAATAATAAAAATAATAATTTTCAGTCGGTTAACAAAACTAGGATATGAAAATATTGTTATTTAGGGATTGAAATATCATGACTATATTTATGATCAAGATTCAATAAAATTATTTTTGAAGATAAATTTTAATTAATAAGAATTATTAATGATTCATATATCACTCTATATTAAATAGAAAATGATGAGAAAAAAATAAAGATAAGAAATATAGAAACCCAACATTTTCTTACATTGCTATTACATTATTTTAAAGATAAACAACATAAAATATTTATAATATAGGATCCATAGGTTTTGTGTCTTGGGATAATTAGGACTATACAAAAAATTTAACAATTAAAATATAAAAATTATTTATTTCCTTCTTCTCTATATTATTAGTGTCCCTCATGTACTATATAGTATTGGTTACCACCTGAGGATATATATCAATGAAAGTGGTGAGCTAAAATCCAGGTAAGAGGATAGATAAGAACATGGATAAATATAAAATGGGTGAGCATAATCATCGTCATCATAATGTAATCATGGGATCATATTCATAATAATATGATAAATAATTAGATAAATTCATGGAATTCTGCAATTCATAATAATAAAACATCATGTCTTAGTGTTCAAATATGACACATAGTTGTGAAAAAAGATAGCATCATGTGCATGCATAATAAATATGCATAATCATAACATAATCATTATGAACAAATATAGAATCATTTTCATGTATATTTTTCATTATCTCATGAGATGCATCATATTACCCAATGCATTGGAGTGCTATATAATTCTATTCATACCCATCACATCATAAAATTTACCTAATCATGAATGCCACTTTGAATATATATCAATATTAGAAAAAAATAACCCATAGAAAGGAATGGGTTTTATTTCATAAATAAAAATATTTAATAATAATTGGTATTCCTAAAAGGTAAAAACATATTTGGTATAAGAATAATCACACTTGAGTAAAGAAGAATAGATATCAAGAAGAGTCAAGATGTCTTTTGGAAAGAAGAGTACTTTTTGAAAATCTTTTTATTTTTCATAAAACTATATTAGAAAAATATATATCCCATAAAGAAAAATATTAGAAAAAATATTATATAGTATGAATATTAAAATAACATCCACACTAAAATATGGTATGAAAGAGGATTAACCCAAAGAAAATAAAATTGTTTTCAAGAATCCTCTTACCTTATCCCTGAATTCTTTATTTACTATGATATCCAGGATAATTAATTTAGATTCATTAATTAATAAATACAGAACCCCTTATACTTGTATTTTATTCATTATAATTTTTTTAAATTTGTTTCTGGCCATTTTTATGAGTTTTATAGTTCAATTCCATCATTTGAAGGTGTTCATTTCCCTAGTTTCCATGATTGGTTCACCTTTATAATTGAATATAGGATCATCTAAATTGAAAATAATTATCTGAAAATTAAATTTTATGTTATCAATGAACTTAAAAAATTTTAAATAGTCATATATATTTTATTTTTTCATTTATTAGGATGATTCATTAGATAAAATGTTAATTATAATCATATAGATTAATTTTTTGGTTTTTCAATCTTCACAAACTAGTTTTGTTTTATTATTTAATATTACATATATATGTTAGTTACATAACATAAAACATTTATAAAATAATATTTACAATATTTTCCATCCATTATAATTCTTTTATGAGTGGGAATTAAAGAGGTAATGGAAAATGAAAACCTATCTTCCATGATGGCGGTAAATCGACACATCACGGATGATCTTCTCATTTTAAGAATAAAAAGAATATGAGAAGATGTTTGATGATGGATTTTTACATTAAAATAATAATATTATAGTATATATAAGATACAAGAGTTATCATTCAACTTGGATAAGGTGGGTTGAGGTGAGAATAAGAAAAGGATAGAAATTGAAAAAAATTAAAAGAAAATGAAAGAGGATTCTACCTCTTGAATTTTTCTCTTTGAGAATCTCCTTAGAGAAATTGGATTTATTAATTTTTTAAGACTAAAGGCACCTAGAATTCGGTAAGGGTTTTTTAATTCGAATGGGTAAATTTTAAAAAAATGTTCGAATCATGGTAGGTGTACGGATAATAGGTGGTGAGGGTTTTATATATAGGGGAGGAGATGGGCGTTTTTTGATTGTTGTATTCATTAGTTTATTATTTCAGCTCAAGAATATCAATAGTTTTAACCCTACCACTAAATAAATTAAATAAATAAGGAAAATTCAATATTATGGTTCTTAAATCATAAATGAATTAATAAATATTGAATTTAACATATAATGTTTTATAGCGTAAATTAATGTATTTAACTATTCACTAAAAGTAAACTATTTTAGAATAATCCAAAACTTATCCCAAAACATTTTTCAATGTGTAAAATTTAAAAATTCACTCCATTTTAAGGAAATAGTTTTCTAAATATGATAAATTTAATTTCTCATTAAATTCATCATTTATTTGAAAAATTCCAATTTAAAAATTAATATCTAATACTATGAAACATTAAAAAACTAATTAAGGTCTCCTAAAATTATATTATAATAATAAGACAAAAAAAATATTAAATTATGAATCTATTTTACGAAAATAAATTTCATTATAAATAATTATATTAATTATAAATTTGTGAATAAACATATATGTTTTACAATAAAACAAACAATATATTTATTTATTTTAATAGATTTTTAACCCATACTATTATATAATTATATTATATTATCATTTAGAAGATGTATAAATTTAATTTATACTTTCATAGGTGATGTTACTATTTTATTGGCAAGATTACTATTCCTAATGTCTATGTTACTATTTCAAGGGTCAAGTTAATATTCCATCAGTATAGGTTGTTTTATTTATTTGAATTCAAATTATTTTATTCTTAATTTATGAAAATAAATTTTTTTTGGATATTTCTGATATTTATATGTTTTATACTATATATCTTAATTATAATATGGAAAAATTTCCATTCACAAAATTTTGGGTTGTTACGTTCTTCCCCCCTTTTGAAATTTCTCCCTCAAATTTTCTTCTCACATGCTAAGATGAAAATAGGTGAGGGTACTTATCCTTCATTGCTTCCTCTAGTTCCCATGATTCCTATTTATACTTATAGTTCCCCCATATAACTTTGACCAGGTTATTAGTTTTATTGCATAAAACTTTATTTCTATGGTCCATGATCTTCACCAGGTGCTCCTCATAAGAGATATCATCTTCCAAATGTACCACCTTTGAATTTATTACATATGAGGTACCTAGTATGTACTTACTCAAGAGAGATATGTAGAATACATCATGTACTTGAGATGTGGTTAGTGTAAATTCTAGTTGATAGTCCATAGATCTAACATGATCACAAATATCGATGGGGTTGATGTACATGGGACTTAGCTTTCCATTCTTCTCAAATATCATCATTATTTTCCATAGATATATGCAGAGGAATACAATATACCAAAACTTGAACTCTAGGTCTCATCAATGATTTTATTTATAGATATTCTATCAACTTTGGGATTATTTGATGTTGTTCTAAATTTTTCTCACAAATTTTACAATTTCTTCAATGATTTCATATCCTAGAAGATTACATTCACCAAATTTATCCCAACATGTCGGTGTTCTACATCATTCCTCATAATGGGCTTCATATGGAGCCATTTGGACGCTCAAGTGGAAACTATTTTGGTAAGATAAAACAACAAGAGGTATATGTTGGTCCCATCCTCCTATGAGTTCATAGAAAATTATCTCTACAAGTATTCTAGTTTTTGAATTTTCCTCATAGATTGGTTATTAGTTTAAGGATGATTAGTTGTAATGTTGTTCAGCTCAATATTTATATCATGTTGGAGACGTTTCAAGAACTCATAGGTGAATCTTGGATGTTAATCAGATAAAATTTATAATGTTACTCCATTTATCCTTACCAATTATCTAATTTATATTTTTTCATGTTTATCCAGTGAGAAGTCCTCTCAAATTGTGATAAATGGTGTTGTATTTGTAAGATGATCCAAAACAACCCATATAGAGTTGTTTCCTATAGATGTGTTCAGAAGTCTGGTAACAAAGTCTCTGGTTATGCTTTTAGATTTCCATGTTGGTATAGGTAATGATTTCATAATACCCTTATATGTTTCCATTCATCCTTCACTTACTAACATACCAGGAACTTTGATATATATTATGTAATCTCTTTCTTCATAATTTTCCACTAATAGTTTTCTACAAGATCTTGATACATCTTTGTGCTTCCTAGAAAAATAGATAAGGTTGAGATATGTGTTTTATTCAAATTATCTTTCTTTATCTTTGGATCATATGGTACACAAAGTCGTGACCCAAATATTATAACTTCTTCCTCATTATTTTTGAACATTGTGGATTTCACTTTTTTGATAACTCCCACCTTATTTTAAATTTCAACATCATTTCATTCAGAATATTTCATTTAATCCCAGAGGTATGATTGAGAAATAATTAGTGAAAGGATTGATGATTTTACTTCCTTAATTTTCCCATATAAATTTTTTTAAAATCTTAGAATATTAGATCCTTATAAATTCCCATCATTGATAATGTTGCATGATCCATTCT